>JAJQJQ010000006.1:2441794-3662692 GCA_028622995.1 Panagrolaimus kolymaensis
CCCATAACTCGCGTGAGTATGTTTTTTTAATTGTTTTTTTTTTGTCTTTTTTTAAATTTCTCGTTCCCGTTTGTATTTATTTTTGTTTTTGTTGTCTGAAGAACGCTTGCTTACTATTTTTTTAATTGAAACATCGCGTAGTTTGTTTTTCGGAT
The DNA here is from genome assembly GCA_028622995.1 of Panagrolaimus kolymaensis. NCBI lineage: Eukaryota > Metazoa > Nematoda > Chromadorea > Rhabditida > Panagrolaimidae > Panagrolaimus > Panagrolaimus kolymaensis. The sequence continues at coordinate 2,441,950 of JAJQJQ010000006.1, forward strand.
ACATATACAACAACAAAGAAAAAAACCCCTCATTCTTTTGTCAAATTTTTCGTGTTTTCACAATTTAAAAAAAGTTATATTTTATAGTTTAATAACGAATAAACAATCTAAAACATAAATAATGATTGTTGACCCTGTGATACAATATGAAGATTTACCATTATTTCGATTTAGTCCAAATCGAAGAATTTTACAAAAAATTGGTAGCTTTTCGATTTTAAATTCACCCATTGCAAGTTCAAGTTCTTCGACAAGTGAAGAAAGTTGTTGCTCCTTTTCTATTTCCATATCAGATGAAAATAATGATGAAAATGAAAATGGTAAGTGTTAAGGGGAAAACAAACTTGTAATCATTAAGAAATAAAAAACAGTTTTATTAAATTAAATAGGATCTTCTCAGTTTAAAAAATATATCAATAACTTTGACAAAGTATTTCTTTCTTGAATCTGTGTTTTTTTCATTGCAGTTTAATTTTTTTTTCTTTCTCGTTGCTTGTCTAGAGTTCATCGATGCTATTTACGAAAGATAACAGTTTTAAATTTTTTTATTAGATAAGTTTTGTTAACTACGAAAAAATAATCAACCAATTATCACTGACAGTTTTCTAAATTATCATATCTTTATTGAAATAAATTAAGATAAATGGTAGAAAGTGAGGAAAATAAAAAGATATTCAGTTTTATAAACCTAAAAACCAAAGGTCCTTTTGTCTACAAATAACGAGAATGTCAGTTTTTTTTTGAATTTTTTATTCGAACACGGCCACATGATCTATTCATTCAGTTTTTAACAAACTTTTGTTTAATTTTTGAATTTTGCTTCAAAAATATATTCTTTGAAAAACAGTTTTAAATTTCTTTGTTTTAATTTTAAAAAAGATGCATCCAAAAAGAAATTAATAACCTGGATTTCTTCAACTCAGTTTTTAAACCTATAAATTCTCTATTAAAAAGATATTAAATCTTCAAAAACAGCGAATGGATACAAAGGAACAACAAGAAAATAAAGTTTTATAAATCTTCAAAATTAAATGCCATTTTCTTTGTTAATTTAATAAGAATCAGTTTTAAAAATTATTTTGTCTTTATGAATAATGTTATTTATGCTTTTTACAGTTTAAAAAAATTTTTCTTACGCCTTTGAACTGCGTTTAATAAAAGAAGCATAGAAACAGTTTTTACTCTTCTGAATTCTTCCTCTTCCGTTTTTGTTTGTTTGGTATATCTTTCACTAATTTTTTTCCCCATTATAATAATATTTACTCAGCTGTAGCAACACAACCCCTTCACGTAATCCAATTCAGTAGTCACTTCCCTCTTGAACCCAACAAATCAATCGTTTATGTAAAATATAATGAAATCAAAAACATAAAAAATGGATAATATATTCCCTAAATTCTTTACTCTCTTCCCTCCTCCCTTTATTTTTTTTTCTCGTCTTTCTCATTCGGGTTTTTTGTCGAACACAAAAAAAATAATAATGCGTCTTTGGTTAATTTTCACCGAAAAAAAAGCATTTTTTTCTGATACTCAGTTTCATAATAATTCGAGAATTTTTTTCATGTACAAGGAAAAACAGGGGTACTTATTATTTTGCAGTTTTTAACAAAAAAAAGTTTAAAATTTTAAAATCAAGATAGATGCCAATCAATTTACTTTTTTTGCTGAAGGCAAGCGTCAGTCTCGCTTTTTGAGGAGAAAAAAAAGTGTTATTCCAGTTTAGTTTTGTTTTTCCAAAAATAGAAAAAGGAAAAACACTCCTCGATTTTTTTTTTATTTGGTTATTCGATCGGCGAATTGAGAATTGGGTTACAAAAAAAAAGTTTTTAAATTGCAAATTTCATTTGGCAAAAAATATTATTTGTATTTTATTTTTGAAAAACACCACCTCCACAATCACTGAATCAAATGTTTTTTTCTTGATTTGATTTTTGACGTAATCTGTTGTTTTTGATTTTGGAATGAGCTAGATTGATAAAAAATTTAAAATTTTCAAAAGTTGTTATGAGACTTGTTTTTTTTGTGAAATAGTTTTTTTTAATATGTTTATTAATGGTCAAAATTTGTGGTTTTTTTTTTGAAATATACCGGTGGTGACCAAATTTAGTTGTTATTTTTTTATTATTATGAAATTAAAAGATATTTTTGATTTCCTTGGTCTTGGTAAGGGTTTTATTTTTCTAATAGGTTTTTAATGTTGTGAATCAAAAAATGGGCACAGTTAAATGAGTATTCCTATATATATTAATTGGTCTTCAGTTAAACTTAATTAAATATACTAAATACTGCAATTACTGAATATTTTAGTTATAAACAAATCATAGGGTTTACGTAGAAAAAATGTATGAATTTTTTCTGGCAAACCATCTGAAGAACAGTTTATAACTCGCAAATATCTTTAATTGGCTGTTTTCGATGAGCATGCCACAAATCTTAAACTGCAGTTTAAAATGAATTTTAATATTATTTTTTGGGACTAAAATTACAAGAAATATGGCAAGAAGCCGTCATTAAGAACGATGAACAGTTTATAAAAGCTTTGCCATACAAACTTCGAATGTGCTAAAAAAATATTTAAATATTTTTATCGAATAAAAAAAAAATTCAGTTAATTTTCTTTTAAATGGTTGTGTTTAAGCATATTTACATATGAATCACAAATTAATTTAAACTTTAGAATTTATTTCCTTGCGAGCTTTATGGTCATCAGTTTTAAAAATTTAAAATTTTCCTTCTATGTCAAAAATTTTTATCTTAATTCACTGAAAGTTTTCAACAATTTTTAAAAAGATTTTTATTTTGCTTTCTGTTTACCAAAAAAAAGTCCCTACATCAGTTTAAACAAAAAAATTTTTTTTACCATTTCATTGACCACCAAAATACACTCACATTGTTGTGTTACGTCACAACAATCACAAACATTTCCAATGTGTAAACCGTGTCTTTGAAAAAAAATATGAAAAAACTCTAATTCTTGCCCTCGCAATTTTTCTTTTTAATTTTAAACCCATTGAAAAAAACTTTTTACAACAATCATTCTTATTTTTTTCTAAAACAAACTTTTTATTTTATTTATTTTATTTGTTTAATTCGAATTTCACCATATTAAAAAATTTATTTGAGATAGCCACTCACCACTCGCAACCATTATTTTTTCATGTATTAAAACTTTTTACATGATTTTTTTGTTCAAGAAGAATCACATTTGAATGAAAAAACGTGTTTGATCAAACTTTTATTTTTCTTGAGTTTTTTTTCTACCATCGAAACTCCAAAAAAAAAATAAATTTGAACTTTGAAATTACGAGCTCCTGCCACTGCCGACGACGCCGCCGCATCAACGCATTGTCATTTTTCTTTTTTTATTTTTTCTTTCATTCGCAAAATCAATGTTTCTTAAAAAAAAAAATACTTTGCGCAATGATTTCCACTATTCTTCTTTTTTGATTTGATTTGAAAATTTATACGTCGTCGTCGAGAAAAAGAGAGAAAGGAAAGAGAGATGCGTAAAATATAAAAAAAGAGGGGTTGGACCTTCTTCTTCTTCAGAATCGTTTCCGGTTTCTCTAAAAAAAGATGCAAACAATATAAATAATGCCCAAAAACAGTTTTTAACTTTTTTTTCTTTCTTTCTTCTAAGATTTTTTTGTTTGATGTTAGAAAGGTTAAAATTTAACTCATTGTTAATACTCAATTGTCAGTTTTATTTATTATCAAAAAAAAATTTAAAGTATTTATCAGTTATTATTGTAAAAACATAGTTATAAAATTTAATTTGTTATTCATCAACCAAGATTCTCAGTTTAAAAAAAATGATTTTATTATCAATACTTAAGCATTCTAAAGCTAAAGTTAGACAGGGTTCGACTTCTTTTCTTTTTTCATTATTAAAAATTTTAAATTGTTTGTACTCCCACGATTCGCTTTTAATACAATAAACTTCAGTTTTAATAAAATACAAATAAAGCAATCGTAGCAGGAGACTTTTTAAAAACTAACAAATCATAACTCGGTTTTATTAATTTTTTGTATTTAACTATCTCTTTTTTAGCTGGATGTCCACCAGAAGAAGTAGAAAATCAAAAACGCTCCAACACAGTTGATAACATTGCATCATGGGCAGCAGCGATCAAGCAAGCCCTCATGCCTGTAACCCCACAATCAAGTTCACCAATAAAAGATAAAAATCGTAAAAATGATAATATGGTTCAACTTAAAGTCCCAATTCCTGGGGAAACGGGCCATTTGGGAATGCAAATTCAATCAGAGCAAGAATTTTCACAACTTTATCAAATATTTTTGGATGAAGTTCTTGGTTCTGGACAATTTGGTGTTTGTTATGGTGGAATTCATCGAAAGACGGGAAGACATGTGGCAGTTAAACTTATTGATAAATTAAAATTCCCCAGTAATAAAGAAGCTGCATTAAGAACTGAAGTTGAAATTTTACAGGTTTGTAACAGTTTTTATGGAAAAATTCTAAAAAGGAAACTTAAAAAACTTTTAAAAATGTTATACAGTTAAACGAATTGTTGTTTTTATTTTACTTGAAAGCATAGCCTTCTTGGAAACGATCGATTCATTACAGTTTTTAAAATCGAATTGAGAAAAAATGATCTGCACCGAAAAAAAATTTCTGCGTGTTGTTTCGAAAGATAAAATTTTTCGAATCGAATTTGGAACTAGTGCTACAATGCAGTTTTTATAAAAATAATTTTATTTTGATCATGCTATTCAGTTTTAAATAAAAGTAATTCCACAGATGGATCCATGAAGACAGTTTTTTGTATCATGCACTTAAAAGCCTATGCATGCATTTCAATGATAAAACGAAAAATACAGTATCCAGTTTATTTCCACCTAAAAACATTGTTTTGTTTAATAAACATCAGTTTAAAAAAAGCATCAAAATTTTATTTAAGTTTAACAAAAAAATAAAAAACAAAAAACTATCAAAGTATATAGCTAGCTTACAGAAGAGGCGGGCGGGTACATACACCTAAGAAAAGCCAGTTTTAATTTTTTATTTTTTCTAAATGTATTTATCCCACTTCTTCTTCTTCAGTTATAATAATCGCAAAATTACATAAATCTTTGGTATTCAAACAAGAGTTTATTAAATAATCATATCGAAGCCCAGTTTTATATTTATTTAAATTTTTCTTTTTAGAAAGTCCGCCATCCAGGTGTAGTGGAATTTCAACAAATGCTTGAAACCCCTGATCGCATTTTTCTTGTTATGGAAAAATTAAAAGGTGATATGCTTGAAATGATTTTATCAAGTGAAAAAGGAAGATTATCCGAAAGACAAACTCAGTTTTTAATCCATCAAATCCTCACCTCGTTGCGATATTTGCATAATCAAAATATTGTTCATTGTGATTTAAAACCTGAAAATATTTTATTGACTTCTGATAGCGATTTCACTCAAGTAAAATTATGCGATTTTGGTTTCGCTCGAATTATTGGAGAACGCAGTTTTCGTCGAAGCGTTGTTGGAACTCCAGCATATTTAGGTAAGATTTTTGCTTATACAGTTTTTTTTATTGGTTTAAATTCCTTTTTTTTTTGCAGCACCGGAAGTGTTACGTAATAAAGGCTTCAACCGATCACTCGATATGTGGTCAGTTGGTGTAATTGTTTATGTTTCATTGAGTGGAACATTCCCATTTAATGAAGATGAAGATATAAATGATCAAATTCAAAATGCTGAATTTATGTATCCCCCAAATCCTTGGAGGGATATAAGTGATAATGGTGAGTAAATAAATTCATTTTCCATTTCATCCAATTTTAAAAAACACAATTATTACTAATTAATTTTTATTAAAAATTTGAAAAGGTTTTGGTTTGAATAAATCGTTCATCAAATCGAATTGCAGTTTTAAAATATTAATTTCAAAAATCCTTCTATTTTAAGAATTAAGAATATTTTTGTTAAAACCAGAGCGGTTCGTACCCCGCAGTTTATTTTTTTGATTTTTGGGAAAGCAATACCTCCTTCCTTAATTTCTGCTATGCGCGTTCTAATTTGCAAGGTTTTTTAAAAGATAGTTAAACCGCAAATTTGCTTCTTCTTGTTTCATAAAAGTTCGCATTTTTGAGTTTTGAAATAATTAGATTTTAATTTTTTTATTGTTAAAATAGAAACTTCTAAGAAACCTGCAGTTTATAAAATTATTGAAAAAAAAGCTACAGTTAATATAATTTTGTGGCTTGAAAACTTATAGCACTTTTACGCGCAGCGACGTCTTTCATAAACAGACGTTGTATTTTCATCTCAGTTTTACTAGCATTTTTTAAATTTTAATTAAAAATGAATTTTCACTTTTTGATCCCAGCTTTTATATGGTGACAGTTAAATTTATAGCCTTGCTTTTACGAAGTAAAAAATTAGATGAAAGTTTAGATTAAAAAAATATTTTTTTATGCAGTTTTTTGTCGCTTTTCTGTTACTCCAGAACACAGTTTTAATCTTCATAAAATAATTCCCATACCCCTTACCAGCTAAAATGCTGAACTCCAGTTTAATGAATTAATTTTTCCATATTTTCAGCGATTGATTTCATCAATAATTTACTTCAAGTTAAAATGAACAAACGTTTAACCGTAACCAAAGCTTTAACACATGTTTGGCTTCAAGGTTATCAACTTTGGTCAGATCTTCGGGTATTAGAAAAAGAAGTGGGTGAAAGATTTTTAACTCATGAATCGGATGATGCTAGATGGGCGGAATATGAACAAAAAAATGGTTTACATCCAGTTTATGTGTAATCGCATTCAACCAACTTCACAGTTTTAAAAATAGGATTATTATTTTTTCCTTAAATATGCATTTCCAATATTTTTCCATTACTTTTTTATTATTATCAAATATATCTCTTTTTTTGGTTATTATTATTTTTATCGTTCTTTGCTTTCCCGGTTTCAAACAATTATTTGTTATTAAAAAAATTCAAAAAAACATTTCCTTTACATATTTTTTATGCTCTCCCAGTTTTTTTTTTGTTGCTGAGAGTTTAAGAAACATTCCAAATTGTGGTACTTTTTTTTACAATACATACTTCCGATGATCTTTTTATTTTTATTTTTTTTTTCTACAAATCCTTAAATAGCAAATTTTTCTTTCTTTCTTTATTGAATACAGTTTTTTATTTGTTGTACAGATGTTTTTTTTAAAATATTTTTTTTCGTGTAATTTCTTAATGGCTTATTAATATAATTCCTTTATGTTGATTAAAAAAAATAAAACGATCATATCAATCATACTGCAGTTTTTTTAAATAATCAAAATACAAAAAAGTATGAATCATGTTCACAGTTTTTTTCTTCATAAAAATTAAAATTTTCTGTATCTATTTAAAAGTCACGAAACACGAAAAAATTTGTTCCAAAGCTTGTCAGTTACTTTTATAAAAGTGGAGGCTCCAATAAGTTAGAATTAACTCAGTTTCACATAATTGTTTACATAATTTTAAACAGTTAAAACGTAATTGGTTTTACTTCTGTCACAGTTAAAGCAAGAAAAAAGTTGGGATTCTTTTTAAAAAATACCCTAATTTTGCTGATGCAGTTTAAAAATATAGTAAAATTAATACCATTAATGTAATCAGAAATTCTGCCGAATTTTTCTCCTCAGTTTTTGAATTCAAGTTTGATGAAGGTGATTAATGCAAGCAGTTTTTTTTACCTTCATTTTTTTTTATTTTAACAATCAATTTTTACAACACTCTTAAAGTTATGTAGTTTTGGAATAAATAACTTAAAAAACCCTTGAACATCAGTTTTATTTACACCCCTAAAAAGATATCCCTCATACCAAATTTATGAATTTAGACACTCTTGAAAATTTATTTATTTTTAACTCATCCATTCTTCTTTATTTTTTGCTTTGTTTTCTTTTTTTTTTTGAAAAACAAATGAAGACTTTCAAAAAAGAAGAAAAGAAGCAATGCGATTAGCTCCCATAATAATCTCGTTACTTGGTCAGTTAAATCGCTTCTTCACGATGCAATCGCAAAATGAAAAAAAGTGAAATTTTTTGAATCATTTTTTTTTTCAAACGAAGCACCTTCTTCTTATTTTGTGTTTTGCGTTAATAAAAAAAATTCCTCTAAATTTAAAGTTCAGTTTAATTTTCTAAAAATATTTGCTAAAAATGAAACATAAAAGTTTGTTATTTTTCTTGATTATTGCTGCATGCATCAGTTTTAATGTAAGTTTTTTATTATAATCGTACACCTTGTTGTACATTTTTTTTTTTAGGAAGCTTATTTCCCCAAAACTCTCATTCCAAAGAGGCTCAGAGTAAAACTTTGTGAAAAAAATCCAAATTTATCCATTTGTGATACATTAATTGTAAGTTTACCTCATTTTAAATATAAATCCAGTTTTTTTGTTTCAAATTTTTAAAATCCTAAAAAAAAATTAAAGTTTTTTTACATAAAACCCTTAAACACCGAAACACAACAACATCACAGTTTAAAAAATTTTTATCTTTAAAACTTTTCTCGAGCACTTTGAATATTTTCCGAAATAACAGTTAATTTAAAAAAATTCATCCAAAAATTATTATTCATAAGTATATGATTCATGCTCATATATATAAGAACTCAGTTTTTATTAAATTTAAAAAAAAATTAGCCGTGTATCTTTCTTATAATAAATTTTTTAATAATGTTTTATGTCCTATTTGTATGGCAGATTCCAGTTTTTATATTGATTTTAAGATTTAAAAAAAATTTTATCAAGTTTTTTATAGTTTAGGATTCACCCAAATATTCACCATTAGATCGATATTCAAAATGGGAAATATGCAAATTCCGGCCAGATATTTTATTTTGCAAATATTTCTTTGATATCAAATCTGAAAATTTTTTGCCCGTAAGTAATTTATTTTCTCAAAATGCAGTTTTTAAAATTAGTTTGGTGTTTATAATTTTCAGCTATCACAAATTCCATTAAAGCCATATGAATCATTAAAAGACAATAATGGATTTATTGAACCTAAAATTATAAAAGCTTCCTTAAATACGACAAAATTAGCAACTATTTTAACCACGGTATGTATGTTTGCCATGAAGGATTCAGTTAAAATAGAAATAATAAAAATATTTATTATTTTAGCAACCGCCAGCTTCAACTGTTGGAGTAAGAGAAGAAAGTGAAGAAGTTGATGGGTCGGGAGAAGACAATTTGGAAACTACTTCCATCTCAGTAGTCCTGCAAGAATCGACGACAGTTAATTAAAAAAATATAGAATCTTTATCGATCACAGTTAAATAATTAAAAACTTAATATATTAAGTTTAAAAATTTATAATGTTTGAAGGAGCAAACAATCTTTATGAATAAAGTACAGTTTTATACATTTATAAAAAGTTTGATGCCGTGAGTGACCAGTTTAATGTTGCTTTTTATCAAAGATCCACCCGAAATTAACAATTTTTATTTTATCTCTTTTTTTTATTTAGACTCAGTTTCAAATAAATTAAAAATAAACAATGAATAAAGTGAAACTGTTTTGTTACAAAAAAGAAACAATGAAGCATTAATCAAACTTTGCGTTAAACTCCGAGTTGTTGCTTTTTCTTCTTCTGCGTTTTTCCTGTTGTCACTGAATTCACACAGTTTTGCATTATATTAATTTTCTTGACCAGATACCGCCGAAAACAAAAAGAATTTTATCAGTTTTTAAAATGATTTTTATGTAAATTATTTTTACATAGTTGGATGATGTGTCATTCCTGATGCAGTTTAAATTAGTAAATTTTTTATTGATTATTTCAAATTAAATACAGTTTTATATTTTAAGCTTAATTTATTTATTTTGTATACTTTGAAGTTTTAAAAATTAGAACAAGAAATCGATCAACAGTTTTTTTTACAAGTTTTAAGAAAATAAATATTTTCTCAGTTTTTAAAAAAAATAACAAATAAAACAACTAAAGATGATACTATATTTTCATGCATATTTGAAAACTTTGCAACAATTTAAAAAAAATGGCAGATGCTTACTTTTCCTTCGTCTTCTAAGAAGCCATTTTGCTTATTTTGTGTGCTCATCCTTTTTCCTTTTTTTATTTTTTTGAAAGCCAATAAATGCATGCATAAATATTGGATGCATTGGAACATCTTTTCTTTTTAAAAAATAAATATTCCACTTTCTGGCAGCAATTTTTTTTGGCGAAATTATGTTTTTGTTATTCAGTTTATTATCAGTTTATTGGATTCAAAGTTTTGCAGGTGAAATTTTTCCTTATAAACTTTTGAATCTCATGTTCCCAGTTTATAGAATCCTCTGATCCCTGTTTGCAACCGCTTGATCCAGGTCCATGCCAATATTTTCAAACTAAATGGTTTTGGGATCCCAAATTTGAGCGATGCAATGAATTCCATTATGGTGGATGCCTTGGAAATAAAAATCGATTTAATACCAAACAAGAATGCGTGAAACAATGCATTTTCAAGGAACACAATCCTTCCACCATTCCAGATTTATGTTTATTGGATGCTGATCCTGGACATTGTCCGGATGATAGAAATGGGCAATGGTGGTATTTTTTTAATGCCATCAATGGTGTTTGTGAACAATTTTTTTATTATGGTTGCGGCGGAAATCATAATAAATTTTACAGTTTATATCAATGCCGAAAAGTTTGTGGTGAACGATTGTCACCTCAAATAGGTATGTTACGTCGTTAACATTGTTAAAGAACAGTTTTTTATAATTTACAAAAAATAAATTAAATGACCAACGGGAATTTACCTGGTCAATTTTTATAAAATCATTATTATTGCGCCGTACTCAGTGATGCAAGATGTTTAATATGTAAACGAATCTCCAGTATATTTGTATATATGATTTCCAAAAGAATCATACTCTTTGCTAAAAAAACATGTTTCTACAATTTTAAAGAATAAAACTAAATTTATCTAAGACAGAATTATCTCCATATTTTTCTAATCCCGCCATTCCTTCCTTCCTTTAAAAAAAAAGCTTTTGTGAGTTTTAAAATTAACTAAAATAAATTAAAGATTATGCATTGTTCTTTCGTAACAGTAAAAAAATTACCCAAAATATTTTTTGCATTTCTACGATCGTATTCTCACTTCAAAAAAAGAAGAAAAAATTTTTGCAACAATTAAAGCAAACAGAAACTTTTTTTGTAAATTGCTTCTTTTTTTTATTACTGAATTCGTTTATTTTTTAATTTGTTATGTATTTATTTAAAACAGTTTATAAAATCCAAAGACCAAAATGCAGTTAACCTTTAGTAGCTGTAAAGCCAGAATATAAATTTAAATCTGTGATTCTAAAATTGCGTTTATTTTGTTGTTTACAGTTTAAAAAAAAACTAAAATTCTTCAAAATCATGATAACAATATGGAATTTAAAAGGCTTTCAGTTTAAAAAAAGTAATAAAAAATAAAGATTTAAATTTTTTTAAATCTTCTTCATTTAATTGTTTCGAAAATCAGTTTTATATAATAATTTCAGCTTGTGATCGATGCGATGTTCGAACATCCATTTGCAAACAAAATTCCAAATATAATTATACTTGCGAATGTCGATCTGGATTTGAAAAAAATATTCATGGGGAATGTGAAGACATAGATGAATGTCGAACATCCAAACATGATTGTGGAGCCAATGCTTGGTGCACCAATTCCATTGGATCTTTTACTTGCGAATGCAAAGAAGGTTATGTGGGAGATGGAAAAAAATGCATTTATGTTGGATTGGGAACTTCCACGGATGATTGCAATCAATGTTCGAAAAATGCTGAATGCAAAAATGGAGTTTGTCAATGCAAAGTTGGATTTAAAGGAGATGGCTTTAATTGCACAGGTAAAACACCTGATTCTTTAAAAAAATATTAGAAGAACCCAGTTTAGATGTAAATGAATGTTTGAGGCTTCCAAATCCATGTGACTCAAATGCTGAATGCAAAAATGTCGAAGGTTCTTTCATTTGTGAATGTTTGTCTGGTTATGCTGGAAATGGATATAATTGCACAAAAGCTACAAGTAAGTAAAAAAGTGTTTTTACTGTTCAGTTTTTTTTAACCATAGCATTGTCTAAAATGACCGTAATGCTACTCTATGATCAGTTTTAAATTTAAAAATTTTTACTTCATTTTATATCAGTTTTTTGCCCATTTCTTTTAAAACTTATATTGGTAATGCAGTTTATCATTACTAAAAATAAATTTTTTTTAAGGAAGCCTTTAAAGTTATGCTTATTGTTTTAAAGAAGCAATTCCATAAAAATAAATAAACAACCAAATACTTGTTGCGCAGTTTTTGAACATATCTTTTTATAAGCTTTGAGCTTTCGTAAAATATTTATTCCACTCCTGGAAACCATCCTCAGTTTTTCTTTATTTTATTTTTAATTAAACAGGGCAAAGCATATGGCAGTTTAAAAATTACCTATAAAAATAATCAAACCCTTGTTTTATTTTAGGATCATGTTTGGATAAATTTGATCGGGGTTATCAAGAAACATGTGGAGCAGAAAATTGGCGAGAACATTATTTCCTTGATCCCATTACCAAACGTTGCTCACTTTTTTGGTATGATGGATGTCCAGGAACATCGAGAAATATTTTTAGCAAGTTACAAACTTGTCAGAACATGTGCGAAAAGACTAAAGTTTTAACTCGATCAGGTTGGAGATTTGTAACTTTTTAAATTTTAACAACAAAAAATTTTGATAACAAAAAATAACAAACAAACATACAAAACATCAGTTTACATATTAAATAAATAAAACACAGTTAAATGCCTTTGTGGTGATAAAAAATTTTTTCCATAAAATCAAAAAATTAGCGAAGTAATAAGAAATGTGTTTATGAAGAAACGCGTCAAAGCAGTTTTTTTATTACTATAATTAATGAACTTCGAGCATTTCTTAGAACCAAAAAGAACAATAAATGTTTAGAAATTGCGAACAATTCCTCGTCCGCGTGCACCTCAGTTATAATTCATAGTTAGTTTCCTCTATCCTCTTATTATAACAGTTTTCATTTGCAAGCTATCAATGGACATTATTATTAGTGCATGTTATAAAATCACAACAAGCAGTTTATAATTCCCTAGCCTAACATCAAATCCAGTTTTTTGATGCAACATCAATATACACAAAAATCCGATGATTACAGTTTAAAATAGCTTTATTATAAAACATATAAATCCAAATTTTACAATCTCAAAGAAACATACATATGATTAAGACAGTTTTCATTTTTCTTTTTTGTTGATGGTCATGGATCATTTATCTTTTCTTTTTCTTGCAGCCTTTTTAACCATATCTTCAATTCCTCCAGCCCCAGTTTTAGTTTCATTAGAACCTTTATTTTTGAATGTTGATGGACCAGATTTTTTCTTACGTCGAAGACTTTTTTTACTTGAAACATTTCCATTTATTGTTTTTATGGTTTCATTCGAACCTTTACGTTGTTGTTGTTCATCACCATTTCTTGCAGGTTTAACAGATGCAGGTGCTGTAGCTTCAGTAGCATTAAATACATCATTTACAGTATTATTAGCAGTATTATTTGCAGTATTATTGACTTGAGATTTTTGATATTTAGATTTAACCGTTAGAGGACCATTTTCATTTGAGCCTGCATATGTTTTACTTGGACGAATTTCAGCTGATCCACCTGTTTTACCTTCATCACCACCTGTTGCATCTTCATATGATTGTTGTTGCTGTTGTTGTTGTGGAGGTGGAAGAGATTTAGGATCACAAGATTTCGTTTGTACAGTTTTTGTTTTGTTTTCATCAGAGAACTGAAAAAAATAAGGATGAAATCAGTGAAAATTACAATGATAACAAAAAAAAGATATCAAATGAATGACCAAAATCCTAAAAGTCGTGGATTTAAATGTTGGAGAAAATTATATCCATCAGTGAAAAGACATCTCAAGCTCAAGATTACCAAAAATGGAACAGTTTAGTTAATTTTCTCATTGCTTATGACTTTAAAAGAAAAAAATGAACTTCAAAGTTTATAACTCAAATAAAAGCAAAAAATATAAAGAACAGAAGTTAAGAATCAGTTTATATATATATATTCCAATATTTCAAACCTAAATTACCAATATGGCAAATGCTAGATAAAGCTGATCAGTTTAAGCTTAATAATAACGTTAATAATCAGTTTTAATAATACCGAAATACCTTATATAAATCGAGAAAATTGAAAAACGCAGTTTTATTTTTACCCAAAAAATTTCAATGCTTGAAGAAATTAAACCCAAAAAAACAAAAACAACTAACCTTGATTCTTCTTGTATGAAGTTGTCTCGTCTTCTTTTTTGGTTTTTTCTTTTTGCATGTTGTCAGCGTAATTACAGCTAGCATCAAAGATAACAATAATCCAGAATAATAAATAATCCAAGTTAAAATAAACATAGACATTTTTGATATTTCAACCAATTTCTTTTTTTCTTCTTTTTTTCTTTGATGATGACAATTTGAAATTTGCGACGACAAAAAAAGAAGCGAAGAAGTGAAACAACAACAACTGAAAAATGAATGAATGAAATGAAAAAGACGCAAGAAATAATGAAAAGAAAAATGAGAAAGTTATGCAAATTTTTTTTAATCATTTGCAAGATGCTTCAGTTTTTTTTTTGTGTTGAATGCAGTGTTTATGGAACTCAGTTAGATAAATATAAAATTTCTCCCAAATCACAGAAGCCAGTTAATATCAAAAAAAGAACTAAAAAAATTCCCACAAATTTAGCATGATTTCCTTCTTTAACATTACCTTACAGTTTTAATTTAATAATTTATCGAAATTAATACAGTTTAGTTTTTAATATCTTTGTCGCCCAAATGTTTTGGTATCTTTAAAATTTTTAATTTTCTAAAATTTTGCTCGCGATGCACTCAGTTTTTTTATAGCTCAAATCAGATGATTTACCAAAAGGTATCGGTGATATTAATTTTTGCTACCAATGGATAGCTCTAAATTTTGAAAAGCTTTGCAGTTAAAATTTTAAAATTTTATTGGTATTTAACGTTCGACAGTTTAAAATAAAAATTATTACAAGTCATAAATTGTTCTCAGTTATTATATCAAAAAAATTTTTCCTGTACTCCAAATGGTTGCAGTTTATTTCCAAAAATTTTTTATATTTTCATTCAGTTTTTTTTTTGAATTATCATTCTTTTTTTTCCAAAAGTTTAATGTTATTTTTTATTTTATTTTGTTATCTGCTTTTTCTATTTATTTATATTTTTTTTCACGATTCATTGACAAATTTTTTTGTGGAGATTTAAGAAAAAAAGACTTATGCCAAACAAAAAAAAAATAGAGGGAGTTTGTGAAGTCCCAAAAGCGTACAATTTGTCGCCATTTGGGATTTGGTCACTTTTCTTAAAGAAAAAAAAAACGATAAATGGAAGGAAAAAGAGATTGACCCACACTTTTAAAAAATGTCTTTTTTTTATTTTTGAGATATCACTTTTTTTTTTATTCTTCTGCTTGACTTGTCTTTCTTTGGGTGTATTTTTTTAGCTTTTTTGGGAGATTTTATATTTTTAAAGAACAAAGTGTGGAAACAAGATCAGTTTTTTTTGTTTGGTTAACAAACATGGTAAATGGCAGTTTGAAAAACCAAAAACCTATTCTTTATCCAGTTTTGTAAAATCCCTCCTCATCTATTTTATTTTTTTTGGGTTTCCATTAACCTTTTTTTCCATTTTGCATTTACTTTTTTTCCCTTCCATTCAAAAACTTAAACAATAAAGCAAGCACCAGACTCCAAAAATTTCACAGCAACAACAACAACCATGTTTTAAAAAAGCGGAAGCAAGCATGCGTTTGTTTGTATCTCCCGCTGGGAAAAATGTTTTCTTCCTTCGAATCCCTCATTGTTTTTTTTTTTGTTGCTTGCTTGCCCGTTGTTGCTTTAGACTTCGATTCTCATTCATATTCCTGAAATTACTTCGAAAACAGTTTATAACTTTTTTTGTTTTGTATTTAATAATTTTCTGACTTGGTTTATAGTCCTTCGAATGAGCATGGCAGTTTTATTAAATATTAATTTTATTTTCTCCCGGCAAGAACATCTGTAAAAAAAACAAAATAAAATAATAACAAATAAAAAAGAAATAATAAAAATTACAAAATGAACCCAAATTTATTTGAAACAGTTTTTATTTTCTATTATTTTATTATAAATTATTGCTTTTCTTCAGAATTATGTTGGGATAAATTTGATCCTAATTATAAAAATCAATGTTTAGCTGGTAAGTTTTTATTTTTTTCTGTAAAATCTTCTTCTACAGTTTTAAATTTTCTTTATTTTTTTAATTAATTTTTTTACCCTTTTTTTAAATAAAAAGTTCTTGATTGACTCAGTTAATTTTATTATCCCTAAAAAATGTTAGCCTCTTCATGAGTTATTTTCTTGACGCTATAGTCTATTTACTCAGTTAACAGTTTTAATAAAGCTTTACTAAAAAAATCATTCACACCTCTTTCCTAAGGACAGTTTTACCGGTGCAGTTTTATTTATAAACAAAAAATACTTTGCTTTTTATTTTGTCATGGGAAAGGTCATTACAGTTTAATAAATCATGCATTTCAAATTCTGCACAGTTTTAAATAAATAATGCTTTTTAAAATATAAAAACCATGAATAAACGAAACGAGGCTTGGAAACTAAGCTTTTTTGAAAGCTAATCTTGATTTTTCAAAAAACGTAAAATAGAGTTTTTTTTATTCCCTTTTTAATAATTTTCTAAAGGCATATATCTGCTAAATTACATTTCAGTTTTGTTTTCAATAATGACGAATTTCTTTCTTTAAAATTTTAAATAAATTCATAAAAATTCTTTAAAAATGTTTGTTCAATGTTCAGACTTCTCTTCAGTTTTAATACCTTCAACCAAACAATTTTTTTTTTTGCTTTTTCCCTAAAGGTTAACAATGTCAGACAGTTTATATCTTTTTTCTTCTTTAAGGTGAATGGCAACAAAGATATTATTTCGATCATGCTTCACTAACTTGCAGACTTTTTTGGTATGATGGGTGTCAAGGAAGCAGTCGAAATATGTTTGATGACCTTCTGAGTTGTCAATGGCTTTGCGAAGAGCAACCTCGTTATAGTTCAAGTTTGTTGTATTTTAATTTCCGCCTATCGGAATAATATTCAGTTTTTTTAAATTTAAATATTTTTATAGAATCTTGCCTTCAACCTTTCGATGAACATTATCGAGATGAATGCAATGGAGGTCGATGGAAGCAACAATATTATTTTGATAAAACTAAAAAACGTTGTGTTTCATTTTGGTTTGATGGATGCAAAGGTGAAAGTGAAAATATATTTCAAGATGAAATAACTTGTGTAAAAATGTGCGAAAGTGATGCCAAAAAATCTGAAGCTGAAGGTTAGTTTCCAATAAAATAAATGTAAATGCAGTTTTTATTTTTATTTTTTGCTTTAATTAAGCTTGCTTTTACACCTAAAAATGCAAGAAGACAGTTAAAAAATAATATTTAAAATTGCATTCTATAGCATTGAACGTCAGTTTTGTAGTTTCTTTTATGGAATCCCACTCATATCAGTTTCTATTAAAAAATGTTATTAATCGCCACCATTGGTTTTATAATGGCTCCAATCCACCTCACAGTTTTTAAACCCCATCATTCTTTTATTATTATTTTACCAATTAAAATTCAACAACCGTTTTAAGAATTTTTTTAATTTCAGTTATTTCTGATGTATTTTTCATTTGGTGACCATTTTGATTATATCAGTTTATCCAACAACAAAAAAAAGAAGTTAATGTTAAACTTTTCAATTTTTGGACAACAAATAAAATAAGATTATTATTGTCTTTTAAGTGAGATTTTTTTGGAAGAAACTTCCCTTCCCGGAATAAAAGTCGCTCATAGTTTTATTCCAAGAAAGTTTAGCGCATCTAACGATCAAAGGCCACAATTTTAAAAGCTAAAAATTTGTTTTTTTATCACATAAGCAAGACATTATACAATTTTAAAGGATATCCTTTCCATCCAGTTTTTTTATATTAATTTTTAAAATAAAGGATACATTATTCTTTAACAACAAATTAAAAATGGCATAGTTTTATTTTTTTGTCATTGCTTTTTTAAAATTTTCTTTTTCTTTCTTTCGCTATTTTGCTTTTTTTCATTTTTTTTCAGAAAAAGGTGATTACTTCAAAAATTATTATGAAAGTAAAACTTCTGCTGAAATTGAAAGTTATGAAAGTGAATTTCAAGTTGATTCAGCGAAGAGAAAACAAGATTTCTCTGATATTAAAGCGGGTATAAAAGCAGCATCTACGATGAAACCAAAAAAACCTCATAAACATCGACATAAACGTAAGAACCTCGAAAAAAGATTTTCAGTTTTTTAAATTTTAATTTTTTGCTTTTTTGCCTTTCTTTAAAATATTCAACAGTTTTTAAATTGATTAAATTATATTTTTTAGAAAAAAACTTTCCTCCAAATTCTCAAAATGAAGAAGAATCCAAAATGACTACCATAGGTAATTGAAAAGACATTCCATCGCAGTTTTTAAAATTAAAGAATATTTTTATTTTTAGCGATCCCATCACCTCCAAATCCCAAAAATATTTGTTATATTTCAAATCCATGTGAAAATAATGGCACTTGTATTTTTGATTCAAGTAAAAATCAATATTATTGCAAATGTTTTCGTGGATATACGAATGATAATTGCACTGAAAGAATAGGTATGAGAAGAAAGAAATACAGTTTTTATTATTTTATTTTTATAAAAAAAAAAGAGTAGTAAAATTAAATGAGCAACCATAGTTGGTGCTAGTCGCCAGTTTTTTATTAATATAATTCCTTTTCTCTCCTTTTTTTAGTTTTATTTAGTTTTAGAAAAACTTCAAAATAAAATTAAAAAAATTTTTTTGAAGTTATTTAAACAATTTCCTTCAATTCAGTTAGAAAAGAAATGCAGTTATAAGATTTACTTTTTGAATAATTTGAGGATGTTTGAGTTCAAAATAAAAAAAAAAGATTAGCTAGCTAGCACAGTTAAAAATGAGATAAATAAAAAATATTTTACTTATTTTCTTCAGTTATTTTTTTGATAAATAGTTACCCACACTCGGACAGTTTTTTTTCCCAATATAAAGTTAAATAACTAAATTTAGCCATTTTCCCGTTGGACACAACAGTTTCTTTATAATATAAAAAAGGCAAACCATCAAGCTTGGTCCCGTACAGTTTTTTTGCCGATAATAACAAATTTTTTGTTGTTTTTATAAATATTATTTATTTAGCAGCGCACGTCAACAACAATGGCAGTTAATTAAAAAATAAATCTTATGGATCTAAATCGATGCCAGTTTTAATGTTTAATATTTTTTACATTTAAAACAAAAAATGAGTTTAAAGTTAAAATAAAGTATTAAACACAGTTAAAAATTAGATAACTAAAAAATAAGTAAACAATCTCCAGTTTATTTTATTAAAACAACAATTACTTTCAAAGGTGGAACAGTTTTTTTGCCATAAAATTAATTATTACCTTTTCATTTAGATGCTGATCCATGTGCATCAAATCCATGCCAAAATGGAGCCACGTGTGCAGCGAAAGCAACCTCAGCAAAAATTTTATATGAATGCATTTGTCTTCAAGGTTATGGTGGAATTAATTGTGAAACAAGTAAACTCCACTTATATTCGTAATCACAGTTTTAAAAAATAAATGAAATTTTTTTAAGAGCCATGTGATGAAAGTCCTTGCAAAAATAATGGAACATGTCGAACCACCCGAAGTCTCCCTGCATTCTTTTGTGAATGCCCATCTGAATGGGGTGGAAAACATTGTGAATTGTGTAAGCATTTTTTTAGCTAATAGCTTTACTAATCAGTTTAAAAAAATAAAAAAATAGTTTCGTTTACGTTAAGGAACATCAGTTTTATACAAAAAATTTTTTGGTGTCGTTTAAAAAATTCAATAAGATTTTACAGTCGTTAACTTTTTTTTACCAAAATTATTTTTTTTAATTCGCTTTGGTTTCAATTTGTTAATTTAAAAAACTCATTTAAATATATTTATTGAAACTTTGCTTGATTTAAAAAAATTTTTGTTCAGTTTTTATCTTTTTGTAAACTTATTTTTTAACGCCAAAAAGATGTGCAATAATAGCTTGCTGGTCACAGTTTTTTACCCGTATTTTTAAAAAACCATTTGTACAAAATAAACATAGAGTTTAGATGTTATAAATGTATTTGCTCAGTTTAAAATTTCCAAAATATTTTTTTTTATTTTCAGCCGTTCCCCAAACGAGTCCATTAAAGTATGGTAAAAATGTTAAATTGGTTTCAAGTGGACAACCTGAATGGATTGAAGAATTAAAAAAGAGAAAAATTAAAGCCAAAACAGGTAATGTTCTAATGAAAGTCAGTTTTAATTAAAATATTTATGCGATAGTCATTATATTCTTAATGCAGTTTTGATTGTCCAAAATTTTAAAGTTCATGAAAGGGAGCAAAGAAATGCAGTTTTAACTTAATAAAAAAATCTCTTTTTATCGAATTATTTTGTTTCAGTGCCACCGCCACCAATTAAAACGGCGAAAGATTTAAATAGAAATATGATAAAATTAAATGATGAACCCATGGAAGGAAGCGGATATTATTTATCTTCAGCGGAAATTTACAAGAAATATGCAAATTCTACTGAACTTATGAACCTTGAAAACGCTTTAAAATCCGGACACATTGGTGGTGAATTTTCAACAGTTCATGAAAAAACCGCAACTTCTTTTGGTCTAACAGTTTCATTGCCATTGTATAATATTTATAGCTTTTGCTCCACAGTTTTGCTTTTATTTAAATTTTTGTAAATTTGCACGTAAATAAAAAGTTATTTTGGTGATAAAAATAATATTGACTTTTTTGTTTAGCAACATGTGTATTAAAGATTCAGTTTTAATTTAAAATGAAAATTTATGAAATTTTTGACTTTTCCCAACTTTCTTTCAAATAACGCCAGTTTTATTTAATTTCTTAAAATAAAATTGGAAGGATTTGATGTTCCTTCTTTCAAAATTAAAAAATTGATCAACGGAGCTTAATGAATCGTACATTAAATATATTTTATCTCCCAGATCCGAAATTTCTAAATGCAGTTTTTCTTTCTTTTAAATATTTCCAATTTTGCGAATATTAATAAAAAATTATGGATATTTAAACCCATGTTTTAAAGGTAATACAGTTTTATTTTAAAAAACAATAATCAAAGCTGTTTGGTATCGCTGTCCTCAGACATTTTTATGAACCAGTTTTACTCTTAAAATATTTAAATATTCTAAAACTTTTAATTTCCCTTTCATCCCAAATAAAGAATCCCATCGACATTGTTATATAAATTAAACGAGGATCCCATTTTTCTTTCTTTCAAAAATGGTATTTCACACGTTTCCTCCTTCTGGTACAGTTTAAATTCCTTAAAAAAAATTTCCAAATAAAAATTATTATAGCGGTGAAAAGTCCGCGTGTATCCTTTATATAAAGAATACGTGTGTTCATGCTTGAGTTTAGTATTAAAAAATGTATTTATGGTCGATTCCATTAATAAACAATCTGTAACAGTTTTAATTTTAAATTCCAAAAGATTTTTTTTGCTTTCCACAGAGATAAAGGAATTATCATTGAATATTAATAAAATTTGATATCAAACAGTTTTATGTAATTTAAAAAAATAAATGCTTGAAGCATGTAATGTTTCTTCTCTGAAAATTTTTAGAAAATCCTTTGTCGCAGTTTAATGTAATGTTTTTACGGAAATACAGTTTTTTCTTATCCTACGAAAGTTAGGATTTAGATTCTCTAACAGTTTTCTTTATTTTTTAAGTATTTAAAAATTTGTAAAAATAAAAACTAGTATGTTGAATAATATCCGCAAACGCTTTATTCTGCAATATTTTTTCATCGTGCTTCATTTTTATATTTAAAAAAAATTATTGTCTCTTCCTCCGAATTTTTTTCATATCAGTTTTATTATATTTAAAATTCGAAATAATTTTATATTCGATCCCATCCCTATGTGATAATCATCTGACTTTCAGTAAATATTAATGAAACTTCCTATCCCATTTTTTTGCCTCGAATTTCTGAATTCTTATCTTTAATTATAATTATTATTGTTTTGAATTTAAATGGAATAATTTTAATTTTATAAATATTTAAGTTTTTAAATTTATAGGAACAGTTTAATTTTAATTTAATGAATAATTATGGGAGCATTTTGTATTTCCGTTCCTCGGTTCGCAGTTTTTTGCTTTAAAATAAAAAACCCTTCTGTTTTTTTTCCCGTTTTTAATCACCTTACCAGTTACTCTTTGACCTGGCACCTCGGCTTTGCACAGTTTATTCTATTAAAAAAAAAAGATTTTTAAAATAATTTATTAATTTATTTTGTAATCATGGAAAAATAATCTGTAACAGTTATAAAAAAATTCATAAATTAAAATAACAAAGATTTTATATAATTTCCAGTTTTTATCACCCAGTATTATTATTGATATGAAATGATGGCTGTCGAGGAGATATGTGTGGATTATCTTTTAATTTGAGCAATAATAATGAATATGTTATTATTACACTTACAAGCTAAAAAATCACATATTATTGATGAACAGTTTAAAATATTTTATTTAAATTTTTTTTACCGTAAAAAATGTTGTCCTCTCTAATGGAAATGCTCGCCATACGGTCATTCCCCACATATATTGGGTTGACATTTTATGAACAAAGCAACTGATCTGAAGAAATTTTTTTTTGATAAAGATCACACTGGTACAGTTTATTTTATTTTTGCTTACCTGAAATCTATCCAAATCTGCATTGGCATCAGGAACAATAGCAAGTACGGCACTCAAAATTTTCCGAGTCTAAAATTTATTTTTTATAACCAACTTGGTCTTAAAAGATTCTATTAATCAAAAAAATAAGTAATTTTCATAATTGTTAAAAATACAGTTTTATATTTCTTAAACCAATAATTCCACACGACATCAGTTTAAATTAAACTCAAAGTTCTAAATTTTTAGGCACCACCCTTCCTGCGCAGGCAGTTTTATATTATCTGCACCTATGAATGTTTTTAAACAGTTTTTTTACTCGAAACAATAAAAAAAATAAAATTATGGTTAATGAAAAACCTGTTTTTTGAAATGTAAAAACAGTTAAAAGTTTGCTTTCTTATTTCCTCCCTGAAAAAATTACTAAATTTGCAAAATGTTATTTGCATTGCCCTTTAAGAAAATATCCAGTTTTACTTTTTTAAACAATTTTTGGCTTTTGCAATTTATACAAACCAAAGAAATAATTTATTTATGAAGCATATTTTGACAGTTTTAAAATTTTTTTGGATTACTGATGACATGACATCTTCACAGTTTTTTTACACAAACAATAAAAAATATATAGCTCTCTTTATTGAATTGCCCAACGTAAAGCTCCCCACAGTTTTAGATTTGCTTTGTTTTGCGCTCAATAATCAAAGAATGATTATTGGAATTTTCGTAAATGCCAAAGTTATTTAACTTTGGTTCATCCTTCAGTTTTAATTTTTTTTTCAAATAATATTTTCTAATGCTTATTAGTTTTTGACCCAAATAAATAAATAAAAAAAGGTATTTTCTACTGTTTTGCAGTTTAAAATTAATATTTTATTTTATTTCTGGAATGCAAATGAATCCACAAAAAAATTAATATCTGGTCAGTTTTTTTAAATTTAAATCTTTGAAACGTATTCAAAATAAAGATCCCAGTTTTTTACTTACCTCTTCATTGGTTTTCATTCCTGTGGCACTTATAACACAAATATGAAGAATTGCAACAATTATTTGAATGGCCGACCAACCCATATTTAAAGAAATTCGATAATTGAGCATCGCTCGAATGGTTTCATTATTTTGTTGTTCATGAGTTATTGGCTCAGTTAAACTTGAAGTTGGTTGAGTCATAAAATATATGGTTAAACATAAAAGTATCAATGACCAAGCAAGGGAAAATAGTATGAATGGATTAAATGTATTTCCAACTGATTCCTGCAAAATTAATAAACTGCAGTTATTTTTTAAAATTTATTTTTATTCAGTTTTTTTTTAAGTATATCGAGAGGTCGAAATAATCGCCTTAATATGTTTTATTTTTCGTCCACAGTTTTATTATTTTGGTTAAATTCGATGTTGCAGTTAAAAATTTAAAAAAAAAATTTTTATACCGGAATTTAGAGATAATTTTTTTTAACGCTAATAAACATAATCGCCTAATCAGTGATCTGTTCAGTTTTAAAAGATTTTGTAGAAAATAAAAAAATGGAACAGTTTATTACAACTTTTTTAAAGTTCAAAAATATCGTTTGCGCTAAATTTAAATTGTTTTTTATATGCCACTATTTTGGAAACAGTTTTTTCGGCCGCTACCCAACTCGCGTAATTCCTACTCGTGTAAAAAAAAGCACCCAACTCGTGCAAAAATGAACCCAACTCGTGCATTTTTCAAACTTTTGCACACCCAACTCGTGCAAAAAAAAACACCCAACTCGTGCAAAAAATGATCAATTGGCTTTTATCAATGGATTTTTACGGAAATTAAAAACAAATTATTATTCTTGATTATTTCAAAGCTTTTTTTAACAATTATTAATGTGCCATAGTTTTGATGATTCATAGACTTTCCCTATTGATCGATGTTAATCATCCATAGGACTTCCCTATGGATTGCATTTTATCGAATCGGCTATTATATCTTCAGAATTATCGTAGCACATAACCTATTGAATAAGCGACCAACTGAGAGACAAAAGGGAAAACACGAGTGAGATGATTCACTACCACTGCTTGCATTATATTTTGATCAAAAGGTTTTATGAATGATAAATTTGTTAAGTAATTTACCTCAACAGTAGTTAAAAACTTTAGCTGAAAAAGATATACCGATTCGTCATACTTCTAAAACATAAAAAAAGTAAACATCACCTATAATTTTTTAATCAAAGGACTTCCTTATGGTTTGCATTTTCATTAATCTTTGAATATGTCTATGCATTTATTTATGAATTGTTAAAAATAACAAGATAAATAAAGGTATTAATTAACTTCGATCAATAGGGAAAGCTTAAGGATCGTCAAAATTATCGCATTTGACAACAATGTGGATAATTTTTATCCACAGGGAAAGCCTATGGATCGTCAAAACTATGGCATATTAATAATTGTTAAAAAACGCTTTGAAATATTGAAGAATAATAATTTGTTTTTAATTTCCGTAAAAATCCATTGATAAAAGCCAATTGATCATTTTTTGCACGAGTTAGGTGCATTTTTTGCACGAGTTGGGTGTGCAAAAGTTTGAAAACTGCACGAGTTGGGTGCATTTTTGCACGAGTTGGTACTGCACGAGTAGGCATTACGCGAGTTGGGTTTTTCCCGTTTTTTCTTTCATATTCATCCATAGTTTTATTGTTCGGGAATATTAAAAATTTTGGTTATTTATAAAAAGAAGGAAAAGTGTAAATATTGTGATTCAGTTTATATTTTTAAATTAAATTAATTAATTTTAAGTTTTTCTTTCAGCTATGTTTTTGGTTAGATCCGAATATGAGGCGTTTGATGCAGTTTTTTAAATTGAATAAATATTAGATGCTTTACAGTCACTAACTTTTGCTGCCCTCTATCGTCATGATCAGTTTTTTGCCATGACTCACGCACCAGTTTTTTATTATTTTTACGCCCCTCAAAAAAAGTCATGCTTGCAGGTGCAACGAAATTTAGGGAATTCCAGTAATTAAAAACAAAATAAACTCACCTGTAAAGCAGTAATTCTCAAAAATTGTTCATAATAAAATTTTAATGAAAAATGACGTTTGACATGCTCTTTTTTAAGTGATTTTCGTAAAACCCTACACCAAAATCTTATGATTCTATTGCAAAGAACATAATACATGAGGGGTAAAACATTCCATGCAGTAAGCATAGGAACAACAAAAAATGAAAACATATCCGTTTCATTTTCAGGTAAATTATATAATTCAAATATTCTCCATGAAAGTGGAATAATTAATGATAAAGCAAATGCAAAACAAAATATTATTGTATAAAGTTTTGTGTTTGGAGTTCGATGAAATGTTGACCTAAAAAATAAAAAGAATCAAACTAAATTTTTCGTAAAGCATTTGATTCTGCAGTTTTTTGATTAATTATGAATTTGTCCCCATTTTAAAGCTAAAGTTTAATAAAAGAAAGAATATCTTGTTAACAGTTAATTAATGAATGCCGAAATTGTGGTAAAAAAACAGTTTAAAGTTTGAATTGCAAATATGAAAAAAAAATTGTTAAAAAAATTAAAAGACAACATTTCTCCTCAAATCAGTTAAATTTTTTATTTATTAAAGCGGAAGAAACTGCAGTTTAATTTACAAAAAAGGCAAGAAATTTTTTACAGCTTTTACATATCCAGTAACAGTTTTAATAATTAATTGCTTAAAAATTGCGCTTAATAAAACTATTATTCAGTGAAAAATAAATTTAATAAGTGTTACACAATAATGAAAACAATTTTCAGCCCTCATTACTTTTTAAAATTTTTGTTTTTGTGTTTGTTGCAGTTTTTTTAATATTTCTAACCTTTTTTAAAAAATTTCAATACTTGTATGATGCACACAGTTTAAATTTTTTTTAATAAAATTAAAAAAGCTTCATGCTTGGTCAACAGTTTTTTAAATTAAAGCATTTTAGAAATTATTTTTACGCTTCCTAATTTTCTCCGCAAAGTAAACCAAGGCAGTTTAACGAATTTTCCCTTCTTTCATCTAATGAAAATTTCCCTTACCTGAAGCACAAATCCAATGTATCCATCATTTTAATCATTTTTACATGCTTTTTAATTCTCCAAAGAAATAACAAAATTAATCCCGCATTTACTAAAGGTTTCATACCAGAAATTAAATGAGATACCGTAGCGGCATGTAAAAACCCAAACTTAGAATTATATAAAACCGAAATTTTAAAATTATGAACATATATTTTTGCGTTGAATGCAATGATTGCAATTGAAAATAAGCATAATAAAAATTGAAACTATAAAAAATATTTTGAACATGCAGTTTAAAAAAATTAATTATAAAAGAAAAAACAAACAATTCTTTGACAATATGGATGACGACGAGAAAGCACTGAAGCCCACGGAAAAAACCCCATCACTCTTAAAATCATGAGTATGGGTTTGAGTCCATTTGCCACGGAATGTATATTTCGAGTTAATCCATAAAAGCCATTACTTTTTTCTTCGGAAATACTAAAAAATAAATAAATCTTAGCATTATTAATGGTCATACCAATTGAAGAAATGATTAATGTGTTTTTGTCAAAGCAAAGAGGAAATGAAATCGCAGTTTTAAAAATTTCTTGAAAATTTGTATTTTTTTTATTATAAAGAAAGTTCAAAAGCGAAACGATACTCAGTTTTAAATAATTTTAGAAACACCTTTCAGGCCGAGTTCAAATCATTGGTCCAGTTTTAATAAAATGTTTGTTTTTGTTTTTCTTAATGGCCTTATTTTTTAAGATACACACAACCAAGAACAGTTTTAAAAAATTTCTTAAACTCTTTTTTAATAAAAAAAATCTTTTTTCAAAAATTAAAATTTTTATAAATTTAAAGGAGACCCAATCAACAAACTACAGTTTAAAAAAAATAGATATAACTAAGTTATTTGCTTTCATAAACTTTTTTATAGCCCTTTCCATTAACCACACTCATTTTGATAAACAAAAGTAAAAGGTACTAAAATATTCAATAAAAGTTTTTAATAATTTAAATGAACCTTATTTCTGTTCAAACAAAAATCAACGAAGCTTTCAGTTAAAAATATTAAAATTAATTTATAACAATCTCTGCTACTTTTTTTCCAAATTTCGTGATCAAATACAGTTATTAAAAACCCATCGAAAATAAAATTATCCTTACCTCCCAAATCTGGCTTTCCATCGTTGATCGGGTGATGAAATTTCAAGGATGCTTGCCATAAAACTTTTGGTTTCAGGTGGTGAACTACTTGTTTCAGTGGAATCTTCGGCGGCATTGTTATTTGCAAATCCAATGACTCCCGCTTCCACTTTGCATGTATCTGGCGGACGTTGAGTTCTTGTGCTGCGAATGCGAAAATCTCGAATTCGATTGAATGGATACATTCTTCTGTAAAACATGGAATCAAAAAAAAAGAAAAATCCCAACAGTTTTAAAATAATTAAACGATTCAAAAAAGCTTCGCATTTTGACTAAAATTTTAATATTATTAAAGTTCGCGACAGTTTTTATTAAAAAAAAATAGGTTCTATGAAAATAAAGGACCCTACAGTTAATTCATTAAAGAAAACTTTGCCTACACAAATGTCAGTTTAAAATAATTTAAAACCCAAAGATTCAAAGATTATTAGTAAAAAAATAATTATAAAATAACAAAGTTAATTTGGCAAAATAAAGAAAATAAGCTCCCAGTTTTTTATTATAAAAAAAAATGGCAAACCAGTTATTAAAATTTATAATTTGTTTTAATAAATTACACTTTTCCCTAAATTTTTAAAATTCCGTTTTAATAAATCGTTTACAGTTTATTTTATTAAAAAAATATTTTAAAAATGTCGTTTTATATGCACAGTTTTATTAAAATAATATATAAAAATTTATGTTAATTTTTGAAATAAAAAATATTCTCCAAATTTTTGAATTCGAGATCCAGTTAATAAAATCCTTTAAAAAATATCAAATGTGATGATAGCACAAAAAAAATATGAAGAAATGTGGCGTGGGTCTGCAGTTTTTTTAGTAATTTGTAAATGGCGAATAACAGTTTTACCATACAATTTTAGATTTTTATTTAATGTAAAAGAAAACACCCAAATAATTATTGTTATGACAGTTAATTTAAAAATAAAAATTTAATGACAAACATATCAGCCCAAAATGTAAGGCATACGGCAAGATATTCAGTTTAATTAAGTAATGTTAGAGAACTTATAAAAAAATGTCTGCAATCAGAGAATATTTTAAAGAAAAAAATTATACGTCGATAATTTCAGTGGAATCTATTATTAATCGTTTCAAACAGTTTATTTTGAAAAAAAAATTGAAAATTTTAAATTAAATTTTTAAGGAACTTTTTTTTCTTTCACCACACGAACGACTCCACCCTGTTTACAAAAAAAAAACAAGAAAATTTTTCATTTTTTGTTTTATTTTTACAGAAATCGAAAACTAAGACATGCGCCAATGCCTTTGTTGCCTCAGCTTTTAACCCTTTAAAACATTCCATCAAAATGACTTTAGCTTTTTTGTCTTTTTTTTGTCTTTCTCTTGAAAAATGAGAGTCAAAAAATTAACAAAAAAAAAGAAAGAAAAAGTCATAATCCATTACTTGAACGCCCTCAACCACGAAAAAAAGGAGAAGATAGGAGAAGCCAAAAAATAAGCATGTAAGAATGTTGTTTGTGAAACAGAACAATGTCTATTGAAAAAATGAAACATTTTTTTCCGATGTTTTTTGTTTCTAAATTATGATGGGAAAGAAGAAGCCTTTCCAAAACAAAAAAGGCCTAAAGAAAAGAAGAAATTAGTAAAAAAATATTCCTTTGAGAATTTCGATTTTGCAAATTTTTTTTACTTTTAATTTAAATGAACAAAAAAAATACATTAAAAGTTACAAAGAAAAATGTTATACAGTTAAAAGAATCATATTTGCTATAAATAAAAAACAGTTAATGGGATAGTTTTTAATAACAAAAAAGATATTTAACTAAATTTATTTTTCTATCAACTTTGAAATGGAGTGTACAGTTTATAATATTTATAATAAATTTATATTTTTCCTATAGACTTATCTCCCGACAGTTTTTTTTAAAATTTTCTTTAATTATTCGACATGGATCTATAAAATATAGATAATTCAAATATTTTACTGGTAAGAAAATCAAAGCAGTTTAAAATGAGCTTCGACTGAAATATAAATCCACACAACTTTAATACGCGAAAAATATTTTATTTAAAAATTTTTGAAAGAAAAAAAACTTGCGTGCTAATCTTCACTTTTTTGTTTAAAAAAATGGCATCAATGGGTGCTTTCCAGTGCACAGCTTTATTTATATTTTAAGGTTTCCAAATCCATATTTTATTTTATTTTTGACATTCAAGGTCGCGTGAAAGAAGCTTTCTGAAGAATTTTTTTGCAGCTGAAGTGCCAGAACAAGAGTCAGAAATAAATAAACAGATAAAAAAACTCAACAGTTTTAATTTTTATTTATTTTTGTTTTGATAATAGCTAGTCACAATTTTAAAAAAGAAAGAAATCTCTTAACAGTTTTATAAAATCAAAGAACCAAGAGGCTGAAGACATTTTTCTTTCAGCAAAATTTCAGCTATACAAAGAAAATCTCAAAAAGCGAAAAAAAAATAACCTGGTGTAGTCAAAAAATGAGACACCCTTTTTTCCAAAAAGTCATTAAAACATTTATGAAAAAAATAAATTTATATTAAAAAAAATTGGGAGGAAATTACACTAAAGGTCACAAATATTTTTTTTTCATTTTTCTGCCGAAAACAGCTGAAAGAATTTTTTTGAAATTAATTTTCTTTCTTTTACTTTATTTTCTAAGTATTATTTGAAACTAAAGGCAAAGGCAGGTATTTCTTGTTTGTTAAAAAAAGCAAAAAAAAACCCAAAAATAATAAAGAAACCCATGAGTTTGCTTGCTTTCGCTCCAAAGTGAAGTATGCTACTAAAACAAAACAAAAAAAATTTTATTGGGAAACAAAACTGAAAATGAAATAATGGTGCACGATAATTAGCTTTAGATAGAAAAAAAAATACTACAAAACGTAAAAAATAAAAATAAAAACAATAAAAAAAATTGTTTGCAAAATTTAGAAAAAAAATGCAATAGAAAATTGCGGCCACCGGATATTCTATAAAAAAAGAAAGAAGAAGTAAGAACAAAAGGAGAGGGAGTTTTTGAATAATTTTTGAGTAACTAAAGGTTGCGTGGGAAATTAATAATAATGGGTGCCAGACTACGAAGTTCTCTTTTTTTGAGAGCAGAAGTTTTTTAATCTATTATAAATATGAAAAGTGGTTTGCTTTTTTTACTCGACGAATATAACGTTATTGATCAGTTTTATTTTGAATATTTATAAATATTAATTTGTTGGTGTCCAAAATTACTAATGATAGACAGTTAAACAAAACTGATAAAAAAATCCGCAACAGTTTTATTGTTCAAATACTTTAAATTTTTGGGACCTTATCCCGCAGTTTAATAATAAATGAAATAAATTCTCATGGCCAAAAAAGTCCAGTATATTTTTTTAATCCAGTTAAACTTCGTAAAACAAAAAGACCGTCTCTTAATTTTATTGGTAATCAGTTAATAAACCATGTATATAAAATTTAAATAAAATCCAATTATTATTTTTAAAGACATAACTAAATTAAAATTATGAGAATGAGCAAAGAATATGAAGAACCGTTTTATGTATTTAAGAAATTTTTATAAGATTTATGTTTTCCAAAAAAATTATTACGCGTCCACAAGCTCTCACTGAACAGTTTTATAATAATAAAATGATATATTTTGTTTTACTCGAAAATTTCATGAAAACCAAACTCGTCAGTTTTTAATTTCTTTAAATTTACTTTTCGAAGACATTATGTAATTTTTTAACCACGCCTCCTCGTAGAAATCAGTTAAATTATTTATACAAAAATAAAATTAAATTTTTATCGTCAAAAAATTGCGAATCTAAATTTTTCTCAACTCAAGAATGCACTTACAGTTTTAAATATTTTTAAATATTATTATTTCCTGAGTTTCTATGGGATATTTTTACATCTAAAACTACAGTTTTAATTTTTAAAATTCAAACAAAAAAAGTTAAATTTCACCAAAATGACATAAACAAAATTTAATAATAGATTTCATTAAAATAAAGCTTTGAACTTTAAAAAAAAGTTGAAAATTTAAAGGAAAATGCGTTTCTGCTTTATATAATGTTCGTCAGTTTTAAGATCTTTTAAATATTAAATTTCACTAAGCAAATATGGAGATAAAATATTATTTAGACGAGTGTTATTTACTTATCAAAAAATCAAACCAAAAAAAGAAAGGCTAAAGATTACTAAATTTAAAATTTTTTTTATTACAGTTTATTAATAAATTTTATCAAAACAAAAATAAAGTTTTATCGTTAAAAAATGCTGCTGCGACTCGATATCATTTTATTTTTAGCAAAGTACCAACCATTCATTAAATTAATTTTCATTCAAAAAACACTTTGAAACTTAATATTTTTTTATGTCAAAAACAGAAACACAAAAAAATGATAATTAAAGAAATTTTGTTTCTTTTTTTAAGCCAATTTTGCTAAATTCATATTTTTCTTATATTCCATTTTCCATATAGTTAATGTTTTTATATAAATAAAAAAAGAAAATGCCGGCAGTGTAATTATTTCATCTTCTGTTTTTTCTTCATGCATTATTTTGACAACAGCAACTTGATTATATAATAATAAAAAATTGTTAACATAGCCAAAACACAATTAAGCTTATGAACTTTTAGGATTTTTTAGACATTTTTCTTTTTTAAAATTTGGCGTTAATGTTTGTCCCGGAAGCTTTTTTACAACAAATTTCAACTTGATTCTTTTTTTCAAAGATTTAAAAATTAATAAACTGAAGACTTCCAATTACATTGGGTAATTTAGCTTGTTTCGAATGAATCGAATCGATTGATATACCAAATATGAAAAAAATTTATAATTAAAAAAACTGTTGAATGAGAAGCTTATTTAATTTTAAAACTTGTTTTCGGTGCTTATTTTAAAACCAAAATATTTTAAAAATATATATTTGAAAACTGAAAAATAATGCTCATGAGTAAAACATTAGTTATTGATTCATTGATTTCAAAAAACATATGAACGAAAAATAACCACTTTTTAAAACCATTATTCAGAACTGCGTTTAAACGATTTAATTTTTAAGTTAATATAAACTTCAATAAAACTGTGTTTCATGTGCATGATCTAAAAAAAGCTTGAGAAAAAAAACTGAATAAGATATTATTAAATTGTCATTTAAACAATAGGCATGCCTCGAATCAGGGTTAAAATTTATTTACTAAATATATATTTATGTATGAAAAAAAACTGTGACCGTGTTCACGACTTTGCTTTTATTATATTTTTTGTACAACAGTAAGATCATAAAAAATCATACTTTTTTTAAATTAAAAGAAATAATCAAAACTGTATATTAATTATTAATTCTTTCATTTTTTTTATTCTTTGTTGAATAACTTTAAATAAATATTTTAAATAATTCTTTTAGTTAAAATAAAACTGATTTGATTTGTGGGCAAAGTCTTGATTAATGAACGTAGCGCCAGTGAAAATTTTTCTAAAGTGTTTTTAAACTGAAGCAACGTGGATCTAGTTGTATAAGATTATTGACAAGCACAAAGTTAGAAAATATAAAACTGTTTCGAACGAAATTAAGAAACTTTTATAAAACTGAAACATTTTTCAAAACTGTATGTTTGGACCTTACTTGGTTTTTTTAAAATTTAAACTGTTTTAACAATTATTCTTTGGTCGGATAAAGATTCCATGAATGTTTTTTTCTTAAATTTTTATATTTTCAAACTGACTTTTCAGAAATTGTTTTTGGTCCTAAACAAATAATTTTCTTTAATTGTTTTCGAAATAATCGATCCTTGTGTTTTTTCTTTACCAAAGATCTAGCATTCATTATTTCCAAAAACCCTTTTTTTATGACTAATTACTTTATCAAGTAAAAAAAATTTTTTTTGAAATAAAACTGTTTTTCAAAAATTAGGCTTCTTGATCATAAAAAACTGTTGCACATGGTAATTTTCAGAAGAAATTTTTTTAAATGTTTTTAACTGACCGGATCTTCTCCATCATATGTTAGCTTAATAAGAAGCAAATTCCAAACTAAAGATTTATTTCATCGCAAAACGACTAAAAAATTATAAAAAAAAACTGCATAGATCATTTTGTTGCTCAATTTTCTTTTGAAAAACTGTTCAACAAAGTTTGGTAGTTATTTCTTGATTTAATTTCACAAAATTTAAATAAACTCTAATTACACCTGCAACTGTTGATTTACTTTTTTTAGATTTAAATTAAAAACTGTTCATTCTATTTCTTGGTTGGATTAATCCCTTTATAAAACTGCGTTGAATTTATTATTGTTAAAATCCCTTAAAACCTCAAAAATAAAAACAATAATTTTCAATTATTTTCAGAAAGAAAAAAAATGGCGATTAAATCTATCTGGGAAAAAGGCAAAAAAGGAAAAGAGAGAGGAGAGGAAATCGATGACAATTGACTCCGATTTAAAATTGCTCGAGCGTGTGTTTATTCTCCCTTTCTTTTTTTTCTCCATTTTCTCTCAATTCGGCAACGGCAATTACGCAATTGTTATATATATTTTTTGAGTGCGGGAGAATTTGATCCTTTTCTCTTTCTTTCTCTCGATTTAACCCTTTATTTTTATTTTTTTATTTGATTGTGTTTGCATATCTCCCTTTTATTTTATTTTTTGGCTGAGAAAGGCATAACAGATCTTCTTTTATCGTCGTCATCGTCGATTTCCCAAAAGATGCAACTCTTTTGCAAAAAAAGAAAAAGAAGAAAGAAAGGAATCAGATTGCAGAGAAAAAAAATATAAAACTAACCCCTCTATTTTATTCAAATTCATTTGGGACACTATCTTTTGTTTTTGTAGCAAAAACAAAAAAAGATTTTAAAAAAAAAGATGTGTTGCTGTATCTGTGTTTTTAGAGTTTTTATTTTTCCTTCTTTTTTGGAATTCTTCTTTTAGGGCCTACAAAAAAAAGAAAATAACCGAATGGCTCATTTTCAGGATATCTCTCTCTCTTTTTCTTATTTTTGTTTTCTCGTGCATTTTTGAACGAGGCCACCACACCATCACAACTTGCATTTGGTTCTTGAAGGAAGAAAAAAGCAAGCTGTAAAACAAAAAAAGAAGAAAGAAAGAGTGCCGTTTCTTTGGTTCGTTCTCATTTTCAAATCAAACTTTTGCTCTTTTTCTCTTTTTTTATATGGAAAACGAATGACTTTGTGTGTTTGTTGTTTGTTGGCTGCATTTCTTTCTTTCTTCTTTATTTTAAAGTCCCAAAACATTTTCCATTTCTATGTTTTGGAGGAGCTAATAGCAGCAGCAAATGTGTTCATTGTGCGCCACAACCATTTACCAAAAAAAAGCCGCAGAAAGCAAGCGATTGAGGAGAGAAGGCTAGAAGCAATAAAATGAGCAGCCGGCTTCGTCACCATCATTTTTTTTTTTGGCGGCGGCGATGGTGGTATATATCTTTCTCCAACACGGCAGAAAGAAAGAAAGAATGGCAGGCAACCGCCGTATGGAATGAAGAGAGGCAAATTTTCCATCTTTTTTTTGTGGTGCGGTTTTTTTTTATTTTTATTTTATCCCATTTTCAAATCCACAAATGTTCAACCAACTTAACAAAGAACAAAAAAAGGATGAAATTGAGAGGGAAAGAGCGCGCGCCAAAAAGCTTCAACAGCAGCAGCAGCAGCATTCGAAGCAGCGGCAGTCAAAAAATAAAATAAAAAAGTGACCTTGAGGCAGGAGAAAAACGAATGAGTTGATGGATTTGTTCTGTTTTTTTTCGTGGCAGTCACTCTCTTTTGCTCTTTCTTCCTTAATTTTTTTTCTTCTTCGAAAATAAAAAAAGAGGGAAAGCATCACTACCAACCATCATCGTCGTTGACGTCGCTCGTCACTACCGCAATTTTGCAATTTTCTTATGGTGGCTTTAAAATAAGAATAAAAAAAAGAGACAAGAAACTTTTATATATTTTTTTTGTTGTTGCAAAAATAAAATTTTTTAAGAAAGAAACGTTTTCTTTTCATTTTTTTCTGACCCCCGAATTACGGTATAAAAAAAACTGGGAATTAAAAAATACATACATTTTTTTCTGATCAAAGGTCGCAGACAACAACAAAACGCAGCAGAACCAAACCTAATCATATTTTTTTTCTTTCTTACTTATTTTTTTTTGGGAAAAAAGAAAGTTGGTTTCGATCGGCTCGAAGCCAACGACGTCGACGACGATGATTATTATACTCGCATATAATTTTTTTTTACTTTCACCAGATGCTTATCTTTCTTTTTCCTTTCCTTTTTGCGACTTTTTTCTTCTTCATTAAAACTAAAAAAAAATTTTATTCTTCTTTTGCACAATGACTTGAAACAAGAAGCTTGAAGAATCTTCTTTTTTTTGGATGGCTGGCGCCGTTATTTGATCGACAGCTGGTTTTTTTTTGTTATTGGTTATGGATAAAAACGGAAATGAAGCAGAAAAAAAGCATGGAAAATAAATGTGATACCAAAAAGAAACTGAAATAGAAAATGATTTTTCGTTTAAAGCATAAATTTTTTTTTCAAAACTGAATCTGCGCATCTCAGTGCTTGACTTGAATAATAATGGTTTAATTGGAACATATTTTTTTTCTTTCAAAAACTGTACTAACATGTACTTCTTGATTTTACCAGTTGAAAATAAAAACAACATATGAAAAAAAGACTAAAGATAAAAGCATGAATTTAATGTATAACCTTTTGTAAACTGCAGCTTATTCCTTGTCAATTTTTTTAAAAGCATTTTTAATACATCTTGTTAGTTTTAAACAAAAAAAAATTATTAACTGTGATTAATGGCCGGTTGTGGTAACTTTTTTTTAGATGGCTTGCTTAAACTTGTTTTTTGTCGTCTATGATTGGATTTCCAATTCTTTTGTTCTTTTAACTGTGGAACATAAACTTTGGTGCAACTTGAAATTTGCTTTTATAACTGTCTCATTCAAATACTTTTTAATAAAGATTTCTAAAAAAAAAGTTTGTTTTGTTGTTTTTTATAAGAAATTTGGATATTTTAAAAACTGATGAAAATCATGCATCTTTTTTTCATTGTGTTTTAATTTTAACTGTTCCGCTTTTTGATGCATTGCATAATTTTATTCTTTTTAATTTTAAACTGAGGATCTTTAACATGCATACTTCAACTTAATTCTATTAATACATTTAAAACTGAGTTACTTTCTTTTTTTTTTTGCTTTAAGTTTTTTCTTCTTTTGCAGCTTTTTTTTTCACTTTACCTTTTCATTTTCTTTTCCACAATCCCATTTATCATACATGGTTGATAAAAATCATAAAAAAAACTTCAAACCAAATAAAAATCAAAGTATAAAAAATGGAAAAAAAACTGCGACCATTGAATCATTGAGCAAGCAAGCGAATGAAGAATTATATCAAGCAAAAGGAAAGAAAAAGAGTGGTCAAATTGCAACATTTGCACTTTGAAGGTGAAAGAAAGAGAAAAAATGATTGCTTCCATTATCTATCAAAAAAAATTGTTGCCTAAGAGAGGTGTTTTTTTTATACATAGACTTTAATACTTATCGGTTTTTTAATGTTGCGAAAAAACTTAAAATGGAAATCACGTGTATCTTAAACGGCGATGTTTAAAAAAATAAGAAATAAAAACTGAAATGAATAAAACTTATTAACAGAAATATTTTTGGCTTTAAAGGTAAGTTTGGGAGGAGAATTAAATATTGAATAAATAAACTGCAGGTCGATGTAAAAATCTGTTTGTGTTTTTTAAATAAAAATTAACTGAGATGGAGCATCTTTAGTTGGGTGCTTTCACATTTTTCTAGGAAACAAAACTGGTAGTTGATATCCTCTACGACGCTCAAATTTTTAGGGGCTTACAAATTAAAAAACTGAAGAAATCTTTACTTTCCAAAAAAAACTTTTTTTTATTTTTTATATTCTAAAACTGAGACGAACAAATAAATCAATAATAAAAAATTTTTTTTACATATTTTTTTATTTTATTTAAACTGTGATCTTCATCTTCTGCTTTTTTAAATTTTTCAACTTTAAAAAACATAAAGCCTATTTTTATTCGATAAAAACTGAGGGACCGAATATACCATTTGAAAATTTATAAATTTATTTTTTTAAAACTGGACTTAGTTAATCAAGGGTTCAAACTTAAAAGTAAGCAAAACAATTTTCGAGCATTATTATATTTTTTAACTGAATTTTTTTACGCAGCTTTTTTTCTTCGATAAAAACTTTTTACATCATTTTTAAAAGCTATAAACTGAGCGAGCATAAAATAAAAAACTGAGATTTATGAGTTCACCAACATTTTTTTGGCGGGTAAATTATTTTCTTAATTGCTTTTGTAACAAGTTTAAAAAATAAAAAACAAAATTTCAAAAAAAACTGAGAAATGGGTAAGTAAACGGGGAAAAACAAAAAAAAAATACTCAACTGCCGAAAACGAAGAGATTGGAAAAAAAGGAGGACAAAGAAAAAAATCTGTTGAAGGAAGATATTTTTCGCGCCTGTTTTTTTTTTCTTTCTTATTTTTTTTAATGCGCGTTTGACGATGTTTGTCAATGAACATTATCCAATCTATCCAGCGGGGGTTTGAATTTGTCGTTATCGATATATTTGGAAGATGCCTTCGTCCATTTTTTTTTCCATTTTCGGGTGATATTTTTTGATGAAAGAAAAATCAGGAGACACGCGCAAAAAAAAGTCTAGTTTCAAAGAAAAGAAAAAAAATAGTTTTATTTCGTTGCTGCGTGTAAATGGAACGAAAAGTGCTCCCTGGATTTTCTGTTTTTTAGGAAAAAAAACAAAAAACGAATTTTTTACTTTTTTTTTGCGCCGAAAGGAAACTAAGAGAAAAAATAATAGTCAAAAGCAAAGGGAAAAGGGAAGTCAATGAACGAACGAAGGAAGAAAAGGAAGGATACAGTAGCGAGGGCCTTGCTGAAAAGAAGGCGGGATTTAGGTTTGGTTATTGGCTTGCTTCATCGTTGTTTTGGTTCACAGACAAACAAGTTTTTATTTATAAAAAAATAGAAAAAAATGCATACACGATCGAAAAATAATGTGTGTATATGTTAGGGCACAACATAGAGAAGAAAAAAGGAAATGTCTATGTAAAAAAAAAGAATGGCCTCGACTCGTTTTTTTCTTCTTCTCTTTCCTTTCGCCATCTTTCCATCGCTATATAGCGTCATAGATATAGGGGGCATATATATACACATACATACACCAAAAGCAAAAAAAAAAAGGGGTTGAGCATTTTTTGTGTTCTGACTGACGACGATGACTGACATGACTTCTGCTACTACCCTTCCTTCCATCCATCCATCGTTTTGTCTTTTTCCTTCCCCGTCCTTCTTCTCAACAAAAAAAAAAGTGAGTAATGCGATTGATTTAGAGATTTTTCTCGCTTCTTTTCTTTTCTTTCAATTTTTTGACTGACATTTAACTAACAACAACTTTTCGACTCTCAAAAAATTCTCTCTATGCTTCTTACTTCTTTCTTTTGACTGTGGATGGCTGACAACCGCCACCAACGAGAACGAGACGGAAAACTGCCAGAAGACATTAACCATTGGGTCGTTTTTCTTCTTTCTGTCTTCTTTTCACATTTCAAATACATAAAGTATTATTGGATGCGAGAATGCTATATATTTTTCCCCCCACTTTCTTTTTTAAATATATATATTTTTTATTTTTTTCATCATCAATGACTTCTTCCTGTCATTTAAACGACAATGTTGTCCATCTTATTTATATATATTTATTTTTTGTTTTGTTTCCGTAGTCAATAGGGTAGTCTGTCAAATTTTATATATTATCGCGCGCGTGTGTCAATTTTTTTTTTGCCCGAGAGTTATCGTTTTTTTGTTCTTGAGTGAATTTGACTGACGATGACACAAGAAAAAGAAGAACCATCAACGACAACAACGGCAAAAAAATAAATAAAAAGAATAAAAACAATGTTTTTATTGTTGTTGATGATGGTTTTAAAAAAAAGTGTTTTATATCTGTCTGTCAAGTCAAAAATAAAAAATATGTTACTTGACAACTAACTTTTCATCTTTCATTTTTTTTCAAAGAAGGAAATTTGTTTGATTGTTTTACGAGGAGAATGAACGGGAGAAAAAAAAATGATGAAATATTATGTGTTAAAATAATTTACTACTTTTTTAAATAAGTATCCTTTTCATTTTTTAGAGATTCAAAAGCAAGGAAGGGTAAAAAGAAAAAATAAGCGTGCAAAGAAGGAAAAAGGAAAATAACATTGGCCTTGATTGGAAAAAAATTTATTATTACAACGATAACTGTCTTCATCAGCTTGGACATCAAACTTTCTTGTTCCTCAAAACTGAATTCAATTAAAATACTAAAATGTATCAACCAAATGGAGGAGAAGGCGGTAATAAAGCCATAGATTTAATTCAAACTTCCCAACAACAATCTCAAAATCATCCATTAGGATTTTTTACGAATGGCCAAGATGCAGCTTCAGCTGCGGCATCCGTGGCTTCAGTCATTGGACAAAGTTATGGTTTAATGGGTGAAGGAGGTGGATCACATGAAGACCCAACTCAAACTGAAATATTTAGAGTTGATAAACAAAATATTTATTCGTGAGTTTTACATTTTTTCTTTTCATTATTTAAATTTAAAACTGAATTATAAAAATACCAGCGGTAAATATAAAACTGTTGTCGGTTATTTTCTCGATTAGACATAACTGAATTTACACTAAATTCGCGGTGATACAATAGAAAGACACCATTTGAGATTTTTTTATGTTAATACAAATAACTGTAAGTTGAATAAGTTCATGGCAATAAAAAAATTGCATTGCAAAAAGTAACTTTCATATTTTATCACTGCCATTCATTCTTTTTTCGGTGTCACTCATTTATCATTTTTAAAGCCAAAAAAACAACAACATAAATTTTCTTTTTAACACTTACATAATTTATTTTATTTTCTTTTAAGTGATAAAAAATAATTGAAACATTATTTATTTGTTGTCATCATTAATTTTACTTTTATTTTTATTCATTTTTCCTTGTCTCTTTCAATCTTTTTTTTTTGATTTAAAAGTCGCTGCTACTAAATCTTTATGGGAAGTTTATTTTATTTTTTATTTTTTCAATAAAACATAAAACAAAATAAATTTGTGTTTCACCTTCTTTCATTTTTTGACTTTGACAAGTTTTTCTAATTTATCTTTCTTTTTCAATCAATTTTTATAACATATTTTATGTTTTATAAGGTAATCAAATGAAGGAGAAAATGAAAGGAAAGGGTAAATGGGAGAAGAAGAAGAAGAAGAAGAAGGGAATAAATAAGTGATGATTATTTATGAATTAATGATGATGAAGGGAGATAGATGTATTTGTGATTGATAAGTGGACGTAGTTAAAGGGATTGGAAGTGATTGGATGGATATTTAAAATATTATTAACAATTATTAACTGTATCTGCTGATTTTTTTTGGGATTTGAAACTGTCTGCATTTTTTGGTTTTTGGATTTTTAACTGTGTACTTGGTTTAGGAAACAGGGAATGTGGAATAATTAAATTTTAAAATCATTTTAAACTGTGTTCTTGGCTGTTGCTTTTGTTTATGTTTTAACTGACACTTAGTAAGACGGTTTTTAAGGTTTCAGCTTGAGTTTCATTTTTTTATTATCAAAAAACTGTAATAAATTATAGAAGACGGGATTAGATATTCTAAATATTAAAAACTGCATGTTCTGCTTCAAGATGTGTTTAAAACTGTAGCACATATTATCTCCATATTTTACTTCATTTCATTTTTTGGATTTTCTTCAACAAACAAAAAAAAATGCCTTTGCTTTAAAAAAACTAGAAGAAGAAGAGGATATCTATCTATCAATCAACTTGTGACTCTTTTTTTTCTTCTTCCAAATTTTTTTGTTCGTTCATTTTCAAAATAATTTTTTATAACAAAAAAAATTTTTCTTAACCGTTGTTTAAAAAGCATACGATCCATTTTCTTGCGACTCGGTTTTTTTTCTTTTTTTCAAAAACCATCCAAATAAAACAAACCCAACCAAAAAAAAAAAAGAAGAAGAAAAGAGACAGTTGTTCTTTCTTTTCATTATTTTCATATCTTAGAGACATCAAAAAAAATTCTTTCATTTTGGAGTCTTTTTAATTTTTTCACATTTTTCTTTCTCATTCGTTAGTTTAACTATTTTACCTTTTTTTCATTAAAAAATATAGGCACTAATAATCATAATGAAAAAAAGGACGAATAGATAGAATGCAAACACGCAGCACATCCATACACATAGAGGCCACGAACCTTGAATTATTTTTGCATGAAAAATTACCTAAAAATGATTAGGAAAGAAAATTGATGAGAGAAAAGAAGAAAAAAACAATGATAGATTAACTTGGTATCAAACTGAAACAATGACTGATTACACTTAATTTTTCTTTTTCATTTTTTTTTTCGCCTCTTTTTTTCGCATCAAAAAATTTATAAAACTGTTTTGAACGGTGCAATGGAAATTTGTTTTGCAATTTGTCAAAAAAATTTTTTTTACAATAATTAAATCGTTAAATTTTCAAAACAAATTTTTTTTGTTTTGTTAAAATAAAATATGGCTTTTTAAACTGAATTGTAAAATAATAACTGGAAAATAAAAGTGACAAAAAAAAAAACTGACAAGCAAATTTGAAATTTTTTTAATTTATTGCATTAAGGTTGTAATAAAACTGTCATTTAAAAAACCAGTGAAGGGTTTTTTGTGTTCAAATTAAAGGGTAAAATTAATAAAAATAAAAAACATATTAAAATTTTTAAGCTGCAAAACCAAAGTTATCTTTAAAAAAACTGGGCTCTAAATTAGCCGTGCTACAGTATCTCAGAATGAAATTTAACTGTCCCTCCATATTCTTTGGTTAAAATATTTTAATTAAAATTTAAACTGCGACGTTTGGTAAATGACGGAATTAACATATAAATAAATAAACTGTTTTTCAGCCATCCATTATTTCCATTATTAACATGTTTATTAGAAAAATGCGAATTAGCTACAAGCTCCCCTAGAGACCCAAATGATAATGCAAATGGTTCATCCATATGTTCAGCTGCTTCATTTAAAGATGATATTGAAACTTTTATTCGTATGCAACAATCTCAACCATCTTTATATCGACCCAATCCAGAATTGGATAATGTTGTAAGCAAAAAAAATTAAATATTAAACTGAGACAAATTAAGGAAGAATATTTTTTAGATGCTTCTCGCAATTCGAGTGCTTCGACTTCATTTACTTGAATTAGAAAAAGTTCATGAACTTTGTGATGATTTTTGTTCGAGATATGTTAGATCATTAAAAAAAACAATTCCCATGGATGTTGTGGGTGATGAACGAACAGCCTCAGCTCGACCCGCATCATCCATGTCATCCCCATCTGGCACAGCAGGATCTTGTTCATCCCCAGTAGTTGGAACGCCCATGAATAATATGCCATTAATGTATCCTCAATCATTTGAAAATCATATGGCTGGTTCGGCTGATAGTCATACATCTCTTAATGTAAGTTAAAAGAGAGAGGGATTTAAAAGGAAAATAAATAAAACTGCAGACATTAGGATTTGTAAGAATTTTTAAAAAATAAAAACTGGCTTTTGGAATTTTTGACAAATATTTTTTGTCAAAGCTTTTTTTAATATTTTTTAACTGTATCCCAGGGAAACTATGCTACCGTACTCATTTTTGAATTTTTAACTGTTAAAATCCATATTTAATTAGCAAATATTATTTTTTTGTTTACACATTAACGAAAACTGCCTTCTTTTTTTGTAAGATTTTTTGAGGCACGAACTTTAAAAAAAACATTGCAAAAAAAAATAAAACTTTATTACACTGTTACAAATCTAAAATTTATTTCATTTATGTTTTTAAACTGTTTATTGTGAAAAATCAACAAAAAAAAAACCAAAAACTGTAGCATCTGCAACAAATTAATATTTGAATTGTTTTTAACTGGACCAGTTTAATGTCATTGGAATTATTTTAATTTTTTAAACTGATTCTGAATGTTCACTTATTTAAAAGTCCAAAAAAGAGATAAAAAAAATTAACGTCTTTTTGATTCAAACTGCATTAGAAAGCATCGAGAGAATTTTCGTATTTTTTAAAACAAAACTGTTGAGACGATTCCGCGAAGGTGGAAATAAAAAAACTTTTCATGAAATTTGTTTCCATAAATTAACTTTTAAAAAAGAGATATAAAATAAAAAGGAAAACTGTCTTTGAATAACTAAAGATAGTATTTTTTCGACACAAATTTTATTTAAAAAAACTGGATATAACAAATATTTTCTGGCATATTTAAAATACAAAATTTTTTATATTTTGCTTCCTTTTTTAGAGTTCACATCCATCAAACTTTCAATCACAAATATTAGATGCATCAATAAAAAATGATATTTCTCAAA
Source organism: Panagrolaimus kolymaensis (assembly GCA_028622995.1). Lineage (NCBI taxonomy): Eukaryota > Metazoa > Nematoda > Chromadorea > Rhabditida > Panagrolaimidae > Panagrolaimus > Panagrolaimus kolymaensis. The sequence goes on from JAJQJQ010000006.1 coordinate 2,486,430, forward strand.
CATTAAGTGGAATTGGATCGAATGGTCATTCAGCAGCAGATTTAACCAGGCTATCCTCATCTAGTAGTCATGATATGAAACCCGGTCATTCATCTTCACATGACCCAAGGTAAGAAATTAAGCCATCACAAAATCCTTTGTTTTGTTTTTACTTTAAAAAAAATAGTCATCACACATGTCACTTTTTTTTTTTAATTTTTCCAATACTTTGTATTATTTTTTCCCGCCCAAATAATAATTCCATTTATATATTCCCACAAAAATTAGGTTCATGACACTGTAAAGCTTTTCTTTCACCTTCCACAAAATCCTTTTGTTTGCTGTTTATTTTTTTTATATAACCAATGTTTTTATTTTTTGTGTGTTTTTTGTTTTTTATCACTAAAAAAAATAAAATATATTTTTATCATTTATTAATTAAAAGGAGAAAAGAGACTAAACATGAACATTTTATTTTTTAGCAACATCATACAACAACAACACCAACAACAACAACAGCATCAAGATAATAACAACGGCTTCACAACATTAACAGATAATGATTATAAACCACAAATTACTGGACTTGATGGTTCATCAGATGGAGGTTGGTGGATATACTCTTTTTCTTTTTTTACTTCTTTGATTTACCTTTTTTTATAACTGAGGAGAGAGTTTAGCGGCGGTGTACAAGTTGTTAAGAAAAAATAAAACTTTTATTATTTAGCCATCAGAGAAGCAAGAAAATATAAACTGTCAGCCGGAATTCATGAGCTTAAAAAACTCTAAAATCTTTTAATTTTTCAAAAAATAACTAAAAAAAATTTTGATTTTTAATTTAAACTGGCATTAACGTTTCTCGTGTGTAAAAAACTGGCATTTTGGTTTTGAGCATATCTGGCTCATTTTTAAATTTATAAAAAGTTCAAATCTATTTTTTTCTGATTTAGAAACTGTAGGATTAAAATCAATTACAAGCCGAGAGCAATCAAATAATGATTTTTAAACTGTGAGAATAAATTTAAGTCCGAATAAAAAACGTTAGCAACGATTTAGAAAATATTTAAAACTGTGCTCTTAAACCTTTTTTGTCACATTGGACTAAAAAAGGATGCAAAAAAATAATTAGAAACTTTTAACTGTATAAGACGGATTTTTTGATAAGGATAATTTTCAAAAAAAAAACTTGTATACTGTTAAATTCTATTCTCGTTTTATTCTTTCATTCTTCTTCCCACTTTTCATTACGGTATATTCTTTCCTTACTTCCCATTCCCTTCTGGTGCCCTTATTAATTCCTTATTTTCCATAAAATTTAAAAAAACTGAGATGATTTTTATGGGTTTATTAAAATTTCAAATCAAAAAACTGTTTAAAAAAATTAATTTTTAATCGCTTTATTAACACATTTTTTATGTTTGCAATAACACAACAAATTCACAAAAAGCACCCACTCCAAAAAAAATCACTATTTTGCTTTTGTTTTTGTTGCACCCACTTACCGAAAAAAAAAATAAAAGAAAAAGAAAGTAGCCGAAGCTTAAAAACTCAATTTTCTCAACAACGAAAAAAGAAAGTCCTTATACGGTCGGTCATCATCGGTGAAAGAAAAGTATCAACCACGAAAAAAAATAAAATAAAGAAGTTACTGTGTCTATGTGTTGACTGACTCTTTAATCGAAACAAATTCACATTTTTTCGCGCGTTAAATGAAAAAAGCTTAATAAAAATGAAAATTAAAGAAAGCGACGATCTCTTTCTTCTTTTCGCCTTCATTTTTTTTCCGACAAAAAAAAAAATAGTAATACTGTTTTTGACAGGTTGTCACTCACATACAAAATATACAAACACAGTAATATTATTTGCTTCTTTTTTTTAATTAAAACATTGAAAAGCTTCGATTCGTTACTCTTTTCTTTTTCTTTTCTTTTTTTTTGCTTATTTGTTTCGTTAATAAAACAAAAAAAGGAAATAAAAAATTTTGTGTTCGTCCCATTTTTTTCGTTGCTTTTTTTTTGTTTTTGTTTTGAAGTTTTTACTTTTGCTAAAAAGACAGAAAGAAAAAAGAATGAGAATATGGGTTGCCGAATTTTAGACGAAGGAGAAGCAGCAGGCGAAGAAGAAGGACAAGAAAATAATAATAATAGATGTGGCAGAAGCAGCAGTAGCAGCAGTCATATAATAATGTCAAATAATGTCAACCACCACGCTGGTAGTAGTAGTTGTAGTAATGGTGGAGGTGGAATTGAATTGACACCTCTACATGGAACATTGACAACAACAACAACGGCGACAACATCTGTAATTGATGTGACACCACCAAACAACCCAACAACAACAGCTAATACGACGACGACAGCTCTAAACACGATAAATTCATTAACGACGATAGAAGAAGGAAATGGTGTCATTAGAAATAGTGAAAATGAAATTATTATTAATGATGATCATGTTAATTTCCTCCTTCCCCATCATCTTCATCATCAACAACATCATCTTATGTCGTCGTCGTCAGTATCATCCCATCCATATATTATGGAATCAATGATAATGGATCATCATAACCATCATCATCTAAATGGAGAAGATTTCCACCAACATCATCAAATATCGATTGATCCTAATAATCTTCATCATCAACAATTGCTGATACATCATGATCCACAACAAAATTTTCAACAACGTACTGCACTTTTTTTTATTATTATTTCTTGCATCATGCTTTTGTTTTTTTGAGTTTTGCATTTTTTTTAGATTTCACTTTTATGCCTCATATTAAAACTGAATTCCCTCATGCTAATCAACTTCTTGAATCAACATCATCCGCTTTTGGGTATGGAAATAATATGGATCCCTTATTTGATCCATATATGGATGCCTCAAATCTGCATCAACAACAACAACAACAACAATTGATTATTCTTTCATCGGATCCTTTGATCGAGAATGAATGCCTTCTCGATGATCATGAACATAATAATCAACCATCAACGAGTAGTAAATTATCTGCAGGGAATTCATCCACTTCATCCTCATCAAATACATCATCAAAAAAGCGAGGATGTTTCCCCAAATCTGCGACAAATAAATTGAAACATTGGTTATTTCAAAATCTTGCGGTAAAAAAACTTTTATTTGTTCACAAAAATATTCACAAAAAACTGCACTTTTACGTTTTTTCTTTATTTTTTAGTTTGGCTTGCTTGATTTTTATTTTTGCCAATGCAATGCTTTTTTTTTGAGTTTATTTTTTAAACGTTTTTTTGTTTGTTTGATTGATTTTTGTTTTTTTATTTGCAAAATAATTTAGCACACTATAACTTTCGCTTGCCTGCCTGCCGTTAGTTGATTGAAAAAAGATATTTGAAGAGAGTCGTCAAATCCGTCCATTGTCCCATCCACAACAATTATATGTTTAATATATTTTTAAAAACTGTTTGCCAATGGCTTTTAATATTTAAATGCTTTATTAACTTCTTTGTTTATATGTTATTTTGCCATCACCACCTTCACATTATATTAATTTTTAAAACTGTCAAGATCTTTATATTTGAGGAATTTCAGAATAGCTTTTTATAACTGAGTAAGAATTTAGTTTATTAAAATTTTTTTCTGTCTAAACTGGCTTATGAACCATCGTTTTTTAAACAAAAATTAAGAACTGTTTTTGTAAACTGTTAGGGAAAAAATGATTGGCTAGCTTTAAATTTATTTATTATTTAACTGAACACCACTTTAGGTCTTTGACCAAAAAAATTTTTTAAGTTATTTTTAACTGCGCACCGTTGCTCTTTTGTGGCATGAATACCAAGAAAGTCAAACAAAATAAAATTTTTGAAAGACATATTTAATTTTGATAGTAAAATAACTGCTTTTAATTGTGTTTGGTCATTCTTTAATTTTAAGTTTAACTGACAGACATTAAGGTTACTTGATCGAAGGATTTCAAATAAATCTAAAAACTAACATATGTTTTTTCATTTTTAAAACTGTATTTAGTATGACTTTGTTGATTCAAAAAAGTCTCCAAATTATTTTTAAAAACTGTGCTCATCTCTGGCCCTTTTATTCAAGAAAAGTCTTCTCTTTTGTTTTGATTTCTTCCAAAAAAAATTGTCTTTTATTTATTTTTAGGTGAGGAATCCCTTTCACTTTGTGGTTCATTACATGATGATGGTGGACGTGATTCGGTATCAAGTGAAGGAATAGGTGGAAATGGTTCAGATCCAACTCAATCTTCAAATCATTCATCTAACGGCAGGCGAAAAGTTCCAAAAGTTTTTTCTAAAGAAGCCATAAATAAATTTCGTTCATGGCTATTTCAAAACTTATCGGTTAGTCTCAATAAACAAAATATATAATAAAACTGAGGTGCCAAAATATAATTTGGCGAGAAAAACTATAAAATTATTTTTTAATAAAAACTGCGAACATGTGTGAAAGGTTACGGGTTTAAAATTCTTCCATTTTTCAGCATCCTTATCCTTCGGAAGATCAAAAGAAACAATTGGCGAATGATACAGGTCTTACCATTCTTCAAGTAAATAATTGGTAAGCTTTTTTTTTAAACTGTTTCATCTATCAAATTTTTTTATGATAGATCGTTAGAACTGTGTTGTTTTAACCAAAAAAATTAATAACGAAAATTAAAGAAACTGAATCGATCATCATTAAAACGCTAAAAATAAAAAAAAAATGGCGATTTGCCTTTATTTTTTATAATTAAAAAAACTGTAGTTAAGGAAGGTTGTTTGATCGTAATTACACTTGTTGGATAATTACAAAAAAAATTTAAAACTGCAAAGTTCCTTTCTGGTTTTAAAAAAAAGCTTCATTAAATTAAATTTAATTAATTAATTAAAAAAACTGGCAAAAAAGTTTACAATTTGAAATAAACAATTTTTTTGTTCATTTAATTTTTGGTTTAAAACTTTTATGAATTAATACACTTCATTTAAAAACAAAGCATAATTATTTAATTTAACTGCAAGTTTCTTTATTTATAGGTTTATAAATGCTCGTCGACGCATTGTTCAACCCATGATTGATTCAAATAATAGAGCCGGTAAGTCACCTCATGTCAATGTATTTAAAAATCGACGGAGAAAAAATAGTGGAAGTCCAGGACCCTCTCCAGGTTTGTTTTTTTAAAGTTGCGAAAAAAAAACTGTTTAAAATTAGTAAATTCTTTTAAAAAAAACTGGTATGCGTTTTACAACAATAACAAAAAAATGCTACAGTATTTCCTTTTTTTTCAATCAAAACATTTGTTTTCTTTTTTCATTTAGTGGCGGCGGCTGTTTTTGTTTATTCACCAAAAAAGGCAAGCAAGCGAGTGCGAGAAAATCGGAGGAAAATAAGAGAGGGAGGAGGATATTGACGCCATTTGGGCAATGCTTTATTTTTTTGAAATGCAAACGCGCGACCAAAAAAAAGAAAGACAATTAAAAGACAAAAGAATAGAGGCAAAGGAAAAACAATTGCCCCTTTGCTTCGTTGCCATTGTTATTATTTTTATTTAACCACAAAAATTTTTTTGGGTCAAAGTCAATTGAAGCGCGAGCAAAAAAAAATATATTTGTGTGTAATGGATACAGTTAATCGAAAGAAAGAAAAGAAAAAAGAATCGATGTGAAAAATTGTTGCGCATTTGAGCACACACAAATGCGATTATCCCTTTCCATTTCCTTTATTTTTTTGTTTTTACTGTTCATTCGCCGATTTTTTGTTTTCTTTTTTGTTTTGGTGGATAAAAAAACTGTGAGACGAAAAAGAAAGAGGGACTTGGCTTTTCCATTAAAAGGGATAATAAAAATTTAATTTTTTTTAAACTGACTAAATCAACAATTTCTTTATCCTTGTGAAATTATGAGAGAGAAAAAAACTGCACTAGATTATTAACACCTTTCAAACATTTTATTATGATCAAATCACCGCTGCATTTATGCAAAAAAAGAAATTTAAACTGTATTCATAAAAAAAGCAGTAAACTTGCTTGAGAAAGATTAAAATTTTTGTTTTATCGAAATGATTTTAAAAAGCTGTATTGAACGTTTTTTTCCCTTTATAAACTGTCAAGCTTAAAATTTTAAAATAAACAAAACAAAACTTCTTAAAAAGTCACGCCATTTTTATTTTACCAAAAATAAATAAACAATATAAACTGTGTGATATTGATTTATAAGGATTTAAACTGAAAAAAAATATAGTAATTTTAAAATAATGCTAACTGTGACGAAAATTTTCATTATTGCCAAAAACCATCAATAGCTTTATTTTCATATTTTTCTTGTCAAAAGCTTCCTTTTTTGTGGACTTTAATAAAACTGTAAAAGTTCAAAAAAAAATTGCGAATAAAACTGAAAACCTCAAAATCCTCGAAAAGCAATAAAAGTTAAAACTGACAACAAAAAAATAACTATAATTCCATTAAATTTAAATAATTAAAAAACAATTATATTATAAATTTCAAAAAAATTTAGATGTTTCAGACCCTCCAAGTGTTACCTCAACAACTCCATACAATGTCGATCCAACATCATTAATGAATCCAGCAACAGCAGCGATGTCAAATGCAAACAATGCCGCAGCAGCGGCGGCTGTAGCAGCAGCAACATCATCTTATCCCCAAATGTTTCCAAATCCTTATCAAATGCCGGGATTTCATAATCCCGCGGCTGCCGCAGCTGCAGCATTTCCGCCCCAAATGTTTATGCCCATGAATCCATATGCTCAACATCAACCATGGATGGATTTATCGGGTGGTAATCCAACAAGTTAAAATATTTCTAAATAAATAAAATTTCTTTAAATAAATTTACAAAAGAAAAAAGTTAAAGCGCAAACGAGCTTTCTTTAAAATTTTTTTTCAATCGATTTGACTTTATAAATTTCTCCGTCCTATTTTTATTTAATTTTTTTTAAACTGAGACACCTTCTTTAATTTTGTTATTTTTTCATAAAACTTTTTTTGATATTTAAATTTCTAAACTTTGTTTCGGATATAAATTTCATTATTTTCTCATTCTTTTTTTTTTCGAAATAAAAAACAAAAAACAAATATTTTTATACCTATGTATTCGATTGATTCTTCTTTTTCTTCTTCTGTTAGATCTCTCTCTTCTTCATCTTCCCTTTTTTTACTTTTTCTTTATTTTTTTTCCCAAAAGTTTTATGCCCTTCATTTTTTTAAAGCTCGAAATGGATTCATTTTAGTTATTTTCATACATTTTCTTTGTTTTTTTTGTCAATGAATTGAATTTTTGTTTTTTAAAGTATTAAAAACACACAAACTATTAATAAAAAAGAATAATAATAATTTTTTTGTTTACTCATTTGTAACAAAACAAGCAGAAATTTTTTTGATTGAAAAAAGTTTTCATTCACGAAAAACGTTTAATATTATTATTTAGTCAATAGTTTTATAAATACAAAAAAGAAATCGTTTATGGCGGGCGGTGAATGAAAAGAAATTATGGAAAGTTATAAAACTGAAGAAAAAAAGAGATAAAAAATAGTCACATTTCGCAGCCTTAAAATGTCAAAGAAAAAGTGCAACTAACAAACTGAACTGCCTTTCCTTCAAAAATTAGAGATTGAAGTCTTTGAAAGCTAAGATATACCTTTTTAAAATAGTGAAAGGAGCTATGATTATATTTTGTAATAAAAATAATGGAATGATAAAATTTTAAACAAATACATGCGACAATTCTGATATTCCATTGTTACATACTTTATCCCGAACTAACTATTCCAAGACGAAACAATTTAGTCGAGAACAAATTATCTCTCAAAATGCTTTTGAAAAGCAACTTTATGGTTGATTAATAAATAAAAAAAAACTTGAAAAGGTTGATGTCGCGACTTCAAGAAATTTTTACATAAAACAGCTTTCAAATGCCTGTTTTTTTTCACCACGAAAAAATATTTATGTATTGTCTCTCTTTTTCATTCTCACTTTTTAGGCTTTCTTCACAATCGTTTGTTTATTCATCACAGCTTCATTAAATCTTGCTTCACTTATTTATATTTCTGTCGTCATTGATAAGAATTGTGTTTCATAAAAACAACATCAATGGGTGCTAATTTGTAAGTTACTTTTACTTTCGTTTTTCTTTATATATCTCCCTTATCTTTAGAATCTTCAATTGCTCACTCGCTGCGATACCAGAAACTCCTGATATCCTGAAAAAATGCCAAATTCCACTGGGCCTGACGTTACATCCATTTCGTGATCAAAAAAATCTTCACATCCTTCAAACAACGATAGTTCGATGTCGATATTGCCGAACTTATTTGAATCCCTACGTGTATCTTTCTGATAGTCGACATTGGCGCTGTAACGTTTGCTATAGATCGAATGAATGTAAGCTGTCTTATTCGTTTTTTATATATAATAATCATGAACATTTTCAGTACCTGAAGACTTTTGTTTTGATCATGAAAATCGCTGTTACATCAATCCAACCACGAGACCAGAATTTCAAAATACAACTATTGAATATGTTGCAAATTCAGATTATTCGGTAATCATCATTTTCTCTTTCATTCGACGATTTTTCTTTACCTTTAATTTTATAGCTTCGTCATCCTCAACCTGCTTGTTATTTCTTTATTTTGGACATCTCAAAATCTGCTATCAACAATGGTTATTTATATCTGTTTGCTGAACAACTTCAATTATGTCTTGAGCAGTTACCAGGCGATGATGAAACTATCATTGGATTTATGTTCGTGGATTCAAGTATTCATTATCTTCATTTCGTTCATGGTGAATCACAGCCACGTTTAATAACTATTGCTGACTGTGATGATCCGTTTATACCTAATGTTTCGGGATTACTGGTGAACTTGAAGTCGAATATCGAAGTAAGTACTAGCTCGCTATTGTTTCATTCTAATCTCATGGTTATAGGTTATCAATTTATTTTTACAAGATGTGCCTTCAATGTTTGATGAACATACTGCTCCTGATTCAAATTGTGTTGGAGCTGCTTTGAAAGTTGCCTTTTCTCTTATTTCTGAAATTGGTGGAAGAGTTACCGTGATGCAAACAAGAATGCCTGATTGTGGTAATGGCGCGCTAAAACAACGTAAAACGGATGAAGGAAAAGCTCGAAATTTTGGACCTGCGACAGATTATTATAAAGGTCTTGCTTTAGAATCAACAGGAAAACAAATTTCATATGATCTTTTTGTTATGGCCAAATCTCCAGTCGATCTTGCTACTTTGTGTAAGTTTTAGATTTCATTATTTATGCATACACTTACATACTCACTTTTAGCTGAAATATCTAAAATTACTGGTGGAACGGTGTATCATTTTCCAAATTTTCATTATCTTCATAACACTCCACAAGCTCAACGATTTGAGAAACACTTCAATCGATACTTGGTTCGCAAAATTGGATTTGAAGCTGTATTACGTATTCGATGTTCAAGAGGTTTATCGCTGCATACATTTTATGGCAATTGTTTTGTTCGCTCTACTGATCTCCTTTCTTTACCTGTGGTTTCTCCTGATTCAACCTTTGGTGTTCAAGTTCAAATAGATGAAAGTTTAGCTGGTCAACAAGCTGTTTGCTTTCAAGCTGCATTATTATATACTTCAAGCAACGGTGGTCGAAGAATTCGAGTTCATACATTGTGTCTTCCTGTTATTTCTGATTTTCGAAGTCTTTATGAAAGATTTGATTTGAGTTGCTCCATATCGTTATTAGCAAAAATGGGTATGTTTTTCAAGTATTTGAAGAATAATTTTTAGTGATTAACCTTTTTTAGCTGTTGAAAGAGCTCAATCTGGTGATGATCTTGCTGATTGTCGTGATGGTATAATGAACGCTGCAATTCTTGCTTTTAAAAGTTATGATCGATATCTTGGGCTTCATGGAAATTTTATAAATACTCCTGTTTTGGGTCAACTTAATTACCTGCCACTTTACATCCTTGGAATGCTCAAACATGTAAGTTTCATATTGATGCACCATTTTATTTACATTTACCCTTTCATGTTTCAGAAAGCTTTTTATTCTGGTAAATCTCAAGTTGTTTCAACTGATGAACAATGTGCTTTGATGCTTTTATTCAAAAATGGACCTATCGAAGTTACCATGCTTGAAATTTGTCCTGCACTTTATAGTATTCATGATCATGCTCCGACTGATGAACTTCCTCAACGACTTCCTTTAACATATGGAAATGTTAACGAAAATGGAATTTATTTACTGGATACTGGGAATATCGTTTATCTTTATGTTCGTTCTGGTGCTTCATCGCAATTGATTCAATCTCTTTTTGGTGTTCAATCATTTACTCAAATTAATGAAGATGTATGGATTTCATTTATATTTACTTTAATAACTTTATTTTGTTTTTAGTTAACTGTTCAACCACTGCAAAATCCATCAAGTGAATTACTTTTCTCAATCTTACAATATCTTCAAGTATCAAGAGCAGGATATTTTGCACCGGTTATTACTCTTCGGTATGTTTGGTTATTCTTATTTTTTGATTTTATCATTTTTTGTTTTGTTTTTTAGGGATGATAGTCCTCAAAGTCCATTATTTACATCAAGATTAATTCAAGATCGAACTGAAAGCTCTCATAGTTATGTTGAATTTCTCCAGCATTTACGTGGACAAGTATCAAAATGAAATCTCTTCAATCATCTCTGTGTTTATGAAACTGGAATTTCATCATTTGTTTGATCCATCATCGAATTATAAATCTTTCATAGCTGTGATATTTTATTAACTTATTTTTGTATTTTGTCTTTCGTTTAAATAAATATTATTGCAAAATCTTATTATTCATAGCCTCTAGGAAAACAGGACAATGCAGAATTAGAAAAAAATCTTTGAGCAGCAGTTTTCACAATTATAAAACTTTTTGCTGATTGCGAGCGACGATTATGGAAATTTTGTTTCCTAAAAGCATGGAAACGGATTTAGTATGCAAATTTCATATCCTCTAACATTTTCTTGTCGTTTGATATATAAGCAATGAGAATCCTTCATTCATAATTTCATTTCAACGCATTTTGTGGTTGGTTGATTTGTTTCCTGATTTTTCATTCATCGATCGTGTTTGCTGTTGCTGCTGAAAAAAAATGGTGCATATCGTTGAAATTCAAGAAAATCGTGTTCAAGCTGGAAAAGAAAAACCTATTAAAAGAAAGTTCACACATGCTTTGGAAATCACTGTTTTCATTGAATTTGCGTTTGGATTTGTTTTGCTCTTGATTGGATTATCTGGTCTCCCAACTCATGCTGAAGCTGCTGGAAGCATTCTTAGCCTTGGTCTTGCTCAAGTTCTTCTTGCTATTCCTGGTTTGATCGCAATAAAATTCAAACAAATTCGAATTTGGATCGTTTTTGCATTCTTACAATTCTCAATTGGATTATGTCATTTAGCATGGTTGATTGTATCTGCTACGAAAGGTGAAACTTGGATTGCTGTTATGTATGGTTTTCTTTTGGTTGTTCAAGTAAGTTTTTTTGTTTTTTGCATGCTTTCTTTATTGAAAAGTTAGTATTGCGGAAGATAGTAGCCATGAAACTATTTTCATTTACTTACATGTTTGTTTATTTTAGATTTGGTCAGCTTTCGCCGCCATTTACAACGCCAAAATCACATCCATCAAAATTCTCATCGCTGATATCAAAGGAAAACCTCGTGATGCAAAACCATTTGGTTCACCTCAATCTCGTTTAGAAGCTGGAGTACTTTCATCCAAAAAAGCTGGAAATTCGTCGGTTAAAACAAATGCTCAAAGCAAAGCAACATCTCAAAAGAAGACTCAAGTATCCAAGAATGATTCAACCAAAAATGGAACTTCATCATCATCAAAATTGAAGAAACCTGTTGCTTCTGTACGTTCGTTTTCTTAAATATTTTTTGTAATTATTTTATGGGTTTTAGGAATCCATCGAAAACGCTGCATCATCGAAGAAACAACCAGGCTCAAAAGAACAACTTCCATCTTCACTTGCTCGTAAATTGGATGTCAAAGATGATTCAAAGAGTGCTGGTGCTGCTGCTAAAGTTAATCCTGCTCGAATTCCAAGATATTACTACTTAGAAGTAAGTAACGTTCTGAGTTTTTCTTCAAGCTTCACCGTTTTGTCGCTGCAAAAGTGGAGGCTTTCCTGAACAATCTTTATATCTTTCTTATTTTTCAGCATCCTGATATCAATTCACTCTCTGCATCATCACCTGAAAATGGAAGCAAAAAGAAATCTCGCAACAAGGCTGGCAAATCTGAACGTAGTGTTTCCATGTCCAAAAGCAGTATGACAACGATGACTCCACCACCAACTGTAGCTAAACGTGATCAAATGATGCGCCAATCAAGCTGGATTCCTTGTCAATCAACTCAAAAATCTGCATCTGAAGCTCTTCCATCAACGAACAGTACCGTTGCTCTTCCTTCAACCACCAACAATGCTGCTCATCAAACTACTAAAGCACCAGCGGTCGTTAAACCTATGGAAATGGTTTCAACTCAACAAGTTTCAAAAACAACACCAAAATCGGCATCCAAAGTTCATCCTTCAATGGTCCACGTTGTTGTTCCTCAAAATGCTGTTAAACCAATGGAATATCCTGCATTAAAGAATATTGATAATTCTTATAATACTACAGTTAATAATTAATGTTTTTATGTATTAATGCTTAATAAATTTTTTGTATACCTTATATGTGTTTGTAAAAAATTTCGAGATGTAAAAGCATGTAAAGATTTAAATCAGAATCAACGTTGTTGGTTAATCTTGTTTTCTTGCTTTTTTCGCTGCTTCACTTCAACACCTTCATTATTCACAAAGTTTGAAAGTTATTCGGATCATTGCAATTCACATAATTCCATAACAATCAAATATTACAAGTACATACAAAATCTTCGTAAAAGGTTTAAAAAACTTTATTCCATCTTTACATATATCATTTGTATTAATATTATTTCATTTTAAGTTGACTTTTTTGATGGCTGTTTATCAGATTCTTTTTCTTTTACCCTTTCTTTTGTTTTATCTTTTTGAGTCGTTTTTTCTTTTTTTGATTGTTATTTTGCTGATGCTGCATCAATAGCTTCTCCAATATCTTCATTTGATCCACCATTATCCTTTTTTGTTGATTTATCACCACCACCTTTCTTTTGTAGTCGAAATGATAACATGACTGTCTTTTCTATTTTTGGTTTCTAAAAAGGATACTTCGAAGATTGTTGTTACATATGTTTTACATTATAAAGACTCACCTTTCTCCTCGAACTTGAACAAAATCTAGCAAAGCTAATTCATTTATCTTAGCGCGAAATTGTTCATTCCCGCTCGATCGATGCTTTATTCTTTTTTTATGATAGTTCGTCAATTGCATTCTTTTCAATGTTGTGTATCCTCGATCAACGTTTAATCCAAGTTTTGTGAGAATGCATTCAGCAGTGCCACATTCAAATACATGTGTGCAGAATCAAGTTAGAAGGAGTATGAATTCTCGAACCGTTATGCCTTCAAGAATTGGTGGTAGAGCTGAAAAGATGAATATCACAAGTTTGCCTTTCTACGACATCACTTCAGTAAGTTTTACTATTGATCTTTTCAAGCTTTATTCTAACTTCTTTTCATTTTTTCAGGTTGTTTTGAGAATGAGCGAATTGCATGCTTTAAATGGTCGAACTGGTGATTGTCTTTGCATTTTTCCTTTTGCAATCTCACCTGAACATATTCCACTTATTTCTAATTATGGCGATCATCCTACTCCAAGATATGAAATTCAACTTCGTATGTTCTTGTATGAAGCTCATATCGAGCAAACTGATGCTTTTCCACCTAATTGTTCTATTATAGTAAATGATTTTCCTGTTTTGCTTCCAGTTTGTCATTTTGTCTTTTAAAAACTTTCTGTAATAACACTTTCTTTTTAGGCTATCATTCCATCAAGCAACCCAAATGCTGAACAAAAACGCTATTCACGTCCTGTTGACATAACTCCATATATTCAAGCGCATCTCCCTGGGCGTCAACACAAAGTTGAAATTAATTGGTTTTCTGATCGTCGTACTTGGGCTGTTGGTATTTGGCTAGTTCATCGACAAAACTCTGATGTTTTATTATCAAGGCTACTCAATACTGGTTTACGAAGAACTGCTGAGGATACTAAGAAACGGATTGCTGTTATGCTTGATGGTGATGATGACAATATTGCAATGAGCCAATTAAAAATTTCACTTCTTTGTCCTGTAAGTTTCTTTGATATTGGACCCTATGTGATAACCTATCATCCAAAACATTTCATAGCTTTCTTGCAAGTGCCTATCTTTATATTCTTTTCTTTTTTCAGTTGATGAAGACTCGTATGAAAATTCCAGCTGGTACCAAAAACTGCCATCATTTGCAATGTTTTGATCTCCTGAACTTTCTGAATATGAATGAAAAGCGTCCATCATGGAAATGTCCTCAATGCAATGCTAATGCACAGTATAATAATCTTATTATTGATCAGTAAGTTTAGTTCGTTTCCTATGATTTGAAACTTTATGTTTATGTTTAAGATATTTCTTCGATTTGTTGTTAGCTGTAGAATTAAACGTCGAAGAAGTTGAAATACTTCGTGATGGAAATTGGAAGATTTTAGAAATTGCATGTGATACTCTGTCCGATGATGATGAAAGTGCTCCAGCAATAACTACCAAAGCAGAAGTTCAAGATGACATTAACAAAGCATCATCGCCTGTCTCAATGCCAAAGAAAGACGACGCTGAAATTATTACTCTTGATGATAGCGACGATGATGAAAGTCCTCTGCCTCCATCGAATGCTACAACCTCACCATCTCGTACACCTTTAACAACCAATGGTGTCAACATAACTGCTAAATCGTCATCAACTGCTCAACCTCCTGCTAAACAACTATGTACGAATGATAAAGAATTTATGTTATACAGAAATAAAAGAACCGGATCAATAACACCACCTTCTGATGATTCAAGATTAAATACACCATTGAGGCGACGTAAACAACCAACATCAAAGGCTCCTGCAGCTGCTCCAAGTATGATCATCGATTCCGACATCATTGTGATTGATTCAAGTGATGATGAAGGTTCTCCACATCTTCCTTCACCTGTAAGAACTCCAAATAATTCAAATTCAACTAATGGTTCAAATAATGGTAGAAGTACTGATTCAAATCGTCCTCAATTATTGGAAGACAACACTGATAAATCCAATAACAATACATCTCGAGTTAATGGTGTTCATGTTGATGTTGCTCCGAAGATTGATTCAAATCAATTTTCTTATAATAATCACATATCTGATCTTATTGAATGTGAAGTCGCAGATGGTTTGTCGCATTTTATCAACGATGTGTTTCGTCTTGATTCTCAAGTCTCCTCTGTTAATTTTTATTCGTCTTAATGGGTTCATTGATAATAATGAAATATGCTCTTTTCTCTCTCATCCTTTTCATTCTGTTATGATCGGTACATCTTGTTCATCTCGTTTTTTAATGTTTTATATTATATTTTTGTTAAGTTGTAAGTTTGTTTTCAGCTTCATTTTTTCCACTTCTGTTTGTTCGTTTACTTTCACTTATTTAACTTATGTTCATTTTTTCAGACTAATTTATGGTGTTTTTCTCAAGTTTTCTCAAATTAAGCTGGTTTATGTTGTTAGTTAACAAAACCCATTTTGGAAGCTTCATTGTTTAATTTTTATCTTCTCTTTATACTTTGTTTATTCTTCTCTGTTTTTATTATTTTATATCAAATAAAAAACTTGAACTTTGTTATTGTGTATTTTTTATACGATGGATGATGATTTTGATATGCGGTTTTAAATATTATTTTTTCATGATGTTGGAATTATTTCAAAAGCTGATGTTGCTTATGGAAAAAAAGAGATAACTAATTGAATGATGCAGATCACGAATAATCGCTAAAATATTCATTATTAACAATTGTGAAATTCAGGCACCTTGAAAGGAAGAATGAAGAGAATGGAGAATGTGGATGAATCTGGATTACAAATTTGTCACATTTTTTTTAGGTTTTTCTAAAGCACATATGCATACATTAGTACTAATCTTCATCAAAGGTTTAAAAAGCTTTATTCAAACTTAACATATATCATTATTATTAATATTATTTCATTTTAGGTTGACTTTTTTGATGGCTGTTTATCAGATTCTTTTTCTTTTACACTTTCTTTTGTTTTATCTTTTTGAGTCGTTTTTTCTTTTTTTGATTGTTGTTTTGCTGATGCTGCATCAATAGCTTCTCCAATATCTTCATTTGATCCACCATTATCCTTTTTTCTTGATTTATCACCACCACCTTTCTTTTGTAGTCGAAATGATAACATGACTGTCTTTTCAATTTTTGGCTTCTAAAACAGATATTCGGATTACTCAAACATTTACAGCCAAAAGATTTACCCCTTCTTGATCCATTCCATCTTGACCTGGAATAACTTTATTTTTTGTTGAACCACCAGGATTGCTTACATTTGATGGAGGTTTATCTTCATTATTTTTCTTTGGATCATCAGCATTTGGAGGAGGACCATCTTGTTGTTGCGGTGATGGAGGTATTGGTGGTTGATTTGGTGCGTTTGAAGGCGAAATAGGAGACTTGGTTGGATTTACAGCCGCTGCTGGTGGTGGATCAACAGTAGCTGGAGAAGGAGCAGCAGCAGCTTTTGAACGATTTTCTTGATTTGGATTTCTTTTTGATTTTGACATGGGTTGTTTAGCTGATTTTTCTTTACTTGTACCAAGTACTTTCTCGCCTAAAAATTTTGTTTGTAAAGGAAAGAATTTATTTATAAAAGAAACATACCTGGTAGATTTGCTGCTGGAGCAGCTCCTTTCTTTCTTCTACAACCAAAAATAATTAATGAACACAAAAGTATTCCAAATCCAACATTGAAGAAAGCCACCAGGAAAACGTGAAACATTTTTCGAAAGCGTCGTTGAACGAATGATTAGAAAAAAAATTTTTGTTATCAAATTTTTAGGATGCGATGTTGCAATGAAATTTGCATATTTTTTTTATCATTTATTGTGAAAAACAATTTGTGAAACTTGGGAAAGCTTTTTTTAGTTTTTTCTTTGTTTTTCAAGGATTACAGTTGATTATATTTTTTTTCTTGAAAAATCAAAGACTAAAATTTCCTAATATCATCATTTTTTAAGTTCATTTCTTTACAATTTTTTTTGTGGGTGTAATAAATTTACAAAATTTGTTTTACTTCCACCACATAACTGAAACTTTATTTCTTAAGTCAAAGTTCAAGAGTGAAATAGATAAAAGGTGACATAAAAAGGATTCTCTTCTTTATTTTTCTTTTGTTCAAATATCAGAAAGCCGACGATATCTTCTTTGTTATTTTTTCTTCCGGTATAATGTTGCTTTTGCTTGCTAACATTTAACTTCTTTATTTTTTCGAAGATTTTTTTATTTTTTTGAAAGAAAAAAATAAAGTAAAAATATAATAAACGGAGGCGGATTCCTCGAATCTTTTTTTTTTCTTCATTCTTCTGTTATCCCAAAGTTGCTTGCTTTTCGTTTTTTAGATATTTACTAGACACTTAAAGCTCGTGCAAACAATAATATCCGCTGCTGCTGCTGCTTTTGCTGCGCAGCTGACTTCTTTACTAACAGATTTTTTAGGTGCGCGAGGAGGAGAAAAAAAAAGTGTTTCTAAAAAAACTTTATTTTTTCAAGCTCAAGCAAGCTCCACCGAAAGAAAAAACTTTAAAGCTTGGAAAAGTTTGGAAAAGTAACTCTTTTTTCGATTTTGACTTTTGAGATGTTTCTTGATCGGCGGCGGACGGTTGGTTGCTTACAATTTTTTGAATGTTGACTTTTCCACTTTTATATCCTCTCTCCATTCTTTACTTAACTTTATCCTCCCACAAAAAAATCCTTCTCTGTCTTTCATACTCTTACACTCACATTCTTATTCCCATTCATTCACTAAAGTTAAAGTTAAAGTTAGTTACTACTGTTCCGAATCCTTGAAAAGTTGGTTGAAGTGTTTGAATCGGCGAAAAACAAAGGGAAAGAAATAAAAAAAAACTTGGAAAACACGGGAACTTTTTTTTGCAGCAGCAGCAGCAACAAAAGCATACATATCCGAAAGTGCAACGGCGGTGGCGGCTATAGTTGTTGCAAAGTCCAGTTATCTCAACAACAAAAAGTGTATGCTTCTTCCTTAAAGCAAATAATAATATAAGATCCCATCCATCTTTTATCCTTGATGAATATTTTTTCTTTTCTTTTTTGTACAAAAAAAATAAAGAAAAGTAAAAGCAGCGTTGAAGAGAATTCCACGAGATAATAAATACATTTACATTCTTTTTTTTTTTTTTGTATAACTTTTTTTGCTCCTCTTTTTTTAATGTTACTTCAGATTTGCTTCCTACTAAGATACTTGAGTGGTTGGGTCTTTTTTTTTGCACACGGAATTTATTTTTATATTTTTTTTGTAAGAAAATTAGTAATTTTTGTAGCAAAAAAAATTAAAACTGATTAGAATATAATTTTATTGGGTTTTACTATTGTGTCTTCATTTTTTTAAAAATATTTTCTCATTATCTTGGAACATTTGGATGAGGTTGTATGTTATATAAATAATACGGTAGAAAATTAAATAGATGCTTTTTTTTATTGAGAAAACTGTAGTAAGGTTTCTTTAACTTTCAGAGAAAATACCTTTATGGCAAAAAAAATTTTAATAACTGTTTTATTGTTGTACAAAATTCTTGTTACTAACTTTTTCTTTACTCAAATTTTATAAATATTTATTAAACTGCGTCGGGATTCGTGATAACCCATTTTTCACATTTTTGCTACATTTTACCGTTTTTTTTTTGTTTTCAAACTGTTGTCGTTCATTTGATAAACTTTGTCCCATTTTTAGACCAGGTGCTTAGTCTCCGACTGAAAAAAAGAGAGAGAAAGAAAGAATTGTGTGTTGTAATAAAAACTTTAAGAATAGAAAAGTGGCGCTTCAAGTTTAAAGCTCCATATTTTTCTTATTCTTTTTTTTTGCTGTAATATCTTCTTTTTTTTGAATTCTTGTTTTTATTTTCTTCCAACAACGAAATTTTGCTGGAAGGATTTATTTTTAAACAAGTTTTAAAAAAAGATTGTTTATTAATTTTCTGTTAATTCAAACAGAAATTTATTGTGATTTTCATCAACCATGTCGTACATGGAAGATCCCGGATGGCAATTTTTGCGACAATCTCAAGAACAGGTATTTTTATAACTGAGTTAAGAAAAAGAGCGAGCTTATTAGCTAAATTTTGATGTAACTTTTTTTCGATCACGTCTTTTCTAAAAATTCGTAAAAAAATTAACTCAATATGAAACTTTAAAACTATTCATTTTTAAAGTTTTAACAGAGCCAAGAGACGTGTAATAAATTTATAAATTTATAAACATTAAATATAAAACTGCCAACTTTTTGGTTTTTTATCGACATTGAAATCATTTTTCTTTGATATTTAAACTGCTTTCTTCGAATGCATCGCCATTAAAAAAAATTCTATTTGATTTTTATACATTTTTCACTTAAAATTATTATTTTCGGGAAAATAAAAAAACTGTGCATCTTTGCAAGTTTTGTATTAGGAAGAATTTGATTATTAAATTTTTCAGCTTCTTGCTGCAACAACTAAAAAATTTGATTCCAAAAAGAATGTTTGGATTCCTGATGCTGAAGAAGGTTTCGTTAGTGCTGAAATTAAATCCGCTAAAGGTGATACCGTTACCGTTGTTAATTCAAAGGGTCTCGAGGTACGTAATTAACAAATTATAATATAAACTGCGAATCAAGATGTTAACAGGATTTTAAATGTCTTTTATTTAAACTTTAGAAAACCATCAAAAAGGATGATACCCAACAAATGAATCCACCAAAATATGAAAAAACTGAAGACATGGCTAATTTAACCTTTTTGAATGATGCATCAGTTTTGAATAATCTTCGTCAACGATATTATTCGATGATGATTTATGTAAGTTTTAAATTATCATAAAACTGATTATAACGAAAAATAAGGGATGATCAATATGTTTTTTATAAATTAAATAATGAACTGTTTAGCTAAATTTTTAATATTTTTAATTTTAAAAGTAAACTGGAGACGAGAATAATTACCCGGATTCATATATCGCTTTTGAATGATCGTTTTTAAAAAGTTATAAAATTATAAACTGTGCAGCGACAATATGAGGTTTTTTTTTGTAAAAATGCCATAAAAAATATTTTAGTTTAATCGAAACTTCTCGACTCAAATTTTTTTTTCATTTTGGATATGTTAAAGTTAAAACTGTGAATAACTGCATAAAGAATTAAATTCTTATATGCCATAAAATAAAATTTATAAAACGGCAGACGAAAAAGTTTAATTTAATTTTTTTAATAACTGGAGGAAAAGTCTGTCTGATGACTCTTATAAGTAAAAAACTGTGTTCTTTGTAAAACCAAAAAATCAAATAAATTATTTTTTATGCTTTTTGAAATTCATTTAATTAACAATATTTATAAAATACTGAGTTCCATTTTTTCTTAATTTTTAAAACTGGATCGTAATAATGAATATTAATTTAGACTTATTCCGGTCTTTTCTGCGTCGTCATCAATCCATACAAACGCCTTCCAATTTACACCGAATCAGTTTGTAAAATGTATATTGGTAAACGGCGAAACGAAATGCCACCCCATCTTTTTGCGGTTTCTGATGAAGCTTATCGCAACATGGTTAATGACCATGAAAATCAATCCATGTTGATTACTGGTGAATCAGGAGCTGGTAAAACTGAAAACACTAAAAAAGTTATCTCATATTTTGCTATTGTTGGTGCATCGCAACAAAAGAAAAAGGAATCCAAAGATTCATTGGAAGAACAAATTGTTCGAACTAATCCCGTTTTGGAAGCTTTTGGTAATGCTAAAACTGTTCGAAATAATAATTCTTCTCGTTTTGGAAAATTCATTCGAATCCATTTCAATCACGGCGGTAAATTAGCTGGTGGTGATATTGAACATTGTAAGTTTCTTTACATATATATGGAGTTTTAAAAACTGAGATGACCGAATGCGAGTATTTGGATTTTTTAAATTTATTCAAAAAAACTGCAAAAGTTTAAAAATAATAAAAATTGTTTGAATGAAATAGTTTTTTTGGCCAAAGATTAATAATCTTTGTTATTTAACTGAGAAAAAAATAAGCTTTTTAAGCTTGAATAAAACTGACATGGCAGAATTTTAATTGGAAATATTTTGAATTTTTTTAACTGTGAACTTTTCACGATTTCGGAAAATAATTTCTAATTTAAAAACTGAGCATTCTTATTCTATGAAGTTTATTAAATTTTTTTTTATCATTGCCAATGAAATTTTTTTTAAAGTTTCAATAAAACTGAATTCTTAATTTTATTGAAGCATGAAAAAGTTAAGAAAATTTTTTTAAAACTGGATTTATATAAACATTTTAGACCTCCTCGAAAAATCCCGTGTTATTAAACAAGCAGCTGGTGAACGATCCTTCCACATTTTCTATCAAATCACGTCCGATGCAATCAAGGACCTTAAAACGAAGCTTTTCCTTACCCGTCCCATTCGAGAATATCATTTTGTTTCTCAAGC
This sequence comes from Panagrolaimus kolymaensis, assembly GCA_028622995.1. Taxonomy (NCBI): domain Eukaryota; kingdom Metazoa; phylum Nematoda; class Chromadorea; order Rhabditida; family Panagrolaimidae; genus Panagrolaimus; species Panagrolaimus kolymaensis. Next base: position 2,508,069 of record JAJQJQ010000006.1, read on the forward strand.
TGAAGTCACAATTGAAAATGTTGATGACAAAGAAGAAATGATGATCACGGATGAATCTTTCGACATCATGAAATTTACCCCTGAAGAAAAGTATGATCTTTTCGCGATGACCGCTGCAATCATGCATTTGGGTGAAATAAAATTCAAACAACGTCCTCGAGAAGAACAAGCTGAATGTGAAGATCAATCCGAAGGAGATTTGGCTTGTAAACTCTTCAAAGTTGATCCAGATAAATTTATTAATGCATTACTTAAACCTCGAGTTAAAGTTGGCACAGAATGGGTTAATAAAGGGCAAAATTTGGATCAAGTTAATTGGGCCATTGGAGCCCTTTCCAAAGCCCTTTATGCTCGAATGTTCCATTGGCTTATAAAACGTTGCAATAAAACTTTGGATGCTCAAGATTTATCCCGAGATTTCTTTATCGGTGTTTTGGATATTGCTGGATTTGAAATTTTTGATTTAAATTCATTTGAACAACTTTGGATTAATTTCGTCAATGAAAAGCTCCAACAATTCTTCAACCATCACATGTTCGTTCTTGAACAAGAAGAATATCAACGTGAAGGAATTCATTGGGAATTCATTGATTTCGGTCTTGATCTTCAAGCATGTATTGAACTCATTGAAAAACCTCTTGGTATTGTTTCAATGTTGGATGAAGAATGTATTGTTCCAAAAGCTACTGATTTGACCTTAGCTCAAAAACTTACCGATCAACATCTTGGTAAACATCCTAATTTTGTTAAAGCTAAACCACCCAAAGGTAAACAAGCTGAAGCTCATTTTGCTCTGGTTCATTATGCTGGAACTGTGCGATATAATGTTAAAGCATGGCTTGAAAAGAATAAGGATCCCCTTAATGATTCCGCTGTTGCCGTGCTTAAAGGCAATGCAGGCAATGAACTTTTGACTGATGTAAGTTTATTATTCTATCTTATAATTTTATTAATTAAACAAAATTCACAGGTATGGGCAGACTATCAAACACAAGAGGATCAAATGAATTCTAAGACAAAAACAACAGGAAAGAAGAAGGGTAAATCTTCATCATTCATGACCGTATCAATGATGTATCGTGAATCATTGAATAAACTCATGACTATGCTTCATCTAACTCATCCCCATTTCATTCGATGTATCATCCCTAATGAACTTAAACAAAGTGGAGTAATTGATGCTACTTTGGTTTTAAATCAATTGACTTGCAATGGTGTATTGGAAGGTATTCGAATTTGTCGTAAAGGTTATCCAAATCGTGTGGTTTATAAAGATTTCAAGCAACGGTAAGTTAAAGGAATGATTTTTTTAAACTGTGATTTCTTTTGTTGGTAATCATCAGTCTAATAGTATCATACAAAATAGCAACATTTCTTTTTAATTAAATTTTTTTAAACTGACGCATTTTATTTGAGTTTTCTCAAAATCATAAAAAACTGCACTTTGTAATTTACTTTTCCAAAAATTAAAGAAAATATAACTGAATGTTAATATATTTTTTTCAAAAATAAGTCAACATTTAAAAATTTTTAAAACTGAGCTTTTTCTTTAGTTTCTTTGATTAAAAATAAAAATTATTAGATACGGTATCTTAGCAGCTGATCAAGCTGCCGATCCAGATCCTCATAAAGCAGGAGAAAAAATGTGTGCAATTCTTGAAAAGAAAGGAAAATTAAAGCCTGAAGAATACCGAATTGGTCACACTAAGGTTAGAGAGATATTTAATAAAAATTAACTGAACTGCCTGAGTTTGTTTTTGTTGCAAAATTTTTAAGTTTATTTTTTTTGTTTAAACTGTGTTCTTTTTTTATGATGTAGAACAAAATTAAACTGTTTCGGATATTTCAACACGAAACATTTAGCTTATTATTTAATTTTTTGTTTCTTAAGTTTATTTAACTGTGAAGCGCTGTTTTCATTTTTGCAAATTTTTAAGTTCATTTTTTTTAAAACTGCTTTCTCGGATATTTGTTATCCATTATAAAATAAAACTGTTTGTTTCTGTGAAATGTCACCATAAAAATAATTTAGTTTATATATTTTTTTGTTTCTTTAGTTTTTTCTTCTTGAGTTTTAACTGCATAGTTTTCTTCAGACTTCTTTTTTCTATTTTTAAGTTTATTATTTTATCCTTGGTTTATTTCTTTTTTAGTTATGCTGTACTTGCGGCAGATGCAGCAAAATCAGGAAAAGATGATAAAGATTCTGGTGAAAAAATTCTTGATTCCCTCAACAAAAAAGGTTCCATCAAACCCGAAGAATATCAATGCGGTGCAACTAAGGTTCGACTGATTTCTTTTTTTATTTCATTTTTGTTTTATTTTTTCGTTAAACTGCTGTGATTTTTTAAATTTAAAATTTATAATTAACTAACATAATTCTAAAACTTTAGGTTTTCTTCAAAGCCGGTGTTTTGGCTCATCTTGAAGAACTTCGTGATGAAGCTCTTTCAGTTATCATTTCTAAATTCCAACGCGCAGTTCGATTTTATTTGGCCCAATGCGAATATAAACGTAAATTGGATCAACAAATTGGACTTAAAGTTGTTCAACGTAATATTCGTTCATGGTAAGAATATATTTTTAAATTTAAAACTGACGATAAAAGTCTATTGCGGCTTCCATATAATAAAAAAGTTTTTAATAAACCAAAAAATATTTTTTATAAACTGACGAATGAAGCTAAAAGCTGGCCACTTTTTTATGGACCATTATTTAAAAAACTGTAAAAAAATTTTTACGAAGTTAAAAATAAAAACTGTGAAATAATTAAATTGAGTGCAAACATTTCCCATTTTCTAATTTTATCATTCATAAATTTTCCAGGTGCACCCTTCGAAATTGGCATTGGTTTAAACTTTTTGGTAAAGTCAAGCCTCTCATTAAAGGAAGCAAAAAGGATGAAGAATATGAAGCCCTTGAAAAGCGTTGCAAAGATCTTGAAGAATCCGTTTCAAAGGAAGAGAAAAATCGTAAGGATGCTGAAGCAGTTAATAGCAAGCTTACAGCTGAAAGGCAACAACTTTCCCTTCAATTGGAACAAGAACGTGAGGCTCTTGCTGAATCCGAAGAACGTTCAGCTAAACTTTTGGCTCAAAAATCTGATATGGAAAAACAATTAAGTGATTTGAATGAACAACTTGCGGATGAAGAAGATCGATATGGATCTTTAAATAAGCAAAAGAAAAAGGCTGAACAAGATAATGAAGTCCTTAAAAAGAATGTTCAAGATTTGGAAGTTACAATTAAAAAGCAAGAATCTGAAAAGCAAGCAAAGGATCATCAAATTCGTTCTCTTCAAGAAGAATTGGCAGCCCAGGATGAAGCAATTGGAAAATTAAATAAGGAAAAGAAAAATCAAGAAGAAGTCAATCGAAAACTTACCGATGACCTTCACGCTGAAGAAGATAAAGTTAATCATTTGAATAAACTCAAAAATAAACTTGAACAAAGCCTCGATCAACTCGAAGACAGCCTTGAACGGGAAAAACGTAATCGACAGGAAGTTGAAAAACAAAAACGCAAAACTGAAGGCGAACTTAAAATTGCTCAAGAAAATATCGATGAACTTACCCGACAAAAACTTGAAACCGAAAATGCCCTTAAAAAGAAGGAAGCCGAACTCACTTCCATCACTACCCGTCTTGAGGATGAACAATCATTGGTTGCTAAACTTCAACGACAAATTAAAGAACTCATGGGTCGTATCAGTGAACTCGAAGAAGAGCTTGATGCAGAAAGAAATTCACGTTCAAAAGCAGAAAAATCTCGAAATGAAATGCAACATGAACTTGAAGAATTGGCTGATCGCTTGGACGAAGCTGGTAAATTTATTTCTATTTTTGTTTTGTTTTATAAATTTATCCGTTTATTTTTTAGGTGGAGCCACTCAAGCTCAAGCTGAATTAAATAAAAAACGCGAAGCTGAACTTGCTAAACTTCGTCGCGATCTCGAAGAAGCAACATTGAATCAAGAAACCGCGATGGGTGCAATGCGTAAAAAGCATCAAGATGCAGTCGCAGAATTAACCGATCAAATTGATAGCGTTCAAAAGATTCGTGCCAAAGTTGAAAAAGATAAAGCTCATATGCAACATGAAGTTGAAGAGCTTCAAAGTAATCTTGATCAAGAATCAAAACAACGACAAAATGTTGAACGTTTAACTAAACAACTTGAAGCCCAACTCACTGAAGTCACCCTAAAATCTGATGATCAAGCTCGATTAGTTCAAGAGCTTTTAGCCTTTAAAAATCGAACCCTAACTGAAAGTGCAGATCTTGCTCGACAACTTGAAGATGCTGAAAGTCAAGTAACTGCATTAAATCGAATTAAAACTCAATTAAGTCTACAAATTGAAGAACTTCGTCGACAAGTGGATCAAGAATCTCGAGATCGATCCACATTGGCTTCACAAGTTTCCAATTATCAAATGGAATGCCAACAACTTCGCGACCAACTTGAAGAAGAACAAGATTCCAAAACTGAACTTCAACGTTTAATTTCCAAAGCCAATGCTGAAGCTGCTCAATGGCGAGCTCGATACGAAGGTGAAGGGCTAGGACGTTCAGAAGAACTTGAAGAAGCTCGTCGAAGACTTTCAGCTAAAATTCAAGAAATGCAAGAAGCTCTTGATCAATCTAATGCTAAACAACTTTCATCCGATAAAGCTAAACAAAGATTGCAACAAGAACTTGAAGATGCTCAAGTTGATGCAGATCGAGCAAATTCCCTTGCAAATTCACTTGAAAAGAAGCAAAAAGGTTTCGATAAAGTTATTGATGAATGGAAGAGAAAGTGTGATGCTCTTGCATCTGAACTTGAAGCCAGTCAACGTGATACCCGCAATGCTTCCACCGATGCCTTCCGACTTCGAAGTGCCCTCGATGAACAAAGTGAACAAATGGAAGCCGTTCGAAGAGAAAATAAAGCCATCGCTCAAGAACTTAAAGATGTCACTGATCAACTTGGCGAAGGAGGTAAAAATGTTCATGAACTCCAAAAGGCCCGTCGACGATTGGAACTTGAAAAAGAAGAGCTTCAACAAGCCCTCGATGATGCAGAAGGAGCATTAGAAGGAGAAGAAAGCAAAAGTATGCGAGCCCAAATTGAAATCAGTCAAATTCGTTCGGAAATTGAAAAACGTCTTCAAGAAAAGGAAGAAGAATTTGAAAATACTCGTAAAAATCATGCTCGAGCCATTGAATCCATGCAAGCTTCCCTTGAAACTGAATCCCGCGCTCGCACTGAATTACTTCGAATGAAAAAGAAGCTTGAAACGGATATTAATGAACTTGAAATCAGTTTGGATCAATCCAATAAAGCTAATGCTGATGCCCAAAAGAATATGAAACGATTCCAAGAAAATATTCGAGATTTACAACAACAAATTGAAGATGAACAAAGAATTCGGGAAGATTTACGCGATCAACTCAGTGTAGCTGAACGCCGAGCTCAAATTGCACAATCTGAAAAGGAAGACCTTGCAATTGCTTTCGAACAAACTGAACGCACCCGGCGACAACTTGAACTTGAAAATATCGATGCTAAAGAAACCGTAAATGCTTTAAGCAATTCCAATGCTACCCTTTCGGGAGCAAAACGAAAGTTAGAAGCTGAAATCTCCCAAATCCACTCAGAAATCAATGATACTTTGGGTGAACTTCGAAATGCTGAAGAAAGAGCAAAGAAAGCAGGTATGGATGCAGCAAGAATGGCGGAAGAATTACGAGCTGAACAAGATCATTCCCAAAATCTTGATCGTCAACGTAAAGGTTATGAACTCACTATCAAGGATCTTCAAACTAGACTTGATGAAGCAGAAGCCATGTCCATGAAAGGAGGAAAACGAATGCTTTGTAAACTTGAAGATCGCATTCGAGAACTTGAAGGAGAATTGGATGGTGAATGTCGACGACATGCTGATTTACAAAAGAATTATCGAAATAAAGATCGTCGAGTTCGAGAACTTTCATTCCAAGTTGATGAAGATAAAAAGGGCACCGAAAGAATGTATGATTTGGTTGAAAAATTACAATCCAAAATTAAAACATATAAACGACAAGTTGAAGAAGCTGTAAGTTTAACCCAAATTTAAACCTTTTTATAAACTGCATACCGAAAATGAATGGTATATATATTTTATTTTTTTTTCTTTAGGAACAATTGGCTACATCCAATTTAAATAAATATCGTCAATTACAACACATGTTAGAAGATGCAGAAGAAAGAGCAAATATGAGCGAAGCAGCTTTAGCTAAAATGAGAGCCAAAGCTCGCGGTATGGTTCTTGGACGAGGTCTCGCTCATTCGGTAAGTTTTAATTGAATTTAATTAAAATAATTATTAATAAAAAAAATTTGGGAAATAAAACTGAGCGAAAGCTTGGGTGCTTATTCTTTTATTTTTTAAAACTGGATGTTCAATTTGAATTTAGTGCTCTTTTATTAGCTATTGTTTGGGAATAAACTGAATATAGTTAATTTTTTAAGCGGCATCTTTTTGCATTTTTAAATTTAAACAAATATGAATTTTTGTTGTCATCTGTTAATAATTAAAGAAACTGCACTTTATTTCAACGGAAAATTTAAAAGTTTAATATGAGAAATATGTACAATATTTTAAATAACTGAGTTAGTTAGTGCTTTACCGCGAAGCAAAAAATAGCTTTTTTATGAAACTTAAACTCGATTTTTAGTGCATAATTAAATTTTTTTAAATTATTTAAAACTGGGATCGATCTTATTTGACCGATAAACTTTCAAAAAAAAAGAAGCATTTTTAAAGCTTTTTTTTATCAAGGTTAAACTTATTACGGGTTTAATTTTAATTAATTATAACAAAAAACTGCATTGATTTGAATCCCTTCCAATTTTTTAAAGTAAAATACTTTCTTTTTGTTAATTTTTTTCAAAATTTTAAACTGATCAAAGTTTCTTTATCCTAAGACGCTTAGATATACAAAATATTATTTTTAAAAACTGGCAAAAGTTGTGCTAATTGGAGAACATAATATTGTAAAATAAACTGAGCAGAAATTAATTTTCATATAAATTATATTGATTAACTGAGAATCTTGAGAACGATTAGATTTAACTGATATACCTGGAGAAACTTGTTAATTTCTAAGTCCACATTAAAAAATTAATAAAAAACAAATTATAAAACTGGAAAAAACTTTTATAGTCGACTAAAATAATTACTGTTTTTTTTTTTTACAGATGTCAAGCACCGGCGTTCGATCCGGATCACTTACTCGAAACGATTATGATGATTAAAAAAAATATTTTCTTTTTTTAATTAATTAATTGCACTCACATCTTGAATGAATGCACATACATATATTTTCTTTACAGCACATCACAAAAAAATAAATAAAGCAAAAACGATAGCACCTCGTTTTTGCTTTTTCCACAAACGACGAAATTCTCTGTCTCTCTCGATTTTTTTTTAGTTTAGCTTCCGAAACTTTTTTTTGCACCAAAAAAAATAAACAAAAGTTTTCTTCTGTTTTTTTAAAACTCAAACTTCGAAAAATACCATTCTTTTTTTTTGCATTTATACTTACTTTTCTTTTTTACAATACAATTCGTAGTTAGAGTTCTTCACTCATTTAATCAATCAATTAATCATTTATATATTCAACACCACATTTATGAATCATTTAATCACCAAAATAAAAAAACTTCATTTAATCACTTTTCCCTAACAAAACTCAGTCATTTATATTATCAATCATATTATCGTATGTTGTATATTTTCTTTTTCCCAAACGAATATTTTTTTCAGTTTATTTTTTGTTTTTGTATTAAATAAATTTTGTTGCAATATTTTTTATAAACTGTCTGCATTCAAATATGATGGTTGCTTTATTGCAAAAATATTTTTATAAACTGAGGAGCAGTGTTGTCGATTAATCGAAATCCTTCGATTATCGATTTCGATTAATCGAAATTAATCGAAAGTTTTCGGTTATCGATTATCGATCGATTAATCGAAAATCGAAAGTCTCGATTATCGATTTTCGATTAATCGGCAAATTAATCGATTCGATTAATCGAATTTTTTTAGTTATTAAAAACCATATTTTTTTATTACAAAATTTAATAAGGTGATAAAAATTTCGACTTTAAATTCGAATTCAAAACATAAAAACACATTTAAAATATTTTTTTAGTCTAAAATAATAGATTTGAAAATTTCTTTTATGAGTACATTAATGTTTTGTCGAATCATCAAAAGCCTGGAATACATAATTTTGCGTAAAAAAAGAGGCTATAATTGTTTACACATTTTATAAAAATATGGATTACACCACTTTTAAGTTAGTTTATGAGAGTATCCAGACTTTCATGAGTAATTTGTAAAGATTATAAAACCACAAGAATGTTTTCTCAAATTTTGGAACCATAAGTAGGAAACTAATGAAAAAATATTTTTGAGAATTCAGAAATAAGGAAAAAATAGCTTATAAAAGTTTAAATAGGTAAAAAATACACAAAAAAACAGAATTGGAAAAAATTTTCAGGCAAAAAATAGCCAAATTAGGGCTTATTTTGAGGTAAAAAACGTAAATTTTGTCATTCGATTAATCGATAATCGGATGCTTCGATTATCGATTTCGATTAATCGAAATTAATCGAAATTTTTCGATTATCGATTATCGATCGATTAATCGAAAATCGAAAGTCTCGATTAATCGAAAATAATCGAATTTCGATCGATTATTTTTCGATTAATCGTTCGATTAATCGAATAATCGACAACACTGCTGAGGAGCGATTATTGTGTTTGTTTTGAAACGTAAAATTTAACTCAAAAGTTTTTTTTCTCATCCACCTTTTTCTTAAAATAAAATTTATGTTTCAAAAAAAAGGTAAATTAAAGATATTTTATTTTAAAACTGATTTCCAACGTGAACGATGGTTTGAATAAGAAGCAAATTAATAAACTGAGAAATCACCAGTCTCTTTGATTTATTTAAAGAATTCATAATTTTATTAAATTAATTTAAAACTGGCATAGCTAGTGCGCGCGGGAATTTATGTTCCAGAAAAGTTTTTTTAACTGGAAATTCTTAGAGGCACGTTTTTTTGAAAACTGAATACTTGTATAACAATTTCACAAACAAGGAAATAAAACTGTGTAAAAATCATACTGGGAATTTTTTTAAACTGACATAAATAATTCCATGTTTATAACCCATGGTGAATTTAAAAAACTCTCATAGAAAGATTAAATTTATACAATAATAATCTTAATTATATAATGAATTTTATATATTTTTTAACTGAATCGGTTTTCTTTTACTGTCTTCCAATATCACAAGGCTTTTTCAAGATAAAAAATGCAGAAGGGGGGTTTAAAAAATTAAATTTTTCAAAAGAAAATAAAACTGACTTTTACAAGAGAGATTAACTCAATCTTGACATTTATTAAAAACTGGATTTATGCCGGCTTCTAGTAAATATTTATTTTAAAAAAAACTGAAGCTTGATGTTGCGCCTTCAAAAAAAAAAGATTATTTAATCAACTAGAAGAAGAAAAACTGTGGACGGACATTGGATGTTAACAACAATATCTTAGATACATTGAAAAGCAACAAAGAAATTTAAGGTTTATAAACTGAATTCACTGTAATAAATTATATTTTAAAACTGATAAAATTAAAAATAGGATTATCTAAAAACACTGCTCCATAAAAACTGCAAAATTCATTTTTTAAATAAAAATAAAAAACTGTAAGTTCAAAAAAGCAGAGCCAATCCTTTTTATTCTGTTCGATATCCAAAAAAAATATTTTTTTCCATAAACTGCTTTGAACAATTTTTTGTATCGAAATTTTAGAAAGTTAAAGCCATTTTCATATTCTTTTATTTTAATCTTTGTTGTATGTGTTTTATTATTTTTCTTTCCTTAACTTTGCTTTCAAATATTATAAATTCTCCCTCATTTAATTAACGCTCACTCCACTTAAGTTACATCGTCGCCACTTTCACTCATCTTTTATGCAATTTTTCTTTATTTTTTTTACAGATTGTCGCACTAGAAAAGCTTTGAAACAATGAAATTTTTTTTTCACGTATGTCCTTTGTTTTTTTGGCAAAAGTGAAAAAAAAGTGCGAAGACACAATTTTTGTTTGCTTGAAAAAAATATTTTTTTTTTACTGTGGCTAAGCTTTTCTTCTTCTTCTCTTTTTTGGACTCGACATGTTCAAACACGTCAACATATTTTTTTTCACCCATGTTTTCAATAAAGTTTTTTGATTTATCCTAAAATTTTGTCATAGGAATTTTTTTCTTTTTTTTTCACTGTCTTCCAATAAATGAATTTATGAAGAGACAAAGTTTATTTTTTTATTATTTATTTTGAAACTGAATTTTTTTTTCTCGTCCATTTTCGGTTCCCAATTGACGCAGAAAAGAAGAAAGGAAATGGAACGACATATTTGGCAAATTATGCAAATTCACGGCTGCCACATCTATTTTCTTTTTTCGAATATTTTATTTCTAAAAACTGCGTGATGATGTTGAATTTTTTATTTGAATTGACATTTTTTACTTCGCGGTTAAACGTCGGTTTTTAAATCAAAAAAAATATATAAAACTGGAGATCAACGAGACACATAAGCTTCTCGATATTTTCTGGTATAAAAAAACTGACATTTGAGAATCAATAGGTTGACTTTTATACAATTTTTGTTTATAATTCATTTTTTGGTTTATTGTTAATTTCTTTTTTTATTTATTTGTTATTTAATTTAAAACTGTGTACTTCAAATCTACGCGGTGTTTGGAATTAAACTATTACCATTTTAAATAATGTTCCTTCTTCTCATTTATTTTTTTAGTAATGTTTTGGTTTCTAAGAACTAAAAAATTAAATAAATAAAGATGACGCCTTCAAACGTGACAGCCCTCGTTCATGGTTTTAGTCTTTTTTCTGTAATTTTGGGAATTAGTCAAGTATCACAATTATCACAAAAATATGCTTATGAAATAAATAAGAGTCCTACTGCATTACCGATTGAAGAAGATTGGTAAGTTTAAAATTTAAAAAAAACTGAACTTGGGATTAACGTAAAAAAAAATAAACTGGCGTCGTAAAATTATCGATACCTTTGGCTTTGAATTAAAATAATATTAAAAACTGATATTTTCATTGATAACGTGGAGAGGACTATAAAATTTTCAGTTCCATGGAAAACATATTTTTAACTGGTTTTTTGGAATGAATTTTTTTTAGGACTATTTTGTTACAAATTTTATATTTAAAAAAACTGACATTTTGTTTTGATATTAACCCTGAATAAAAAAAACTGAATACGTCGATAACCAAGAGGATAAATTTTACTGGTGCCTGATAGAAGTGACGAATCCACTGCCTTTGGGTTCGAATTAAAAATCAAAATACTTTTAAAAACTGTAGTTTGGTGTCGGACTTGGGAGAGGAAAATAAAAATTTCAGATCCACAAAAAATGTAATTTTTTAACTATTTTAAGATCATTTATCTTATTCATTTTTTTCAAGTATTATGCTTTAAATCATATTTAAAAAAACTGATGTTCTTAAAGCCCTAGAAAAAAACCACTGTACTAGGAGGTTTTTCAAGGCAAAAGAATACAATAAACTGCATTGGTTTTCGATTAATAATTAATAATTAAAATAGAATTTTAAAAACTGTCGTTTTCCATTGCTCAGAACAGGCACAGAGAAATTCCTTTTTTTAAAACTGTTTTGTTAGATGTACTGATTTTTTTCCAAGATTCTGTTACAAATTTTATATTTAAAAAAACTGTTAGCTTTATTTTTAAACTAAACCAAAATAAAAAACTGAAATTAGAACTAACAGCAGAATAAATGCTATCATTGCTGCCTTCGGATTTTTAATTAAAAAATTATGCTAAAAACTGTGATCCATATCGGGAGTTTTGGTGAAACTAATATAATTTCAAAAAAATAAGAGAAACATTTTGTTTATCTGTTTTGGTTATAAAAGAATTGAATCCTTTTTTCAAATATTTTGTTACAAATTATGTTTAAAAAAGAAAATTTTTCTTTTATCTTTAAAACATAAAACTAAAATAATAAATAAAACTATAAACTATTAATTTGATCCTTTTTGGATACATTCTTGATGCTTTTGAAGATCAATGTTGCTTTCTAAATGATTTTATTTTATTTATCTAGCATAATACAAATTTTGAAACAACATTTTTTTAAAACTGGATTCCAATTCTTATAAATTCATGTTTGAAGCTATAAATTATTTATTATTATTTTTTTATTATAAAACTGCAATGTATTGTGCCATTTTAGTGATCCAACAAATGATTCCGTTTCACAATATGTTTTAAAAACAATCTTCGATGATGAATACAATAAAAATACGGTTCCATCAAAAAAGGGCGCAACAGCGGTGACAATTGAATTCGTTATTCAATCCATTGCTCAAGTTTCTGAAATAACTTCAAGCTTTACTTTGGATTTACTTTTTAGGTAATAAAAAACTGGAGTGAGCTGTGTGACGGTTTAAAATAAATTTTAATTTTTTTTTTAGTCAAATTTGGCATGATCCTCGTTTGCGTTTTGATCATTTATCTAAATGTTTAACTAATTTAACTTTGGGACATGCGGTTATTGATAAACTTTGGACACCAAATGTATGAAAAAAAACTTTAACTGTCAATTTTTTTAATTCTGGTAAAAAAACTGTTTTTAGGTATGCTTTGTTAATTCAAAAAGAACTGAAATTCATAGTAGTCCCACGTTGAATGTATTTTTGCTATTGTATCCTAATGGAACAGTAAGAATAAAACTGCCAAGCTGGATATTTGAAGGAAATTTTTTTAGGTTTGGGTTAATTATCGCTTACAAGTTCAAGGCCCATGTGATATGAATTTGGAATTATTTCCCATGGATGTTCAAGTTTGCAGTTTAGGTTTGTGCAACTTTAAATATAAATAACTGACAAAAGTTAAGGTCCAAGAGACTTTAATAAAGTTTTAAAAAAATGAGATTTGGGTCAACATGGATCAAATTAAAATAAACAAATAAAAAAGATATTGTAAAACTGCAAAGACGATTCTCATTGTTATGCAACCATTTTCGATTTGCTATTTTTTTTAGTCACGGATAAGAATCTCTCTTTGATAAACTGATCCATTTTAAGTACTTTTTTAAAAATAAAACTGAGAAGAGTAAATTGCCATGTTGCAACAAAACTGTCCTTTAACTTTCATCACTTTTTTTCCATAACTTATTTATTCGAGCGTAAATTATTTTCGTCAAGCTTTTTTTCAAATAGAAAATATTTAAAAAAAGCTGCGTTATTATTAGTTGATGCTGTAAACTGCAACAAAGTAAATACTATGAAAAGAAGAAAAAAATTCGACGACTTTTTGCTTTTTTTTGTCTTCGCAAATTTTTTTTTATAAACTGATTATTTCTTTTAGTTCTTGAATCATATGCATACAATGCGGCAAAAGTCTCACTGAATTGGAGAGAATGGAATCCCGTTAGATTTTTTATTTTAATTAAAATTAAAACTGCAATTTGCTCTCCCAATTTTAGGTATTTTCAATAGCAAAATCAAAACTCGCTGATTTTACTCTTTACGGAATTCAATGGACAAAAAATAGTTTTGATTATGCGGCGGGACAATGGGATCAACTAACCGTGTCTTTGACCTTTAGTCGAGCATATGGATTTTATGTATTACAAATGTATGTTCCAACTTATGCATCGGTATTAATTTCATTTATTTCATTTTGGATGAAAAGTTTACCCGCGAGAGTTACTTTGGGTGTTAGCAGTTTAATGGCGTATGTTTATTTATATAATTAATTTTTATGAAATTAAAAGAAACAAAAAAGGAAATTTTATTTATTATTTTAGTTTAACATTTCAATATGGTAATGTAGCAAAATCGTTGCCTAAAGTTGGTTATGTTAAATCCATTGATGTTTATATGGTTGTTACAACCAGGTAAAGTTTAAAAATTATAATAAGAAGAAAAAAACTGTAAAAGGTCTTTATAACCGGAAATCAAACATCGGTTTTTATTATGTTGTTGAAATATTACAAAAAAAAATTAAAACTGGAGGCATTGACGGCAGCTGTTTTAAAAAAATAATGGACCTTTAGGAGTGTGGGACAAGAAAAAAGGACGCAAAAAAACTGCACGAGATTGATTGATTTGTGAAGGCATAATTATACCATCCAGCAACAAAAACTTGACCATTTATAAGCTGATGTTTAAAGTCATTCATTTTATTTATTTTCTCATAATTAAACTGGATTTTAGAAAGATAAGATACGGGGTAAACTGGGACATATCAGAGAATTATGCATTAGTGCAAAGCATTTTTATTAAATAAAATTATTTTAACTGCTTTCTGCCTCTTTCATTTATTTTGCATTAGCATTTTGTTAGTTTTTTTGCATTATTTCATTGCTCTCGAGGCTTGATCCAGACGAAATCAGATTTTTAACTGTCAGCAGCATTAACAATTTTTTTACAAAAATTTATCTTAAATTTTAATAAATTTTTAGTTTTATTTTTCTATCAATGATTGAAGTGGCAATTGTTTGCTTTGTGGAACATAAGCTTTCAACTTTACGAAGGACAAAGGAATCAGAGAAAAAAATTAGGAGGATTGAAGAAATTCGAAGGTAAAAAAAACTGGAGAGAGCAATTTTAACAAGTAATATTAATAAATTTTATTAGATCAAGAATGAGAAAGAAGACATCCAGGTCGGGTTATACGGATGATATCCCATTTGGAGAAACAAGTCATCATTCATATGGTTCCATATCAAGGCCAGCGTTATTTGGTGAAAATGAATATGAAGCTGCACGATTTAGAAATAATGATGCGGTGAGTTTTATTCCTTTACACCCTACTAAAATTAAAAACTGATAAATGTATTTTTTTTAAACTGGATTTTATAGACTCGGTTGAAAAAAGAGTCGAATTTTTTTTAATAGGTTTTGCAACTTGATAAATTCATAAAAATGCGTTGCCTTTTATTTGCTTTTGCATACTTATTTTATATCTTTTGATTATATACTTTGATAAGCAAATTTTTAATATTCAAAAACTGCCAAGAACTTTGCCGCGACTTCTCACAAACACCAAATAAAAAAATAAAATTTCTTTAGTTTTTAAAACTTTTTTAAAACTGAATCTTGATTTAATTCAACGTGCTAATGTTATTACAAAAAACTGGTAATAAACAACCAATTTTGAAAGAAAATATTTTAAAGAAATTTTTAAGTATTCAAAAAAAAAAAGAAGATTACATTGGACTTATTTTTTTTTTTGAAACAAAAAGCATAAAAATTTATAAAACTGATATTGATTTTTATTTCAGCACTTTGTTGAAGAACAAAATGGTAATATATCATCTGGAAGAAAATCATCTAATCCCAAAGGTGCAAATGGGTTTGATCCCATGCAAGCTTTAGCTGCACTTTCATTTGGTTTTGGAGGTAAGAGAATTATTAAACTGTTACTTGCTTGTTGAAAATGTTTTTTTTTTCAAAATTAAAACTGTTGAAACATCCGATTATGGAGGTTTAAAAAATAATACAAAATCCATTTTTTAAACTTTCATAAATAATTTTTGTAAAAAACTGTGCTTCTTTTTGTTTCTTCCATGAAAATCTGGAATAATGGAAAATTACTTTTTTTAAACTTCGCAATTCCGTGAATGTATGAAATTTTTTAAACTGTATTATTTTGGTAAACTGTCTAAAAAATTTTATATATATTTTTAGAATCCCTTGGAACTGATTTAGAAATGGATGTTCAACCTCGATGGACTGGAGATACCATAGATTCCATTTGTCGAAAACTTTTTCCATGTGCCTTTATTGTATTTAATACTTTTTATTGGACTTATTATTTAATACAAAATCATTATGCAAAAGAAAGAGCTCTCAATGCTTTATATTCGAATGAAGCTTAACTGATTCTAAACATTAAAGTTGTTAATTTTTTATAAATTTGGAAAATAAAAATTATTTATTAAGATTAAACTGCAACGAATTTTTTAAATCAAAAACTGAAGAAAGCACAAAACAAAAAAGATTTGCTTTATATAAAAAAAAGAAACTTTCGAGAGTTCGGCCTCCTGCTGTTCCATGTTTCTTGCCTCTTATCTCAATTTGCTGCGCCATTTTTTGCACTCAAACATAAATTACTAAAGAAAAAAAGAAAAGAAAGGAAATGAGTTTAATTTGTTTTTCTTAAAACTAAATCTCGAAAATAGAAAAATGAATTCATGAAAGAAAGAAGAGAGTTCATAAAACAATTGCTCGCGACTCGCGACACTTAAATTCAATTTTTCTTTTTTTATTTTTTTGTAGTTTTATTTTTAAGTCTGACGTTGCTCATTCACACATTTGAAAATAATATTTTTTCTCTTTTTTTTTTGTTTTGAAAAATTTAAACTGGGTAGCGGTGTTAATGATTTTACAAAAATGGTAATGAGTTCGGTTTTACCAAATATTTTAAATGTTGCACAAATTATTGGAATTGCTACTAATATTTCGTCGTTTAATAATTCATCAAAGTTTAATGCGTTACATGATAATGGATTACCAGCAGCAGATTCACCAGGTAAAATTTTTTTTCGGAAACTTATTTAAACTGGTATAGATTAACATTGGAGGATCTTAAATAAAATAAACTGCGCAATGTTTATATCATTTGAAACTTTTTGGTTTCTTTGCTCTTAAAATCAAAAATATTTAAAATTTAAACTGTTATTTATAAATAAATAAAATGAAAAACACTGTTTAGTCATTAACTTTTTGGTTAGATTTTTTAAACCTAAAAAGCAAAAAGATTTTAAACTGCATCTAAAATATTTATACATTAAACTGATATTTAATAATATTTCGTTAGAATGCCTCAATGCAGATATAACTATGCAATCTCAATGGATTTTACGTTCGATTCTCAACGAACATTATGATCCCCAATTAGTTCCAAATCCAAAGGGTGTGGTAGTGAGTGTGGAATTGGCCTTACAAACCTTTTATGATATAAGTGAAACCAGTGCAAGTTTTACCGCTGATGTACTTTTAAGGCAAGTTTTTATTTTATTTTTTCTTGGAATTAAAACTGAAGATGATCTGTTTCACATCTTCAAAAAACAAAAATTTATTAAACTGAAGATCTTTTTTTTTTTGAATTAATGAAACTGTATTTCGTATTTTTTTGTGCCAAATAATTATCACTTTTTATTTTTTAACTGTCCATGTCTTCATTTTTTTTTCAGCCAAATCTGGCATGATGAACGCCTAAAATATGATCATTACACTCATTGCTTACAAAATTTAACTTTGAGTTATATAGTAACAAATAAACTTTGGCAACCATTTGTTAATTTTGTTAATAGCAAACGAAGTGAATTACATACTTCACCAACTCCAAATACTTTTGTTTTAATTTATCCCAATGGAACGGTAAATTTTTAAACTTTTTTAAAATTAATTTAACTGTGACGTATTGTTTCTGTTTATCTTTAACTTTTCCAAATTTTGTCAAAAATTTTAGGTTTGGACAAACTATCGTTTGCACGTTGAAGGTAAAAAAAACTGTGTCCTGTTTATTAATGCTTTATTAGAAATTTTTAGGCCCATGCTTTATGGATCGTTCATTTGAAAATTTTCCTATGGATGAACAAATGTGCGGGTAAGAATATATGTAATAATTTTGGTAATAAAGAAACTGGGAGGCCCTGAGGCTTTGGTTTTAAAAAGCTCAAATGGTTGAGGTGAAAATAAATTCTTTTCGGGCTTTGCTGTTACAAGTTTAAAAAAAAAATATTATTCTTTCATAAGGTTATAAAACTGTGACGAATCCGTATAGCCGGTGTCAAGATGTTAAAAACTGAGAACATTGGTCCATAAAGGATTAACTATTTTTATGGAATAATAAAATTAAATGTAGTTTTTTATTTTAAAAGTAATTATAAACTGCGTAGATTAGTATAAACTTGCATATAAATATAAATCAAAACTATTTTTAGCTTTGACTAAAATAACGAGGCAACTAACTATTTTTTAAAATTTATTTACCAAAAACTGTCAATATTTTTTTAAATTGGAAATTAAAGCTTAAAATTATTTTTTGTTTTTTGGATAGCTTTTTATTTTTTGCCTTTAAATAATTATAAAACTGTGCAAGATTTTTTAACTCTTATTGGAGATTAAAAACTGAAACAGGACGTCAATTCATACCTTTATTTTACATTTATCGCTTTCAGCCTCGTTCTTGAAAGTTATGCATACAATACAGCTAAAGTTCGATTAAAATGGCGTGATTGGGATCCGGTTTTTTCTTATAGTTCCAAAACTGTTTTGCCCGATTATCTTTTAAGTGAAATTCGATGGGATAAAAACACATTTATTTATGCAGCAGGTAATAACTAATAATTTTAGATTTTTATAATATTTAACCGCAAACAATCTTACATGCATGTTGGTTTTAGGTCAATGGGATCAATTAACTGTGAGCTTCGTATTAACACGAATGTTTGCATTTCATATATTTCAAATTTATTTGCCATTACAAACAAGCATATTTATTTCATGGATTAGCTTTTATTTAGGTAAAACTGCCTCATATTAGCCAAACGGACTTTTCTTGAAAAGAGTTTTAATTTTTTGTATAAACTGTCTTTTCGATTCATTGTGTTTCAGATACTCGCGCTCTTCCAGCACGAATAACTTTGGGAGTTTCAGCAATGATGGCTTTAACATTTCAATATGGAGCCATCCTTCGAACTCTCCCTCGAGTGGCTTATGTTAAAGCAGTGGATGTTTGGGTTTTTGCATCCATTTCTTACGTTTTCCTTTCACTCATCGAATCCGCCATTGTTGGATATTTGGACCGAATTCGATATTATAAACGAAGGCAAGAAAGAAAAAAACACCTAAATGGTGGGGGTTCATGTGAATCGTTTGGTTCACTTGGAAATTATGGAACTTTTTATAATACTAATGGCTGCTTTTCACCTTGCCCCCATCAAACGATAGTGGAGGAACGAGAAAATATCGAAGGTTTAAAATTAATTGCAGAAATGGAAAAATTGCCTTCAGTTATTCCAGCCCCAACAAAGAAAAGCATTCGAATAATTGTTTCAATTTTTGAAACAAAATTATATTTTCATCGACTCAAAGAGTAAGGAAATTATTAAGGTATTTTTTAAACTGTATTAAAATGCTTAGACAATGGTGTGACCCGGATAAATGGGATTGTGCTGCACGAAAATATTTCCCACTAAGCTTTTTTATTTTTAATATTATTTATTGGTCGTATTATCTTGGATATGTCAAAATATTAAAACCATATTTAAAATCAACCTTTTAAACTTTTTAATAATTTGTATTGGTTATCAATAAATTTTTTTTATTTTAAACTGAGTGTTTTGGCTTTGCCTTGCTTTCATTTCATTTTTTTTAAACTTAAAAATTTCCATAAATTTTGATTTTTACAAAGAATATTTTCCAAATTTGGTTTATCCTTAGAAAAGTTCTTATAAACTGAATCCAAAAAAAATAATAAAGATTTTTTTTGTAGATAAAACTGTTCTTCACAAAAGAGTTTTAGAAGGAACAAAAGTTTCGAAAGTTCTCTATTTTATTTTGGAACACACTTAAACTGACACAAAAAAATCAAATTGTAAAATATTTTTTCTTTATTTTTTATTAAATTCAAACTGAGTAGTAATAGGCGTAGGCAGGCCTTAAAAATTTTGCTTTTGAACCAACTTTAATATTTTTATTTTGATCATTTAACTGTAAGACGAGATTATGGTGTGTTGCTGAAATGATTAGAATAAAATCAAACAAATTTTGCAATATTCTTAATAAAATTATTAAATCTTTTAAACTGTTTAGAAGATTTATCATTTTACATTTATTATTGTTATAAAAAAACTTTGAATTAATTTTTTAAAAAAAAACTGTAATGTGTTTGAAATTTTGCACACCATAATATTTTCAAGTCAACGGAAAAGCTTATTCAAAAAAAGAAATAAGAGTTTAAAATAATTTAATTATCAAAGCCCCTTCAAAAGGTATCTAATAATTTAAAACTGAGCCATGTGGTTGTTTTACTACTCCTCTTTTTCCTATTTTTCTTTTTTGAAATATTTAAACTGCGTGTGGTTGAATATTCTGGAGAAAATAACGACCAAGGAACATTTTTTGTAGCAAAGCTTCGCACATTTTTTTAACTGTGGTCTGAGTTGGCAATTCTATTAGCAACATATTTTTTTATTTATTGCCATAAGGTACTTTATAGGAATTATTTTTAAACTGATTAGGTGGAATTATATGATGAACACATATACAAATGGTTCAGCCAAAAAAATTTAAACTGTTGGTGTTAGCTACTGCGGAGTTGATTAATTTTTCAACCATCAAAAAAATTGTTGAAAATTTTGTTTTAAAAAAACTGAATTACATTTCATTGTTGAGTTCAATAACAAATTTTATTATGAACAACAAAATAAAACTGTGGTAAATAAAAAAAAACAAGTTCGAAGTTGCAAATTCCAAATTAAAGTCGTGAAACTGTTTTTTTGGTCATGATGAAGATAAATGTTTTTTTGGATTCTCATTTAAATATTTTTTGATTGGAATAAATAAAAAACTGTTTAATTAAATTTTCTGCTCAAGAAAAAAACTGAAAAAAACGAAAACTCAGCGAGCCGGATTCGAATCAGCAGCAACCTAAAGCTGGCCATTTTAGATTAATTAGAGTCCTTGTACGACTAAGCAATGATTGGAATAAAATAAAAGAAAAATGATAACAAAAAACTGGTACTAGCAATAATAGGTTAATAAAAAACTGCGTTGTCAGAATTGAATCTAATTTTTTAATAAACTGTCAGTAAACATATTGGGAAAAATAATTTAAAACTGGAATAATAAACGATTTTAATCATTGCACAATATTAGAATTATTCAAATTAAAAAAAGAAATAAAAAATTCATCAAAAAAGGTTTTCTGTTACTTTTTTTGGGTCTTTCTTTTTCCTTTTGTATCTATCTATTTATCCATTTCATTTCCATCCTCCTATTGCAATTGGTAGTCGTCGTCGTTGCTTGGATTTTATGCTATTTCATCTCCGCCACCGCTTTTTCCAAAAATGGAATTATTAAAAATTCTTTTCAAATATTTTTTCATAAATTTTAGACATATTTTTTTCTATTTGAAAAATAAAAAAGTATAAAAAAATATTATTATTATTTTTTCTAAAATCAAAAAATACTTTTTAAAATATTTTTATTTTTTGCTTCTCATACCACTTGAATACCCTTGACTGATTTTTTTATTGAAAATTAATCTACCTGGGCTTCTTAGAAAACTTTTCCTTCAGTTGCTTCTCCTTCTTCCTATTTTTTTTTTGACTCACCTTTTCCTGTAATTTTTTATTTTTCGTTTCTTTAAAAATAAACAACAACCTTTCGAAGAAAAAAAAAAGAGAAAGTTTTTTTTAAAAGCGATGTTTTCTCAAAAAAGCCTTTCTTTATGCTTTTTTTGATTTTACGGTTGAATGATTTCCATTATCATGGCCGCCGCCGCTCCATTGGTGGCAGTAGTATTTTTCAATGCTTCCGGTTTATTTTTTTTATTTTTTGCTTGTTGAAATAGTTGTGAAATGCCAAACTAAAGATTGGCTATGCTTTTTTTTATAGCTTTTTTTTTCTCTATGGTTCCCAAGTTTAGAAAAAATACATTTTATAAAACTGTATCGGGATATATGTTCAGAATTAAACTGTGC
Source organism: Panagrolaimus kolymaensis (assembly GCA_028622995.1). Lineage (NCBI taxonomy): Eukaryota > Metazoa > Nematoda > Chromadorea > Rhabditida > Panagrolaimidae > Panagrolaimus > Panagrolaimus kolymaensis. Next base: position 2,529,875 of record JAJQJQ010000006.1, read on the forward strand.
GATAGCATATGGTTGCTCACATTTGCCAGGAAAAAGTTTTATTAAACCTTGAAGAATAATTTTTGTTAAAACTGTTTCTTCGTATAGTTTGTGGAGAGAAGAAATAAATTTTAAAACTGCTTTGAGGGTTGTGCTTGAGCATACAAGTCGATTTAATTTTTCGAACTAAACTAATTGGGGAAATATATATATACAAAGTTCACTTTCATCCCAATATGAAAAAATTAAACTTTTTTTAACTGACCACCTTCTTCAAAGTTATTCATTATGCTTTTACTAACAATGTTTTTTTTTTGCTAGAATAAAATACAACTTTTTTTTAAAATTAAAGAACTGTTAGTTGTCAAAGTATGAGGTATTATTAAGCCAAATTTTTAGATAATATTTTAACTGTTATTTCCAAGTCTATCTTTTATTTTTTTACACAAAAATTATATATTTTTTTTAAAAACTGAGAACAAATTTCGTTATTGTGGTTTAACTGATTTTTTGCGTAATTTTATTGCTTTTAATTTCATTAAAACTGTCTGAGGAGTAGTATTAGTAAAAAACTTAATAAAAGCCGCATAATAAATACAACAAATGTCAAAAAAATTTCACATTTTTTTTCTTTCCTTCGAAATTCTTTATTCAATGAAGCTAATTGAAACAAATTTTGCCCATATAAAAATAGACAATATTTTTCTTCACATAAAAAAAACAAGTGCCCGCGCAGCGCAGCAACTTCATGCAAAAAATGACTTCCATAAAAAAACTTTTTTTTTATTATTAAAACTGTGAAGTTTAAAATGCGCTGTTTTTCTTTTTTCTTTAAATTTAATGTTTTTTTTTTATTATTTTTATAAAAAATCTTGGAATCATAATGTTTTTTTTTCTTCGTCATCTTCTTTATTTTTATCCCTTGGGTTGTAGGAGAAGGAGCGAAGAACCCTAAATTTTTAAAGACTAACTACTAAGGCTTTTTAAAAAGGACATCTCATTGTCGCCAGCTTTTCTCATTTTGACATTACAATGAGAAAAAAAGACGCCTTCTTTCATATTTTTAAAGCTTTTTTGGTGGAAAAAAATGGAAAAAGCCTTTTTTGCTTCTTCTGCTTGTCGTTGCTTCCATTGCCTCACTTCACTTTGACCATTGGCTACTAATGAACTTTCTCAATTTGCTCTTTGCTTTGCTTTGCCTTGACTTCATTTTTTTTAGTCATTAGCGTTGATGGATATGCTAATTTTTAATATTGCATAAGAGGGTTGCGGAATAGAGAGGGAGATAGAGAAAAGGGAACTTGTTGTTGCTTTAGTAATAATGAAATAAATAAGTTTGGTTTATTTTTTTTTTTGGAATTAAACTGCGTTGACAGATTGTACACTTTTTAAATTTTTTTTTAACTGTAAAAGAGGTTTCTTTTTGACTTAATTAAACTGATCCATGATGTTGCTGGTGATTTTTTAAAAGTTTTAAGTCTTTTTGGACTTAGCGGATCGATAAACAAAATTATTACTGCGCCCAAAAATGATAGCACAATCGATCAAGCTTTTTTTATATCTTTCTCTTTCCCCGGCTTCGATTTGCCTTTATGCAACTTCATTGAGAAAAATAAACTGAGACCAAACGTTCTATTAGGAAAATTTTTGCACTCGCAATATTTTTTTAGGAAATAACTGAATGCTTCTATTTTTTTTTACTTATTCCTCTTCCATTCTTTTTATATATTTTTTTCCTACAAAAATATTACTTTTGCAAATGAAACATTTTTCTCATTTATTTATTCCATACTTTTCTAACCTCAAAAAAATTTACCGGAAACAACACAGAACCAAAAAAAGAGGAAGGTCATAAAATATGATCCTCTTCCTTTTCTTCGCTGCTTGCTGCTTACTTTATTTCTTTTGTCTTTTTCTTGACTCCTAAAAAACTCATTTTGGACGTTTAATGGAGCCTTTAAAAAAAGGAATAAGAAGAAAAAAAAGCGATAAATGAAAGTATTTTTTGTTTCTTTCAAGAAGACTCTGAAGAAATAAGTAATAGAAACAAAAATGAAAAAAATTTGTTTCATCAATACTAAACGAAGAATAAAAAAAAATTAAAGGTTAAAATAATATAATTTTTTTATTAAAACTGAATTTCTAACTCACCATGATAATGAATGGTGGAATTTTAACTGTCAGAGTATAATCGAATATCATTTTTTTATTATAAAAAAACTGATACTTTGTAAAATTTTGGAAACGATTAAACACTGGTTTTTAACTGTAAAAAACTTCGCATTTTTTGGCATTCTTTATTGTAGAATTTTTTGGAAATTTTTTTATATTTTTTAATTTAAACTGAACACTATCTCAATTCTTGGCGCATGGTTATTCTTCCAAAGCATTTTTTAAATTTTTTTAAACTGTGTTAACTTTTGTTCAGTAAAAAAAAAATATTTGAAAATTCTTTAATCGCCTTTTCATTCGTATCATGGCTTTCCATTGTTATTAAAAGACAGCAATTTTTCCTCCATAAATCTCTGTTTTTTGTCTCGAAAATTTTAACTGTATTATTTTTCATGTGACTCTTTTTAATATAAAATAATTTTAAAACTGCGTAACGGTATGATGTTCGGCATTTGGATATTCACCAAAACATTTATTGGGTCTTCTTCACTTTAACGGGGCATAGAAAATTTTTATTTTTAAGCATCAAAAACATTTTTCTTTTTCATTGTTAATGATTCAAATTTTCAAAGAAAAAAATTCATGCCCCGTCAAAGTAAAGAAAGTCCCATTTATTTTATATATTCATAAAAACTGTTCTTGATAATGGAGAATTAAAGGAAAAAAAACTGTATCCAATTTTTAATAACCCTCTTCAATCATTTTCATGCCATTCCATTCTTTATCAACATTGAACGGCAACAATTTTTTCTTCCTTCCATAATCTCTCTATATATTTTTTTACGACTTAATGGCTTAAAAGAGTCTCTTTTTTAAATGCTATTATTTGTCTCCCGGTTATTGCTGTCGCTACTTGTATGTGTCTTTTTTTAAATCTCTTATATGAGATGGCATTGTTGGTTCATCCCCATAGCTGCTATTATTATTTGTGTAATAAACCAAAAAAAATAGCTCCCAAAAAGTGGATGAAACTTATCCGACAAAAAAAAAGATTTATAAAAAAATGGGTCCTTTTTTTGCAAATTTTTCTTTTATTTTTTTTGATTTTAAAATAACAGAAAAGCAAGCCTTGGATTTTGTTTTTGTCGTTGTTGATTGTTCCCTTTTTTTATTGCTGCTTGTGGCCGGCGGAGAGTCACTGCAAAGGGATAAAAATGAAAAAATGAAAGTAATGACGCGTCAAAGATAGAAGAAGCATCGTTGACATAAAACAAATGACGCTGCCTCTGCTGCTGATGAAAAAAAAAGTAAGCAGCAATGAGGCATTAAAGAGTGAAAAAATGGCAGGAAAATGAATGAAATGAAATGAGAGGTCAGTAAATAGCAACATTCAAAAAAAAATAAAATAAAGGGATAGCTAAAACTTTTTGGAAATGAATTAGTTTTTTTTCGAGTAAAACTGAAACGAATTTTTTTGACATCCGTAACAAAAAAATGCCAAAATTAAAATTTTTCTGAAGGAAAAGTAAAACTGAAAGCTGGCATGAAAATCGTCAAGGCCTAATTTAAATTATTTATTTTAACTGTAATACCAATAAGTACGCGGTTTTGTTTTTTATTTTTGTTATTTTTGATTTATTATTAACTGTAAAATTTTGTTTTTTCATTTTTTTTCTTCATCGATTTTTAAACATCGTGATTTTAATATATTAAATTTTTTTCTTTAACTGGAGCATGGTAAATGCCAGGATACCTCTAAGCATCATTTTTTTTTGAAATTCAAAACTGACAAAAAATTTATCTTCCGAAATGGTTAACATAAAACTGTAAACGAAAGTTATGTTAGGAAATTTTCTTTTATAACAAATTTCAAAAAAAAAAGAATAACTGTCTATTTCGAGGTTCATTTGTATCATAATTATTTTTAACTGTCCTCAAAAAGACTTGTCCTAAACATTTGCGTTAAACTGTAATCGGATTTTCCCATTTAATATTATATTTTTTTATCGTGTTTTTGTTATATTTAAAACTGTTCTAAACCGTGAAACACTATTTTCATTTTTTAAATTTTAGAATAGAAATCATCACAAAAACTGAGTTGAAAAATGCCATGAATAAATAAAGATGAAATTTTATGATAAATTTAATGTTTATTTGAATATTTATTTATTGATTCAATTAAATTTTATTAAAGCGAATCGATGTTATTCTTGCGCTGGAACATGTCATAATGAACCATGCAATTGTCAGGTAAATAGAGTTTTAACTGTTTCAATACTTTCAAAACTTATGAATAAATTTATTCCAAAACGTTTCAGTCAATTTCTTTAAAAACTTTTAACAAAGCCATTATTTTTTATAAACTGAAACAAGAAAATTTTTTCAGATAGGTTCATGTGAAGCAGATTATTGTTTCATTGAGCGAAAACCAGCCGATATTGCTGGAGCATTTCGAATTACCAAAGGTTGCTTGAAGCGACCTTCTCGAACTCAATATGGCTGCGATTACGATCATTTTGGGGATCACGTACTATGCGTTTGTCGAGGAGATTTTTGCAATGATGCCATATATCTTCGTCCAGCCATTCGAAGAAATGTAACTTGTCGACAGTGTTCCGAGCGAGATCCAGATTGTGATGGAACATGCCAGGGGCAATGGTGTCATGAAGACACGGTTTCCGGAGTGACGGGTTGCGGATATGGTCCACCAAGCTTACCATTTTTTTACAAAGGTCCAGAACTTTTATTTCATCGCTCAAAAATTTGTATTACTTTAAGTCGAGGAAATAATGCTAAAGCAAGAAAATATTGCATTTGTAATTCACATTTATGCAATGATTTTCTTGCTGGTAATCGATATTATGGTGAAGCGGGTTTGCAATTTAATACTGAACCATCCAATGGTCCAAGATCGAGATCATTGGTTACTTATAAGTAAGCCTTTTTTTAAAACTGTCACTAGATTTCGTTGTTGAAAACCCTAAACAAAAATCAAACTAAAATTTATAATCCCCGGTTATTATATTTCCCAAAATTTTAGTTATGCAACAAATTCACTACCATATCATAAATGTGTTTCATGTGATACGATAGCTCAAGATAATGCCATGACTTCGGGTTGCAAGCAACAACAATGTGTTGGGCATTTTTGTACTTTAGCAACTCAACGAATAGTTTCACCTTCAACTAATAATGGAAGGATGGGACTTCATGCCCAAATTAATGAAAAGCAAGGATGCATCAATGTCACAGATCATCATAAAGTAAGCTATTAAGGAGAAGGTTAGGAAGGAGTATGGAGAACAAGCTTTAAGTAACTCTTTATGTGGTACTTATAAAACTGTATTTGATTAAGAAAATACCAGAAAAAATGAAGCAAAAACACTTCGTCATAAAAACTGTGAATGTTGAAATTTAAATAAGTAAATGAAAAAACATTTCAGATTCAACTTGGCTGCTCTCATAAATGGATGAACAACGAGGAAGAAGAATTATTTTGTGCTTGCGTGGGCGATCATTGTAATAAGGATCTTAATACAGCTTCAACCTCAAAAGCAACAACACCGGTGCAATACTTTTATGGAATAATAACTTTCATTTGGATGCAAATAATTTTTAAATCATGAAATAATATTAGAAAAGACGGGTAAACCAAGGCTGTAAGGTTTCAGCCAAAAAGAAGCTTGAAAGCTTCCAAATAGAAAAAAAAGAAACATATCAAAATATGATTATCAAACTATGCAGCATTTTTTGTTTTTGACAATATTGAAAAATTTTTTATAAATAACAAATCAGAAAATAAAGTTTTATTAATAAACTATCCTAAATCATGATCACATACATAAATCAACAATAAATCATTAAAGCAAAACATAATCATGGAACACGCTTTTTGAGAATTCCATGTGTTTCAAGGATGCCTGTTGCACGTTCAAATAGTTCTTCATCATATAATTCAGGATTTGCTTTTCTTTCTTCTTCAATTTGTTGAATGAATAGTTCACATGCTGTTTCTTTTGAAGTATTTTCAACAGCAATAATGCCAGTGTTTCGAAATCTTGCATAAAATTGTCTGAAAAAAGCACCAAAGTTAATTTATAGAATAGTAAAATCAAGCACGTACGCTCTGATTGTATCTTCCTTGTACATAATTGATCGAACAGGTTCATCAGCTTTGGGCATCTTTAAATCCCAAACAGGTTCTTCATGAGGTGGCACAGCAGCATAGATATCATACCAAAGAGGCCGATTTTCCCATTTCATTTGACCAGAACGAATTAAACCAGAAACTCTGGAGAATATTGGAGCAGCACGTTCAACTCGAGTAATAAAAGAAGCCATTTCGTTACCTAAAACTTCTAAAAATTAAGCTTGTGTGTAACAAAACAAAAACCAGATTCAAATATAAAAATATGTAAATAACATTCAATTAATGATGGTTAAAAAAGAGGAATATATGACATTTATTAAAACATTATTACAATAAAAAAATAACAAAATAACACCCGCAAAATCGCGAGAGCATAAAATCGATAGAATTCTTTTTCAAAAATAAATAACAAATAAAAATAGGTAAATGCAAAATTTAAAAACCATCTTCAGTGTTCATGTGAACTACAAGATCTTCCCGCTTTTCAATCTGTAACCCAACTCTGCAAGCAGAGAGGCAAGCTTTGTTCCATGAACGAAGAACATTGATATCATCATCATCGAGAGGAGGACGCTGTAAAACTTCGGGTAAATCCATTCCAACATTCTCAAGTAAAAGAGAAACGGGTAATGGATCGCCTAAAAAATAATAATGTGAAATAATAAACAAGAAATAAAAATAACGTACATTTGGATTCATCGTGCTTTGAAATCATGGTTTGATATTTTTGCGATCTTTCCGCAACATCAACTTCACTGCCATATGGATATTCGTATGTTGAAACATCAAGTAATCGCTAAAAATGGTTTAATTTTAGAAGATAAAAAACAATAAAAAACCAACAAACCTCTTGCGCTTTATCAATAATTTTATTCACCATTTCCTCTTCAACTTGTTCACGAGTTTTTGGTGGGGGATTAACTGGGGGAGAATCATAACCACCATTAATAACAGTGGGAGTTGGATTGGGTCTAACTATTACAATTCTAAAAAAATGGAAGGAGGATACTATAAGGTGATTTATAAAAAAGAAGTAAATAGCATACGGATCAGGTGTATCAGGTTGTAATAAACCTTGTTGATCTTCGGTTTCATCGCTATCACAACAACCACAACATAATTTCCATAATGATGACATTTTAATGTGGTAAAATAAAAAAAAGTAATACTTATTTCTAACGGATCTCTTTCTGCTCACATGAATCACATGGAAGGAATATGGACGAGAAAAAATAAAAGCAAAGTTTATCTCAAAAATTATTCGTTATAAGACTATTTGTGGAGACTAACGATGAAGTTTATGGAAATGATGAGGTTGAAGATACAAATAACCACGGAAACAACATTAAAAACAAGCACACAAAAGTTTACAATTACAATATTTATTTATCCATTACTAAAACATTATACAAAAAATGAAGATTCAAACAATGTCATCATTTTTTATCGAACAAAAATGTGTTCTTTGCATTGCATCTTAAAGCTCTAGTTGTATCTTCTCTGTACATAATTGATCGAACAGGTATTTCAGCTTTATGCATCTTCAAATTCCATACAGGTTCTTCATGAGGTGGCACGGCAGCATAGATGTCATACCAAAGAGGCCGATTTTCCCATTCCATTTGACCAGAACGAACCAGCCCGGTAATTCGGGAGAACATTGGCGCAGCACGTTCGACTCGAGTAATAAAAGAAGCCATTTCGTTACCTAAAACTTCTTTGGTTAAGCATGTGAATAAAACAAAACAAAAACCAGGTTCAAATATAAATATGTGTAAATAAAATGAAAACTTTAGGATGAATGAGCTTAATAATTTGTATCAACAAAGAAAAAAGAAAACAAAAATAAAATATTTATTTGGCTTTTGATAAAAACAATATTAAACAAAGAAAAATATATAATGAACTCTAACATGTTTGTTAGAAAAACAATAAAAGTAGAACATAAAGCAATTAAAAACGATTAAGCAAAAATCTTTTGAGAATACTTTTCTGGATCATAATATGATGTAACGACAACACGCTCAGCAAATTTGCGTCCAGTGAGAGCTGCTTGAGCTTTTTGACAATCATTTTGACTTCCAAATTCGATGAAAACTTTTCCAACACCAACTTCATCCACTCCTGGGCGAGGAATATAAAATGACATGACGTTACCATATTTGGAACATTCAGAAGTTATGTCTTCGCAAATTTCTAAAAATAAAAAGTTAAATTTAGGTTATAAGAAAAGAGAGAGTCATGCTTGAGGAAAATGTCATAGTAGCAAAAGCAAAAAACGTTGAGTTTAACATACCTTGATATTCTTCTGGATTAGACAATTCTTCAGGTGTAACCATATTCAATAGACATAAAACTTCAGTTGGACGTCCAACACCTTTGGACAAGTCTATGCCAACTTGTGAAAGAATCGTATTAGTCGATCGAGGATTTTTATCATTATCAGTGCAAGCTAAGGCAACTGTCAATGTTTTCTCACCAAGTTGCATACCATTAAGACCAGCAATAGCTTGATGAGTCAGAACAGGATCCAAGTATTCTGCAAATGCATATCCTTTTGATCCACCAGTTGAATCAGCTTGTAGAGTAAAGGCTTTGAGTTGACCAAAAGCAGATAGAAGTTCTTTAACTTGATCAGAAGTAAAGAAAAGAGGTAAGCCACCAATGTAAAGCTTGTTTGGGCCATCAACCACGATATTTGATACTGGCACTCTTCCCATCGCATCATATGATGTATTCATAGGTTGATAATCACGTGGACGACGAATTTTCAGTTGATGTCCCATAAAGCTTACTCCATCAAAGCACATGCAAGCCGTTGTTTCATCGATTGAACGAAATTCTAGAAAAGCGAAATTTTTATCAAGATTGATTTGACAAGCAAGAACAGGATTTCCAGAGGCTTGAGCTAGATTGCAAAGATGCATCTGAAAAAAGGAATAAAAACATACAATGAATTATTCAAAAACCGCGAAATTATAAATTTCAGCTTATTCCCCGAAACTCTAAAAAGCTAAAAGGTTTAAAAAAATAGCATCTTCTGCTATGCTACAAGTAAGAAATAACCCACTTGTTGATTAAAGAAATCCATCAAAATATCTTCAGTACAACCAAAAGGTATTCCACCAATATATAAACGACGAGATTGACAAGTAATTGATGGACCAACAACAGGTACAGATGATTGAATGGTTGCAGCACGAGGGATTTGTCCTGATGATAAAAGTGCTTTATATTCTGCTGGTTTCATATTTTCATATCCAACTGGTGGAACATCCCAATATTGATATTTCTTTAGTTTACCATCTCGCTTGTTTTCTTCATCCGAATAACGATCATATCTAAAAAAAATGGAATTTGTAAGAGTCAGAAAAGAAAGAAAAAATAAAACTAACCTTCGTGATGTTCGACGTGGAGACCGACTTCTTGATCTTCTTTTGCTTGTAGTTGATGATCGATCAACAGGGCTACGAGAACGAGACATTTTTGATTTTTCAAATTAGAAATTTTACGAGAAAAAATTAAAAAAGGTGTAACTTTTTCAAAGCAAAACAAGTTCTAATAAAAAAACTTGATTGAATAAACTTTGTTTCAAACAAAAAAGTAAAAATCGTGTGACGTTTTTTCGCGGTGAGAACAAAGCTATTTTGAAATTTTCTCTTTTTTCTCGAAAAAAAAGTTTTGATGAAACATTGAAACTCTGTCGAAATTCAATTCAACTTCTTTTATTTTTTGTGACGATCGAAGAAAAGTATGTAATTAAATTATAGCATTAATTGTAATGTAATAAAGTTTATGGATTACTTGTTGCAAATAGAAAATATTCATAAAAATCTGCCGCAATCAATCGATAATAAAATTTATTAAATGTAAGATTTTTTTCTTCCATTTTTTTCTTTCTTTTTTTTGCTATCATTGAAACTTATTTTTTCTCTCTTGAGTAATCTCTTTTTACATAATAGATTTTATTTAACTTCGTCCTATTAAATATAGGAATAAAAAACTTCAAAGTTTTGTAAAGTAAAATTATCTTATTATTTTTGTGAGTTTCATACTGTAATATTTTTTACGTATTTTTTTTAAAAATAAAAGTTTTAATTCAAACTATTTTTATTCCATCTTTTTTTTTCTCAATGATTTTAAAGCTATAGCACAAATTGTCTTTTTATAGCAGTGAGAACTTGATTTATGTAAAACTAGAATAATTTTTTTGTTGTTGTCTCTGTGAAATTTACAATCTATGAGAATGTTGTTATCCTTGAGGGTTAAGTTCGAGGCAGAAGGTCATGTTTAATGGCAACAAAAAAAATGAGAAAAAAATGCCCTTCATTGTGCAAATAAAGAAATAAATAACGCTGCTTGAAAAAAAAATGTAAATCAATTCTCAAAATGAATAAATGAATGAAATGGTTCAAGATGTAAAAAAACTGTGCTTCTTGGTTGCCGGTTCGCAAAGTAACTGTGATTTGAGAGCCTTGAACTAAATTGTATAAATATTTTTTCTATTTGTCTTTTTTTTTGGGTTCATAGCTAAAGCTTAAACTTGCATTTAGTGGCTAGCAATTAACTACCAAAAAAACTGAATCATCGTGAATAAATTCCTTCCCTCACTCACATTTTTTTTGATAACCCTTTTTTTGCCCAAACTATTTAAATTATTTTTTGTAACACTTTTTGCTGCCTCTATTTTTTTTTCTAAATATTTTTCTTTCATTCAAGTTTTTTTTATCTTTTTCTTTTCTGTTTATAGAAGATAGTCGTCGTCAGTCATTCGAATGAAGAGAAGGGAAACGAAAATGGAAGATGATTGTATGTATTTGAAAAGCTCTTGATTTTTTTCTTTTCTTTTTTTTTCATTTTCTCATGTTTTACCTTTTTTGCTAACCCAACCAACAACAATGATGATGAAAGCTGAAAAAAAAAATTTGACCATGCAGTTTTTCGACTTTCAAACCTTTTTCGACGCTAGAATTTAAAAAAAGAGACTGGACTGACTTGAAAAAAATCAATAAACCTTGCTTTCGATTTCTTTTTCATTTTTTTGATATTTAGAAAAAACTGTGTTTGTGTGTTTGATAAAATAAGCTTTAAATGTATATACATGAGTTAAGTAAACTGGATGAAGGCATCCATTTTTAAGAACTTCGAAGCCAAACTTTTGATTTAACTTTTAAAAACAAATTATTTTCATCAAAATTTTTTAAATTATTAAACTGTCTTTCAATATAACGCTTCTTTTTTATTATAACTTTTTTCTTCTCACATTAAAACTGTTTCATTTTTTTTTTGGTTCCCAATGATTGGCACTTTATTAATAGCTTTGGAGAATAACAATATGGCATTAATTCTCAGGAAAGTAACTCACTTACTCCTTCAAGGTATGTTTTTGTTTTTTAGAATTCGAAAAGAAGGAGATTTTTTTTTTGAAAAAAAGCATAACGAAAATGAGTATTCTTTCTTTACTTGGCATAATTGTCATTCTTTTTTTACATACATATTTTGCCTTGAAGAGACATTTCTCTCTGTGTCAAAGGAATTTGATGGTTTTTTCCAATTTTTTAAATATCTTGATTGATAAGCTTTTTTTTTATAACTGTGGATTGTTTTTTTTTAATTGCTCGATTTATTTTTTGATATCGAAGATTTGATTCTCTTTTTAAACTGTTTTGATTGAATAATGGAATGGCTTGAGGAAATTAAAAAAATATCGATATCAAAATGCCTCGATCACTCTTATCCATAATTAGAATTTTTTTAAACTGTGAAGTGTTTATTTTGATCAACTTTTATTGTGTTTTTTAATTCTGGATCGATTTTTAACCCTCGAGCCTTTCTTTCTCTTGGTTGTTGCAGCTTATTTTTTGTGTTGCTTTTTTCTTCTTTTTTTAATAATATCAAACTGAGCTCATATCTGATTTTTTCATTTATTTCGAAACTGGTTTTTTTATTATTAGATTTTTATTTATTTTTAAACTGCCTTTACAATAAAAAAAATGGGTTTTTTTCTTCAGGTTCATGGCAACTTGTTGCATTTGTTTTGATATATATGATCAAGAGTTTGCTAAAGCTTTTACCGCTTCATGTGGTCATTCAATTTGTGCTCAATGCGAATGTAAGCTTCGAATTGCGTGTATTAAAAAAGGCATTCCATCTCAATGTTGGACTTGTATGAAACCCTTTAATGCTCCTTTATATCGAACTTATGAGTTGGAAAGTAAAATACCTCGAATTGAAAAGGGTCGATTTCCAAATCCATTAATGACGGATGAACAAATTCGATGGGAATTAAAAGTTAATCCAGAATTATATGTAGATATATCATTACCAAATTATACTCCACCTACGCCTCCACAGCGGCAACAACAACAACAACCACAATTATTACCTCAACAATCTCCAATGCGTCCACAAATAATGCGTCCATCAATGCCGCCGCCGCAAATGATGATGCCTCAAGCAACAGGGATGATGAGACCGCCACCTCCCGGATTTGGGCCACAATTATCATCTTCCCATCAAGGAGGATATTATGTTACTCCTAATAATAATAATAATAATCGACATCATCCATATCGACCCATGTCATCAAGATTATTAAATTCCATGCAAATGATGTGTTATCAACATATGCCTTCATCGTATAGTGGTGATGGTGCACCAGATATAAGGTGTAAGTATTTTTATTTATTGAAAAGAAATTTTTTTAAACTGAATTCCGATGCAACTAAGTGACTTCTTTTTTTTAAAGTTCTAAGAAGAAGAAAAAAATTTGTTTTTATTAAATTTAACTGGATGTTGTAGTATGTAAGTGTAAACTGCGCCATTTTCTTCTAGCCAATAAAAATAAACATTGAGTTCATTACCTTATGTTTACAGATTTTGTTTAAACTGCAAATCACTATAAGCAGTTTAGCTTATTAGTTTAAGTTATTAGGGTTTTAAACTGAAATTTCTAATTTCTTTAAGAATTTGGTGTTACATCGCAACAAATTTTTGTTACTCATAATGTATGCTTTTTTTATATTTTTGTAGGGAATTTTTTAAACTGAGTTCACACAAAATTTTATATTTAATAGATTCAAAAAAATATTTTAACTGAAATTGGGGTAATCAGGTTTTAAACTTACTTCACCGCATATTGAATAACTTTTATATTTATTATTATTATTATTAACTGTTTACTATAATCGAAATGGATATCGGGAAAAATAAAAAGTAAATAAAATAATTTAAAACTGATGAGACGTTTCTTCTTTGTATTAACAAAAATTTTCATTGATTAAAATAAACTGAAGGCTACTATTAATTGGTGCCAAAAAAATCCTTTTTTCGAAATTAGTTAAAACTGCGTTCGACTTTAAATTATTGATTTTTACATTTTTTTTCAGATCCCCAACCTCCACTTCAACATTTCCCTTCTCAACCCCAGATTTATTCATATTTAAATCAACAACAACAACACCAGCAACAATCATCCAATCCAATGTCGTCGATTCCTCCAACATCCATTATGCCACCTCCTGGATATTCGTCTTACAACGTTATTAATTCAAATTGGCAACAGCAGTCGCAACCTCAAAATAATAATTATGATAGTTATATCAATAATTAATGAATTTTTTTTAAAACTGGGATCAATCATTTCTTTTTTATTTCAAACTTATTCATTCTTTTTTATTATTATTATCTCATTTGAAAAGTTATTTTAGTTTTTTTTTCGGGTTCAGATATAAGAATTTTTTAGTGCTCTTAATATTTTTTTACCGAGTTTTTTTACTGTTGATTTATGTTTTTCAAAAAAATAAATATATGGATTTTTTAAACTGAAAGTGATTCAAAAACAATTTTAAAAGAATGTTGTCAATAAACTGCAATGTCAGAAACTACGTAAAATGTTTTGCCTGAAAATTTTATTTTAGTAAATTTATAAAAACTGGATATTAGAGATCAATATTTTGGTATGCTTTAGATTTTTCTTTAGGAAAATATTATGCTTAATAATAAAAAAGAATGACAATAAAAACTGATTAAAAACTAACAACGAGAGCTACATCTCTTCACTTTCGAAAGTTATAAACTGCCTTTTACTACAATTTTTCCTAATCAATGCATTTTCGAAGCAAAAATTATTTTATTTAAATTAATAATCAAAACTGTTATAAAAGACTTCCATTTTTAGTTTTTAAAAGTTATTTTTTATGCTTTGCAATACTAAAATGTGAAAAAAGAAGAAATATTAAACTGAATATAATGGTTACTTTAGAATTTCTCTCATTAAATTAACTGCGTTTTATTTTTACACCTTCGTTAAAGCATATGCTTAATACAGATTTTTTTGACCCTTACGAAAATAAAACTGTATAATTGTTTTTTTGGGTGGCAATAATAAATAACTGTTTTAAACCGAAGGAATAAAATTTCCTAAAAATAACCATTATTTTTAAAATATATTTCTTGCAATTGTTGATTGAATGGGCTAAAAGCTTCTAAGAAAATAAAACCAACAACATTTCTTTTTTTTTTTCACCTGGTTAAGCAATTTTCAACAAACTTTAATAAATAGCTGAAGTAACTTTTTCTGAGAGGTTATGTTTTTTGTAAAGATCTTTTTGCATTAATTTTTTTTAACTGCAGACTCGAGTTCTGTTGCATTTTAATTTAATATAAAAACTTTTTTAATTATTATTTTCATTTTTTAAACTGCGGACCTGGGTTTAATTTGCATTTATAAAAACTGTTTGATGTTTGTTTTTTGATTAACAATTTTTTTTTACAAAATTTTTTTACTTTCTTCATGTGTTGTTGATATGTATTTTGCATTGCCCTTTTTTGGCCGCCTAAAAAAACTAAAGGCAAAAAAGAAAGGAAATAAAAAAAACTAATTGAATTATACCAAGCCAGGAAAAAATAAGGAAAAAAAGTGCTGTCGGGTTGTTGTTTGTCTTGGATGCAGGATAATGTGTCGTTTTTGAAGGAAACGAAAAAAACAAAAAATACGTAAGTAAGCGAAGCCCTTCATTTTCTCTTTCCCATCGAATTAAGAAGGGCTTCTCATCTTCTTAAAGGAAGCAATTCTTATTTCTGCCTCTCACTGACTAATGGCATTTACAAGAAATATAAAAAAAAATAAAAACAAAAAAGAAGTGTTCGTTGCTTTCATTTATTTTTTTTATTTGTTACTTTTTTTTCTTCGTTGATTGCCAATCGGAAGTATAAATAAGTCAAATGTATGATTTTAACTGCGATCTTGGTTTTATAACTGTTTCCATTTAATTCTTTTTTTGTGAAATTTTTCTTTTCTTTCTAATTAATGCAAGCGTTTGTTATATTAAAAAATTGAATAATTGGAAAATTTTGAAATCAGTCTTATTTTTTAATTTTTATTCTAATAAAACTGTGACCAGTCGTTTTTAAACTTTTGTAATTTACAACATTCACTTCAGTTATTTGAATTTAAAATTAGGTTTACTCAAATTTATGATTTTAAGTCTACCATCTTTTTTTCTTATTATTTCATTTAAAAATTATTTTAATAATTCCATAATATTAAACATAGGTGAATATAAACTGGGGAGATTTTTGGTCGCAGACTTAAATCTTATTAAACAAATGATTAAGAAAATAAGGTCTAGGGTTAAATAATCCAAGCATGGATACGGTTTTGGAAATTTTATAACTGATTCACGATTTTTTCTTCGGTTTTATTTTTATAAAGATATTTACTAATGATAATTTGGGGATGAAAAGAAGTTAACGAAATCGTTTTGCTTTCATCCTAAAAAAGATATATATTTCTCTTCTAAACTTTACGATAATCTTTAATAAATTTAAAAAAAACTGAATTACTGTTAGCTCGTGTAAGTACAAAAAAATGTTAGATTTTGTTTTTTTTTGTTTTTACGTTCTCCTTCTTTCTCCTATCTTTTTTTATAAATACCATAAAAAGTGTGCTTATGTAAATGATTTAAAAATAAATAACTAAGAAATTTATAAAAAAAATTTTAAATTTCATTTTCTATAAAACTGAGACATTATGTGAATTGTTGCGTAAGAATCACAATGAGATTTATTAAAATATAATATTTTCTTAGAAACTTTTTAACTGAGGAGACTGCGTGTTCGGTTTATATTAAACTTTTGATAAGCAAAAAACTGACAGAATGATTGGATTTTTATGCCTTCAATTTTTTTAAATATTTTTTGTTGATTTTTTTTAAACTGTTGTTCAATATCGTTCAAGGAAATGCTTTTAAAAAATGAAGTGTAATTAACTAAATAAAAAGTTAAGATTATAATAACTGCTTTTCCATAAAATCTCTTTTTTTTAAATAAAAAACTGCCAAATTCTTAATATGTATTTAAAATAAAAGGATTAACCTTTTATCTTATTTTCTTTATTGAATTCCCTGCCTATTCATAATATTTTTTAATAGAATTTTAATTTGAGTTTTTTTTTATCGGTTAATTATTTTCATTGAAAGATTAAAAATGCCTTTTTTATTAACCACCATTTTTGTGGATTTTTGCTTTTAAAAATAACTGGATATCAATTTTCATTTTTTATTGATGCTTTCAATCAATATAAAAAACTAACTTCTTTGTTTAGTTAAAAAAATGGAAAAAATAATTTGTGTG
Organism: Panagrolaimus kolymaensis; assembly: GCA_028622995.1. Taxonomy (NCBI): domain Eukaryota; kingdom Metazoa; phylum Nematoda; class Chromadorea; order Rhabditida; family Panagrolaimidae; genus Panagrolaimus; species Panagrolaimus kolymaensis. The sequence continues at coordinate 2,546,751 of JAJQJQ010000006.1, forward strand.
CCATTATTCTTCTTGGCTTTCATTTTATCTTTCGTGTTCAAGCGTCACAAATTAAACTGAGTCAAGGAATGAAGATAAAAAAGCCATTCGTATTTGTTGAAGAAGGCTTCATCCTTGATGACTTTCAAACAAAAAAAAGGGATAAAAAAACTTTGAAATTAAAAGAAATTTTTTTTCTCGAACATGGTACTGCTTTTTTTCGATAGAAAAGAAGAAAACTGACAGGTGCTGAATTAATAGGAATTATTACTTTTTTTCTAATTTTTCTCTCATTCATTTTTTGAACACTGAATTAAAAATAAACTGTGGAACACAAAAAATTTATTTAAAACTGTCGATCAAAAAATTTTGAAGTTTTTTGAATGGAACTTTTCCAAACTTCTAATTTACGTATTTTTCTTTTTAGCGTATTTTTTTCTTCGCTATCGGTAAAATTATAAAAATTTTAATATTAACTGATTCAATTGAAGCGTAGCTTTATTTTTAAATATTCGCCATTGCCAGGATTTTTTTTTAAATTAAGTTAAAAACTGCATTGTAAATGGGGGAAACATTTTATTATAGTAAATTATAAACTGGAAAAGTGGTTTAATACTGGAACAAATAATTTGTTTAAATTTAAAAATTCACTTTTTTTTTAATTTTCTCTGACGCTTTGAGATATTTTTTTCATATAAAACTAAGGGTGGAAACGGGACGACTTTTTCCCGTCCCGTCCCGTCCCGGGACCAAACTTTTCGTCCCGTCCCGGTCCCGGTCCCGTCCCTATTTTTTCGAATTTTGAGTCATTTTTTCCATTAAAAAGTCAAATTTTTACGTCCCGTCCCGTTTCCACCCTTATATAAAACTGACTTTGATGACCTTTTTTTAAAGCATTTTTTGATTCTAAGGTATTTTTTTAATAATCTTTATAAAATAAAACTGTAACTTTTTTTGATTTTTACTCGGACATTTTCTCCCTTTTATCCCTACATTTGAATTTATCTTAATTTTTTATTTGCCTTTGGAAATATTTTTTTTTCTTGGTGAGCAATGAAATGAAAAGAAACATTAAACATTTCCACTATCAAAGCACTTTGCTTTTTCTTCTTCTTCTTCGTTTAATGTCTGTAAATCAAACATCTCTATCATAAAAAAAAGCAGAAGAAGCTGCTTAAGCGAGTATTATTTAGATGCATCTTTTACTTATTGTGGGAAAATAGGATTCCAAAAAAAAAAAATAGAAAGAAAGATTGAAATGGGACATGTGAAATGGATAATGGAAGCGATGGACAACAACAACAAAAAAACAACAACATAAAATGTGAATGAGAAGAATGAATGATGCTTGCTTTTAAGGCTCGCTCATTTGTCTTTTTAAGAAAGTAGTTGATTGAGAAAAATAAAATGAAAGAAGCTTCATTTTCTTCTTTCTTTCTCTTTCAAAGGTCAATTTTCTTATATATTTTTTTGTTGTTGTTGCGTGTTACGTTTTTTGATGAGTGCTTTGTTGAGACATTTTTTAAAGAAAAATAAAGAAAAAAACTGTGGCGAATCCAGTCAGCTTATGGTTTGTAGTAAATTTTCTGAACTGGATATGAACGCGTTCATCTTTATTTTTCGAAAAAATTTTCTTGGCTTTTTTATCATTAAAAAAACTGCGTTTTAATCTTCTTTATTGTCACAAAAGTTTCAAATTAGCCTAACAAATGCGAGAGATTGACTAAAAAATAAAACTGAGGCGTTGAGTATAGGCGCGTTTAATTTTCACTTAAAAGTTGCAAATTGAAAATAACCAATGCCTTTAGAAAACTGGCGATCTCTATTACCATTTGATAATTTTGGAGAATATTTATAAAAAAAACTGTTTCAATAATTATTATGTTGTCGCCAATAAATTTTACAAAAAGAAACTGGCTTTCAATTAACAATTCTTTTAACTTTCCAACGTTCTTCATTCTTCATTTTTTTCAAACCCTTTATATCCCAAAAAAAATTATACGGAAGTTTTGTCCTTTTTCTTCTAAAAAAGCGTTAAATTCTTTTTGTCATTTAAAAGTCACACACTAATGTATATTAAAAAAAGAAGAAAAGAATGGAAGAAGGCTTATAACTATTTCGTTTCCGGATATCTCATATGTATCGATGTCATAATGGCATGACAGAAGTAAAGAAATGAAAAAGACTTCCAAAAACTTCATTAATATATGATGATGAAAATAAAAAAAAAACTATAAACTGTGAAACATGAAAGAAAAAAACACTTTTTTATGGGCATTTTTTTAGGGGTATAAAAACTGTGGACCATGCTTAAAAATGGCATTTTGGGTGTCATTTAAAAGAAAAATATTTTTATTTTTAAAAATTTTTAAACTGCAGGACCATTATTACTTTGGGGAAAAAAGGGTAAATCTGGATTTTTTCTTTTAGCATTTAAAACTGTGATGATCAAACATCTGTGTGTATGTGGACAAAGATAAAAACTGCGTTCAAATTTGTGTCTTGGATTCGTTGTTAAGATTTTTAATTTTTTTATTAATTGCATTCATTATTATTTTGCTTACTTAAAAATTTTGACTTTTAATCTTTTTTTTATTTTCATTAAGAATATTTTAACTTTTATTCATTCAAACTGCGAGAATAAAACATTAAAAATCAAAAAATGCCTTTTTTAAATTTATGTGTGAAAGTAATAAAATGAAAAAAAATGTATTCGTGCATGCGCACTTTTTTCGGCAATTGAGTAATATATTTTATTTTCAAATGTTTTATGGTTATGTTAAACTGATGGTTTGAAATCTTTCTGCAAAACAAAACCTTCTTTGTCTATATTTTTTTGCATTAAACTGTGCCAGCTTTCAACTGTTTTTAATTTTTAACTTTTTTTATAAAAACTGAACCACCAGTTAGAGTCTTCTTTCAATATATCTTAGAACATCAAACTGCACTTTCACATCTTTCATATTCGAGAAATTAGGAGCAATTTCAATGACAAATTATTTTCATTGTAAAGCAGGTGATAAATTCAGAAGGCTCTATCGTTTTAAAGAATTTAATATTTTTCACCTGCTTTTTTTAAATTTATTACTTCGACAACAAAATTCAAGTTTTCCGAAAGCATTTGGAATTTTTGCAATTCTTAAAAACTGTAATTTTATATCCGTTGTGTAAAAAGAATTTTTTCGTATTTTTTTTAATAAAAAAAACTGTATTCATCCTTTTATGTATGAGACATTAAACCAAAAAAAATTCTTAGTTCGTAAACCTTTTAAAAACTGCGTGTCTTTCCTTTATCATTAATTTATTCAAAAAAATTTTAATCACATTAAAAGCTCCATTTTTCTTTTCAGGCTCCTTCTTCATATCAACTTCAAAAAAGAAAGAACGAAGAAATCTATTTAACATTTTCACTTTTGAAGAAGAAAGAAAAACTTTAACAATAATAACTTTTCTTTCTTTTTTTCATTTACGAAAAACGAAGAACAAAAAAAACGTGGTTGCTTCTCCTGTCTTTCATCGTCTTATTTTTATGCAAGCAATTTGCTTAACATAAAATTTCTCGCATAACTAATCAACTTTTTTTTTACTTTCAACGACTTCTTTTTTCTTTTTACGACTCACTTTCATTTTTTCGTTTTTTTTTGCTTCTTAAAAGCATTAAACCAACGAGAATCGACTCTACGACTTTAACAGCGACGACGACGACGACAGCAAAAGGCGGCATCATTTTTTTTTGTTCTTGTTGTTGGAATGCTTTCATCTGAACGACCTCCAAGAATATTTTCATCATCCTCAACAACTTTTTTGTCTTCTTCACTTAACCCATCACAAAAGCAACAAAACCACCAGCAACAACAGCAACAAGTTATTATGAGACGTGGAAGCTCAAAAAATGTTACTTCAGCCACAAATGCTGCAACATCCAATAAAGAATATTGTTATTCCAATGAAACAATAATTTCAAGTACCCCAGCCAATAATATTATTTTATCGAGTCAAGTAGTTGCCGCTGCATCCCAAGGAAATAATAACAATTCTTTTTTACAAAAAACTGGAGTTGAAGGAAGAGAAGGAAGAAGTGTTGGAGGATGTCCAAGAGAATTTAAGTTATTGCATTTTTCAAATCAACAAGCTTCATCCACGCCACCTAAATATTGTTGCCCTCTTATAAGAAGAGAAGAAAATAATTATTCATTCTCCAACAATCACTATTCTCATTCATTGAAAGAAAGTGGAGAAGATAATTTTCATCATCGATTAAAAACTGCATCATCGACAACTCAAAATCGAAAAGTAGGTTTTATCTTTCTTTTTTTTATAAAGTTTTAAACTGGTTCATGGATTCAGTGGATGAAATTAAAAACTGCCAACTTGTTTTTTTCTATGGGAATTTTTTTTCCCTGTAATTAGGTAAAATTGTGTAAGGAAATAAAACTGTTTTTGGGTAGCAGAAAAGTGAAGGAGGTTCTAAACTAAATCCAAAATATTGTCACTTTTGAGTTACTATTTATTTCAAAAGATTATTTAGTGTGTAATAAAAAATATCCCTTTGTTAAATTAGGTTTTAAAAACTACAATTGGTAAATATACCTTATTTTGAAAAACTTTCGACATATTATTTATTTAAAAAAAAATTAACTGTGGAACAAGAAGGAATTGGCTATTTATTTATAAAAAAACTGCGTATTCTTAATATAATTCAAATCTTTAATGGATTATAATTAAAAGTTTATAAACTGGGAAGTGTCATTCTATTTGGTTTTGTAATGGTTACCAATTTTTTTTTTACTTCCATGCTTGGAACTTTTTTGCTTTTTGTTGCTATTAGCATTTTTTATTATTTTCCGTAACCATAGTGGATTCGATTCACAAATTTTCAATCCATTTTTTTATTTTATTAACTGTTTTCTTTCATATATATGATATTTTTCCTTTTTGATTTTTGTGGAGAGCTCATTTTTCTTACCACACAAATAGAAAATTCCTTTTATTTTACATTTTTCTTTTTTGTATTTTTTTACGTCATTCTCTTTTTCATTTTTCCTCACAAAAGAAAGGCACATTAGAAACAAAATGGATACTTTTTTTTAAACTCGCATTTTTTTATAATAATTATTATTCAATGGTATATTTTCCTTTCGTTTTTTTCTCTCACATTGTCTCCTGAGAATTTCGTTTATCCTTTTGTTTAAACTTTTGTTATATTATTTTATAATTGACTTTTGCCCTTTTTCTCTCTCTTATTTTGACTAACTAAAAAAAGTTAATTATGTCTTTTGTTAATATTTTTTTCCAGGATGTATTTTTTGGATAAGTTTTAACTGACGATGAGAGGGTTTTATTCTTGCTATTGATTTTTAGAAGGGGTTTTATTCAAAACTGGGACCAGGAGAAATAGTTTCAAAAATTAAACGTTTTGTTTTTTGACTTTTATTGTACATTTATTAAACTGATTTTTATATTTTCCTCATTCTTAATATTATAAAATTAAACTGTGGTATAAATATATACTATTTAAAAAATGCTATTAATTGCGGAAACAGAAATTCAAAAAACAAAAACTTAACTTTATCTTAAGTTTTTTAAATTTATTATTTTTTGTAGTGAGTTGCGTGTTTGAGAACTTTCCTTACTTTTATGAAAATAAAAAATAGTTTTTCTCTTCCACGCAAAGTTTTTATTTCTAACTTCACATTTTCACCTTTTTTTTCTTTTACTTTTTTACTTATTTGAAAGCTTTTATTTTTCATGGAATTTACTTACCACTGATTATTATTACTTTAATTTTTTTTTTCTTCGTCGTCAAACATATTTTATCCTTCTTAAACAGATTATTTCCACGCGTTGCTTTCTTGCTTATTTTAGGAATAACTGCGTTGTATTAATATATTAAAAGCAGGATCAAAATCGTCATGATGTATTGTTGGCGGGAGGAGGAGGATATAATCATTTTAACTAAAAATAGAATATAAACCTGTGATAACGCGGATTTCGCCTTTGGGTTTTGTAAAAAATAATGTTTTTTATAAATAATTTTAATATTAAACAAAAGAGGAGTTTATTTTGGGCGGCGACGTTGTGGAAAAATAGGGATGGGTTTAAAAGAGGAGTAGAATTTCGAGAATTTTTGATAAGATGGTAGCTAGCTTTATTCACTAATAAATTTTAAACTGTATTCATGCATAATTTGGATTTTTATTATGATATTTTTCTTATTTTTTAATTTTAAAACTGCGTTCCTTAAAGGGAGTGTCCCAGACGATGTTAACTTTTTTACTACGACGGGTGTTCCTAGCCCGAAAGTTTCATTGTCTCAAAAGGATTGCATGGCAAGATGTATCCGATTCTCTCTGAGCATATTTTCACACTTTAGCTTTGGCGCGCAAAAATCAAAGGGATTTTCAATAAAGAAAGCCCTGAGGAACCCAAAAAACATAGAGGCTTAGAAATATAAACTAATATTCTAATTTTTTGGACAAGTAAATATACTAACATAGAAACCTTAAATCAAAAAAAAATTTTGAATCGCTAAGCTATGTTACAAGTTTCACTCATTTTAAAATACTAATGTTACTTTTTATGGATTGGGTATATCGAGAATAGTAATGAAGACTATTAACTCGTAGAACGACAGTAGGATATTTATAGCCTTTTAGTTATTCTTCAATCGCCATATATTAAACATGATGATTGATAGTTCACTGTTTTTTGTTATTCGGACGGTGCATGATAGCTTTAACGTAGGCTAAGAACTCTTTCACTCGTCTGGGTTTTGTTTGACTCTAATTGAACTCACTTATTTTCATAACTTTGGTGGATCAACCAATGTTAAAATAATGATTATTTAATAAAAGAGAATAGCAAATCATATATTCTGTTAAAAATTTGCATAATTACCCAAATTTCTGGGTTTTAGATATTTCCACATTTCTTTAGTTAATCTTTTAAAATCTATCGCAAAAACCCGATTTTGTGCAATAAATTTGGAAACCACTGAATTTTTCTAAGATTAGCATATTCCAATTTTCCTAACTAAATCCAAGCTATGAGATAAATCATCAAGTTTTGTCACAGTATATCGTTTTTATATTATTATAATTTCTAATGTTATTCATAACTACTGTTCAAGCCTTGAATAACTCGCTTAAAATGAGCGCGAAAAATAAGCGGGAATCAATTTGCAGCGCCGAAAGGGATGTGTGAAAATATGGCCTCCAATGCACTCGGATACATCTTGTCGTGCCACGTTCAAAAGCTTACAAAGTGCTACAAATTTTTGTAGCTTTTTGTAGAATTTTGAGAAAATTTCGTAAGCTTTTGAAAAAACTTTGTAAAACTTTGTAAGACTTTGAGACAGTGAAGAAAAACTTTCGGGCTAGGAACACCCGCTGTAAGGGTTTTCACATCGTCTGGGACACTCCCTTTAATATCGTCATACTTTTGCTTTTTTCCATATTTTTAGACTTTATTTTTATGGAAAAAATGATATGAAAAATAAAATAAAAATTAAAGCTTTTTTTATTAATAAAACTGAATTCGTTTATTTTATAAGAATACTTTAAAACTGTTAATTCTTGAGTTTATCATTCTTTCTATTATTGCTACAAAAAATTTTTTTGCCTTCAATATTTTTTTAAAATTTAAGTTTTTCTTTAATAAATTTTTTATGATTATCAAAAACCAAAATTCTTTTTATGTTTGTTAAAAAACTGGAAAATAGTTTTTAAATGTGAGGGTTTAATAATAACTGAATTTTAGGCTTTTGATTAGGAGTATTATGGGAAAGCAATAAACTGAGTTGATAGACTTTTTTAAATATATTTTCTTTAAACTGTACCACCATGTAATTATTCCATAAATTTTTTAAATTTATAAAGCAAACTAAAGGGAAATGGTAAAAAGGCGTTAAAATTGAAAATAAAAACTGTCATCGGGAAAAAAATAAATCATTTTTTTCAAAACAAAAAATCTCATAAAATATAAGACAAGCAATAATCATAAATTTAAGCTTTTTTTAAAAACTAATATAAGTTTTTTCTCTTTAAAATTTATTGTCATGTTTTTTTCTTTGGGAGCTTTTTAGGCTTTTTAACATTCACATATAAATGTACTTAAATATTAATCGAACATACATACATTTATGGGTCAGAAAATAAATAAAATAAAAAATTGAGAGTTTGAAAAAATAAATGTATGTATATTTTCTCGCTCACAAACTTGGACTATTTCTTTTTTTTTAATTCTCACGCCTCTATGAATTGCATGTAAAATGTAAAAAACAATGACAAAGAACGAACGGCAGAGGCCTTTTTTCACTATTTTATTTTTCGCGCTTTTCATTTTTCATTTTTTTATTTTAAATTACTTTTTATGGTTTTACTTTTCCAAACCTTTTTTTAACTTTATTGGTTTTAGGTGGTTTTGATAAATTTAACTGAAATACTTGAAAGAGTGGTAAAAATTTCCAAAAAAAAACTAATGAAATTTATAATTTTTAGAGTTGAAAGAAAAAACTGCGCCGAGAAAATATATATTTTTAATATTTTAATTTTCTTTTTTGGGTACAAGGACATTAGGGTAAAAGTTAAACTGCTAAGCATCGTTTTAAAATATATTTTTTATTTAAACTGAAAAGTTTTTCGATTTTAATAGATTTTTAATTAACACACGGAAGAGGATTTTTCTTTATCATTTTTTATTTCCCAAATTTTTATATAATTATTTTAAAACTGAATACAACCCAGTTCTTTTTTTCAGAACGATAACAATAGCAGTGGTGGTGAATGGCATACATCATCGTGTAAATTTCCTGCACCACGACATACCAATTCTGAAATAATTCACGAAGTGGAAGTTCCAATAATTTGTGTTACAAGTGGCGATCGACGCACAAGTATTTGCAGCAATTTGAGATTTACTCGAGCTTTAAGGTATATTTTTTTGGTTTTAACTGAACCACGTTTTGCAAAGGTGCTTGTTCATTTATTTTTATTTTTTAGCACCGATTCAATTGATAGCCTTGAACGCCAGTGCATAAAAGAAGTTCGACGTCAACGAATTATGGATGAAATTGAACTTAAAGTTTGTATAAAAAAAATTAATGTAAAAACTGTTGAATATGTTTTTTTCTAGGATACACATATGCTTCCACCTTCATCACTTTTATCACCATCAAATAATGGATATCCTTCATTGAGAGATGTAGGAAGATCCAAAACTGATCCGGGTGCAGCAGAAAGTGAAGGCACAACTCCCATTGTTCAAGCTAAAGTAATAACTGGTTTCTCATTTGATAGCACAAAATTATCTGCTCAATTGAGTGATATTGTGGTGAGTTTTTTTAAAAACTGGAGCTTCTGATATGTCTAGGCAAAAAACTGCTTTCCCGAGTTTATATTGGCGAATTTTAACTGACATTAAATATTTTGACTTTCAAAACAAATTTTTTGAAAAAATTTTGAACTTTTTGAATATGAATGAGATTAAACTGTCTAAAGCAAAATAAAAGATGGAAACCAACTTTAAAAATACAAACTTTTTTTTCTTCGTTGAAGTGATTCCTTTATAATATTTTAAGAAATTTAAAAACTGGTAACTCTGTAATTTTGTTAAAACGGTATCAATCGAAAGGGTTTTTATAAAAACTGCGATCAGCTGCAGGGAGAAGTCATATTTAAAATAATAGACTTTATTTTCCTGGTTAGGTAACTTTGCTAGCCACAAAAAAAAATGTAAAGACTTGAAAACTTTGTGGAAATAACTAATTTTTTAAAGCAAATATGCTATATGGAGGTTTAATTTTTTTCTTTTCATTTTTAAAAAACTGTTAAGAAAAATTTCTTTTTAATCTTTTCAAAAACAATTTATTTTTTTGTATAAAATTGATTATTGATTACTTTGTAATAAAAACTGGTGATGGGTTACTGTGATTTTCAAAAAAAAAAAATTTAAAAAACTAATTTATAGTTCAAGCGATCAAATGCCGATTTATCCATTGATGGAATCAAACAACGAACATTGAGAGATGTGATGGGTGTAACCGTTTATCAAGCAAAATTATTGCTACAATGTTGGCCAAATATTTATGCCACTGGAACATCGGGTTCTTTTGCTTCCCAACTTTATAGTAATCTTGGAAAACGAAATTCTAAAGCTAAAACTTTGTTGACTAAAGCGGATGGAATTGCATGTTTTAGTCAAAGTGATACGGATTGTACTTCAATGCATATTAAATTAACTTTGGAATTGCTTGATACTATTATTCGATCATTGGATACAAATCCAACAAATATAATAAATTATTTAACCGAAATTGGTCAAAGTCATCGAAATTTAAAGGATGAAGGAATGAGTACAGCAATGTGGGATGATTTAGGTAAAATTTAATGGTCAAAATTTTTATAAAAACTGCTTTGAGTTAAATCTTTTTTAGGAGATGCAATATTGGAAGGTGTTCGAAAGAATGACCTCGTACGCCGTCATAAAGAACTTCGAAGAGCATGGCTCGCCATTATTGCATTTATTACAGATAATATTAAACAAGGACATAGCAGCTTTCGAGCTTCTCCATCAACTAATGATATCACCAATAATGATAGAAATAATAAAGATCAAAACTGAATTTGAGGTTTTCCAGAGACAATAATAATGTATTTATTTTTATGTAAATTTAAATTGTTTTTTAAAAAATACGTTTATATCTATTTTTTATCCGTCCAAAATAATAAATAAATTTTAAATAATTTTAAACTGATATTTGAAAAACTGTCTGTTTTTTTAGTTCTTGTTTACTTAAAAAAGTATAAAGTTTTGGTTTATAAAAAACTGGGCCCATATGAAATCAATGGCTACAAAACTGACAAAAGAAAAATTTCTGTTTCGAAAAAAGGAAGTTATATAAAACTGTAAACTTTTAAATTTTACCTACTCATATATTTTTTATTTTTAACTGAAAAATGTTAGAAATACTTTTTTATTTTAGACTTGACAATTCAAGCCTTTTAACTGTACAAATTACATACAAATAATACAATTATTGTTTTATAAAAAAAACATACAAAATTCTTTTTTCTGTGTTTTGAAAAAAGAAAGACAAAAAAAACTTGAACAAATTTTTTGATAACAAAAAAACAAATGAGCAAAAAGACGACGGAAAAAAGTGAAAACAAGGAAGGAAAAAAACACGCGTTTTGATATTCATTGCAAATTTAAGAAAAAGGAAAAATTGTTATTGAAGAAAACTGAGAATAACAAATGCATATAAAATGAAAAGCTTTACCGGTAATAAAAACATTAAGAAAATGAAAGAGTGCGTGTCTTTTTAACTGAATTATTGCTAAACCTATGAATAATAAAAAAAATTACATAACAAAATTTTTTTGAGATACAAAAAATAAATTGCAAACAAAGAAAAAATCTCAAAAAAAAAGTAGCACCCGAATAACAAAAATAAAAGAGGTTTGAGCCTATAAAATTAAAAAGCTTTTAACGAAAATAAAAATGAAAAGACATTAGTACTTTTTTTACAGTAGGATTTAAGTAAATGAGGATATATTAAGGTATTAACGCAAAAAATTACACATCTTCGATTTTTCCATGTTTTATCAATCCCGCGAAATCGGAATTTGATGAATCATTTGAATCCAAAGAAATCAAATTTCCCCGAGTTAATTTTGCAAACCATCTTTTAATTCCACCAGATGGAGCTGTTTTCGTGGTTTCGGCAACCACATCTAATAAAGCTGCAGTTTTCACCGAAGGTCGAGGCCGAATAAATATTGCATATGCTAATGGTAATAGAGCAAGTGAAAATAATTTAAGCATAGTGGAAGTTGATAGTATATCATCCCATGATTTTAAATCGGAAAGTATGCAACCAGCTTGAACACAAATAAAATTGTATGGAGCGAGGCCTAAAATAAAGAAATTAAACTGTGTAACCAGAGCTGCGATTTCGCCAGCATTCGCCGGCGTCGCCTGCCTTTTCAAAAGGCGATGAATGGCGACGCCAAAAATTTGGCGAAAGTTTTATGGCGTCAAAAGGCGCGCCAAAAAAATGGCGTTACTTCGCCATTTTTTTGGCGATGCTTCGCCTAATTTTTAGGCGATCAAAAAGGCGAAAATAAATTTTTTTCTCTAAAAAATAGGATTTTACATTTTCAAGAATGCGTATAATATATTTTGGGCATATTTTTTTTATTTAATAAAGCAAAAAATTTATTTATAATATTTTTTCGGATTTTTGGAACACAAACTCGCCCTTTGGCATTCTTTTTAGTTTTTGAATAGAGTTTGATCCATCTTTTTTTCATATTTTGTCATGTATATATGCAACTAATCATAAAGCATATGAATTTGTTATAATTATTTTTGGTTTAGCACCGCTAAGAGCATGAAAGTCTCTAAACCACTACTTTTCTAAGGATTGTGAAGTTTTGAATGGAAATATGCTTCAAAAAATCCTTCCTTTATGTTGGTCTAGCTTTCAAAATAATTGTAGGGACTAAAAAAATAATTCAATTATCAAAATTTCTATCAACGGTGTCAAAAGCTATGCTCCAGATACACCCGATATGCCTAATAATAAAAATAATAATGATAAGTGCTGTAAAATTCTCTATTTTCATTATCAACAACAAAAAATTCTAAACGTATCAATTATAAGCCAAAATTTAAGTAAATTTAAAACAAAATTAAATTTGTTTACTCCTTTTTTAGTAAACCTTCATGTTTACAGACATCGATTTGTAAAAAATATAAAAATGAAAAAGGCGATGAATGGCGACAAAAGGCGATGGATGGCGAAGTAACGCCATCCATCGCCATTTTTTTTCGTGTTGAGATTTTTTTTCGCCTTGGCTCGCCTGCCATTTTTGAAAAAAAAGAAAGGCGAGGCGATGGCGGCGAAAAAAGGCGAAGCGAAATCGCAGCTCTGTGTGTAACTGAATATTTTGCTATTTTTTTGAATATGAAAAAAACTGGAAAGTGTTTTCAATAATTTGCATATCTGACTTCATAAAAACTGTGAGGCCAATCCACAGAAAAATTTATAAAACTGAGCGGTAGATGCTTAATTTTTGTATTTTCACCGTTTATAACAATTTTTTAAAAGTAGTTCAAACTGGCAAGAAAGATCAAAAAAAGTTACTTACCAACAAAGGCACTAATAGAAAAAATAGGTAATGGAATATTTAAAAATGGTGCCACAATATTCAATAACCAACTTGGACTAATAGGAAACATTCGAGCAAAAAGTAAAAAAGGAAGCAATCGATGACTATTATTATCAATTCTTTGTTGTAAATATGTTAGCCTTTCGCCGAAATAATATAAAACATATTCGCGGCCAAACATTTCACTAAATAAATAACAAAGAGTTGAACCCGCGGTGGTTAAAATGCAACATAAAATAAATCCAGTTCCCATACCAAATACAACTCCAGCCAAGATATTCTAAAAACATTAAAGAAGAATGAGAAAAAAATATTAACTGTAAAGATCTAATTTTAGCTTTTCGATTTTAGAAATAAGAAACTGCTTGCTTTTGTGAAAAAAGATATATAAAAATAATAAAAACTGAAGATCACTTTTTTTTTCTTTGGTCAAAATAAATAAAATAAAAGACTCACTAAAAGGAATGATCCAGGAATGGCAAAAGTTTGTTTATAAAGATAAGCGAAAACAAACACAGTGGAAATATACGCAAAATGATCATCTTTATAATGCTTGAATTTTTCTGCGAGAGTTGTAAAATTTTCAAATTGCGAAGGTAATTCCCAAGAATTGGAACCATTATTAGTTTCCGACCATCCTGGCGCAGATATTAACATCCACCAAAGAAATAATGAAGCCAAACCAAATATTCCAGGTAATATAAATAATCGAGTCATTTTTTTTCTTTTGGTTTAATTTTGAATCTAAAATAAAAAACTGTTTTTGAAAAAAACTTTTTTCAGAAGAAACAAATGGAAAGTTTTTTTAAAGAATGAAAACTGGAAGAACGGACACGAACGTGAAAAGTTAAAATTAAAAAAAGAAAGATAGATAGATTTAAAAAAAAATCTCAGATGAGTCAAACAAAATCTTTTCTTTCTTTTTACTTTCTATTTTTATAGTTTGAAAACTGAAAAATAAAAAAAAATCTTTTATTTTTTTGAATGGATTTTTTAGACGATTGACGGAAGAAAAATGAACGACGACAGCGGAAGAAGTAAGACGTTTGGAGAGGTCGCAATTGAATAGAAAAAAAGAAGAAAATGGAGATTTAGAAAATCCTTCTTGAAAAAAATGGTGATCTTTCGATTATTTCATTTTTATAAATAGGTTTTTAAAATTACTTAAAATAGAAAAGCAGAGGAAGAAAAAGAAGGTTTAACAATGTTAGAAAACTGACTTCTAAGAAATGAAATGTGATAGAAAACTGACCGAAATTTGGGCAAATCACGAAAAAAAAACTGTCGGATATACTTTCATCAGAAAAATAGGTAAAACTGAGTATAGGCAACGCACCGGTTGAATTTTTTTTTATTAAAAACTGATATTTAAAAAAACGGAATTTACTTAAAATTAATAATTATTTTTTTAAAAAGTAATTATAATATATTCATACAAACAGCAATTTTCCGCATGTTTAAAGAAGATGAAAAACAAGGGAAGAAGACGAAAAAAAGTTTCTTCTTTTCCTTCTCTCTATCGTTTTATGCAATCCCTACTACCCTTTTTTATTTTTATTAATCCATCCTTGCAACCAGCAACATCAAGAACGAAAAAAATGATTTGAATGACCCCGATTTGGTTATTCTTCTTCAAAGAATAAAAAAGTCGAAGAAAAGTATTAAAATGAGTGAATAAGAATTTGTCACTTTTGTTTTCTATTATAATTTAAATTTTTTAAGGACAAAAGTGAGAAAAAAAGAGGTACAAAAAAAGCTGTGAAAATTCCAGAGTGAATATTTAAAAAAAACTGAGAGGGTTTGCATTGATATTGGATGATTTTGGGAATAAAAAAATTAAACTATGTAACAAACTTCGACACTAAAAATAAGAAATATTTTTTTGATTACAAAGATAAAAACTGTATATTTATTTAAAAAAACAATAGGAATTTTTTTTCTTCTAAAAAGCAAAATAATATTGATTGTGTTAAAACAAAATCAAAAAAAATCAATTAAATTAATTTTTTTCGATTTTTTTTTTCTTATCTCAAATTCAAATCTACGCGTATTTCATCCAACAAAAAAAAAAGATGCGCACTTTTATTAATTTGCACCCATTATTTTAGCCCGCTACTTTTATTTATTTATTTATGTAAAAGTTCAGCAACCAAAAAAAGCAAATCTCCCTTTTTTAAGAAGATGCATTTCCTTTTTTATATGCAAAATAAAAACAAATAACAACAACAAAAAAAGTATTTAAGGATACAAAATAAAAATTTTATTTATATCTTTTTATTTATTTATTTTTTGAATTTCAAAACTGTTTTGCTTTTTGTGCGACCGCCAGTGAAAGCTAAAATTAAATGCAATTGGAAAAAGGCTCTTTAAAATTTTCAAGCTTTTAGATTGGGTTTAGTTGGAAAGAAAAAGTTTTGACAAAAGATCAAGGATAAAAAAAATTGTTGGTTTGTTGCATTCAACACAAACTCCATCTTTTTTTTCTTTTTCTTCTTTTGTTGCTTATTTTGTAATCCTCCTTAAAACTAAAAAGAAAAAAAGCAGTCATTCAGTCAGTCGAGAGAAGAGAGAACCCTATTAGAAAAAATGAATGAAGGTGAATGAATGGTGGTTGCTCCCAACGACAACACCACCATCGATAGATATAACCATAACATAAACGTTTGCTGCACTCAAAAACAAAAGAAGGAAAGAAAAAAAACTGAAAGAAGCAGCAATTTTTTGAAGTTTGAAGAAAAAAAAGAAAAAAGAAGAATTTTTTTGTAATCAAAAAACAATAGCATAATTTTTAAATGAAAAAAACTGTCGTTTTCTGAACATATTGGTTTTGGTTTGTAAAGGTTTTTTTAAACAACAAAACTGCAACAAAATAGGAATAAATTCGTTAAACAATTTAAAATTATTTTTAAAAATTCATAAATGAAAGTTGAGGTTTTTTTTTTAAAAATTAGAATATTTTTCTAAGCTTTGTATAGAATTTTAAAAACTGAGTAAATGTATTCCGAGGCTGAAAAAAGAAATAATTTTTTGTATTAAACTGGGTCTTCCTATATTTAACAAAACAAAAAACTGAAAATATAACATTAAAAGTTCTAATAATCAAAGAAAGAAAAAAGTATAACTGACCATTGTTAGAGAAAATGTGATTGCCACAAAGAATAATTAAAGTTACAAAAAAAAGTAGCGATTAAAAACGCTTTGGCAAGAAAAAAATTATTTTTAAACAATCCTACTTTTTATAATCAAGTTTATAAAGAAGATAAAAAAGTGATAAAGAAAGAATAAAGGACGGATGACACGAAGGAAGGAAGAAAGAATGGGAGATAAAAAGAAAAACGAAATGAAAACCGGATCTTTTTTGGTTTAGCCGCTGCCACAGAGATATGCATGGAGAAAGAGAAATATAATAACTTTTGTTGTTAATGATGAATGATCAAAGCCTCGAAAAAAAATAAATTCCAAGACACAAAAAATTGTGGAAAAAAAAAATCTTTTTATGGAAGTTTAAACTGAATTTTCTGGAAATCATTAATTCTACGATAGCAAAGTTAGTGGATGTAAAAACTGAAGACTAGAAGTATGATTTTCAAAACTGCCACGCACTGACCAGAGCTTACAAATTTTGTAATTATTTACAAAGAGGCTTAGAAGAAATAAAATAATAACTGGTTTAATACGATCTGTAAAATTAAATCAAAGATTCGATACTAAAATTATATTAAAACTGGATATAGCAAATATAATCGCGATTCAAGCAATATTTTGGATTTGTATTTATTATTTAATAAAACTGTTTTCTTCTTTGTAAGCGTAAACCACAAATTAAATGTATAAGAATATTAACTGTGGCAATCTCTTCACCTTTAAATAAATTTCGGTTTTACAAGAATCGAAAAATTAAATCCTTAAGTCAATGCGAGATCAAAAAAAAGAAACAAACTATGGGGAATTTTATTCAAGA
Organism: Panagrolaimus kolymaensis; assembly: GCA_028622995.1. Lineage (NCBI taxonomy): Eukaryota > Metazoa > Nematoda > Chromadorea > Rhabditida > Panagrolaimidae > Panagrolaimus > Panagrolaimus kolymaensis. The sequence goes on from JAJQJQ010000006.1 coordinate 2,563,863, forward strand.
AAATTAAAAACTGCAGTTTGATGAAACTCATAAATAATATTCGGGCAAAAAGCATTTATTTTTTTCATACTTCCCTAAGGCTATTTGCAACCCAAAAAAACCAAAATTATCTCCTTTTGTGACGTTGGCTGTTAGAAACCACAACAACGTCACACCACTTTTTTTAATCTCGTTTTTTTTATTAAATAAAAAAAAAAGAAATCTGATAGGATTCCAGTTGATGGGTGGCAGTGGTCAACAACGAACGAGCAAGCGAATATCCCGCATTAAAAAAAATGACCACAAAATGAAAGAAAGAAAGAAAGAATCAAAGAATTTGTGGGTTTGAAAAAAAAGGAGAAAGATAAAAATGTTGATTGCCGCAGGCAACTAACTCGTCAACTTCAAGAATGGTTGCTAAAAACTTGAATGGCAAGAAAAATGGAGAAATAAATTTTTAAAAAAAGTAAAAGATTTATAGCGAATATTAAAACAATTTATAAAAAAATAATAAGAAAAATGGGTTGTGTTTTGAAATAATAAGAGATTTATAAAAAAAGTTTAACTGTTCAAAATGAGGAATAAGAATTTTCTAAAATGGCAATGTTATTCACAATCAAAGTAGCTCAGCCTCGTAATAATTCAAGAATTTTAATTTTTAAAACTGCATTCAAGGAAGACGAAAAAAAAGAAAATATTCCTTTATCATAATCAAAGAACGATTAAAAAACTGACAAGTAAAAATCTACAATGGGCTTTTTTATTTTAATTAAATAATTAATCAAAAAAATATTTTTAACTGTACGAGAAAAAGAAGGAAAAAAGATTGTTTTTAAAACATAAACAAACAAAACTGGGAACAAAAAAATTGTAAGATTTTTATATTGTAAAAACTGTTACAAAGGACAAATGAGCGCACAACAGATATGCATAAGAATTTTTCTTCTTCTTAAAAAAATGGCAAGTCGTCCTTGCATTTGAAGGAAATAAGAAATTATATATTTTTTTTAAACTGTGAAGAAAATTTGGTGGTCTATTTTCAAGGGTTGGGATAGATGCTTTTAGCATTTATATTTAAATTTAAAAAACTGTTGAGCTGTTTGTAACTTTGAAGAAATTACAACCACATAAAATATAAATTTATTATAGCATAAAACTGCAAAACGATGAAAAAAATCATGGGAAAAAGCTAAGTTCATCGAAGAAAAAAAAATGTATCATTTCATGACTCAGCGAACTTTTATAACTCATTTTCGATTAAGAAATTTAAAAAAAATTATAACTCTAAAAGTTATATATAAAAAATAAAAAATGGGGGGTTAATGAAATCATGAAGCATACGCAAGCACGCATTTTTTTCTTCAGACTACAAAAAAAATGATATGCAACCAAAAGAAAAAAAAGTGAATGGCATCATAAAAAAAAAGTGAGTAAGTGGTCGGTCGAGCTTGTTGTTGTGATTATTTTGTTCCAAAAATGAGCAGAGCACACATAAAAAAAAATCGAATCGAATCGAAGCAAAGCGTCAAATACTTTTATCACAGAAAAGCTTTAAGAAAATGTGTCGTTGCCGCAAAAATGACTATCACTTTTCTCTACAAAAAAAAAATAGAAAGAGCAAAAACACATAATGTTTCTAATAAAAAAAATTTTGTGTAAAAAAACTGTTGTAAATAAAAAAAAGGTTGTCTGATCGAATGGATGATGATCGAGCTTATGAAATAAATAAAAAACTGATACCTGGGATAACACGATTTTACAAAGTTTTTTTATAGAAAAAGCGTAGGGGAAAAAATTGCTGACAAACATAGGAGATTTTCGTTCATGGATAAAAGCAAAAAAAAACTGTTGACCAATAACTTTCCAAAAACATTTACAAATAATATTTTACCTAAAAAATACGGCGAAGGATTTATTTTTTTAACAAAACTGTAATATCATTTTATCGATTTTACTACTACCATTGACAAGAGTAAAGAATCAAAAGTAAACGCTTTATATTTAAATAGAAAAAAAAAACTGAGAATAATTAATAAAAACGGTAATATAAAAAAATATATTGATTTTTTAAGATTCCAAAGGATCACTAAATTAAAAAAAACTGTAAAGACCCTTTTCTCGATGATTAAAACACTGAAAGCGTAAAACGGAAATGATTCATAAAAAGATAAAAACTGGAACAAATGAAAACAAAATTATTAAGAAATTTAAAGGTAGCGAAAAAAAATGCAAAATATTTTTTTAAACTGAATGTTGTCTATCGCGGCATTTACCTACAAAACATAAAAATCTAAAACAATTCTTTATGGTTTCCCAAATTTTTTTTGGCTACGGCACCGTAGGCCACATAAAATAAAAAGATCATTTACAGCCCAAAGTTTGGGTCCATTTTTCAATGCACACACTTATTCACAAAATAAAACCCTCTTTTTTTTTGCTGTTGCAATAATCCAAAAATCATTTCAATTCAATTTTCTTTTTCTTTTTTTATGTACATTTTTTTGAATTTAAACTAAAAGCAATTTTTTTCTGTGTAAAAAAAATAAAAGCACAAAAAAAATTTAACATTTCTCTTTTCTATGCTGCTTGTTTTAACTTTTTTTCATAGTCGTCGACATTATTTGTTTTTGTCTTTCACTGTTTTTTTTTTACGTCCGTGGTTTTGGTTATATTTTTATGTTGTTACTAGGGTGGACCGGGTAGATCTACCAGTAGATTCTACCGGTAGATCTACCGGTAGATCTACCGAAATCTACCGAAAAAATTTTCCAATCTACCGAAATCTACCGCGCCACCAAAATTTAAAAAAAGACGTTCTCGGAGTTTTTTAAGCGAAAGTTATGAATTAGCAGGTTCTAAAATGCATAAAAACGATGTTTTCTCTATTTCCGAAAATTTTTGAATTTTTTTAACAGGGGAGAGTTTATGATAGGAAAGTAATAGCTTGGTCCACCCTGTTGAAAAATTGAAATTTTTTTAAAAGTTTGCAAAACCTATTTTTGTGCCCAAAAATAGCCTTATATCCTTAATTTTGTATTCCTTGATTCAAAATCCCTTTCTTTTCGAATTTTGGACTTGCGGTAGATTTCAGTAGATCTACCGGTAGATCCACCGGTAGATCTACCGGTAGATCTACCGATTTTTCAATCTACCGGTAGATCGGTCCACCCTAGTTGTTACGTTTCTTTCTATCACCGCCACAAAAAATAAAATAGAAAAAATGAAAAAATCCGTATAACTATGTAAATAAAAAAAAGAAGAAAAAACGGCTTTGAAACTAGAAGTCTCGAGAATTTCCCCATATATTTTTTTTTCTTTCTCGTAAGTGTTCATAACATAACATACCTGAGAGGGTAGGAAAGGAAAATAAGTGCGCGCGCAGAAAAAACATACATATATTCGCAGGGATGCTGCTTATTGAGGAGACATAGAAGAGTAAAATAAATAAAAAATAAAATAGACACATCTTTTTTTTGGTGACAATAAAAATAAAAGTGAAAAGCAATCTTTGCAGCAGCAACAAATAAAAAAATTAAATAAAAAAGCATTGAGAGAAAAAAATGTGGTGGAATAGAGATAGAAACAATGAATAAACACAAACCATATGGAACACAATTTATATTTTTGAGAGACAAAAAAAACGTTGATGGGAATTCTAAAAGTCAAGAAACAAAAAATGAGGGAAGTCCTTTAATAAAAATGGAAAGTTTTGGTGCTTTTTGAAAATGTTAAAAACTGACTTTGAATGCAGATAAAAAAAAAGATTGGCAAATTTTAAAAACTGTTCTAAAAAAGTAAAAGAAAACTAATCGAATTTTTTTTATCAAAATTAAAAAATGAATTTGACTTTGCATCCTTTTTATTTATTTAAAATCGGTGGAAAAAAAACTGTATATATTTGGAACATTTTTATATAAAAAAAAAATAAAATAAAACTGACCATTAAAAATTTAAATATTTCCGGTAATTTACAATAAATAAATTCAGCCTAAAATCCATTCAAGCAAAAAGCATTTAGTACTATTTTAAAAAAATAAAAATAAACCATAAAATATTATATATATTATATTTTTTCTTTGCTTGAAAATACCTTGACAAAAAAAAGAAAGAAATAAAGCTCTTTTCTTTCTAAAAATGGACAAAAACTAACCATAAAAACAGCATGCAAAAAAAGGTAGCGTAAAAGAACGAAAGAAAAAAAAGTTAAAGAGAGGGAGGACTAAAAATGAAAGATTGCTGTTGCTGCTCTCTGGACAACAACGGACAACGACGAGAAAGACATTAAAAAAAAGTGCTAAAAAATATTGGGAACGCTCTAGCTTTCCTTTAAAAAAATTCTCCTCCTTCGCTATGCTTCGTTAAAATCTGGACATTCTCATCAACCAATAAATGAATGAATGAAATGAAGGAAGAAAAGAGGAAAACATACTTGAGAAGCTTTTTTGATCAAAAAAAGGTGCAAAGTTTCTTTGCGGATGTTGGGATTTTTTTTTATAACTGCCCAAAAAGAAAAACCACATTTGGAATGGAACAAAAAATGAAACTAAAAAATTTGAATCAAAAAAAATTGTAATTAGTGAAAGATTTTTTAGAGGAAAAAACTACTGTAAAAAATATGAAAGAAAAAAATAACCTTCAGAAAAAAAAATGATTCATCCAGGGTTATTATTTAACTGAATTCTATGGCAATTAATTTTTCATCGAACTTTAAAAATTAGAGATAAATTAAAATAAATAAAAACAGAAAACTTTCTTGAGAAAAAAAAGGAACTACTTTACTTACCTTTTTAGAAAGCTAAATGAAAATTCAATTCGTCTTATTTTCAAAAATAAAATTTACGAAACATTTTTAAGAAATAAAAAAAATTTCAAAATTTACCTTTTTCTTTTTTTCGAAACAAATAAATGAATGAATATTAAGAAGAAAAAAAGATTAGCTACGTAAAAGAAACCCTTCAGATTTTTAAAATGAAATTTACTTTTAAAAAATATTATTAGCTTGCCAAGAATTTACTTCCTTAAAATTCTAAATAATTATTATTAAGAGATTAAAATAAGAAAAAACTGAGGCAACGCATATAGGTATGACTATGAAAAATAAAATTTATTTGAGACTAATATTTGAAGCCAAAGGAAAAAATCTAAAATACTATAATAAACTTTTAGCGCTTAACTCAATCAAACAAAAAACTTTATACAAACACATACGTAAAAAAGTGAAATAAATGACAAAATTTTGTATTTTGTGTTTTTTTATTTAATTTTACAAACAATCAAAAAAAAGAAAAGAAACAAAGATTTTTCATAGTTTCATGCTTCTTTTCTTTAAAAAAATAAATAATTCCAATGTAAAAAAAATCACGGAACAATGTAATTCACACAAATACAAAGAAAAGAAAAAATGAAGTACTCCAAAGTGTGTAAATAATAAAAATTGCGCAAGAAAAAAAGCCAATGTTAGTCTTTTGACTTTTTTAGCTCTCTTTTTTGAAACACAAAAGAAAAAAATAGCTTTTGGTCGATCGAAGATATCCTTCCTTTTTTTAAATTTGTAAAAAAATTTAATGGACTTTTTTTTAAAAATAAAAATGCCAGTGACAATTGAAATCGATAAAACGATAAAATAATTCATCAATGAATCGATAAAAAAACAATTAGTGTTTTCCACACACACAGAAAAATTTTCAAAAATCCTTCGAAATAAATAAATATGCATTGAAATCTTCAAAAACAATTTTTTTTTCGTTTGGGTTCAATAAATATATATGCATTATTTCTTTGAAACTGTTATCTTCAATTACAATAAAAGTTGACAACCATCTTTAAAAAAATTATAATAATAGTAATATTAATAAAAGTGAAAAGTTCATCACTTTTGCCGATCTCTGCAATGCAATGAAAATGTTGGATGAGGAGGACTCTAGCTCGAGAGATTATGGAAATAAAAACTTTCTTTTGCCAATAAAATTTTATTATTGCCGCCGATTGATTACTTCTTCATTTTTTTACTTTCGAACATTTTTTTGGAACAAACTTCTTTTTAAAACTAAATACCTTTATTTTACTTGTAATAATATTTTTTTAATGAAAAAGCAAAAAAGAAATTCAAAGAAAAGTTTAATATAATACAAAAGGTCGTGGAGAAAAGGATGAATCCGAGCCAGGTTTATCTCGTTGTCTGCGATTTTTAAACCAATTTGAAATCTAAAAAAAGTTAGCTATGTTTGAAAACCACTGGTTTTTGGATGGAAATGAAACAACATACTTGCATTATTTCAAGACCAGTTATTTCTGCAATTTTCTTTTTTTCACTTGGATTTGGATATTTATTTTGATTGTAATAATGTTTTAAAACCTGAAAGATTCAAAAGCAAGTTAAATCATATTTTATGGAATGGAATTCAAAGCTAGAGCCAGATTCGCATTTTCGCTTATTTTTAGACAAAATTTTGTAATGAAAAATATCAACACTTTGAAGCTCAAAAGTAAAAGAGTTGGACATTGTTGTTATTAAAAAATTGAAAGGGTAAGCTAAATTCTGGATATTAAAATAAGCTTTTGCAATAGCCTATAGCCCTTAATCGTTTTTTTTGATTGCAACTAGTTAGTATGATTTTTTTTGCTTACAAAAGTTGAGTAAAATGAAGAATAATAATTTTCTATTTAAAGCTAACAAATTCTACGAAAGAAAAAAAGTTAAACTAATCAATAAATTCTTACCTGTCGATCACAATCTCTAAAACTATAAATTACTTCATGCCCATCCCAAATGGTTGATGGAGGTGGATGCTTTTTTCTTAAACGATATTTTTCCACAGGGCCAAGAGGTTTCTTCTTTTTTCTTTGATCTTCAGCATATTTGGCTTCATACCATAAATTTTTTAAATCCGAATAATATTTTTCATCAAATTTTCCTTCACTAATATATTCACAAACTTCATGATATTTTCCAAGAGAAAATAAAGCGTATAAATAAGCCACGGATACGCTTGAATGAGATAAATGATAATGACACATTCGAGAATCGGAACCAAAAAATGATATTAAGCGTTTACCATCTCGAGATTGATAAAGGGTTTCACATATGCAAATTATCTATAAAAAAATGATCGAAGGATAGAGTTAAAATTTAAAAGTGTGAAACAGCAACTACTGTAGTTTTAAACCAAAAAATTTTTGTGACAAAAACTTTTCTTTTCTTTTTTTTCATATTTTCTTGGACAAATTTGCTTACAAAAAATTGCTATAAACTTTTAGATATTTACTATCTTTATTTTAATGCCGCTTCGATAAAAATAAGCAAGCTTCTTAAAATGGAAAACAAAGTTTTCAACAAGGCTTATGTTTTTTACCCGAACTAATTTTTGAAAGTTGCAATTTTCATGAATGAAAAAAGTTGAAATAAAGAAAAATTTTGCTTGAAAAAAGTATTTCTTTTTATAATATTACTAAACTTTAGTGCCGAAATAAAAATAAGTGCAGATAAAATTTTTTGAAAGTTTTTTAAAAATTTAAAGAAATTTCGCATTTTCAAATCAAGAAACACTGTTTATAGGAGACATTTTTTTTCTTCTTCACTAACCTGATCGGATGTAAAAAGTTCAGCAAAGTTTGGTCCCATCCCTGTTTTATCCATTTCGGGAAACATTAAAAATAAATATAAAAATAATAATAATAATCCTTCCCCTTAAAGAATAATTTCACACTTGTTTTTCTTTTTATTTTGAAAATAAATAAAAGAAAAAACGAAGCGCAACAATTTTTTTCTTTTACTTTTTTTAATGTTTTTTAAAACCGGAGGTGGAAGAACACTTTCCGGATTTGGCACAAATCCGCTAATCACCGTCGTCGCTTTCTCTGCCGCCGCCACCGATGTTGCTTCCTTTTTTTGCCATTCCTCGAAGACAACGAGGACGCCAGCCACGCCTTTTCTGTTTTTTTTTTATACTGTAACTATTTTTTTGGATTTATGCAAATGAGAGAACTGCCGCGGCGGCACAAATGAGGATCAAATTGCTTTGGAAAATATAAAAAAAGAAGAGCGCAGAAAGTATGCAAAAGTAAAGGCAAGCATCAATTAATATGACTTCCTGAAAACCAAAAAAAATAAAAACAATTGTTTTTTTTGTTCTTGCGAGATTTTGATGATCATAAGGAGTTCTTTTTTGTTGTTGTTATAATTGGCTTCCAGAAAATTACCATAAAAAAAGGAAAAGATCGAAAAACTTTGAATCAGATTTCAATTCCTTTCTTTCTTTTTTTTGGCTGCAATCATTAATTACATATAACGAAGAAAAAAACAACAATATTGTAGGGAAAAAAAGGAAAGAAACTATAGTAGTTAGAGGCCAAATATTCTAAGCTCAAACAAAAAACTTTTATTTTTCAATAATTAGCGACGATGGATTTAATTAAACTGGACCAACTTCTTTTACTTAATCATTAACCTTTGATAATAGAATTCAAATAAAAAAACTTTTCATGTTTTTATTTTTAAACAGTTTTTTGATTGAAAATATTGAATTTATATTTAAAAAACTGGATATAATTTTTTTTAGATGGTTTCTTGGATTAATTTGATTCATTGTTTTAATGCTTGACAAATAATAACTTTGCCAAACTAAAATTTGTCTCCAAAAATATTGAAATGAATATTTAGAAAATATATAGAATTTTTAATATTTATTTAAAATAAACTGTGAGGATTTTTTTATTGTAGTTACACACAAAACTGTATTTTTCTAACAATTTGTTTTACCAATAATTTAATGTTATTAAATATTGCGTAATCCCATTAATGATGATTTGGGGAAAAAGAAAAAAACAGTTTTAACACATATTTTTTTCTTGTTCTTTGTCTTTAAAAGTCACAATTATAAACTTTTTTTTGCACTTCATTGTTTTGGGTTTTCTTTCCGTTTTTTTTCTTCTTCTCTTCTGTGTGCATTCCATATTGACCATTTTGTCCGGTCATATTGAAGTAATGGCATAATAAGCCATTGTTTTTTGCATAATAATAATAAACTTGACACTTTAACTGTTGTTCATCATTATCTAATATTATCGCAACAAGAGGTCATAGAGGAAAAGGTGGCTTTTTTACAAATTTTTATGGCATCTATAAATTAAAAATTTAAATAATCTTTTTTTTTTTAATTTTTAAAACTGTCTTGATAAAATCCTAATTATTTATTATATATTTTTTTTTTTATGCTTGACCGAATCTGTTTTGGTACTTGGCTTTCTTTTTTCAAGTGGCATCAAAATAAAAAAAAAAGAGGGATGAGAAGAGCAAAAAAAGAAAGAAAGAAAAGTCAAAACGATTAGCAACAAAAAAAATGAGCAGCGCAAAAAGAAAAGCAAAACATAACAGATGAGGAGGGAGAATAAAACCAAAGAGATCAGCAAAAAAAAAAAATGGAATGGGATTTATAACAGGTGGTGGTGTGTTTATGGAATCTATCATCGAATGAGGTCATCATGAATATAATTTTTTATTTATTTTGTATTTGGAAAACTGCACTTTTTAATATTTGTTTTTTACCTTTTTTTATCTAACTTCTTTTTTTTTTGAAGCAAGAGTTAATTAAAACTGCTTAATACTTTTTATGACCAAATAACCATAATTTTGTTTTAAGTATAACTGTGGACTTTGCTTAATTCGTTAACATTAAAATAAGAAAAAATAAAACTGTAATAACCAATGCTATAATTTTTAAATATATTCAAACTGTGATCGATTACATCGCGATGTATTTCAGTAAGAAAATAAGTAAAACTGTTTCAAAATATATTAGTTTGTCGACTTTGCAAGCCTGATTCGATAAATAAACTGAGGATTATTGGTAATAAACATAACTTTTTAGCAGCCAAAAAAAGGTTTATGAAATAATTAATAATTTTTTTAAAAGTTTTTGTGAATTTAGATTTTTTCTGCAATTTTTAAACTGGGTTTTCGACCTCAGGATTAAATGGCCTTAATAATGCCATTTATCCACTTTCAAAGAAAGAAAAAAGTAAACGAACGAATGATTTATGTAAACAAATCTATTTTATTTCCTTCTCTCTTTTTTTCCTGCAAAGGTGTGGCACACCTTCTTTTAGTGTTTTGAGATTTGACACGCATGCCGCAATTGGAATTGGAATTCCACATACCGACAAAGCAATCAACGATGGTAGTCGCCGGCAATACAACACTTCCAACTGTGAATTTTAGCAGCACACTTTTTTTCTTTTTACTTTTGAGTTTATAAAACTTGCGTCACAAATCCCCGGATTAAGGATAATTATTTATTTATTTAAGTTTCTTTTTCGGTAATTTTTTTATACAAAGAATTTTTTACAAGAAAAAAAGCAAACGATTAAAAAAAACAAATTTAAAAAATGGCAAAATAAAAACTGAATTAAAAAATTGAAGAGATTCAAATATTTTTTAGTTTTTGTATTTGGAATGATAAAGCTTGGAAAGTTTGGTTGGGAAACATTTTTTTTAGAATTCTTAAAAAAATTATAGTTTTCTTCCATACATTTTATTATTTTCTGCCGTTGCTTGCATATTATTACATCCTCGACCTTTGTTTAAAATAATATTATCAATTGCAAGCCATTTAAAGCGTTTCCATTGAGTTGCAACAAAATAAATTTTTTTAGTATTTTTTGAAAGTAAAATTGATTCCCCTTCTTTCCAATATATTTTTGTATTCATTTTTGGAGCTTCATATGGGCAATTTGTTAATGAATTAATGCAAACTTGAAGGGTGATTGCTGCGGAACGACGATACAAATCAAATGAAAGGAGAGTATCAGAATCGAGAGAAAATTCAGGCGATTCAAGAACATAAACAGTTCGACCTTTAACCTTTGCGGAAAATTCATCCATTCCAACAAATGCAAATCCACCATGATCTTTGGATTTTATTCCTGTTAAAGGATTACCTATTTGTGAGCGAGAAATTTGCCATTTTCCATAACTAAAAAAGCAATAAATTGAAATAACTTTTTTTTTTAATTTTTGGTGAGCCTACCGTAATCCCCGAGCGCTAACATTGGATTGAGAATATTGACAAAAATTTTGATCAAAACTGCATTTTAGAGAATCGCAAGCATCACCTCTTCTATGATTTGAAACCTGTTGTTGTTGCTTTTGATGTTGCTTTGAAACAATTTTCATTTGTCTTATTGGTGTTCTTGATGTTGGGGGTTGAGTATATTTATTTTGAACAAATAAAACTCCTGGACTTATTTCTTGTTGTTGTGGATGATTATTTGCTGATTCATTTTTAACTGAGTACCCATAGGGGGAATATTGCAGGGGATTTTGTTTTGGCTCTGGATTTTGTGGTAGTTGTTGATATTGATTTATTCTTAAATTATTAAAAACTGGAGTGGGATATGTAGGGTGTTGAAGAAGTGGCGGTGGTGTTACATAACTTCCATAAATTGATGATGGTTGTTCGGTTGCAATAAACTGGGGAGGTTGAGGTTGAAAAAGTGCACCAACATTATTCAGTGGTTGAAAGCTTTGATGAGGAAGGGGAAGATAATTTTGTTGCAATTGTGAACCAAATGCTTGATTTCTTGACACTGGTGGTGACTAAAAATTTTTTTAATGGTTAAAACTGAATTACAAGTAAAAATACAGAAACTTACACTTTGAGTGGTAGTGGTTGTTGAAACTGTTTGGGTCACTGCAAACTGAGGATTATCACAAATTTCTCCATCATATTCAAGATTATCAATAATAAAAACTGATGCGCGCGAAAAATTTGTGACAATAATTTCAAGAGCGAATTGGGTGGATTCGGGATGAATAACATCAACTTCAATTTTAGATGAATTTGTATCATAAACAATATCCTAAAAATAAAAAAATAAATATATAACTGAGTTCTTCAATTTGGTCGCATTTTTAGAAAACTGTAGAAATTATTTTTACAACAAATAGGTTTTGTAAAATTTTAAAATATAAGTTAAACTGGATTCAATTTTGAACGAAGGGGATAGGTTTCATTTAGAAATTAAGCGTTGATTATTTCATGTTTCTTATGTCTCTATCAAATTTGTGATTTATTTAACTGTGACGTTTCTTTTGTCCTTTTTAGACATAAAATTATTTATTTTCAAAATAAAAAAAGCCTTTGCAAATTTTTATTTATATTTTTTCGATGATTTTAAAAATAAAAAAAAAACTGTGTCATCATGGTTAATGGAGGGAAATTAAACCAAAATAAACTGAGTTGAACATTGAGATCTTTTTTTTCTAGAGCTTATAAGTTATATTCAGAATGTATTTTTGGAAAACAAAACTGTAGTAGAGAAAAAAATTGGGGTTTATTATAAAGGAATTATCTTATTTTTGATTTAAAAACTGAATCGAGGACAGCAAAAGCTTGGACTTATTTATTAGAAAGTTATTTTGGCTTAAAAAACTGGGTAACTGGTTTAAGTACGAAAAATAAAATTTCAATTTTTTTACTTTGTTTGTTTATTTGTTTAGAAACTGAAATCCACGAGATATCAAATCAAAGTAAACATACCTTTGTACAACTTCGCTCATTTTCATTGCTTGTGCAAACTTTCATCACAACATTTTCATCACTTGACCAATAATCAAATTTTAATTTTCCATCACCCTTTTGACATAGGATATCCGTTTTTAACATAGCGGAGGAATACATTTTTCGTTTAATATCTAAATAAACAAATGTACGCTCTGGTAAATTTCCAACTGATGATCGTTTCATCAAATTTGCAAAAGTTTCATCAAATATTTTATTTGTTTTAGGATTTATTCGAAATTGCCCGGATTTAAACTGTAATGCTTCGTCAGGAGATGAATAAAAACTGAAAAGTAAATAAATAATATTGGGATATATATATATTTTTAAAGAAAAACTGTTTTATAAATTTTATTAAAGATTTAAAAATTAGGAAAGGAGAAAAAACTGCGATTACAAATCTAATTATGAAATTTTTTTAAAACTGTATTTAAATAAATAACAAAGTAATTCTTTTACTGAAGTAAGCAAAACTGTTGCGAAAAGTAGAATTTAGTAAGCAAGGATTTTTTTAAAAAGTATTTGAAAACTGCATCCAAAAAAACAAGTGAAATATTGGCATTTTTCTTTTAAAAAAAGTTTTTTTCCGGATTTCTAGAAAGAAAAAAAAACGGTTGCGCTTATTAAGCTGGACATGCAAAAGTTTTATTTTATTTTTGCCAATGCCACTCTTTCATAAAAAGGTATAAATGTCTTGCCATTTGATAGCAGCATTAATAATTTTGAAAAACTGAGAGGTAACAAAGCTTATTGTTTATAAATTATAAAAAAAAAATAGAAGTGAAGTTTAACAAATAAAAAATTTGTTTTTTATATTTATAAACTGTTATCATCTTATTGTATTTGGTATAAAAAAGGCTTACCGACAAACAAATTCCGGTTCAAAATCACATTTATCTGATCCATATTGAGCATGTTCAGCTGATACAGAATATGGAACTCCATCCGTGCAATCAAGAAAATCGTTTAAATTTTTTACACCATCTCGAGAACATTTATTTAAAAATTCTTGTAACATTTCAGAAGAATTTTCTTCAATAAATCCGCCACTTTTTGGTCGACTATCACCCAAAAATGGATTGGCTGGCGGATCGGGAGGTGGAGGTTGGGAATTAATCAAAGATGGGGATTCTGTAGAAATTGGAACTATTAAATTTCTTTCAAATGCGGCAATTTCGTCTTCAGGAGAATTATCTTGCAAAAAGCTTGGAACCAAAGTTGGTGGAGGCAAAGGCGCGGATAAAATTTGATTCGAAGTTTCTTGTTGCTGCTGCTGGGGAATGAAAGCAGCTCCGTTTGCCGCAGCTGAAGAAGCATCAAATGGTGGCTGATAATTAATTTGTTGCGGCAGCTGTTGTTGTTGATAAGGTTGTTGTTGCTGTTGTTGATTGGCGGAATATGAATATTGGTTGTATGCATTATTATAAAGTCCCATAGGTGGAGGCTGGCATGATTGGATAAAAACTGAAACGAAAAAAATTCAAATTTAAAATTTTTTTAAATTGTGACTTCTATTTTTTTCTACTGGAACTTTTCCAAGAATTTAAATATTTTTTAACTGAGATCAGTTATAATTATTTGCAAGCATTCAGTAAATTACGAATTTAAAAAGATTGAAAGAAATTTTAACTGATTTTTTAGAGCCATAATAACTTCGAAGAAAAAACTGAGTTCATTATTCCTCGATAAAATGGTGTATAATTTTAAAAAAAAACTGTGAAGCATTTTAGTTTTATCATTGCAGAAAAATCTATTAGTTTAATCAGCATTGGACTTTTGGGTTAACTGAATTTGAGCTCAACCGCTATAAAGCAAAAACTTGAAGCAATTAAAAAAAACTGATTTGAAAAAACTGATTTGAAAAAAAACTGAATTATAGTTTAAAAATAATAGTAAATAACTATCGAGATAACTGTGTCATAGTAAAAATTCTTTAAAACTGCGGCAAAAAATTTTTCAAGTTAAAGCTAGGCTTACCTCCATTAAGACCAATAAAGCCAATAATTAACAACAGCCTTAAAAAATCAAACAACATGATTATCATCAAGTAAAAGAAAAATATAAAAAAAGAAGATGAAGATTTTTTGTACAAAAATCTTCTTTTTCTTACATTTTTTTTTTCTTGTTTCACTGATTTCCTTTCATCACAGAAAATCTTGAACTCCGCCTTCCATTTTTCTTTTTTTCTTTCCTTAAACAACGCCCGAACTCTTTTTTTTTAAAACTTAAACTTTTTTATTTCAAACAAAAATCGAAAAAAAAAAATGCCGTAAAGAATTTCATCGCGCTTTTTTTTATTTTTTTCAAAGTCAAGGCGAAAACCTTTCTTTTCTCGCTTCAACGCTCTTTGCGGTTTAGTTTTGTTTCTCTCTCTCATCTCACTCTCCTATTTTCAAGAAAGATGGGTGAAAAACGAAGAAAAGAAGAAGAAAAAAAACCCTCGATGATGATCGCATTTATTTGGAACAAAAAAAAATAATACGGATTTAAGAATCATTCTAATTCCATCCAACCATCCTCGGCGTGATGGTGTCATCATCATCGTCATCGTCATCTCATTTTTTATAAATTTTAACTATCATCAAAATTTTTTTAAAGAAAAGACAAAAAAGGCATACAAATAATTTTTTGAAGCATCAAATTTGTTTTTTTTCTTTGACATATAATCTCATCAAAAAATAGGAGAAGAAGAAAATTGGATCATTGTTGTCTGTCTGTCTTCTGAAGGAGAGAGGAAATATAATAATTTCTTGTGGTTTTTTTGTTTTGCAAGAAAAGTGAAAAGGAAAAAAATGGGAAATAATTATAATTATTAATATTTGTTTTGTTTTTTTATTGTAATAGAAAGGAATAAGAAAACTGGAGCAATGAAAGCATTTGAAAATTAAAAGTGAAAGGAAAATTATTTTATTTTTTTAAACTGAAATTGAAGATAAAGCCTTTTGGCTGAATCCAAAAATTCTAAATCTTTTAATTTTAAACATTTTGTAATAAACTGAAAACCATAATAACTAACTGAGTTAAAATTTTATTTTGAAGGAAAAAAACTGAGAAGCAGGTTATAAAACAGTTAGTGTATAAAAAAAAACTGAGAGAAAAAAGTGTGTAATTATTAATTTGATTAATGAACTGAATTTAAAACTGACTGATGGCTAAAGAGTTTCAATTTTTACTTTATTTTTATAACCAAATATTTCAAGAAAATATTATCCATAATAAAATAATCATAATAAATTTTTTTAAAAACTGTAATTTAGATTTATTCTTTTAACAAGGTTAAAAATTTTTTATAAAACTGTTGTGCTTTGAAGTTGAATGGCAACAAACATTGGAATCAAAATATTTTTTTCTACTTAAAATTTAAATATTTAAACTGTCTTTTTTTATAATAAAAATGTATCATTTAACGTGCAAAATTACTATATATTTTTTTACAAAACTGTTTCTCGAATTACCCGGTGAAAAATAAAAAAAAAGGTTTTTTTTACTTCAACAAAATATCATTTTTTAATATATTTTATTTTCATCCAAAGAAATTATTTTACTTTTGTTATTTAACTGTAAATTACTTCAGACATATATTCAATAAAAAGTTTAACTGAAGCAATGCTATAAAATATGTCATGATGTAATCGTATACTACAAAATTACAATGCCATCCATAAACAACGTAAATGAATCTCATGAAGTCAATTGACCTTGAAATTGGGGCTTTTTTATTGGGAGAATTTAGAACTCTCCACTTACTTGCACGACCTGCATTTATCTTTATTGTTGTGGGATACAACAAAAAAAAGATGAGGAAAAGAAAAAAATGTGACTCAAGATTTTGATGATCGCTGACTGCCGCGGCAAAAAAAAAAGAGGTTCCGCTTGACACGCTTTTTACGCATCCGAGAACATCAAAAATGTCACCATATCGTCGTCGACGAGTTTTATGATATAAATTTTTTTTATATCTGTTTGTGTTTAAACAAGCTAAATGTCATCGACGTCGTCATTATTTAAATATTGTATCTCTTTTTTCTTTCTAGAAAAAATTTTGGAATCATTTACAAAAATCAGAGGGAAATAAAAGAAGGATTTTTGAAATTCAAAAAGAAGAAAAAACTGTAGCTTCACCCAAAAGTTCAAAAGATTTCAAAAAAAAATAGCAGCTTTACTAAATTATTAAAAATATATTTGTGTACTAAATGGAATTCTATAGATAAAAAAACATGATGGCTTCAACCATGTAAAACTGTTTTATGTATATCAAATTATAAATCTGGAATTAACCAATGGCACTGATCCATGATTAATATATGGTTGGAAAAAACAAATAATGTCGACGGCGAAAAGTTAAAATAAGCATAGAAAAAACTGTAAATTTTTTTGAAGTGTTTTCATTTTTTTACACATAAAAATCGAATGATTTTTTGTTTTTGTGTTGTTGCTTATTTCTATAGCTTTAAAAAATGGGGGGAAAGGATAAAGAATTGTTTTTAAAATTTAATGTTTTTAAGAAGAAATTTTCCGCGATCGACGGTCAAAATAAAAAATATTTTATTTACATTCTTTATTATTTGCTGCAGCCTAAAAATAATTTCAGCAATTTTTTTTGGCAATCCCGAATTTATTTTCGTCAGTTTTATTTTATCGATTCAATAAAAAAAATTAAAAAGTTAATCTCTTAATTCTTGACGGACCCTTGTTAATTTAAATAAAACTTAAAACTCAAAAAAAAATCTATCGCATTTTTAACTTTTCTTTAAAACCTTTGGACTTGTTTGTTGTCTTAGTTGATTTCCAAAAATATTTTCCAAAGAACTACTAAAAGTCAGAAAAGATTAAAAAGAAAACAAACTAAGAATAAAATTATAAACAAAAGTTATCAAAAATACATATTTTTTCGGGGTAAATGAGCGCATTTTTATATGTATTTCTTCATAGAAATTTTCGTAGGACTATATTCCAAGTGATAATGATGAATAATGAAAGCACTGAGTAATTGCCGTTAAAGGTTATCGATTTCCACCAACCTTTAAATGCGGCGCGGTGTATGTAGAGAAAAAGAAAAAATTTTGAAATAACAAAAAAATTCGAAATAATGAAATAAATAATCGGAAAGAGTTCGAATAAGCATCAAATAACTTCACTTTTTTAAATTTCTTTTCTTAAATTTTATTTTACTTCTTTTTTTTTACTGTAAATCGTCGACGCTCGATTAAATTCCAAGCATGCATTCTTTTTTTGCTTTTTTTTTCTTTTTTGAAATTAATAACAACAAAAAAATACTGCAGCGGCTAATATCCATTTCTTTGATGATAATGATGATGAAAAAAATTCTTTTTAAACATGTGATGAATGTTTTGGTAATTTTCCAAAAACAAAAAAGTGTTAAAGCACTATCTCGGTCTGGTCGAAAGGCATTTCATCTCTTCTTCGTCCAAACATCGATTGGCCGTTTGAAAATAAAAAATTGGTTTAAAATCGAAAAAAAGATTTCTTCTTTATCGTTTTTTTCTTTTTAAATTTTCTCGTTCGTGTTCTTTCAATTTTCATTCTTAAAAAAGACTTTCACTTTTTTCTTTTTAAACAAAGTAATAACAGTTTTTGTATTTTAGATTTAAAATTAAACCAAAAGAAAAAAGAATGACCCGATTATTTATATTACCTGGAATATTTGGTTTGGCTTCATTATTTCTTTGGTGGATGCTAATATCTGCGCCAGGATGGTCGGAAACTAATAATGGTTCCAATTCTTGGGAATTACCTTCGCAATTTGAAAATTTTACAACTCTCGCAGAAAAATTCAAGCATTATAAAGATGATCATTTTGCGTATATTTCCACTGTGTTTGTTTTCGCTTATCTTTATAAACAAACTTTTGCCATTCCTGGATCATTCCTTTTAGTGAGTCTTTTTTATTTTTCATGGACCTTAAAATTTTCAACTCAGTTTAATTTATTTTTATTTTGAACCATGATAAAAAACCTTTCTCCAGTTTTGATTGTTTTTTATAAACCCTTTTCACAAAAGCAATGCAGTTTCTTATTTCTAAAATCGAAAAGCTAAAATTAGATCTTTACAGTTAATATTTTTTTCTCATTCTTCTTTAATGTTTTTAGAATATCTTGGCTGGAGTTGTATTTGGTATGGGAACTGGATTTATTTTATGTTGCATTTTAACCACCGCGGGTTCAACTCTTTGTTATTTATTTAGTGAAATGTTTGGGCGCGAATATGTTTTATATTATTTCGGTGAAAGGCTAACATATTTACAACAAAGAATTGATAATAATAGTCATCGATTGCTTCCTTTTTTACTTTTTGCTCGAATGTTTCCAATTAGTCCAAGTTGGTTATTGAATATTGTGGCGCCATTTTTAAATATTCCATTACCCATTTTTTCTATTAGTGCCTTCGTTGGTAAGTTACCATTTTGGATCTTTCCTGTCAGTTTAAAGTCCTTTAAAAAGAATTGTTAAAAATTTTTATAAAGAAGCGAAAATACAAAAATTAAGCATATACCACTCAGTTTTATAAATTTTTATAAGATTGACTACATACACAATTTTTATGAATCAAATAAGCATATTATTGAAAGCCCTTTCCAGTTTTTTTCACTTTTAAAAACTTTTTCCAAATGTTCAAGTACACAGTTTAATTTTTTTATTTTAGGCCTCGCTCCCTACAATTTTATTTGTGTTCAAGCTGGATGCATTTTATCCGATTTAAAATCATGGGATGATATATTTTCAACTTCCACGATTCTCAGATTATCATTTGTCGCTTTGTTGCCATTAGTATTTGCAATTTTTATTCGACCTCGACCTTCTGTTAAAACTGCAGTTTTAGTGGATGTTGTTTCAAAAACAGTTCCATCCGGTGGAATTAAAACATGGTTTGCAACTCGAGGAAATATTATATCCTTGAATCCAAATGACTCATCTAGTTGTGATCTTGTTGGACTATTAAAACATGGGGAAATTGAAGATGTTTAACTTCACTTTCATGACATAATATTTAGTTATTAATCCTACAGTATAAAAAAATGTGCCATTGTTTCTTCACTTTAATTTTCCTTTTTTTCTTTAAGATTTTTATTTGCTCAATTCTCTTTTATTTTTATTTTCAGGTTTATCAAAAAATTAGTTCAATTATTTTTGAATTTTTTCTTTTCAAAAGAAAAATATTTAATTTTCTACGAAAATTTACGTTAAATTTCTAAAACTTTCGTATGGTTCAAAAGAAAAATGACAGTTTTCGGTTTCTTTTGCTGATACCTTTTTTGCTGGTTTTTTCTCAAATAAATTTATATTTTTGTTTAAATCAATCGAAACAACATGCGAAAGTTGCATTAATTATTCTTAAACAGTTTAAAGCAGTAATAAAAAAAATAAAGAAATCAGTAACTTTAAAAATTAATTTACCAATATGGTTTTCTTCAGTTTTATTTATTTAGTTCTTCACCGGCAAATCAAGACAGTTAAATTTTTTTTTCAAAAATGGTAATCAAATGCTCAGTTAAAAAGAACACGACAACGTTTAAATCAAATTTATTCGATTTTGGTTTATTCCAGTTTTAAATAAACCATAGTTTTTGTGGCAATAAAATTAAGTTTCGTTTCAGTTAAAATTCTAAAAGTTAAATTTTATTTAAAACCACGATAAAATTCTCCATTGCAATTTTTATTTGATTTGCGTCATATATCCGCAGCATCTTCAAGTGGTATTTGATTTTTCTTCAAGAAAAAAAACCCGTGAAAATAATTTTCAATGATTGATATATCACTTGAAATTGGGATCATCTGCCTTTATGTAAACAAAGAAATAAAAATCTCTCACAGTTTTGAGAAAAATTACAAATGATAATTATTGCAGCCTTCATCAGTTTTTATTTATTTTTAGAAATATCCTCGAAAAGTTAGTTCATAAAGAATAATTATTAAATAATTTATGTAATACAGTTTTTACTTAATTCTTTTCTTTGTTTTATTAGTTTTTTTTTGTTTTGCACAATATGGAGAAGCTCAGTCTAATATGAATAAGTTGCCGAAAAATCAGAGGGCCAATCTTTTTAAATCAACAAGTCGTTGTTCTTTTAATACAGTTTTTTTGTGATTATAAAATTATTTACCCATGCAATTTTCTGTTAAACTTTTTGATAATTTCGCTAAAAAAATGATTAAAGTGCGATGCAGTTTAATTTTGTATAAATAAATTTATAAACTAAAAAAAATATTACCCACGTTTTAATTTTGTAAATTGCTTGTTTGGCTATGTTACACCATGGTAATCAGTTTATTTATTTTTTTATTCGCGAGATATTTTAATTTTTTTTTCTTTTTTTTTCATACTCCAAAATCTCTATTGCAGTTTTATATTTCCCTTAATAAGCCAAAAATAAAAAAATGGATGATGGAATTTGGCATGTTCATGGCAAATATCGAGATAATGATGATTCACGTATGTCACCTTTACATCAATTTCGTTACGGTATAGATTGTCGAGTTTTCTCAACTTATGATGATGTACGCGAACAAATTGCTGGATCTAAAAGTCTCACAAAAATTGGCTTAACTGATTTTGTTCCATTTCGAAGAGTTAAAAAAGTAAGACAAATTTTTAATAGAATACAGTTTTATTTTTTTATTTTGTCACAATCTTAGGCCAGTTATTGCTAGAAAAAATGGCGATCAAAAAAATCAACAGTTTAAAAAAATTTAATATAAAATTAACAAATTTCTTGCTGATTAATTAAAAATGAAAGTCAGTTAACGAATAAAATTTAAAAGTATTTATCTTTTAAGAAAACGAAGAAAAATAAAAATAATATTTATAAAACCAAAATATTTTTACAGTTTTTTTAAATTTTAAAGCATCCCTTGAACATCCAGTTTTTTAAATTTCTTATTAAAGCTCCAACGCTTCGACTACAGTTTTATTCATACATGTGCCCTACTATGTAAGGACTCAATACTCAGTTGTGATTTGATATTCTGGTTTTTTTTTGTTGAAAGCAACATTTATTTAATGTTCGCAATCTTGGTGCAGTTATAAAAAAAAATTATTATCATTTTTTGAGTGATTTTTATATCCTTTATTTTAATTCAGTTATATCATTGAACGCCTTTTATCAAATCTACAACAATAACAGTTTTATAAAATTTGAAAAGGGTTTATGCAAAAGAACAGTTTTAATTAAGAAAATTTTCTTAACCAATGCAATGCAGTTTTTTTGTTTTTTTATTTTACTGAAGTCTTACGATATTGGTGCTTCATATTTAAAAATTAAATATTTTATCATTTTTGCAAGAGGCTTATATCTACGAAATATAAAACAAAAACACTTAACTTTTATTAAATATGAGACATTTTTATCCTAATCTTTTTTGTTTTGTTGGATTCTTATCCTTCTGAGTCAAATTTTCAAAAGTTACCCTACGCTTTTTTTTCAGCTTGCTTTGTCTTCTGTCAAATCCTTTCTTTTCTCTAAATATATCTATGTTTAATCCTTGGAATGAATGCGCAAAAAAACATTTCCTGTTTAGCCCGTCAATTTTTTTGATTGACAGCTAGCTTCTTAACTTTTTGAGTCACAATAAAAAAAGATTAGAAGGATTTGTTGACGGATAAAAAAAGATAACAACAAACATGCATGCCTTCCTTTCATACAAAATTATTTATTTTATATTTATATATTTATAAAATATACACGTTCCTTTTCATTCATTCCTTCGTCTTAAGCTGATCTCAGTTTTTTATATTTTTCATCTTGTTAAAAATGGTTCGATATCGAATGAAAGTTCACCAACAACAAAAAACTAAAAAGGTAATTGCTTCAGTTTATCCATTTTATGCTGAATTGTTATGGCTCAGTTTTTCTTAGAATATTGAGTTATAATATTTTAATTTTTAAAATTATTTTTTTTGTAAAAATATTTTTGGTTATTCAGTTTTAAAGTTGAGATTTGTCCTAAACGTTGATTGTAACCTAGCAGTTTTTTTAATCCCCTTCTTTCAAATTGAAATACAGTTTATTCAAAAAAATGTTAAAACTCCAGTTTTTTTTGTTTTATTGCCAAAATAATAATCCAAGTAATATTATGAATCACAGTTATAAATATTGCTAATTGGTTGCTCACTACTTACATCCCATCACAGTTTCAAAAAAATTTCAAAATGAAGAACAAAATTTTTTAAAGACAGTTTTTTTTAAATTTTTGACCATCCGTGGAAAAGCTCCTTTCTCCCCAAATATATTTACAATTCAGTTAATATTATTAAAATACATATATGTATTGAAATCTCACTTCTCAGTTTTAATTTTTTATTCTTGACTATAAAAGGTCATCCCTTTAACATGGCACACAGTTTTATTTTTTATAGCTTACATCCTTTAACAAAAGCCGGAAGTTATTTTTCTCCCTTTTTTAATATAATAAAAATTTTCCTTCCTTTTTTGAGAGAGGCAATGGCAAAAAAAAGTTAGAAAAAAATAAATAAGTAAGAAAATAACCTAATAAAAAAAAGTTTTATTCCTTAATAAACGTCACTTACATATGTACATCCATTTGGATTACTTCCTTTTTAACGCAACATTTTTATTTTATTTATTTTAAAGTGAAAAAAGAAGAAGAAGAAAAACCTAAAAGCAAGCAAAATTTTAAAATGAATGAAAAGCAAAAAAAAGTGACAATTGGCAAAAACTTAAAATTCCTCCTCCCTTTTTTTGATGCTTGCTCTTTCTTTCTTTCTATCATAAAGAAAAGAAAGGAATGTGTCAACCTAAAGAGATTTGTGTTAACGCAATCATCCATGTCAATGGTGGCGATCTTCCCTTCCCTGAAAACCGGGCTTCTTTATTCTGTTATTTAACAGTTGCCAAAGGAAACTTTTTTTATTATTTAAAAACAAGACATTGTTGAAATTTTTTTTAAGTTTTGAAAAGAAAAGAATGAAAAAAATATTCATTCATTCTTTTTGCCGAGATCGTTGTTGAACTCAGTTATTTATTAATATTTATATTTATTTATTTTTACTTTTTCAGTTATATTCTAACGCAATGGCCATGGCAACAGCAGCAGGCCCTCAAGGAGGTGCATCAAATTTAATGCAATTTAGTGAAGAAGTTATTAAACAAGTTAGTTAATAATCAAAGTCCAGTTTTATTCTTAGAATTTTTATTAATTTACAGTTAACCCCCGAAGAAATAGATGAATTTCGTGAAGCATTTATGATGTTTGATAAAGATGGAAATGGAACAATTTCCACTAAAGAATTGGGAGTCGCAATGCGTTCACTCGGACAAAATCCAACCGAACAAGAAATTCTTGAAATGATTAATGAAGTTGGTAAGTTAAAGACCAGAAGAAGAACCCAGTTTAAAAATTATTTTAAAAACAAAAATTTGTTTGAATTAATTTCAAACGTCACGAAGAACACAGTTTATTTTTTTATCCATAAAAATGGTAGTATAAACAAAAATTTAAACGTTTGCCATAGAAAAATAAAGTTTTTACGGCACCGTGAATCCGTGGCAGTTTATTTTTTGTATTAAATAAAACACTTAAAAAATAATTTAGAAACCGAAAAGGTTTTATTGTCGACAGTTTATAAAAAATTGGAAAATAATTTAGAGACCGCATAGGCCTAATTGTCAACAGTTTATATTAATAAAAAAACTTTCCTTTTTTTCCAGACATTGATGGAAATGGACAAATAGAATTCCCAGAATTTTGTGTGATGATGAAACGAATGATGAAAGAAACGGATTCGGAAATGATTCGAGAAGCTTTTCGAGTTTTTGATAAAGATGGAAATGGAGTCATCACCGCCCAAGAATTCCGATATTTTATGGTTCACATGGGAATGCAATTTAGTGAAGAAGAGGTTGATGAAATGATTAATGAAGTTAGTCCCTTCGCAAATAGACAGTTAATAATTTATATTTATTTTTAGGTTGATATGGATGGTGATGGATCAATTGATTATGAAGAATTCGTTAAGGTTTGAAAACAATAATGAAAGCGACAGTTTAAATAAAATATAAAATTTTTAGATGATGAGCGAGCGTTGAGACATGGACCATTTCATTTTTGACTTATTTTGCTTATCAACTGGGAGCTTATACAATAGAATGACTCGGGTGCATTTTTTTTTGTTGATATAATATTTTAAATTTCTATTATCACTGTATTTTATTATAATAATTTGATCTCAATATTCAATTCAACTAATTTCATTGATTGTTATTATTTTGTGAAAATTTTTTAAATTCAAATAAATATGTTGATTTAAAAGCCAATTCAGTTTTATGTTTTTTTTTCTTTACAAACTTCCACCTCCATCCTCCCACTCTTCATATATTCATAGATCTTTACAGTTTTACAAAAAATTATGATCTTTGTTATTTTTATTTTTCAAAAGCACTTGAAATAAAGAAACAAAAAAAAGCGTGATCCTCGATATTTCATTATTTGTTTTTAAATGTTTTAAAAAAAGTTTTAGTTTTAAATTATTGAGAAAGAAAAGCTTTTCTTCATAATTTTGCATGAAAGAAAAAAATATGAGGTACTTGAGAAGAAAGATGCGCGAAATGCGCTTGTTTACTTCACTCCTCTTCTTTTTTATTAAATATTGTATTTGCGTCAGAGGTCGTTGTTGTTGTCACATCGCGCAAAGCTTAAAAATCAAGTAAAAGTTAAAAAGTGAAGGAGGCAAACTCATTGAATGGATGAGCTAAGAAAATAGATAGATAGATATTTATCCAAAATGTTTTAAAAAAGTTATTGTTCTCTCTCCCACACTCTTGTGTCTCAAAAAAGTATTATTGGTAATAAGATTTTAAAGTTTAAAAAAAAGTGTTCAGAGATTGATACTTTATTTTTTGTGTGGAGAAGAAAATTTGTTAATACTTAAACAAAGTTTGTTGAGTTTAAAAAAAGAATTTTGTAAATTGCTCCTGATCAGTGACCTTTTTAATTTTACTCTATTCAGTTTCATTTAAAAAAATATTAAAATAAAAAATATGGATGATGGAATTTGGCATGTTCATGGAAAATATCGAGATGGATCAAGCTTAAATTTAGTTGATGAAGTTCGATATGGAATTGATTGTCGCGTGAATCATGTGTATGATGATTTTCGTCAACAAGTTGCAGGACCACAAAATTTAAGTAAATTGGGTGTAGCTGATAAAGCTCCAATTCGTCAAGTTCGAAAGGTCAGTTTATTTTTTTTTTTTGTTTTCTCTGAAAAAAAAATTACCAAAAAATGCTATTTTTTTCAACATCACAAATATAAACAGTTTATAAATTTCCTGTAAATCTTTTTTAACAAACTATTTACAGTTTTTATTGAAATAAAAAATTGTCACAAAAAAATGTTTTGATCTACAAAAAAATTAATATGTGAAATAAATCTATTTTTTATCATCAATACCAGTTTTAATCGTTCTTTGAATTTTTTTTTCTTCCAGAAATTGTGGACGCAAAATTGCATACAGTTTTATGATTGATGTGAAATTATAATATTTTTCACAAAATTAACATCAGGGTTCATGAATACCAGTTTTTATGCTTTTTAAGATTTTGAAAAATTGTTTTATTGAGCACAGTTTAGTCTTTTTCGATAAATGCCTCACTTATTTCTACTCACCATCATTTGATTCAACTCAGTTTAACTTTTATTTTATTTTATGCATCCATCAGTTTTTTATTTTATTACATCGTGCAAAAGACCTCCATTTTTATGCAATTTAAAAATCCAATTAAACTCATCTTCTTTTTTTAAATTCACACTCAAATTTTTCTCCTCTTCTCTCTCGCAAGCAATATTACATAGTTTTTGATCGTTGACCGCGCCGCTTTTGCCGCCTCATTTGCTTTTTATTCCAGTATATCCAATATAAAGAAAAGTCAGGCGGTATTGGTAATAGTGTAGGTGGGGGAAAAGAAAGGAAGGAGGAATAAATAAGACCAATTGTTTTGTTTCACATTAAAATATTGTTGCCAACAAACTTTTTAAAAAATAAGTTGGATTTGCTCGTATTTTTTTTTCTTCTTTCTTCTGATATCCTAGAATGATTGATTATATTGTTTGATTCTTAGCGGTGTTGTTTAAAACATTTTTATTATTGTTTTTTATTTTTTATTATCAAAAAATAATAAGAAAGAAAGAAAAAAGTTTCAATAAGTTTTGAAATAAAAATTTTCAAAGAAAATTTGAGGGACTGAAAAATTTAAAGTTGTTTTTTTTAGCTAAAGGACGGGATAAACAGGAAATGAAATAAATTTTAAAAAGTGTAAATACATATGTTGTTCCAAAGACAGCCGAGAAAAAAAAACATGTTTTTAAAGCTTTAAAGTTTTTTTGGCTAATTCAGTGAAATGTCAAACAAAAAAATTCGTTTTTTTATTTTTGCCATTTGCTGTTAAAGCAACAATGTGGCCAGCATATTGAATAGTATACAGTTTATTTAAAAGTTATAATCATAATTGTCAACGTATGTTTGATCGTACCCATTTGGTAACAGTTTTTATTAAATATAAAAATATATTTTGTCAGCAGTTCTATCTCGGATATGCATATTTTTGCAGTTAAACAAAAAAAAAGATGGTTGGTGTCCGAAAATGAGATTCATGGGCATTAAAAAAAGACACAGTTTCTTTAATTTTAAAATGTAAATAGTAAATTTTTAAATTCTCTAAAATTATAAATTAATAAATACGCCAGTTTTTTTTCCAAACGTTTTGTGACAAATGTTTAGGATGTGCAGAAAATTTCCCCCTGATGAACACCAGTTTTTTTATTCTCAAAAATTTTCACAAATTACTTTCTTCCGTTTATCTCCAAACCCAGTTTCGTAATTTTACTTAAAAATTCAATTAAAAGCAGAGTAACTTTTTTTATTTGATAAATAAAGCTTAAATAATGCTCTTCAGTTTTGAAAGCTTACGTTTGGTTCTAATTTTAACTTTCCCACTTTTACACCTCTTCTTTTTTTTCTAATCTCGAAATAAAAAAATCTATCTCAATCTTTAACGTTAAAAATTGAATCTAATGTGTTTTTTATTTGTTGACCTCACAGCTTTCTTCTTGAATTTTTCTTTTCCTGATCTAAAAAGATTTTAATGAGAGGTTTTTTTGAGACAAAAAAAATCTATCTCTTTTTCAACAAGATCTTTCTTCTTCTTTTTTATCCATCTTCCTATTTATTTTTTTCGTTTTGTCTTGTCCCCTGTCTCGCAAGCAAGTAAAAAAAGTAAGCAACGCAGATTTGAGAGGGAAGCAGCAGTAAAACTTTTTTTGCTTGTTCCCGCTCTCGCGGTTTTTCTTTCCCTTTTTTTCCCCTCGACCTCGACTCCCTTCTTGACATTTAACTTTTTTGTTTGTTGTAGTACATATGTTTTTTTTGACACTAATAAAAACAAAATATTTGCTTACGTAGTTTTTTAGTTATTTTATTTTTATTTTTAAATTTGATTAAATATTTGTTAAGAAAATAAGTTTATTGAAAACAAAATTGTTTTAAAGTTTTAAGATTTTTTTTGAGAAAAAGGAAGTTATTGGGTTTCTTTTTTTGATGGTAGACATTGCTTTCTCTCTGTTTTTTTTTTAGATAGTGGTAGTTCTTGCTGCTAAAATCTTTTCCAGTTTTTTAATGAGATTCTGATTTGGTCTATCTTTTTTTAATAATGTTTTATTGCCACAAATTTTGAATAAAAATTTTGGTCTATTATTTTTCTTAAATTAAAACTTCCTATCTAAATCCGAGAATCAAACCTCGCCGCAGTTTTCTTAATCGTTTGTTTGCATAGAATCTCAGTTTTATTTTGCATTGATAGCACAAAGTCAAGGCGCATCCAACAGTTTTGATTGAATTTAAATTAAATGCTTTTTTTTATGTGAAAGATAAGATTTCTCTTTCCTGTTTATTTTGAATCCAGTTTTTATAAAATTTATTATCTTTTCTAAATTTTTATTTTTTCTTCAATGTTTTCTATGAAGTTACAGTTTTATAATGTTTAAATTTTTTTTATTATCATGTTATGCTAAATGCTTGTCTTTTCATTGTGTGAATTAAAATTCAGTTAAAAAAATCTAGAAAATCTGTGCTGTCAGTTTTTTAAAGAATTTTATGCAAATATGGTAAATGTGGATAAACTTTTTTTACAATTTTCTTTATATAATTTCCAAAGTTCAAAGCTTATAGTTTATTTAAACAATAAATATCTTTCTCAGTTTTCCATAAATCTCTTTCGAAATTCGATGAATAATAAGTTTATTTTTGAATCTCTGCAAATTTTAATTCAACTTACCAAATAATAATAAAAAAATCTGTCAAATTTGATTGACAGCTCTAACTCACGCATACTACTCCCTCCAACCATAGATATAACAAAGTTAAGGAAAGGGTGATGCAGCTTAATTGCGCAAAAAAAGCAAACTATTTTTATACGCATTTTTTTATTAGTTGCTATAGCTTTTTTTGATTGCAACAAAAAACTCCGGCTATATATTTTTTGTTGGTGCTACAATTAAATTAAATTTATTGAATATATTTAAAATATTATTATTTTTAAAAAATGGTTAGGGTTCGATATAAAGTCCCCAATTTTAAACAGCAGCGAAGAGCAAAGGTTTGTTACATTATTTTGTTACTTTCACAGTTTATATAATTCTTAAAGTTAACTACTCCTATGGAACACAGTTTTTTTTAAAATAAAATTATTTAAAATTATAATATTGAGTTGAAAAAAGATGTAAGATGGAGTCAACAGTTTTTATATTTGAAAAAAAATTTCCATGCTTATCTTTTTTTGACTTTGATCTTCCCAGTTTATTTTTTTCGAATAAAGCTTTGTATCTTTTTGTCTTTCATTCTTCCCAAGTACAAGAAGATCGCAGTTTATTAAAATTAATTTTTATTTACCGAAATACAACACCTGTCAGTTTAAAATAATCTATTAAAAAAAATTCACAAAAGCTTATTAAACCTGACAGTTAATATTATCCTTTATTTGGAGTTATAATTATTTAAACCCATGTTTTCTTCTTGATAATTTAGAACGACCAATCGTTGGCAGTTTATATTTTCAAACAATTTTAAAGATTAGAGCATTTTTTTCAAACCAAGCTCCATCACAGTTTATTAAATTTAATTATGAATTTTGGCAAAAATCTTTCGCAATAAATGTTTTATGCAACCTTTCGTGAAATTCCTCAGTTTTTATTAACCTTTATGCTTATGTATTTACAGTTTATAAACAAGCTTTTTTAAATTTAAACATGTCCTCTCTTCAAAAAGTTCACGTGAAATCCATAAAACCCTCTCTCTTGAATTTTTCCCATTGAACAAAAGTTATTACAACAGCAGCATAAAAATTCTTTTCAGCTTTCTCTTTCTTTTTCGTTTACTTTAAAGCGTTTCCGTTGTTAAACAAAATTTCAAGTGCAACAACATTCACTTTAAAAAAAGTTGTCAAAACTTTAAAATAAAATATTTTAAAAAAAGATAGATCAAAAAACAGTTTTTTTCTTTTGATTGAAAAAAAAGGTAATTTGAAACTTCAAGTTTTCATATTATTTTTTTGTTGTTGCATTGCACGGATTCATTTTTTTTTGCAAGCAAAGTTTTTTTTACTTGACAAATTTATTTTTGCATTTTGCATTTTTTTCTTTGTAGCTGCAAAAGAACCGACCGGATATAAGCAAAATATAAAAATATTTTTAATATATATTTTTTTGTCCCTTAAAAAGAAAAAAGATTTCCATGACGTTTGCAAACTTTTTTTTCTTTGCGGCGAGACATATAACCTTTCTCATTCGTTCGTGCCAAATAGAAAATAATAAAAACAGCTGTTTTTAATGTCTATTTTTTTATCTTCTCTTAGACATTTTTCGGGATTTCGTTCATGTTTTTGTTTGTAGCAGTTTAAAAAAAACATTTTGAATTAATCCTTCTTTTCCTGTTAATATTCCGAAAATGTTTGAATAAGCTTATATGAAACCCTTTCAGTTTTTTTTCATGAAAAAAAATATTTTCATGAAAAAAAATATTTTCATCATCTTTCGATAACGCACAGTTTTTTTATCTCCCAAAAAGCTTAATTTATTTTTCCATAAATTATTAGCGATTTGTGTCAGTTTTTTAAAAACTTTTTTTCTGCTCTTTAACAGTTTCTTGCGTCCAATAATTGTGATAGGTTTAATTGATAAAATCCCAAAATTTTAAGCCTCCCTTTGATTTTTAACTTGATTTAAATTAAGTTTTTGGGGTATAATTCAAGAACCCAGTTTTTATTTAATAATTTTTAAAAAGAGATAAAGTATTTTGATATTGGGAAAAATTAAATTTTCGAATTGTTTCTTCAGTTTTTACCTTTAAAGGGACATAGCTATTTCATGCCTTTTCAAAAATTTCGATACTGGGGCTGATAGGAACAGTCGGGGCGGCGCGTGTTTGAATTACCGTGTCACTTCTGTCTTACACGGTAATTCAAACACGCGCCTTACCAAGTGTAACTTGCAGTGCCCGCAAACGAAATTTCAAAAAAGGCATGAAATAGCTATGTCCCTTTAATAACAGTTTTTTTAATGACAACAGCGCATATGGTGAAGCAGTTAAAATATTTTTTTATAAATCGTTAAAAAAACAAATAAAAAATCTTGTAAAAATAGATTCAAAATGAATCATCATTGTTGTTGTCTTTTTCCTTTACTCATCATACGAATTAATGCACCCAATGTTTTTTTTTTTTGAGCGATGTTGGTAACACATATTTGTATGTCGACTAATGTAACACCTTCACAGTTTTTTCTTCCAAATATTCTACACGTTTTACAGTTTTATAAAAAATATATAGAAAAAATAAAAATAGCAACCTATTGGACCATTAATTAAATTTCCTCATCGTTTCTTCCTTCATCAGTTTTTTTGTTTGACAAATTGGTTGCGGCTTTTTTGAGCTCTTTTTTTGTTGCTAAACCTCAAAGACTATAAAATAATCAAATAGACTTATTTATTTATTTTTTTGTTGGCCGCAATGATATAATAATAATAAAAAAATAAGATTAATCTCTAAGTAGCCACCTGCTTGGCTGGCTGCGGCGATAAAATTACGTTTTTAGTTTCTTAAACAGTTGCGTGTCTATCTTCCTTTCCTCTTTTTGGGTTTCATCTTTCCTTCTTTTTTTTAAGCGAGTAGAAACTTTCCTAAATTCCCACTGTGGTTAGAAAAAAAAGTGGAAAGCAGCTGTTAACGATAAGTTTTATGGGTTTTATATTCTTCCTTTTTTTTTCAGAGGGTGGATAAAGGCTTTCTCATTGTTTCATGAACATATCTTTTTTCCACGAGAAAGTTTTTTAGTAGACATAAAAAATTATTATTGGAGATATATCTCGCTTTTATAGCGGAGGGCGGTAGTTGTTTTTGAAAATAAAATAAAGGGACTTTCATTTATTTTATATTTTGATTTTAGTCACCCGAAAATCATTTTTAAAGACAGTTATTTTTCTTATTTTTATTATAAAATTTAAAAAAGGATTCCCACAGTTTTAACCAAAATTTTGAAAAATATTTTTATTAATTTATTTTTTAACTTTTCAAGTTGTCTCATGAATAACAGTTTCTTATTTTTTATGCGATAAAGTTCCTTAAATTTTGAGTATCCAGTTTATTTATTTTTTGTTGCAATAAGCTTTTATACCTCATTGTCTACAGTTTAAACTTTTTATGTAATTAAAAAAAGTTTTTCGAAAAAAAAAATGAAAATATAAATCTTTTTTATCAACAAAAAATATGTTGTATCTCAGTTTTAAATCTATGCTTAAAATTTTTTTAACGATACTCGCTCAGCTAAAAATAAATGTCCCAGTTTTGACCCTTTGTTTCTTATCAGTGTTTTTTTCTCAAGAACAGTTTTATGTTTAAAAAAATATTTAGTTTTTAACAAAGATTTAGAACTCTTTTGTACCGATATTATTAGGTGTTCGCAGTTTAAATTTTTAGTATTAATAAAAAACTTTTTTTAAAATAGGAAAAGGTAATATAAATTTTTTTTTATTTCTTCAATATCTTTTGTGGTCTCAACATTGCAGTTAAAATTTATGTTTTTTTAAATAAAATCCGAAAATAACATTATTTTTTAACTTGTGTCTTTTACAGGTTTTTTATCTTAAGTTTTTGGGTTTATTGAATTTGTTTTATTTAATTCTTAAGACGCCCCTTTCTGACGTCAGTTTAAATAAATCCTCTAAATATTTAATTTTGGCACCTAATTTTTAATGTGCGAAAAAACCAAAAAACGACTTTTACCCTCCAGTTTTAAAAAATTAAATCCAAGAATTTTTTTAACTATTATCTTTTCATTTTTATCTGTAAATATTTTCTTTTAATTATTTTGTTTATTTAAACATTTTCAACTTTAAAATTCCCACGTTTCTTTTTTCTCAACTTTTTTCTTTTTTTTTCATTGCCCATTTTGGATACACAACTTTCCTTTTTAACACTCATTTACTCGCCTCCTTTATTTTTAAACTCTTTTTTTGTTGCTGCTCAACCGGAAGTTTTTCTTTATCCTTCACTTAAGAAAGTTGCTATCATTTTTCCTTTTTTCTTTTTCTTTTATTTTCTTTTTAAGTGAAAATAATGACTTTTTGGCTTTTAAGTGGTTTGCATTCATTTCATTTTTGAGATGTCCCGACCGCCTACACTTTTTCGCCATATTCATTATAAAATAAATATATAAAAAATGATAAAGCAAAAAAAAATTTTGAACAGAGAAATTCAGTTTATTTTGATTCCACCCATTTGTTTTATTCAACACAGTTTTAATTACTTTAAAAATTACTATTGTTTTTGTTTCAGTTATACGAAAGCGCCATGGCTCTTGGAACTAGCGGCCCTCAAAGCACATCAAATATGATGCAGTTTAGTGAGGAAATCATTAAACAGGTATGCCATCACTATACGCAGTT
This sequence comes from Panagrolaimus kolymaensis, assembly GCA_028622995.1. Classification (NCBI taxonomy): domain Eukaryota; kingdom Metazoa; phylum Nematoda; class Chromadorea; order Rhabditida; family Panagrolaimidae; genus Panagrolaimus; species Panagrolaimus kolymaensis. The sequence goes on from JAJQJQ010000006.1 coordinate 2,597,367, forward strand.
AAATATAAACCTTAATATTTATTATTAATTTACAGTTAACCCCCGAAGAAATAGATGAATTTCGTGAAGCATTTATGATGTTTGATAAAGATGGAAATGGAACAATTTCCACTAAAGAATTGGGAGTCGCAATGCGTTCACTCGGACAAAATCCAACTGAACAAGAAATTCTTGAAATGATTAATGAAGTTGGTGAGTCAAACCATAAAATTTTTAAAAAATTTAAAAGAAGGATTAAAAGAAATTCTTAAAAAAGAAATTTTGAAAATTAATAACAATTCCATCTTTGGTACAGTTTTAATTAGCTTTTAAACCACAAAAAATATAATAGTTCTAGCATAATTTCATGCATTTTAAACCAAAAATAAAAACTTAATCGCAAAGCGCAGTTTATTTATATAGAAAATTACACCGAGAGTTTGGTTTTTTTTCTTCCAAAAACAAATGTAAATCCATAGAACCCTTTTTTTGTTAACACAGTTTTATTTCAATCATAAAAAAAGTTAGACAGTTTAACTTTAAAATTTACATGACTTTATCCTACTAAGTCATTTTATCAAGAAAATAACCCTCAGTTGAAATTTAAATCTAAAAAACACAAGCTCCAGTTATCAAATAATTCTTTTAGTTTTTCCACCCCCTTTTTGAAATAATTAAGTTTAAAAGAAATTTACATAAGTAGCAATAAAATTTTGATTTCATGGATAAATAGTTCAATTCAGTTTATATTATTTGCGTTCCAAAAAAAATTACAATTAACATAATTTCCTTTATCCCCATATACTGTGCTAATATGCATGTTCTTTTTACTTGCGAATAATACCAAAATTGTAAAAATCCTCCTCAGTTAAAAAAATTGTAATCATCAAGATAAGATTGTTCAGAAACAACTTATTTTTACCCCTACTATAAAACCATTTTATTTTCCAGATATTGACGGAAATGGACAAATAGAATTCCCAGAATTTTGTGTGATGATGAAACGAATGATGAAAGAAACGGATTCGGAAATGATTCGAGAAGCTTTTCGAGTTTTTGATAAAGATGGAAATGGAGTCATCACCGCCCAAGAATTCCGTTATTTTATGGTTCACATGGGAATGCAATTTAGTGAAGAAGAGGTTGATGAAATGATTAATGAAGTTAGTCCCTTCGCAAATAGACAGTTAATAATTTATATTTATTTTTAGGTTGATATGGATGGTGATGGATCCATTGATTATGAAGAATTCGTTAAGGTTTGAAAATACAGAAAATGAAAATCAGTTAAAAATAAAAACATAAAATTTTTTAGATGATGAGTGACAGATAATCTTCACCCTCAATAGCTCTGCTACAGTTTAATTCATTATTCCCTTATTTCCGGGTGTTTTACAAAAATATAAAAACCCCTTTTTGAACCGGTTAAATCTTTAGAAAAAAATTACTTTGAACTTGTACTTATATAGATTTTTTTTCTTTGGTATTATCATTTTAAGAGCTAATATTTTTTATTTACAACATATGTATTTTAATATTTTAGAAAAACAAACCATTGAAGAAGTTGTTAATTCACATTCCTAATAAATGTATTTTTTAGTTTATTTTTTTAAAAATCTTTTCTTTTTTTTGTATCGAAATTTTTATGAAATCAGTTTTCTGTAAATTAACTTTATAATAAAAAAAAAAGAAACACTAAAATTTATAATAACCGTATTCTATCAAACATTGATTCAAAATACATTTACATGAAAGCTTTTGCCTCAGACAATGACAGTTTTTTTGATCCCGCCAAAATTTTCAGAAATTCAGTTTGTACAAAATAAAAAACATTTATAAAAAAAATTAAACAGTATAAAATAAATTATAAAATTCTAGCAAATTCCGGGGCAATTAGCGCAACATAATTTTTGATTCCAAAAAATTGTGCAATATCGTCGCAAATGTGAACTTTTCACTGGAATTTGAGCCACACATCGAGATGGAAGGTCTGCAGTTGAAGCTTCTTCCTCAGCTACTTCAGGTTCAACTGGAGGTGGAAGGGTTGGTGGAGGAGTGACTTGTCCAACTTCTTGGTTGGGATAATTATTTTCAGCCAAAAATTTGACAACATCATTATAGGATGTGGTCATGCGATAATTAAATTCCACTGTGAAACATGCAGCAATTCGAGCTGAATTATGTAAACATTGTTGAGCCCAGGCTGATTTGCAATCTTCTGCATTGCAATAAAGAAAACCAAGAACATTGCAATTCGGTCCTTTTTCAGGTCCACAACAGCGGCACTAAAAAATAATGTGTAAATTTTAAAAGACAGTTTTATATTTATGGAATGGCAAAATAGAGCATTGTAGCTTTTATAGACACAGTTTAAAGTTTTATTAACGACGCCAAACAATCAATTTAAGGATTCGTTTTGATTTATCCAGTTAATATAAAAAATATGGCAAATATTTAAACACGCTTGCTGTAAATTAGCCGTCGCCGAACTGGCTCAGTTTTATTCTTATTATTTTTGTTTTTGCAATACCTTTTATGCTGCTTAATATTAAAAAATTTATCATAAAATTTTGCAAAAAAGTTCAACAAACAGTTTTGATTTTTTTAAATAAGAAACGCTTTGAAACGTTTATAACTACAGTTTTATAAAGCTAAGTTTGTCGATGCTTATCAGTTTAATATCGAAAATATATCAAAACATAGCGTGTATACCATTGTCGAAAAATATTTTAGTTTATTATAAGCCTTTATAACTTTTCACCAATAATATTTGGACAGAACGCAGTTTTAATTTTTTTAAATATATAATTAAAGGTTGTAATGTTTTCCCAACTCCTTTTGGACAAGACAGTTTTAAAAAGCTAACCTGTTCTGATCCAGCAAACCATGCCTTTTGACTAATAGGTGGTTGATCAGCTGAGATAAGATTTAAAAATACTTGGAAGCGACCACGCTAAAAAAATACAGTTAAATAAATAATGCAATTAATGGTAACAGTTTATTACCCCTTTATTTAGACGCTTTTTGATTTCATCATCCACGCCTTGAACCTTGCCTTTAATCATGTTTTCAAGTTCTTTTCGTGTTGGAAGATTTATGGTTCGTTTGAATTCATAAGAATCAGTTGAAATTTTTCCACAATGTGGCGCAAAAGCAGATTCTTGACCTTGGGCAAGTTCAGGCAAAAACTTATGTTTGCCACGATTGAGGCCACTTTCAATTTTTCCGCTGAGACCGCAAAGTTCGCAATATCGACTAAAAATTATAGTTAATTCTACCCATCTTATCTTCCTGCAGTTTTAAATAAATATAAAATAAAAAATTTTTTGTTGGTGACAGTTTTTCTTTCTAATATCGTATGATTTCAAAGGCAGACACCTGGTGGCAGTTAAACCAAAAATTAAAAAATCCTTACCAATATTGTCGTTTATCTCTTTCAACAATACCACTAAATTCATCACATTGTTGATTGAGTAATCCCGTTTCAGGAATCATTGTATATGGAACATCAAAGCGAATACCTAAAATCTTATTTTAAATTTCACGCAACTCTCAAAGCTCAGTTTTTTTACCTGCTGGACCTTCAAGAATAGGAACTTGAAGAGTGACACCAATTTCACCCGTTAAATGTCCAACATCTTTTAATACTTTAATACTTGAAAAATGTAATGAATAATTTCCAGGTGCTTTGATGTAATATACTTTATTACCCTTTTCATTAACAATATTGACATCTTCTTCACGCAACCTTACTTCATTTTGAACTAAAAAATGGTTCAATTTGGAAATTGCAGTTTTTAATAAAATATTTTTCATCTGTGGTTTGCAGTTTTGAAAACAAGAAATTTTTTTAAAAGTTAACGAAAAAATCCATTTTTTTGGAAAAGTTATTATAAAAGAAGACCGTTTTTAAATTTTAGAATAAATTAAAGGTGATACTTCAGTTTTTTCTCTAAAAATATTGTTAAAAACTATAAAAATTTAGAAAAGCTAATAAAAATGTAATTCTTGATTTGCTGTTTATTCTTACAAAATCACATTATAAGACAGTATTATAATTTTTTATTATTTAAAGTCCCTTACCTCCCCTACAACCAAATACACTAATTTCATCTAATAAAATGTATAAATCATCTGGGCCCGCCAACGCAGTTTGTAAATTAATTGTTATTAAAAAAATAACAATCAAAAAATAAGGCGCCATCACGGCTCTTTTCAACTCAGTTAAAATTAATTTGAAAAATGGAATCAATAAAATAATATCCACGAAAAAAACCAGATAAATAATGAGAAATATAAATGATCCTTTGCTGAACTTCTTTTATTTTTATCACCCGAAGAATAAACCAAATTTTCGGGAGTTGAAAAAAAATTGATTTATTATTGATGTGTCATTTTTTTTGTTTGATGAAAAAAGGTGGCGGTATAAAAAGAGGATCTATAAAATTATTCTTTTTATGAAATCATTGTTTTTTTTAATAAAAAATAAATTTCGCGACAACTAATATTAACTCAATGGACTATTTACGAACATCACACAAGAAGACAGTTTTATAATGGATCTTTAATTTAAAAAATAAAGAATTTTTTCAACGTCGCAGTTTTATTCACGAATTTCAATAAAAGACTGAACTAAACCAAAAGTCAATCCAGTTTAAAAAAATTTGCTTAACAAATGCTTACTTAGTCTTTTGTAAATTTTTGAAGAAAAAAAAAGCTATGTAAAAATATATCATATGTTCATAATGAAGATAAAGGCCAAATTTTTTTTAACCACTCAGTTTTTTATAACATTGGTTAACGAATAATACAGTAAATAAAGAGCCAAAGATGTTACAAATTCTCAGTTTATTTCGAAAAAATCTCAATCGCAATTTCAGTTAAAATTTCCATTTATTTTTTTAAGAAATTCCTAGCTTTTTGGTTAGACAGTTAAAATACCCGCGACTTATAAATTCTTGAAGCACAAGTCCACAGTTAAATTGAAAAAAATATATTAAAATTACTTATTTTATTTACAACAGTTTATTAAAAATATAAAAAGCCTAGATAAAAATCAATCCATTTCTAAAAACTTCTATTTTTTAATTTTCTCATTCAATAACTAAAAAAACGCATACATTCATATATTCCTTTCCTTCCCTTCGCCAAAAGAAAAAAAATGAGAGTGTTTCTTCATTTTTGGGATTGACATAGATTTATTTTTTTCCTTTGAGCAAGAAGATCCTGTCTTTTCCAACTAAATCCAATTGACGAAAAAATGATTTATTTTTTTGGATAAAGAATATTCTTTGAAATTTTAACGCCTTTTCTTTTTTCTTTTTTGATCATGAAAGAAGAAATACACGCACACGTCGTCGCTCGCTTGCTTGCTTCTTTTCTCTGAACGATGTTCACAAAAAAAAAGTGGATGGATGCGGATGTGTACAAATCTCTGGAAGGAGGAGATGGAGATAAAAGCAAAAAAAGCGGGGATGAAATAATTCTGGAAAATAATGAAGGAAGAAATAATTTCAGACGCTTGGAATGGATGGGTGGAGGATTAACGTTCTAAAACAAGAATTAAAGAAGAAGGAGAGAGAAAAATTGATTGAGAAATTTTGGAAATAAAATTGAAAGATAAAAAGGTTGAAAGAAGGTTAAGGGTAGCAATCACAAAAATCGACGCAGTTTAAACAAAAAACTTGAAAGATTTTTTATTTGAACTCAATGAACTCAGTTTTATTTCACATATTTCCAAGAGATACAGTTTCACAAAATTCTTTAGCTCTCAAAAACTCCATATTTCCAGAAATCAGTTTTATAATATTTTTTCTAAAAATCCTTATCTCTTCTTTTAAAACCACAAAAAGAAAAAAAGGGATGAAATTCAACTTGTTTTAAAACAAGTTTTTTTTATAATTTTATGGAAAATTACTCATACTTGTTTGTTGTTGCTTTTTGATTCATTCGCGTTTTTGACCAACCATTTCAGCTTTTATCCATGCATAAAGCCTTTTTTGACGTCACAGTTTTTAGCCATTATTAAAAAAAGTTGATTAACTTGTGATATAACAACTTTCAACGGTTTTAAAGATACAAAAAGAAATAAAAGCCGTTATGTTTTGTAAGCAACAGTTTTTTTTTAAATTAACATGAACTTCATTATTTTTTCAGTTTTAAACCAAAAAACACCAGTGACTGCGATAGTTCAGTTTATTTTCGTAAATTACGTATTTGACTTCACAGTTTTATTATTTTTTAACAAATTCTAGAAGAATCATGCTCCTTTAACAAAAAACAGTTTAAATTATTTTTTATTATTATTGCATTCATAAAAAAATACACAGTTTATAAATCATCTTCATGCTCAACAGTTAACTATTAAATATAAACGAAAAAAAGTGTCACTTAATAAAAAGTTGTACTTACGGTCGAGCTCAGTTATAAAACTTTTTTTAAGTAAGACAAATGCTTTGTCAGTTAAATTCTAAAAAATACAATTAAATTATGAAAATGATTTTATTCATAAAATGTCGAAGATGAAACGGACAGTTTTAAAAAAAATTATATTTAAAGGTATACTGATGATCAAGAAGAACCAGTTTTACCAAATTTATAAAAATCTTTCCTAGTAACGAGGCTTCTTTAAGATTTTTATACAAACACAGTATAAATTTTTGTAAAAAAATAGTCAAAAAATGTTTAAATCTTATTGTGTAATATTTTATTCAACACACAGTTTTTTCAAATACTTTTAAATCTCATTTAAAAGGCAACATTTTGATGGTGCAGTTAAAATGAGAATACACTAACGAATTTCTGATTACAGTTATCAAAAAATTCATCTCATTCAGTTTTAAACCCTATGAAAAAAATTTTCCACATTTTGTTTGACAGTTATCAACAGCAATAATTTATTACACATATATCATAAATTTCAAATTTCCACATCAGGAAAAAATTAAATAACATCTTGGAAATATTAATATATTTTCAAATATTTTAAAGGTGACGCAGTTTTATTTATTTTTCACAAATTATTCTGGGATAAAAATCCATTCACACTATGTACACACTCAACTCCAGTTTAAAAATTTTCTAAAATATCCAAAGGCTAATATGTAATAATAAACAGTAAAAATGTAAGTCAAAAAAATAAAATTTAAAGCCAAAATTATTTGCTTTTTTTTCTTGAATTTCTTAAGGAAATGGCAACTAAATATTTGGTATAACAGTTAAATAAACTTATTTTATTTTGAATTCCAATATATTAAATCCTCATACCCTTTATTGAATTAAAATACAAATCATAAAGAACAAACAAGGGATCAAATTTACATAAATCATCCTGACAACTGTAGTTTGGACGTCTCAGTTAAAGTAGCACAGGCAGTTAGTTCAACAAAAGTTACGATGAATTTTTTTTCCATTCTATCTCGAGTGCCTGACGAAGGTAAAGAAAAGATATTCATTGGAACAATTTTACAAGCTTTTTGTCAGTCGTCTTTCAACAGTAAAGTAAGTGTCTTTAAAATTATTTAGTTTAATGACTGTTCTGTTCAGTTTAAATCATGATGGATAATATTAAATGAAATTACAAAAGCAGTTTAATCCAATTCGCTTCTAATCATCCTCCCAGTTTAAAAAAAATATATTGCTCTTTACGCTTTGTATTTACATTTATCAACAGTAATAATTTATTATGTATTATAAATATTCTTTTCTTTTTTTTCCACGCCATAAAAAAATAACACAAATATAAGAATTTCATTTTTTTCCCTTCATTTTTGTTTTTGGGATGAAACAAAAAAAAAACAAAAAAAATGTAAACATTAACACACAAGGAAATGAATAATGAGAAACATATTTTTAAAGAGAAAAAATATTGCTTGATGAAGACGAAAAAATAGGAAGAAGACTTTTACAAGAAAAAAAATTTGAATCAAAACCACACCGCGCCGTTTATTATTTTATTTTATTCTTTTTTGAGAAACTGACTACATAGAATTTACTTTACATACAAAAAAAAGATAGGCAAAAAAAGGGACACAATTTTATTTATTTTATTGAAAAAAGCAGCTTTGGTAAATTATTTAAATTTATTTTTCTTTGTTCCAATAAACTTTTAAATTTTTAAATTTAGAAAAAAATATTATTATTCATGCCCGAAAGATAAAAATCGAAGCATGAAAACAGCAAACTTTGATTTTGAAGAAAAAAAACCCTCGACTCGAATGACGATAAATTTTTTAATGTTTCGATTTGAGAGTGAGAGAGATCATGGATGAGAAGCGACTGACCGGCTTTTGCTTTAAGTTTATTCAGTTATAATCGAATCTAAAAAAAATTTAAACCTTTCTAAGATTAATCTGATTCTATACTACCAAAACAATGGGCCAACCGTCGGGATATACTTGAAATGGAACGGATGGAGCTGAACGTTTTCCAAAATGCATAAATTCTCGATTAAATTGTTTCTTTTCCATTAAAGGCTCATAATCACCAGAAAATCTTTTTCCGAATGGCATAAAATTTCGGTCAAACTAAAAATACATACATATTATTTTTTATTTTTTCTAATAAAATTTTATGGTTTGTAAGAAAATATTAAATTTTTTGAAGACAGTTTATGTTGCCTAAGCAAACAAAAAAAGTGAAAGTACAAAAAATAAAAATATTAAAATGCTTTTTATTTTTAAAAGCTTTTTGCGAAGTAGTCAGATTTTTAATTTTTAAAACAAGGAAAATGCTTCCAAAATATCTTTTCATCGAACAGTTAAAAACGACTTTACTTTAAAAAAAAGTTTTCCATACAACCTACAACGAATGCAGTGCAGTTACTTTATTTTTATTAATGACATATTATAAAAAACATTTCCAGTTTTAATTAAAATTTAGAAATTCCGAATGTCACAGTTTTATTTTTGCATAAAAAATATGGAATTCAGTTTATAAATAAAATTCTTTTTGCTGACCTTCAAAGCACCTGATTTGAATAAATTTTTTTCAATAATCCCTTTTAAAATTCCCAGCCAAAGAGTTCAGTTTAAAATCAAAATTTAAATATTTTTTATCGTAAAAAATGACTCCGCCACAAGACAGTTAAACAATAAAAAAAAAATACAAACCTCTGAAGCTCGTTTATCATAAACTCCAACAGAAAGGGGACGGAAAAGTTGGAATTCACCGTTGTTGCTGCTGCTGCCACGTTTACCAAAATGCATGAATTCTCGATTAAAATTTCTTTTTTCTCCTTGTGATCCATCTATAAAAGAAATTATTTTATCTTCATTATCTTTATCGTTAACACAGAGAAAAGGACAGTTAAAGAAGGTAAGAAAAAAAGTTTATAAAAATTAAAAATATTAAATCACAGTTTCACAGTTAATACAAGAGTTTTTTGAGCCAAAAATGAGAGTTTGGAAGCTGATTTGCGTCAATATAGTTTTCTAAGTTTTCAAAAAATGCATCAATGGTGCAAAATTTTATCGCAATGAACAGTTTTTAAAAAAATCAACCAAAAATTTCCAGTTTTTAAAAAACATACATACCACAAAACTACAACTACGAAAACAGTTAATTAATAAATAAAAAAAACTTACAAATATCTTGTGCTGAAGCAAATGCAATAATTATTGATAATGCAACAAAGGCAGCCAAGAGGAAGTTCACGGATGATGAAGAAGACATACTGTATTGTAAAATGGAATGGAAGAAGGCGTGGGAGAAAGAAAATGAGAGGAGACACAAGTACTGAAAATTTTTAAGCTTTGTAAAAGTCAATTTATATACAAAATGAAGCCCTCGAATAACAAAAAATAAAAAATCTCGTCATTCATACTTTAAAAATAAAAAATAAAAGAAGTGATATAAGAATGTGTTGTCTCAAAAATAAGATTGGCACTTATACGATTTTTATTTAAAATTTTTTTGATTGCATACGTCAAAAAAAAAAAAGCTTTATACTCAATCTCTTGAACTCAAAATTATGTTTACATATGGAAAAATCTTTATGAAATAGCGGTAGCACCAAAAAAATTTAAGGAGAAGGATATGAGCCTCCTGAGGGCGGCGGAGAAAAAGAAGTAAGAAAAAAAACATCAGAAAATTTTTTTTCGGTCAATAGGCGGAGCACAAAAGTGGGTCTCTTAAAAAAACCAACCAAAAAAATGATGGAAATATGCCAGTAGAAGAAAATAAAAATTGAAAAATAAAAAAAGAGATGAAACATCTTCCGTCAAAAAAAATATAAAGAGGATGATGAAAAGGTTAATGGAACTATGCACTCAAAAAAGCCAACCAAAAAAAAATGAGGCAAAAGATACGAAATATTTTATCTTTTTTTTTGTGGGCAACAAAAAAAAGTGATGAGCTTCTTTTTTCCTTAATGGATGAAAACGGGATTCCTCTTTTTTCTTTAAATTTAAAAATAAATGTTTGTTGTTGTAAGTGAGAGAGAGCACTTATAAGTCAAAGTCACAAAAAAATAAAATAAAAAATATTTGAGATTTCTTTTTTATTTCGTTGCGGCTTTTTGCGAACTTTGAGATAGAATATTGCATGATACTCAAAGAAAAAAGCAAGAGAGATAAAGCGGAGAAATTTGAAACTTAATGTTTATGTTTTTTACGTTGGGATTACGTTAATATTAGCGAGGGCAAAAGCAAAAGTTGCAATGAACACGACAAAAATAAAAAAATAAAGAGGCCAAAACGATGATGTCAAAGAAAGAATGAATGAATATATTTACTAAAATCTTTTTTGTAGCCAAGAAAAATATATTCCATTAATATTTTAAGACCCAAGAAAAGTTTCTTTTTTTCTTAAAAAACTAAGACCCGAAACAGGCTTCCTCAGTTTAAAACTTTAAAAAAAATTATTTTTTCAAGACTTCTTTGTTCTAACAACAAAAATGAAGTTAATTGCGCAGTTTAAGCTTTTTTTTGTAAACTTTTTTTTCCACAGTTTAAATAACGTAAAAATGAACGTCTTTTTAACAGATAAGTGATAAATTAAATTACAGTTTTGTATTTTTTATTGAAAAAAATTTTTGATCCTTTTTTCTTTCTGCTCCCTTCACTTATCAATAATCCTTCTCAGTCCGACAGTTAAAAATAAAATGAATATCAAAATGGCAATTATTCTCATTAAGCATCGATGGCTCAATTTTATTTTTTTTCTGAATACTTTTCCTTTCCTAATCTCAACATATCAATCAACAGTTAATAAAAAGAACGTAACCAAATTCAGTTTAAATTAATTTAAAAAATATAAAGCAGCTTTAATGCAGTCAAAACATTTTCTTTTTCATTGGCAATTTAGAAATTTTTTGACACACACCCACGTACGCAGTTTTGTTTTAAAGTTTAATTAACATAGAACAACTAGCTGACAGTTAAAATGAACATAAATATTTTGAAGATATTTATTTACCATCAAAAAAAAGATATTTTTCAGTTTTATTTTTTCTAAATCTTTTCTCTTCCCTATTTCTACCTCCAGCCTCAATATCGAGCAGTTAATATATAAAAAAAAAGAAAAGAAAAGAAATGTCCAGTTTAAATTTTCTTTAAAAAAGCGTTAAAGAAGCCAAAGCATTTTTTTCTTAAATGATTTAGATATTTTTTTGACCCATTAAAATCATAACAAAATTTTTAAAGATGTTTACTTCCGGCAAAATATATTTCGCAGTTTTATTTTTAACTGAATAAATTTCCTTTCCTGCTCATTCCTCTATCCAAGTACCTTTACAGTTAATATAAAAAGAAAGCCCCCAGATTAATTAATATCCAATTTAAATTAATTTATAAAATAGGAAGGCAACTTCAAAGAAGCCAAAAAAAAAATTTTCTATTGATAATTTAGGAATTTATAGACAAGAAGAAACCTTAACAATAAATATCTCCTTTCATAGTTGATTTAAATGAACCCAATAAAAATATTATTAATAAGAAATGCCTTAAACAGTTTTGTAACCCTGAGCAGTTTCTTTTTAAAAAACAATAATCTTAAGAATTTATAATTAATAAATTTGTCAATAAACTGAACACAGTTTAGAATATAAATCTTGATCGAAAAATCAATTCAGTTTTAATAAAAGTAAATATTGTCACAAGAAAATTTTACTGATCAGTTTTTTTTATCCAAACTCATGATATTTTTGTAATATTGTAACGTATTAAAATTTTTAAATATTAAAAAATGGTTTATTCAGTTACTGTATCCATTAAAAAAATCGTAAACAAAGATTGTTTTTCCTTCACACATCATTTTTTTGTGTTTACAAATTAAAATTTTTTGTTATGAGCCCCATTAAAAAAATATTGTCTAATAAAACCTCGAAAATAACAGGTTGCTTTTATTGTGGCTATAGCTTAATGGTTTCTCAGGAATATTTTTCTATTTTTTTTATCTCCGTTTAAAATACATACAAAAACACGAACAACAAAAATTTTACGAATTTAAAAGGAGATATTAAAAAAATGCCACAAAAAAAAGTAGTCGACAGTTAGAAACAATAAAAAAGATATGAAAGAAAGAAAAAATATTCAATATTTTTTTTAGGGGTAAATATTTTAAAAAGCAATTTTTTCAAGCGTCAGTTTTTATTTATTTTTACGTTATCCATAATTGATTATCCTCACACACCCGCCTCCCCAGAATGCCTTTATAAATTTATAAAACAATGGAAATATCTCGGTAGCAATTTGCAGAGACAGTTAAAATAAATTTTTTTCTTACTAAAAAGCAATAAAAAGTTTTGCAGAATAAAAAAAAATTGGGCCACTATCATTGAAAAGCTTGAATTCAGTTTTTTAAAATAAATTTTTTTTGGAAGTTCAAGACAAACTTCTTAGAACAGTTTTTTTATTTGTATTTACCAACTTTAAAGCTTTATATTTTTTTCCAAAAGACTGAATCGTAGACAGTTTTTTTTCTTCATTTAAAAAATTGAAGGCAAGATTCAGTTATAAAAAAGAAACAATAAAATGTTGAAAGCAAAAAGGCAGAGAAAAAACAGACATTTTTAAAAAATGACTTACTGGATGGAATGCGTCATAGAAAAAGAAAATAAAATAATAAAAAAGAATAACAAAAAAAATGCAGCAGTGTGGGTGAAGTGAAGAGAACGAACGAATAAAAATTTAAAATGTGTCGAAAATGGGAAATTGTTTTAAATCAAATTTGTGGTTAGCAACAAATTTATTCTGTCAATTTTAAAATCTCAAACTAAAAAGAATTCACACAGTTTAAAAATTGAAAATAAAAATATGAATAATCAAAGCAGTTGAAAAATATTCACCAAATGTTTTGTTAGAATATTTTATGACAAACCATGACACAGTTTTTTATCCAAAAAGAATGAACCAAAACGACGACGTTCTTAGAAAACAGTTAATTTAGAACAACTCTAGAAAAGCAGTAAAAAAAGCCACCATTAAATTAAGAGGCAGTGTTCAATGAAAACAAATAACAATAAAAGACAATGAAGAAAAAAAACAGTTTTAGCAGAAAAATATTTCGAGTGTCAAAAAATTAAAAAAATAAATTTGATAAAATCTAAAAAGGCCTTTTAACAGTTTTTTTTTAAAAAAAAGTAATGAATAAAAAAGTTCACACAGTTTAAAAATATTTTTTGACTTTAATGATATTGCGTAAAAACAATCATGAAAGTTGTTTGCTCAGTTTTTTATTTAAAATAATTTAATCTTGTGGATACAAAACAACCCAGTTTAATTTAAATAACATCCGTCAGATATTCCAGAAACCAGTTTTATTTAGTTCCAAACTTTAACACCAATCAGGACAACAGTTTTTATTTTATTTTTTAATGATTTTTCTTTCCTAGCAATTTCCCGCTAAACTCAATCCGAGAGAGTTTTTATTGGACACAGATTTCCAAAACAAAAAATATGGAAATAGATAATTAAAGTATTATTTTTTTAGAGACAAAACAAAGCATCAAAAAAAATAAAAATTGTTTATAAAAACATTCCTAGAAAAAAAATGATTGAGAAGTTTGATAAGCTTCGATCTCATCTTTGCTTTTCTGCTTTTGATATTTTTTTGTTTTGGGCTATAGCAGTTTTAGACTGTTTTTCTTATTCACCCATTTTTTACACTAATATTTTGTTTATTTCAGTTTTTTTTTGTCTAAACATTTTTTTTTTTGCGTCGCTCGTGAAATAGGGTTGCGAAAGTGACCTTTAAAGGCGGATTCTTATTTTTTTTCTCCAACTAAACCTTACAACAGTTTTTTTTATTTCATATAATTTTTTTATTTTTAACTAAAATGCCTATAGTTAAAAAACCTCAAAAAATTGAAAATAAAAAAATATTTCGTCGCAAACTTCAAATTCCTGAATTGTCTTCATTCCTACCAACAACCACTTCAGTTATTTCTAAATATGTTTTATGTTTCCTAACGTGTTGTTTTGGCATTATTCTTGCTTATGGAATTATTCCATTAATATATTTTTTGGCTTCAAGAAACAGTGATTTTCCAGTTGAAATGATTAATGAATCATGTTTTATTGAACTTCATATTATTTCTTTTGATAATGATGAGGTAACTCCCCACCAAACTTGCGCGATTCCAGTTTTTTATTAACCTTTTAAAAATATTTAAGGAATTAATTTTCGAGCTAAATGAAGTTTTAAAAAGTCAATATCACATTCGAAAGCAACATTACCGATTCGATCCAATTATTGCCATGTCATTGGTATTCTTTTTTTCAGTTTTAATTATGCATTATCCATTCAAATTTAAAAAACGTTCCATTCAAAAAATTAAAAAACTTCAAAATTTGAAACAATATTTATTTTATTTAAAAACTATTCTTTTTGTAAAACAATGTGTTACTGCTTTTCATATATTTTTAGTTGTTAAATTTATTTATACTTATTCCATCGCGGATTGTTCAGTTTATTTTGATTATGAATAAATATCAGAAACTACGTCAAATTAAAGTTTAATACAGTTTTTTCTTTGAAGTTTTAATTTATTTGACTTTGAAGCCTTGCTTGAATAATATCTTGATCCAACAGTTTTACTTTTTTTGAATAAAAACTATCAAAAAGTTAATATGATGAAGAACAGTTTTTTAAGTAAATTAAATTTTTTTTTCATTTTATTTCACGATTTTAAAAACCTGTATGTACATAAAATTGCAGTTTTAACCTATTTTATCCACGTGAAAGTTTTATAAGAATAAACAACCTAACCTTTATGTAGATGACAGTTTTATTTTAGGTTTAAAAAATACTACTATTATCCGAATGATTCTGTGATAAAAAAAATTATCCCAGTTTTTTTAAATAAATATAATATACCTTTAAACCTTATCCGACTATCATGAAAAGTGAATAAAAATATATTTAACAGTTTTAAACCTTTATTTTTTTCCATGAAAACTTTTCCAAATCGTCGTCACTTTTGATGCAAAAAAAGTTTAGTGTTTCGACAATCACACAACCACCAGCGAACACAGTTTTATTTTTTTATTATCTTGAATTGACGGCATTACTAAAAGCCCAAATACCCTCAAACAAATGCCCCAGACCGCAGTTTAAAATCTCCCTCTCCAAAATAAAGATAACCCATCCTCCTTTTTTTCTTTTACAAATTAACCGATGTTTTAATATAAAAAAATGTCATTTTTGAAAATTGCTGCAGCCAAGTGAGTGAGTGAAAAGCCGCCACTAAATTATCCCATCAGCTGCATTCCATCCAACCTAGGTCAAAGACAAAAAAGAAAGAAAAGAAAGAGGTACTACCATTTGAGAAAGCCAAAAACAAACGATGACCAAGAACAACAACAACCCAATCTTAATTTTAGATATTGGAAAGAAAATATGACATTTGTTGTTGCATTTATTTTATATATTTTTTTTGTGCCGAACTTTATTTTTGGTTTTGGTGGTGCTTGGTTTCCTTCTTTTCGTTTTTTTGCTTGCACTGAACTGCTCAAAAAAAACAGACACACAATGAGACGATTTTAGCTGAACAGCACAGGCAGGCAACACAGTGAGAAAAAAAAACATTTGCGCGTTCCCTTTTTTTTGTTTTTGGCCCAACGAAAAAAAAATTAACGCCGAACGAGAGAGAAAAAAAAGCGCGCAGTTTTCTCTATTTTTTATGATTTATTTGATTTTGGTTTTGATTCATAGGTTTACTTGATTTTTCAGTTTTATTTTTCTTTACTCCAAATTAAAAAAGATATGACAAAATTCAAGAAAACTTTACCAATTTATTCTGATCTTGATGAAATTGATAAAACAACCAATTGTTTTAAAATTGTTACAAATCTTGTGAAATTTCTTTTCTTTATTAGCGTTGTAGCTGGTATTGCATTTGCTGCAGCATTTGGAACCTTTTTCGCCACTTATTCTTTCACCCCAAAAACTACGAAACCCACAAATTTGATTGATGAAGCTTGTTATGTTCAAATTCCATTTTACGCTGCCAAATATCTTTCAGTAAGTTTTTTTTATTTTCCTGATGCCTTTGTTTTGGGTCTTTTAAAAATTGGCTGTGATTTGAAGAAATATCCATAAACTACAATTTTAAAATTAAATAAGTAAATATTGTTAGTCGCAAAGTCTTTGCTGCAATACTCTGTTTTTTTTTAATGCTAATTTACTTAAATTGTTTATCTCTTAAATTTGTTTTTTCTCCCTCTCCAAAAAGGTATACAGTTTTTTTGCGTCAACAAGCCGCGTCAACTATAAAAAAATTGCTTCAGTTATTAATAATTTTTGGGCGTAGGCTTTTTAAATAACTCGTCGACGATTCTCGTTCACAGTTTAAAAAAAAGAATAGGGTATTTTGAAAAAGAGCAGCAGGCTTGAAAACGAAACCCAGTTTATAAAAATAAATTTATTACCCACCTTTTTTGTGAAGTGCATACGAATTTTATCTCATCTGCTTAGCCCCAATTTCTAAAATTATCCGCAGTTTTTATTTTTATTAATAATTTTTACTAAGGAGCGCTTTTCCCTTTCCCAAGCCAAATGAAATCCTCAGTTTAAAAAAATAAACTTAGCAATTGAATATTTGAAAAACAGTTTAAATGAAATTTTAAAATAATATTAAAAAGTCTCATAAAAAAGGAATATTTAAAGGAAGTTAAAAAAATTATTTCTATGTCAATTTTTTCAAAATGGAGTGGGCCAAAACATGCAGTTTATTAATAAAATAATTATTTTTTAAATCTGTTTTTTTTGGATACAAGCCGGCTCTTTTTTCATCTGTTCCGACCCATTTGAAACACGGTTCAACAGTTTAAAAAAAGGATTTTATTTATCAATTTTAACAAACAGTTTTTTTTTCTTCTTCTACACGCTTGAGTGTTCAGTTAAAAAAATAAAAATATAATCTCTCAAAGGCAATAATTTAAAACTAATCAAAAAAAATGAAAAATTCCTTATTGCAATTCAGTTTATTTTTAGCGTAAAGAAAGCGCCATTAAAATAATCAATGATGATTATGTTCCAAAATATGAAGATTATTTATTGGATATCGCAAATGTTTATGAAAGAAAAATTGAAACCGTTTTTAATTTATTCAAAAATCAAACCGAAATTCGTGAAACATATTTTTATGTTGATCCCATTTTTGTTATGACTGGAGTTTATTTTGCCACCGCTCTTATTAGCCTTATCGTTTGTTGCATTCCAATTGGTGCATCTCCATATGACATGATTGGGCATTATTCATTTTGTTATTATCTTCAACGCTTTTTCCGTTGCCTCATTTACACATATTTTTTTATGCTCGTTGCTTTGGGTTCATTCAAATTTTACACTCTTTACAAAGTTGATTGCTCTGAATACTTTTGAAAAATACGTTGTTGTTTTTTTGGTAACAGTTTTTTCTTTGTTTTCCACTGTTTACATGTTTGGACAGTTTTAAAAAAGGCAAATAAATAAAAGAAAACAAAAAAAGATATTACATTCGTTTGAATAACAGTTAAAAAAATAAATTTAATCTTTTCACATTTATTTAATAATGTACAGTTTTTAAAAATAAAATAAAAAATAAAAATTAATGAATATTGAACAGTTAATTTGCTATCCAAATGTGGCATCAAGCAATCCACAAGAAATGCAGTTTATTATTCGTTGTTATGAAAGATTTTAAAAGTACACAGGTCGGCACAGTTTTTATTGATGATAAAAATAAATAAATCCTTAAAAGCGTTGATTTACAATTCCTCCCAGTTTATGAAAAACTTTTTGTGTGTTACTTTTTTAATAAAAAAATCTTCGCATATTTTAACGAATATTGACAGTTTAAAAAACCTTCATCGACTTCGGACAATTAAAAAAATACTAAATTTAGAGACAGTTTTGTTAAACCACGAACAGTTTTCTTTCAATAAATAAGAATGTTAGAATAAACGAAAAAAACGTATGGCAGTGAAGGTTGTTAACAAATAGCGTCAAAATGCAACCAGTGTATTGTAACACTCTTTTAAAAAATTGTCCAGTTTATAATATCCCGAATTTCAGGGAATTCTAAGCTTTTTGTAAATTTTACTTATTCATTTTTATTCACCTCAAAACCCATTGTGCAGTTTTTTTAATATTCATATATAAATCATTTATTTTTCAAGAAAATTGAAATCTATTCAAAAACAGTATTAAAAAAAAATACAAAAGAGACATAAACATCAGCTACCTAATCCATACAAATCAAAATTAGTTATTAAAAAAATAAACCTCCAAAACATATTTAAAAAACCACTGTAAAACACATTTTATAAAAAAAAAATATTAATTATTCTAATAAAAAATTGAATCCTTTTTGTTTCCATTCTTTTTTGATGATAAATAAAATAAAATATACGTAAAAAATTATTATATAAAAAAGTAAGAAAATAACACGTGTATTTTGGTTGATCGGAGTAAAAAATTAATAATAAAAAAACGACAAAAATTTTTTTTGTTAATAAAAGTAAAAAAAGAGATGAGAGACACAGAGAGAAGAGAGGAGATGAGGAAAAAATGGGATGTACAGTAATGTAATGATAATAGTAATAATGATTCAATGAAGACAAAAAAATTTTATTAATTTTTTTTACGATGTTTCTTCTTCGTTTGAATTTGTTGTTGATGATGAATTATTTAATCCTCCTTCAATAATTCGCTGAGATGAAAATATTTTGGCAAGACTATCTGCTCCAGCTGAACCTATTAATGGTCGAGATGGATGAAATGCTACAGATAAAACACTCATATCAGATTTTTTTCGATGTGCAGCAATTTCCTAAAAAAAATTATAATAAACTTATTCAGTTTTTAGCTTTTATATATTCCGAACTTTTTACTGTCCAGTTTAAAAACCGTAACCGAAAAAATTAAAAGGGAGCAGTTTAAAAATATAAAATAATTTTTCTTCCTTACTTGTAAACATTTCTTTTGTTCCATATTCCAAATTCTTAATGAACCATCATGTGATCCACTCATAAGATATAAGCCATTAGGATCAATAGCTAAGGTGGAAATAGCTTCCATATGAGCAATTGCTCCATATACTTGTTTTCCTTAAAAAAATCAATCGTCAGTTTTTTAAATTCTTTGGCAGTTTAAAAAAAATATATATACCCGTAACATTATCAAAGTAACGAATTTTTCTATCACTTCCAGCTAAAACTGTAACAGGCATAGTTGGATGAGATAAAATTTTAAAAATGTCTCCAATTTCTTCTGAAAAAATTATGTCCCGTTAAATAAATGCAGTTTAAAAATTTTTTTTACCATTAGCTGGAAATTCAAAATTTAATACAATTCCACCAGTTTCGATATCCAAAATAGCTGCTTTTTTATTTGAATATGCAACTAAAAGTTGTTGAGGTTCAGTTGAAACTATATCAATTGATTGTGGAATTGCTCCATTACAATCAATGGTTTTAAATAAATATTCATTTTCATCCGATGTACTTAAATCCCATATTTTTATTGTGGCATCAGCCGAAGCTGAGATAAGATTATTTGTGGATGAATGGTATTTAACCGACCATACCGCATCGTTATGGCCATTGAAGCGAGCTTGTAATACTGTGACATCTGAAAATAATAAACTCCAATTTTTATGGAAGACAGTTAAAGAAAAAAATAATAAACAAACCAAAAGTGTCATGAATATCAATGTTTACTGAAGGAACTTGCCAACAGCAAATTGTTCCATCAAGGGCGCCAGTATAAAGATTATCTCCCGTTGGGGACATATCAATTGAAAGTATTGGGCAACTAAAAAAATATATATAGCAGTTTAAAATTTTTTTATCTTTGTAGTTTGCTTCACTCAAATCTACCAGAAGACAACCACACAGTTTTTTTAGTACGTATCTTTAACTATAGGGCAAAAACTTACTCATGTCCACGGAAAGTATAAATAGGTTCAATATCAACGATGCCAGAGAGATTATTTGCTTGCGCTAAAAAAATTTAGCATATTTTATCCATGTCAGTTTTATTCAAATTTTATTTTACCTTTATTGCTTTCAGATAATTTTGAGTCATTTAAATTCCATAATTTTGCTGTTCCATCTTCGCTGGCTGTAATTAAAACGGGCTCAACAGGATGGAATTGAATAGCCCTAACTGCATCATAATGGGATCTTAAAGTATATTTTAAATTCCATCTAACGCTCAAAGATGAATCCTCTTCATTTAAAGCAAAATCATCTTTAATATCCACGACATCTTCATTTTCATTATTTCCTCCGCTGCCACCAATAAATTGATTATTTTCATCAAAATGTGGAGATGATTCATTATTTTTATTTTCAACTCCTGAATCTTCTGATGATTTATCGGAAGATTGGCTTAAACTTGATTGACGCTTTTTTTGTTGTTCAATTCGATATCGTTCTCGCATTTTATTAAAGGTTGTTTCATCAATTCCCCATTCATCTCCAGCGCCTGTTGGAGGTTTAGATCCTTAAAATAAAAATTATTATAGCTACTTGCAATTTGTCTCCTCAAAACAGTTTTGATAGCTTTGATTCTGATTGCAACTAACCTTGAGGGACTTTTTTAGTTGTGGAAGTTTTTTCCTTTTCTTGATCTAAAAATGAAAATTCATCCATAGCTTCCATTGCATCATTATCAAGGAGGCTATGGTCATTTTCAATATCATCAAGATTTGAATCAGCTTCAGGATCACGAAGATTGTATTTGCGTAAAAAATCAGCGGTATTTAAAATTTCTTTTTCTGTATCATCGAGAGCTTTTTTAGATGCGTCAGAGCTGGAAAACAAAAGATGCACATTAGCTACCGAAACAACGATTTAAAAAATTAGCTTACTCAAGCTCATTTGAATCAATCGCTCCACTACCCGTATTTCCAAGAAGTTTAGCAGAGCGGAAAGCTCGAACATTGACTATGCCATCGCTATATCCCAATTCCTAAAAAGCATTCATCATTTATTAAACAAATTCCCTAAACCTTAAGTTAGTTTGTACCTCCAAATATTGTTTTAATGATAAGCGAGCTCGCTTCCAAATGGGATCTTCTTTACTATTATTTACTGCATCAATATCAAGTGGAACTTCACTTGGAATTTCTAAAACAACAAATCGAATCAATCCTCAGTTTCAAAAAAAAAAGAAATTAAATTTCTAACCAGGTTTATCTTCATCTTCAATATTCTCTGGATCTTCGCCATTATGAGTTAAGCGATGAATTTTAAGCCTTTCTTGTTTTAATGAATATTCAAGCATTTTTATTCGTCGAACTAAATCTCGTTTTAAATTTTCTTGTCCTTTTCTTTCACCTTGAAGAAAACTTATTCGAGCCTAAAAACAATAATAATGGGAATGAGTAATCGCGATTGCATAGTAAAAAGTGAGTTTCAATTACCTTAAGTTCAGCTCGTTCCATTTCCCAATGAGTCCTTTCTAATTCAATTCGACTCCATTCATGTTGTAAAAAATGTAATACACCGGGCATAGTATATGGTACACGTCTCTGAAAATATGGGTATGAGTTGTCATAGGCAAAAATGATTCAGGGTAAAATTTAAAAGTGCTATTTTACTATGGAAAAGTTTCGATTATCGAAGCCACTAAAAAAGTGATTTAAAAAAATCTTACTTCATCACTTTTTCTTTGTGAATCTTGTTGTTGTTGCCCATTCATAATTGATGAACCTGCTCCACCTTCATAAGTATTTAATCCCGAATTTCCTCCATCATTTTCTATTCCAGAAATGGATGATGGACGATTTAAGGGTGGATTAGGTCCACCCGAATTATCACCAATATTAACCATCATTTGAAATAAAATTTAGAAGAAAAAAAAGCGACAAGAAAGAAATAAATATATATATAAATTTAGTACCAAAGATTTTTTTTCACCAAAAAAATATATATATGAATAAGTGTAAAAACTGAAATTTTATAAAACTTATTAACAAACAAAAATTGATTTTAAAAGCAAGGGAACTGATAAAATTATTAGAAAAAGTGTGAAAACGATTAGATTGAAAAAAATAAATATTTCTGCGCATTAACAAACACAGCTCGAGAACACAAACTTCCTTTTTAATTTTTTTTAGATAAATTTTTTTTAAGGTTCCGGTGTTGCTTGCTTATTTATTTCTTTTCGAGTTCCAACATCTTCATTCTTTGGCAAAATGTTCAATAGAAAGAAAAAGGCGCGTGTATTGATTTTTTCCCCGGTCTTTCTTTCCTTTCTTTCTTCTTGTGGCGGTATTAGTAGTGGTTGTCGTTCTTTTTTTCCTTTTCATCGCCTTCTTCATCATTTTTCTCCCTCTCTTCCTGCGGTTGCTATTGCGGTTGCAGAGCCTTACTGGCCTGCTGCTAGCTCTTCGTTTATTTTTTTGTGTTGAAAAAAACATAATAAAAATACAAAGAAAGAATATTCAGTGTGCCACTGAAAGAAAAAAAAACGAGACTTTTCTGGATATGAAAAGAACTTTTTTTAAGCAAAATAAAAAATGAATTTGTCGTTAAACGAGAGGGAAAGAAGTCCTTGTCATTCTCTTTGTCTCACCATGTTTTGTTTTTTTGACGAGGTTAAATTTGTTTTTTTACTTTTCTTTCACATCTCAATTGGGTTTTGGATGTGCTTTATTTTTGTTTGATTTCCGCAGTTTAAAAAATTGAAATTAGTTATGTTAAAAATTACGTGATAATTTTTAAAAAATAATAAAACAATACAAAGCAGTTAAATTATATAAAATATTACAAATCAAACTCAAAGCAAAACTTCAGTTTGTATTCGCAACTTCAACCTTAAAAGAATCCTCAACAGTTTTTTTTATCTTAAAACTTGTTTCAAAGTAGCACAGTTAAAAATCTCTATGAAAAAAATTCCTGCGATAAAAAACTTAAAGTTAATATTTTGGCTTTCATCCTAATTTTTTGCCAAACCATGGTTTCATCAGTTAAATATTATACGATCAAGCGGCTTTACAGTTTTTTTGAACACCACAAAGATTTTGGTTAAAAATTTAAGCTGCATTGGAAAGATAAATGATAGCAGCAATTTTTTAGAAACAGTTATTTGAATAATATATATTAAAAATACAATGCAGTTTTGTTAATAAATTTTTAAACAAAGAAAGAAAATAGTTAATGATTTCAGTTAAAAGTTATTTTTACCAATAAAACAACAATGTCTAGGTTTTTTGTTATATGTCCGTTTTATTTTTTATCTTGCAGTTTATAAGTAAATTATTTCCATGCTTAAAGAATTTCATGAAAATTTCTATTTTTTAAAATAACCAGATAATCATGCTTTACAGTTTTTTGAAAGAAAACAATCAAAATTTTCCTTGAATTTTTGCCCTAATATTTTTAGAAAAAACAAGAACTCAGTTTTATTTTAACCTCAATTTGAATATGCCAGTATTTTTCTGTATTAACATTACGGAGTGCTTTTCAGTTAAATTTTGTAAAATAAAAAGAAGCTACACCCTACCACGAAACTTCACAGTTTAAAAAAATAAAAAATTTGTGTAAATTATTTTTTGCACCGAATCCACTTTGTTCCAGAAATATAAAAAAGAAGCAATTTTTCACATATTTTCCCATCATTGACAGTTTGTTTGACTCTTCCCTCTTTTTTTCTTTTCCTCCTATTTTTTTTTTTGATAGAACACTTGTTGTTTGAATCGCATTCACTTTTTTTAAAACCAATTTTCAATTGTCCTTGTGTTGGTTGGTCACGGACATGGTTCATTGACTTTTTTTTAAACTTTTTAAATAAAAAATTTTTTATTGTCCAAAAAAGGATGTGACTCTTTTGAGTCAAAAAAATAATTTTTGTTTTTGGGAAAACGAGCGTCCGTAAAAAGAAATATGAGACTTTGTTCATGTCAATTTTATTTTGATTTTTTTTTGTTGTCAAAATACCTTTGATCGGCGGCGGTGGCAGTCATCATATCATCAGTGTGTTTGTTTGGATCAATTTGATGATCGATTTGTAAATGAATTTTGAGAGACATGCGACGGCGATCAGTTGGTTGATAAATGCCCTAAAGTGTGATATATTGATGGGTATTGAAGAAAAAAAAAGGTTATCGACCGATATAAAAAAGATTTCGATTAGATTGATCGAGAGAGACGCGATTTGTCTTTTTAAAATAAAATAAAAATGTTTGGAATGTCTGAGTCTCTAAGCTTAGTGGCGTGGATCATAGAATGAATGGGGGGAAGAAAAAAAAGATGGACTTTGGATTGGCTAAAGAGATACACTTGTAATTATTTTTTAAAATTCCTTTCATAAAAACAGTTTGTTTCAAAATATATTTTAATCATGTCGTCTTTCAAGGAAATTTTAAAATCCCGATTTTCTTCCTACCACCGCAGTTTTTTATGTTTTTTTCTTCTCTTGTTGTTGATTTGCTTTTTAATATTCTTGGCTTTGTTTCATATTTTTTATTGTTCAGTATTTATAAATTGAAAAAACTTTACCGTAATATAGTAAACAGTTATTAAAAATAGCTTTAAAGATGCTAGGACAATTTAAATGAAGATGCAGTTTTTTTTATATTTGCTTGTAATCCAACAATTTTTTTGGGTTTGATCCAGTTTTAACGAGTAAAAATTTTATGAATATTTACGAAAATTTGTTTATGTTACAATGTTGCCTTCCATTTAAGGAATATTAACAGAGTTTTGGAAATCTCAGTTTTAAAATTATTAATTATTCAATTAAAAAAATAAATTTTTTAACAGTTTTTTTTATGGTCCTATTTTTCGGGATCTAATTGTATTCAAGTTAATGCAGTTTATAATAGAAACTTTAATTTTTGAATACAAGGAATTATTAAGCTTCACAGTTTTTAGTGTCAAATAAATCTTTGATCGTTTTCCCTAAATTATTCAACGCTCCCAGTTAAATCTAAAAATAAATTTAAATTATTGCCGTATTTTAAGGCAAAAATCTTACATCTAAATGCAATTCTTATGTAAATCATTTTTTATTTTTAAAAGTACTAATAAACCAAATCAGTTTTTTTTCTCACCCCTGCCAAAATATTTCCTGATTTTTTTTTTGAGTTTTATCAAATTTGATTGACTTTTCACTTCTTTTTTTTTCTTTACGAACGATTTTCGCCTCTTTTTTTTTTTGCGTTGTTCCTCCGTTTCATGTCATAACCAATCTCTTTTATCCATCAAAAAAAATTCTTGCTATAATTTTTTACTTTCTTTGCTTTTACTTTTTTATTTTATATACTTTTTTGAAACCAGCTGTTCCGGAAGTTAATAGCAACAACAACAGCTTGCTTGCATTCTTTTTTCTTTTTTTGAAATGTTGCAACACTCTTTACTCTTCTTTTTTTCTTTTCTTTTGTGTATTTTCGTGGTCCAATAACTAACTAAATGCACATAGCCTAAGGGGTCCAAGTTGAAGGAATAAAAAAATAAAATAAAATGAATGAATGTCAATGACGACGACGATGAGGAAGATGATGCTCATTTTTTTCTTTTCGTTTATCTTTTTTTTTTTGTTACTTTTTTGCTTTTCGCGCACAAAGAAATAAAGCTCCTTGTTGAATTAACAAACAATGATGAGAGAAGATACTTGTTTCTTCTTTGTATGTTGAGTAATTCTTTTTCTTCACCCGCGTGAATGAATAAACGGTGAATGAAACGAATGGGAAAAAAGATTATTATTGCGGTGAATGATTTTAAAGACTATTAATACAATGTTATAACACATTGTTGCAATAGTTTAACTTTTTTCGATCATACTCTTTCACAAAATTTCATTTACAGTTTTTATTTTTAACTTATTTTCCGATCATTCAAATAAACGCCGTTTTAATTCCTGAATTTGTCTTAATTCCTAAAAAGGAGCTTGTTTGTTTCTTCTTTTAAGGCAAAGGTTGTCTATTTTTACTTTTTTTGTTGATAAGACAGTTTAATACTTGTGTTTTTTAAAGGTATTTTTTTTTATCTTTGACGAACAATTAAATCCCATTTTCCTCATAACAGTTTTAATAATGATATTATTTTAATTTATTTTTTTAAGCATCTTTAATCGAATTTCTTCAATAGCAGTTTTTATAAGAAAATGGCAAAAAATAAATTTTGAAGCTACAGACAGTAAAGAATTCTCACAGTTTTTTATAAATATTTTTAAAAAAACCCTAATTTTTTAATATTACTTTTATATTTTTTTGAATACAGTTTAATCTTAAAAGATAAGGATTTATTTCCCTTTTTTCTCCCTTCTTATTTTTTTTGTATGTTAAGTCAAGAAGACTCTTACTTTCTTATTTAGAGTCAACAATAATCCGCAAAAATCAAATACACTACGGCTTTTATCCGGTTTTTGAGATCTCATTCAATATTTGACGTTTTTTTCCTTTTATCCTTTTATTTTTCTTTTTTTCTTTTGCAAATATTTATCCCTTTTAGAAATTTTTCCAATCCATTAAAAACTGACCAAATGAGCGAGCTACGACGTATGTAAATAATAAGTTTCTTTTTTTGATAGGGCTAATTGAAAAAATAAAATAAATAAGGAAGTTGGTCATTTTTGCTGTTGTCAGTTTTACTTTCTAAAAACTTTCCATTCTTTATTAGCCAATTCTGCAAGCTATCAGTTTATGTTTAAATTTAAAAAAAAAATGTTGTTGTTTGTTCTTATAGTATTTTTGTTTGTTTGAGAAGATATAAGACAACATCATTGTTGAATGAGGAATATGCATTGCAAAGGAATGGGTTTTTTGCATTATTATTTTTTCTACTTTTTGTCTTCAAAATGTATATCACAGTTTATTTTATATATAAACTTTCTAATATTTTTAGCTGGATCGATGGGCAAAAAAAGCATACAGTTTTTATAGAAAAGAAAATGTCTCTATCACAAAAAAAAAATCAGTTATTTTAAACTCTGTAACAATCTCCACAGTTTTTTTTACAATAAAATTTTATGATTTCATTACTTAATTTTAATGAAAACCAAATTAATTCCTTTTGCTTCTTTCGTTACAGTTATTCAATAATTAAAAATTATAAGAGATAAAACTTTCTATAAATTAAGGCGCGTAATATCAGTTTTTTTTTGAGGAAAATTAATATAAGAATTTTAAAATTTTATTTAACCAGTTTTTTGTAGAATGAGTTCGTGTTGTGAAAGATCACCAATAAGGTAAATAAATCTCATCCAGTTTTTATTTTTTTTCGATAAATTTTACCGTCATTTACTTAATATCAAAATTCTTTATATTACAACAGTTAAATAAAAAGAGAAGAAATGAAGTGTATCTTTATTTTATTACTCATCAAAAATTAAAGAACCAATGATTCAGAGTGTAAACACTCAATCAGTTTTATTTTTCCACAATTTTTTTTTCAATAACAGAAAAATTTCATTTCTAAGTTTTTTTACCTTTGAAATTAAGCCATTTTCTTAATTATCTTCACACCCCCATTTTTTCTATTTTTTGATCTTATTTCGCTTTTTTTTTGTTTTTTGCAACCCAATATAAGCTGTTTTTTTATCCTCTTCATAATCTCCATGATACCATTCTTATATCGAGATAGTTTTTGAACCATAAATATTATTTTCTGGTTTCATCCCATTTTTTATTTTTTTTATCTTTTCTTTCTTTTTTTGTTGTTTTTTTTATTATGGCAGAAAAAAGCTCTCATGAGAGTTTTTTTATTCTTCATTCTTTCTCTCTCATTTATAGACTTTTTTTGTTAATGTTGTTGTGGCCATATAAAGCTTCTTTTTTTTTATTTTGAGTCGAGAGACTCATCTTTTTTTCTCTCCTCTTTATTTTTTTTGGTACGTCAAAATCTAGTCCTTGTTTGGAGCAAATATAAAAAAAGCATAAGAAAAACGAAAAAAAATGCAACCAGCAAGCAAAAAATAGGTTTCAAGGGTTTTTGTTTGCTTTTTTTATTTTTCTCCTTTTTTGATGATGCAGAGGAGCGCTTTTTTACTTTTTTCCAAAAATGTGTTTTAGCTTTTATACATGAAATTCAGTTTTATATAGTCTTTTTATTAAATTTTTAGTTAACTTTTTAAGGAATTCAGTTATTCTTCTGTGATTAACTTTAATTTATATTTTGGATAAAATGTTTGGATGAAAGTATCAGTTTAAAAAATACTTTAACATTGTTTTCTTACTAATTCAGTTTAAAGAAAAATAATATTCTGGTCAGTAACCATGCCACTAGAAATAACCCCTTTTTTCTTCGTTCATTATTTTAAACATATTTTTTTGAAAACTCCATATGTCAGTTTATTTATTCTTGTTAAAGATTTTTTTAATTTTGAAACAAATCATCCAAAAGACAGTTTAAATTTTTTTAATATAAATAATTTCTTCTCTCTTTTTAAAATGATATAGGGCTAGAATAACTATTCTCTTGTGGATCTTCATTTAGTTCACCCCAAATTTTATACAACAGTTTTTTTCTAAACATTTGTAAATCGTTCCAGCAGCGATGATTTTGACAAAATTTATTTATGTGAAAAATAATTGCCTTTGTTAACAAAACAAAAAATTCTATTGTATTCATGAAAAATAGAGCAGAACAAACATATGTTTTATAAAAGCAAACGTCAGTTTTTTTTATTTATTGTTAATTATTAGAGCATGTAAGCTTTACAAACTTTCTTGAATGCACCAGTTTTAAAAAAATTTATTAAAAATTGTTGGTAATTTTAAAATACGTCAATGATGGTATGGTGGCAGTTAAAATTTATTTTGATTTTGGATGATTCGAAATATTCATAATTTACAGTTTTTATTATCAAAGATTTATTTAATACACGATAGTGTAAACCCTCCTCACTTTTCCTAAACCAGTTAATTTTTTTATTCTGCCAAAAAAATCATTTTTGGTAGAAAAAATAACTACAAATCTCTCATTATCTCAGTTTTCAAAAAATGTTACTTTTTTATTATTATTTACTCATGAAAAAAACCAAAACCTCGACTACCCGTTCCATATTTTTTTTTTCACTCCTCTTTTTTGGTTGAAACCGCTTTCAAGTTTTTTTGTTATATTTGAGTGCTTTTTTGTTGACAAAAAAAAAATGGAAGCAAATCGCTTTTCTTTTCATTCTTTTTTCTTTCCTAATAAGCTTAGAAGAAGAAAGAAGAAAGCTTTAACAAAAAAGGAAATAAGCGGTGGACCTCAGCAAGATTTTGACCGGTTGTTCGAGGCTTTTAAAAAAAACTTTTATTGTATATAAGTTCAGTACTTTTAAATAAGTTAAGAATTGGGGGCAAGCAATTAAAGGTAAAAAAAAAGAGGAAAATGCTATTTCAAATTGAATAGAAGAATTGAAATACTTTCTTCTTTTTTTCTTGTACAAAAAGAAATTTTTTTCTTTAAAAAAGATTTATTGTTGCATATTTTTTTACTTTTGTTATAGTTAGTTGTTGGTTTAAGTTTTTTCTCTTTGATTAGGATGGAATTTTGTATACTGTAATATTTTAGTAGGAGCGCTGCAACTCACAAGGGAACATTTTTAGGTGTATTTTCTCTGGGTAAATTCTGCTTAACCCATGATGAATTACACACATTTTTAAGACATTTTGGAGAATATTACGGGCCATGGAGTCAGGAAAAAAAAGTTAGGATCTCTCAAAGTTTTGTAAAAATTCGTTAAAATGAATATGAAGCAATATTGATGATTAGCTCATTGTGATTATGTGGTTTAGTGGTTTTCTCAGTTGAGTTGAAAACCAGCGATCTCGGGTTCGAGGGCGCATGCATTTTTAATTTTTTTCCTTCTGATTTGATTCCCTTATTTATATTTTCTTGTCCATTTGATTTTTTTAATCAGAAATAGTTGAAAAAGTATTTTTCCTCATTAATATTTTTTTTGTGCTTTATGTTTAATGTTTCTCAAGACAAACGCTTATGTTGATTTGATTATGTTTCATCTTTCTGGTTAACTAATTTGAAAGCATGTATAAGTTCAGTATCTTTTCCTTGATCGAAAAATTAGAAAAAAGTAAATCTCCTCATTTTAAAGCATTTGCCCAATAATTTGTTTTCAACAAAACTTTTAACAAAAAAATGTAACATAGATTTATGAAAGAAATAGTTTTTCTTTTTGGTTTCAAAAATACTTTTTCAACTATTTCTGATTAAAAAAATCAAATGGACAAGAAAATATAAATAAGGGAATCAAATCAGAAGGAAAAAAATTAAAAATGCATGCGCCCTCGAACCCGAGATCGCTGGTTTTCAACTCAACTGAGAAAACCACTAAACCACATAATCACAATGAGCTAATCATCAATATTGCTTCATATTCATTTTAACGAATTTTTACAAAACTTTGAGAGATCCTAACTTTTTTTTCCTGACTCCATGGCCCGTAATATTCTCCAAAATGTCTTAAAAATGTGTGTAATTCATCATGGGTTAAGCAGAATTTACCCAGAGAAAATACACCTAAAAATGTTCCCTTGTCAGTTTTAAAAAAAAAATTCTTTAAGCTTTCATCGATGAATTGAGTAAAAAAAATTGAAATTTATTTTATGGAAATTAAAATTAACCGCTTTACCTACAAAAGTACAGTTTCTCGATCAACATTAAAAAAATTCAGTTTTACAAATATAATAAAAACATTTTAAAGTAAATTAATTTTATGTTAAATTGTGATACCAAGCTCAGTTTTTTTTCCTTTTATACCAATAGTGTCCAAAGGACATGTTTAAAGTGCGACTTAAATTCTTATTTTACCCAGTTTTAATGTCCGCAAAAATATGTAAAAAAAATGATTGTGACAGTTATATTTAAAAAAAAATTATTGTCGTCTTATTTTCAGTTTATATCTTTCCAATATTTCCAAACTTGATCTCCTTTTTCATTGTCCATCCTTTTTTTTCATTTTTCCTGAAATGCATCATTTGTTTTAAACTTTGTCAATTTTTTTATGTACGTCAAAATTTCTCGTCTGTTGTCACTCTTTTTTTTGTTGCAAAAATTAAATTTTATTCTTTGTTGATTTTTGGCTCTTTTTTCCCTTCCATTTTTAACTTACATTATTTGCTTTTTTTATTTACGACTTTGTAAGCTCCACTTTAAGTAATCTCATTACCCAATAAAAATAAAAGAGTGGAAAAGCAATATTTAATTATTTTTTTATTTATTTACAACTTTCTCAAGACCCAGTTTTTTATAAAAATAAAATAAATTTATTTCA
This sequence comes from Panagrolaimus kolymaensis, assembly GCA_028622995.1. Classification (NCBI taxonomy): domain Eukaryota; kingdom Metazoa; phylum Nematoda; class Chromadorea; order Rhabditida; family Panagrolaimidae; genus Panagrolaimus; species Panagrolaimus kolymaensis. The sequence goes on from JAJQJQ010000006.1 coordinate 2,628,993, forward strand.
GTTAAATTTTTTGCAATGGTGAAAAAAATTATCACAGTTTTAATTTTGCCACAACATCAAACTTTCATCTTGTCCAGTTTTGTCTTTCTCCAACAACAACAAAAAAGGTTATTAAAAATTAATCCAAATATGCATTTTTAAAAAAATCTTTCTCCTTTTTTACGACTTTGGTTTGAACCAAAAAAAAAGTTTCTTTTTTTTTGTATAGAATATTTTAGTGAGAGAAATGGAGATTGAAAAAAAGTAAAGAAAGCTGTCAAAGAGTTTTCATCTCTCTCTCTCTCTCTTTCTCCCGTCTCCCTTTATTTTTTTATGAGCATCAGGTTTCACCTTTCTCCCATTTTCCCTCTCCTCTCCATCTTTTTGAAAATGAAAAAGGAAAGCTCTCGTTTGTGTCTATTTTTTATTTTACGTGTTCGCTTTTTTTTTCTTGCATGTTCTTTTTTTTGATGATGAACCATGAGGCTTTTTTTCATGATACAAAAAAAAACATTATATATTTTTATTTTTATGAATGTTTGATGTTTTTTTGAAATTAAAAATAAACAACTAAGAAATGTGAATCAGTGTGAGAAGGGTTTAAAAAAGGTTTCAGTTTTTTATTTTTAATGTTTATGAATAATAAAATTTCCTCATTTTTTTTTGTGCCAAATTGAAGCTCTTTTTATTTATTACAATTTTAAAAATTATTTTGTTTTTTCTAACAATTTATGGAACTTTTTTTTTAAATTCAGCCACTGCTCGAATAACTTTGGCCTCTTTCCCATAATCTCCTGCTCAGTTATTTGATAATCCAAAAAAATAAAAAAAAATAAAAAAAAATTTAAACAGTTTAAATTCCATGAAAAAAATGAGACTAATTATAAATTTATTAAATTTTTGGTCTCTTGTATTTTATTGTTACTCAGTTAAAAAAATTATTCTTTAAACTTTTGTTGAAAATATTAAAAGTTAAATTAACAAAGAAAAAATGTCAAAAAGTAACCCAACTGTTCAGTTTAAAAAAAGCTTCATTATGTCTGCTCCATATCTTCATCCGCAGTTTTATCGCTATATTAGAATCGTATATGTTTTTTAATCAAAGTGTTTATTAAAAAAATATTATCATTTTTATGGCAACACTTAAATTAAATCGCCCAACAGTTTTTTTTTTGCATTAAATTTATTCTTTAATATTTTCAAACGACTTCTTCCCTTTTTCTTGGCCTTAATTTCCTCTTTCAAAGCCAATTTCTCTCAATTTTTTTCTTCACACCATAAGAAACGCCTACTGCAAAGATTCCCCCTCTTCGTCTTTCTTATTTTCTGCAAAAAAAATAAAACTTCCGTTTTTTACGTTTTTTTTGTTTATATTATATTTGACCATTTTTTTTATTTTGTTTGTTGAAGGAGTTTAAATTCTTTGACCTTTTAAAACATTCCCATTTTCTTACATTAACGTCTGCAAAAAAAATATATTTTAGGGCTAAAAAACGTGTATAAGGTTTAAAAAAATATGCAACATTTGATTGCATGTATTTTCACCACTGCCACCATTTTTTGTTGTTTTATTATTTCAAATATTGATGCAATAAAATGTTTTGAATGTTTTGATACGGGACCAACCAATAAAGAATGCACTCAACAAAAATCTTGCACCGGTGCTGCATGTCTCATTTGTAAGTTACCCCTAAATTTAATAAGAGACAGTTTTTATACTTATAAATAAAATATTTTTTTAGTTGAAGATGCAAATAATGTTACATCAAGCGCATTTTGTTTATTAACCACCGAACATGTGGCCCTTAATAAAGTTTCACCTGGATGTTGGCTTGAACCCGATGGAAAAAGCAAACATTGCGTTTGTTTCACAGATTTTTGCAATAAACTTCGTGATAAAACTAGTCCACAAGAAAGTAATGGTACGTTTTACAACTCATTCATGGTTTGTATGGAGACATTTTTTTTAAATGCTTGCTTTAACTTCCAAGCTAAGAAAATATCATAACTCCTTCCATCACAGTTAAAAAACATATTTTCTTTTTTTTAAAGTCCATATTAGCTAATTTCCTAAATAAGATTAACACAGTTTTTTCTATCTATTTGAATTTTTATTTTTTTTTTTATTCGATTAGCCTGGAATGCAGTTTAAAGCCATTGGTTTTACTTGTTTTCGATCAATTTTGTAACCTATATGGATACATCAAACAGTTCTTTTGTATTTTGACCATCAAGTTCAAAAACGTAATCATTTACTCCGTTAAATTTTTTAAATGCTTAAACAAAGCCATTGAGCAAAAATGTTCTGGAATTTTCATATTACACAGTTTTTCTTGCAGCTATCAGAACTTTCTTTTTTCCTCTCCAAAATCACCGCTCATCTGAAAATCCAGTTTAAAAGCCTAATAATAATAAATTTCCAGATAGTCCATTAAGTGCACCTCTGAGAGATCTCGGAATGCTCCAACATAATCCATTCCTCGATTATGAATATAATGATCCTGAAGATAAAGGAGAGGATCGATTACATGCTAGACCAGCTCCAACAAATATATTATTTCCTTCAGCTCTTGAAGAAGATGGTAAAGTTGCTGGTCATGCAGCAGCTTCAGATGAACAAAGCGATGGTAAATAAACATAACAAAATCACAATTCCACAGTTTAAACTTAAATACTTTTTTATAGATCTTGTGCCAATCGATTTTGAAGAATACACAAACTTTGAAAATACTGGAAAATTAGATACCAAAATCACTTCGAATTCACCTCCAACTTTCTTTAAATTATCTTCATCCATTACTTTAATTTTTATTACTTATTTTATTTTCAGACTTTAAAGATTAAAAACTTTAAAAATTCTTCCATTTCTATGTTTGTAAAAAAAAATAGTGTGTCTTCATTATCGGGTTTAACAATATTATTTGTTTTTTCTTTTGTGTGTGATTTGATAATAAGGTAAAGCCTTTTTTCTCCTAAAATTTATACCGAGCTTTGTAAAACCAATCCAATTAATAACCATCTTTTTTATCCATTAAAAGTTTTTAGTAGTTTTAAGTAATACAAAATCTTTTTAAAACTTCATAATTTGTGTATGTTTCTTACGTTAAAAATATACGTGTAATAAAGGTTTCTTTCCAAATTGATACTTGACATTCCAAAACAAGAAAATTTGCTGTATTACAGTAGCGCTCCAACTCTTTAGAACTCAATATCTATAAAAATCGAGCAAATCACTGCCAAGCGAAATATTTTTTTCCCATTTATTGGGATGAGAAATCGAACATGTGAGTTTCTAGTTATGAGAAAACCGAAAATAGAGAAGTGAAGTAAATAAACGAAGGCATGATAATAATAATAACGAGAAAAAATCAAATAACACAAAAGTTTACAACTACAATATTTATTTATCCATTACTAAGACATTATACAAAAAATGAAGATTCAAACAATGTCATCTTTCTTATCGGACAAGTTTGTTCTTTGCATTGAAGCTTGCTTTGAACCATGCTTTGAGCCATTCTTTTTTCCTCCACCTTTTTCTTTATCAGAATCCCAATCAGACATAACATCGTCCATGGTAGGATAATCAGTCTTGCCTCTTTTGATTTTACCTTCGGCTATAAGTTTCTAAAAAATGAAAATATAATTAAGTAAAGTAAGAAAAGATAAAAACATACGGCTTTTTCACCACGAGCAATTATCTTGGGCTTTGGCTTCTCAGACTTGTCAAGAGGTTTGTCGGCCTAAAAATTGATTATTAGAGGATCGACAAGAACAACAACCAAAAATGTAACATACATCACCAGCAGCTTTATCAGGTTTTTTGTCACCATTAGCTTTCTTTTCTTCTTCTGGAGCATCAGCTTTTGATTTCTTTTCAGCAGGTTCTTTTCCATCTTTAGCTTCAGCAGATTTTCCAGGCGTCTTGTTTGCAGATTTATCATGATCATTTTTCTTTTGGGGTTCTTTAGCCTTTTCATGATTCTTTTCTTCATCAGGAGCATCAGCTTTCTTTTCAGCAGGTTCTTTTCCATCTTTAGCTTCAACGTCTCCATCAGGTCCCGTTGGCTTGCTTCCAGATTTATTTTGAGCATTCTTCTGTTGTTCTTTAGCCTTTTCTTCTGATTTCTTTTCATTTTCAGCATTCTCTTTTTTGGTTTCTTCCGTTGGCTTTGAATCATCAGGTTGTTTATTTTCAACAGGCTTTGATGGAGGAGGAGGAGTTGGTGGCGGTGGTGGATTGACAGCAGAAGCAGCAACGGGTTTAGCAGAAATAGGAGCAGAGGCTGCAGGACGCACAGAAGCTTTTGGTGCAGGAGGAGGTTTTTGTTTGTTTTTCTGAAAAGTTAATTAATGAAGCATTCAAGAATAAGTAATAAAAAAATACCTTTGCACAATTGATCAATAAAGCATAGATGAAAAATGATGAGAAAAAGAATATTGTAAAAAAGCCTTGAATCCATGTTGTTTCAATCATCATTTTTTCTTTTTTCTTTTCAAACTTTGCAGCAGATGAGACGACGACAAACACAATTGTTGAAAAAGCAAAAATGAAAGCTATTCATTGCCAGCTTGTCACTTTTATACTAAAAAATAAATTTGCATACTTTCTCTTCTCATGTGAAAGAAAAGTGGCAAAACTTCTTGTAACAAATTTCTAAAAATGATTCGAAGTTGAATGCAGTCAGCTTTTAGCGAAGTTGAAAATGAAAAAAATGAGGAAGGTCAAAATAGGAAAATTATCAACACTTTCTTTTGATAACAACAAGACGCGATTACTAATGACGCTTATCACCCTTTTTTGCAACTTGAAGCTTTCAAATGCATTTTGTTACAAACTTGTCTTACATAGCTTTTATACAGTTTTTCTTTTTTTGGTTCATGATAACTTTTTTCCTTAATGTCCTCCAATAAAAGCTTTAGATGTTCATTTGGCAAAGGAAATAATGATAATGGAGCCATGAATGCTTTAAAGTTTTTCATTGAAGTTTATGCCATTACAAAGCATGAAGTAATAGAAAAGTATGATATCACTATATTTAAAAAATTAAATATTTATTTTTTCTTTCACAAAAAAAATATATTTGAGCAAAATATTGCTTACAATAAAACATACAATCACAAAAATGCAAAGCTAAATACGTCAAAAATATTTTTACAAACATTCAAGCAATTTTTGGATTTAAAAAATAAAATATTGCACGTTTATATATAGCTTCGATATTAACAACAAATAAAAAACTTTATATTGGGCTAACAGCCAAAGGCTGAAGAGGTCTAACTCCACTTGCAGCAGGGCTATAATATTGTGGTCGGGGCTGTTGTTGTTGAGCATTAAATCCATAAATGGATTGATATGGATTTGGACTTTGTCGTTGTGGTGAACGAGCTGGAGATGGAAGGGCATCACGATAGTCATGAGTATTAACTGCATCAGCCCAGAAGCATTGTTTCATTTGTTCAAATTTATCCAAGCATGGCAAGAAAGTGATATCGAGTTGGGTGCGATTACGTGGTTCCTAAAAAATAAGTTTATGGTGTTAGGAAAATTGATTGTTAGCTTACTTCATCACAGAAGAGGAAGCAACGAGATCCAGCTTCAGTGGCGCCAATTCCATTTCGTCCGCAACAAGTACGATGATCGCGACCTCGAGAAGCGCAGAAGTGTAAAGCTGATGCAGCTTCAATGGGGCATGCATCCAATCGAAGGAACATTGAACGAAGCTACAAAAAGTAAGTCTCGATTTTTAAGAAAGACTAAAAGCCAGTTGTTTACCGTAGCAGCGGTGTAACTACTATAATTGCATTTGTTCAAACAAGCACCAGGAAGTTCACGATCTTGGCAACATTGAAAGAATTCTTCATCGGGATTCTAAAAATAAATTTTGAAAGAATGGTAGTTTAAACCATTTTAAACAAGCTCTTACTCTTGGAGAATTTCGATCATTTCGATCATCAAGGGATAAAGTTTTAGAACCTTTTGCTCGAGCGCAAAATCTTCCACATGATTGTCCACAACCTCCACCACAACCACCCATGCCCAAGCATGCTGAAGCAACTTGAATGCAAATAACCAACACGATAACCTTGACCAACATGTTTTACAACAACAGCAAAAAAATTTGGAACTACAACTGACCAAAACATTTGCAAATCTTTCATCTTTTATATACAGTTTATAGCAACCAACCTCCAACAACAAATAACAAACAGGTTTTTCCACCCTTATGGCAATTTGCCCTATTCCACTTTGCCTAAAAAAAACTCCACCCTTTCATGCTCGGCAAGCTCCAGCCGCATAGTGGACAACACAACTACAATGTCCGGCTATCAATGTACACGATACGATGTAAACATGATACATAAAAAAAAAGAAGATTTTGATCCTCTTCATCCTCTCTATCTCACTCATCGACATATCTATGCGCATCCTCTTCTCTTCTTTTTTATTTCAAGTGGCAATTTATTTTAAAAACTTATAAAAAAAAAGGATACAAAAAAAATGTTTGAATCAAATACTTTTTTTTCGATTTTGATATATCCAGCTTTCATGTTTCTTCTTTCTTCTCACTGACCATCATCGCCATTACAGAAACGAAAAATAAAAAACTTGTCCGGTTTAAATCCTTTTTTTTTTGCAACAAAAAAAATGAGCATACATACGTTTTTTCCTCCGAAACGATGGATGATGAGAAGAAATTGAATTGTTGTTTTTCATTCACACGTTTTGGTTTATTTGCGCGTTCATCTTTTTGGTTTAATGTATGTACGTATGTTTGTTTCAGAAATAAAAACCGGCAAAAATACAAAATTGAAAAAAAAAACTAATATTTTTCGTTCGATGTTTGAAAAAGAAAATTAAAACCAATACATTTTTCCATTCATTCAATTGGCGGATATCAAACTTTTGAGCCATGGAAAAAATGGGATTAAAAAATGCAAAAAGGCTTCTTTCTAGTTTATTCATTTTAACAAGCTCCAACTCTACAACTATGGATTATAAATTGGATCTTTTAAATCACATCACATATATGTATGTATGTACCTTAGGCATTTTGACGTTTGGATACTCCATAATTTTTTTTAGATAAAGCTATAGAAAAATTCCAACATTTATGAATCAGTAAAGCAACCTAGACAATTCGATAATAAAAGTTATATTGTAATAAATCGTTGGCAAAGTTTTAGAAAAATCAAAAGCCATTTTATTGCCGCCTCTCAAATTTTCCCGCCAACTTTCTCATGTGTTCTTTCTCTCTCATTACGCAAATTTTTCGTCATTCGTTTTTTGTTTTTTTGGAAATGAAATCATTCTTGACGATCGACAACAACAACGAAGTGTTTCTTCATATTTGAATGTTGGTGAATTTTTTTGCATCGTCGTGAAACAACATAAATGAAAATGAAAGCTGATGGACATGATAAAACTCAAGAAAGAAATGCTCTTGTAACTAAACCAGCAACATCTCCAGGTCAAACACAAGAAAAAAATGCTCCAAGTGCTGCTGTTGCTGCTGCTACTTCACTTAAGCCACCACTATCAACATCTCCTGCTTCTCCTAAACAACCAAAACAATCAAGCTTGAAATCAGCAAATGCCGTAGCCATAATCAAAATAGCTCAACGATCCATATTAAATATTGATTCAATAATTGATCGCTTAATGAATATTGGAAAACCAAATGCTGGAATAAGTGTAACAATAAATGAACAAGATATTATGGATTTATTATGTGCAACAAAGAATTTGTTTCTTGAACAACCCATGTTTTTAGAATTGAATGCTCCTATGGTACTAGTTGGTGATATTCATGGTCAATTTACTGATTTGATAAGAATTTTTGGCAAAACTGGATTTCCTAATAAAACAAGCTATCTTTTTCTTGGTAAGTTATTTTTAACATTTTGATGTTTGGGATGATTTCATGGTGACATTGCCGCAGAATGGTGATTAACGCCGAATTCGAGCTTAGGTATAGCTTCTTATAAATTCTTTGTTTGAAAATTAGTTATCGCTATAGCTTGTTAGATCCTTATTACAGCTTTCACTTTTTACTTCACTGCTTCTTCTCTTGACATCAAAACATAATGGTCCTAATCTTATAACTTTCTTATCCTTCTTTTTTCAGGCGATTACATCGACAGAGGTTCAATGAATATGGAAACAATTTTGACACTTTTTGCCTTCAAAGTGAGTCATCGCTATACTTACTCTTACTTATCTTACTTCTCAAATATTTTTTAGATTAAATTTGCAAATAATTTTTTCCTTTTACGTGGAAATCATGAAACTCAATTTGTTAATCGCGTATATGGCTTTTATGAAGAAATCAATCGAAGATATCAATCACCAATGTTATATGATGCATTTCAAGATGTATTTAATGTTATGCCACTTTCTGCTTGCGTTGCTGATAGAATTCTATGTATATTTTTTTTTGTTCTTCGATGAATGTATGATTTAATATCTTAGTTTTTTAGGTATGCATGGTGGATTGTCTCCTGAGCTTTTCAAATCTCCAACATTGAAAATTTTAAATCTTATTCAACGACCTCTTTCTGTTAGTTTTATATTTTCCAAACTTGTAACCTCGTTTAACGTTTCTCTTAATTTTAGAATCCTCCGAATCCATCATTACCACTTGATCTTTTATGGGCTGATCCTGATTTTGAAGTTGATGGTTTCATTAAATCCAATCGTGGTGTAAGCTGTTTATTTGGTCCAAATCTTGTTCATGCCATGTGTAAAAAGCATAATCTTGATTTAATTTGTCGTGCTCATCAAGTATGTTTTCATCATTTCCATTCCACACTCTATCATCTATTTTTTTCAGGTAGTCCAAGATGGTTATGAATTCTTTGCTGCTCGAAAACTTGTAACACTTTTTTCTGCTCCACATTATTGTGGCGAATTTGATAATGCTGCAGCTGTCATGGTTGTTAAGAAGAATCTTGAATGTTCATTTCGTATCTTTCGACCTAAATGGCCTAAAACAACGACTATAATGAAGAGTGACTGATGATGATGGATGGTGGCACAAAAACCTTTCTTTTGCCTTAATGAAACATCTTTTTAATGAAATATATTTTTGATGTAAATTATTTTTGTAATAAAACTTTTAAAAAATACCTCCTCAAGTTATGTCTGTTTTTCTTTTTAACTTATCATGTCATGGATATCAACAACAACTTTAACACTAGCGTCAATACATATATCAATTGTTTCGTTTCTTAGAACTTTTGCAACGTAAGCAAACGATCCAACAACAACACCAAGTGCTAAAACTAAAAATATTTATTACCGCTAATTTTTGTAGTTTGTTTATAAAAATTTCAACTGTATTAGTATCGACACTTACATAAGCACCAACAGTTTATTCACGCGATCAAAAGTTTTCTAGTGTTCATGAAATGATAAAACATAAATTATTGACAATGTGAGAAAAAATAATAGATGAATTTGATATCGTCTCTTTTTACGAGCAACCAAAAAGATGAATAAAATGGGTTTCCTTTAATCTAAAATCCTTTTTAACATGTGAAGTTGAAATAGTCAATGTAAATATTTCTTTAACAAAAAATCTTAACAAGCTACATAATTTTTAATAAATAAAAAATCCAATAAAATATCTTTTTGGGTTTTGAAGCTTGAAGAAAATTTTTGAACCAACAATGGCTGTGTTTGTTTTCGAAGCGAAAGAACGTTTGTTAGTTTTACCCCAAAATTGCTTTCCTTTATTTTTTGTTGTCTTCGTCGGAGAAGATCAAACTCGGTTTGTTTTTCAGCAATGTCAGAAGTTTTAGACAAAGAACTATTTCTCCCGAAGCCAAGGGTTCAATTTGGTAAATATCGTTTTGTTGAAATCAATCCAAATATAAAGATTCCTATCTTTCGATGTGGTACTAAGCGTAAGGCTGATGATGATTGTACCATTCCTTTTAAATCTGTAAGTGGTGTTATATGTATTTGTTACAAATTTTAAAGATGTTTTTTAGATGAAAGAAGACGCTGTTACAAACGAAATTCAATCTTCGCATTTTAATACATCAACTTCAATATTTCAACCTCATCCACTCAATGCTAATGGAATCGTTAACCTTCAACCATCATATCCAAATGATACATCTCGTTCACTCAATGCTATCGGATTTAGTAACAATCTAAATGCTTTTGTTAATGATGGTTCTAAGCGGATGTTACCTGTGCCTCCAGTATGCATTTATATCTAGGAACTTTTCTCCCTTTAATACTTTTTAATTTTAGGAAAACTTTCATGATTCGTTTGATGATGAACCTATGCCATCCTCTCCTGTTGCATTCCATGATAGCTTTGATGATGCAGAGTGTGACTGGCTTGTTGGAAAATCGGATACATTAGATGAAACTGCAGTTGCTCAAACTGCAACTGCAATTGCTCAAACTGCAGTTGTACCGAATTATTATATTGGATTGGGACAAAGATATGGTTTGTTTACTTTTTTTGATGTCCAAAAATAAAGTTTTAATGCTCTCCAATTTTAGATATGCATGGAAAGTTTAAGACTTATCTCAAAGATGATGGAGATGCTTTTATGGATAGCGGTGAGTTTAACTTTTCGCAAATAATCAAATCTTATCTTGTTTTTTTTTACAGCAAAAGTTCTGGGATTTCAAAGGCATACACAATTATTTCAAGCATTGAAAAACGTTTTTGGTCACAACGATTTTCGACTCCGACAAAAAGCTGCTATTGTGGCTATTTTAAATAACTTTGATTGCTTTATCCTTATGCCTACAGGTGCTGGAAAAAGTTTATGCTATCAACTTCCTGCGATTCTTAGCGTTGGTGTCACTATTGTTATTTCTCCATTGATTTCTCTTATCGCTGATCAAGTTACCAAACTAAAAAGCTTAAATGTGAGTAAATTAATACGTTGACTTTACTTTACTTTATCATTTTTTAGATTGAAGTCCGTGATTTAAAGTCATCAACTTCTGGGGCTAATGATTCCGCTAAAATTTATCATGAACTCGAACAATCACATGTTTCAATTAAACTTCTTTATGCTACTCCTGAAATGGTAAAAGTTTTGTTATTATTTATCTTTTATTAAATGTCATATTTTAGATTGGCAAATCACCTCGCTTTGTCTCCTGTATGCAATCTCTTCATCAACGTGGTTTGCTTTCAAGGATTGTCGTCGATGAAGCACATTGTATTTCTCAATGGGGACATGATTTCCGTCCTGAATATACTCGTCTTAATGTTTTCATCAATAATTTCAAAAATCCTCGCGTTCCTGTCATCGCTCTCACTGCTACTGCGACTCCAAAAATTGTCACTGATGTTCGTGCTCATCTCGCTCTTTCAAATTCAAAGCTTTTTATGAGCAGTTTCGTTCGTGATAATCTCAAATATGATGTTCATCAAAAGACGGCCCATTCAATCAGAAGACTTATAGTTGAATTAAAGATAAAATATGGCGACTCATCTGGAATTGTTTATTGTCTATATCAAAGGGAAACAGAATCAATAGTTGAAGCGTTTCGAAAAGAAGGGTTTTCTGCTGAACCATATCATGCTGGCTTACCCGATTCAAAAAGAACCACTGTACAAAATGATTGGATGTCAGGAAAAGTATCAGTTATTTGTGCCACAATTGGTAAGTTCTTATTATTATTTTCCCATTTTCTCTACAATATTCAACTCTCATAGCTCACAACCCTTTCTCATATTTATTTTATTTCGTTTTAGCATTTGGAATGGGAATTGATAAACCAAACGTCCGCTTCATCGTTCATCATTCTCTTCCAAAGTCAATTGAAAGTTATTATCAAGAAACTGGTCGAGCTGGTCGTGATGGTTTATCTTCTTATTGTCTCCTTCTTTATAGCTATCAGGATCATATCCGTATTCGACAACTTCAAGAACGCAATATCAAAGCTTCTAATACAGAAATTGGACGTCAACACAAGGATTCGCTTTATGAAATGGTAAATTATTGTGAAAATGTTTTAACTTGTCGAAGAAAAATATTGGTAGAACATTTTGGTGAAATTTACGATGTAGCTGCATGTCAATCAAGTCTAACTCCCTGCTCTATCTGTGAAAGTTTTTCTGCAATTAACAAGAGCTATCAACTGTATGACATTACCGAAGATTGTCGTATTTTGATCAGTGGGATTCGAGCAATGAATAATGCAACAATATCATATGTTGCCGAACTTTATCGTGATGCTTTATCTAAAAAGAACAAAGAAAAAGCTCTTAAATTGAATCACACGGCATTGCCTCTGTATAAGCGTGGAAATGCATTGAGTGAAGCTGATAGTGTTCGAATTCTTCGTAAACTGGTTATTGATGGATATCTCTATGAATTTCTTCAAACAATACAACAAGGGGGACTTTATGGTACTATTTTCCCTTCGAATAAAGGCTTGGAACTTGCTAATCAACAAATTTCTACGAAAGTTTACATTCATTTATCGTGTGGAGGCAAGAAAGGCGCAGCCAACAACAAAAATGATGTTCACTTTTCAATGACAAAAGTTACTGAATCAGCTGCTCTTAAAGAAAAGTGAGTTTTTATAATATTGCTTATTTTTTTTCATTCATTTATTTATTTTAGATATCGTCTAAAACATCCCGATCTTTTTACTAAATGCAAAGCAGCTCTTTTACAACTTTTTCAAGGCATTGCTCGCGAAAATAATTATCCTTCTTATTCGGTAATTTTTTTATCCTATCTTTTTCTTATTGCTCCTTTATTTTTAGACAGTCATAAGCCTTGAAGGACTCGACCAGCTTTCTGCATTGATGCCACGAACAAATACCGAACTTCTGCATATTGATTCAATGACACAAGATAAGGTTACCAACTACAGTGCGCAAATTATGGGAATTCTCAAACAATTTTGGACTGAATCTGATAAACGCGAACATGACCAAATTAAACATCAAGTGGATCATCTCAAGAGTATAACTGCTTCCGGTTACAGTGCATCACCACCTCTTTCTTCAAATGGTTATAACTCTAGAACGAAATCACCATCGTCTTATGGAAGAAGAAGCTCTCATGGAATTGTTGATAATGGAGTTGGCTCAAAATTTAAAACTACAACAGAAAGAAAAGGTAAGGGTTTTAGCGTAAAACTTTTTTTTATCATTGTTGTGTTTTAGGTTTTGATGCTCCCAAAAAAGGTTTCGGAAATGGTAAAGTGACAAAGCGAACAACCACTAAAGCCTCAACTACAAAAAGTAAAGGAACTTCTGCTGCTTCAAAGGCTCGAGCTACATTTTTATTTCCTAATGATAAAAGTAAAGAAACTGCTGCTGCTTCAAGGGCTCGAGCTACCTTTTTATTTCCTAATGATATTTAGATTTTAAGTATTTTGTTTTAATTGTTAAGTTTAAAATGTATTGTAAAATTTAAAAAATTGTTTAATGTTGTTAAGTTTAAATGAATAAAGTTGTTAAGTTTTTATATTGGTTTGTTCATGGAAGAAATTTTGCTTTTTTACATATGCCACTTTTTTTTATTATCAGCAAAGGTGATACAATATTGAATGAAATGGCCGCATGCAATGACACCCAAAAATTGAGAAGAACTTCATCCTACTTTAAATGCGATTCTTTCTGAAGCTAATAAGAAAACTATTGTTGATATGACTTCGTTGGGTTAACATATTTCGATTTTTATAAACATTTTTTGTATGAATCTTTGTTTTATAAAAAGTTGTTATTGTTTATATTCCGTTAATTTTTCCATTTTTTTATAAGAAAGTTTTATTATTAAAAATAACTGCTTTCTTAATGACTCCATTGCATCAAACAGCTGCTGTTTCATTGTTTTTTGTGAAAAGTTTTGTTCTTTCTTTTATTGGAATTGGAATGATTACAATGGTTTTTTTCAAGAGCCAGTAATTGTTGTTGAAAAAGTTGAATTTTGTTAATTTATAAATTTATCATTTGTTTTTGTATCCTTTTTACAAACAAAGCAATAAACTTTTTCTTTTATTTCTCGTGTGAATGCTAAGGATTGTGAATAGTTTTTTTTGAATTTGTGATGGTATTTTTCTTTAGTAATCCTGATTCCTTTATTCATTTATAATCTTTCTCAAAATGTTTTTATTTTGATACCAATGATTTCTATTTTACAAGTTTCCATGTTCAGTTTGAATTTGAAAATGCAAAAAATCATGGAAAACTTCTGATCGATCTCGATGCTTTGAAATTTCATTTGTTATTATTTGCTTTAATTTAAAGTAATGTATTTTGTTGACAGTCGATTGGCATTGCTTTTCTCAAATTCCCTAGCATTTATTGCTCTCAAAATATCGGAGCATCTTTAATTTATCGCTGTAGTTGGTTAACCCCTGCCAAATTCATTAAATTCAGCCTTTATAAAACCTTTTTCTTTGCCACTTTTTTGAATCATCTTGAACAATTTTTTTCTACCGATTAAATTTTTTCTTTATAAAAATAAAGTAACCGCCTTTGAAAAAAGTGAATATTCTTGAAAAAGATAATGACAAACTTTGTGATGATCGTTTACTTATTTATGTTTGTGCATATGTTGCGAATTTTTTTCAACTATGCAGTTTTATTTATTATAATATGTATATATTATTACCGCAAATATCACAAAATTATTTTTACATACAGGTAGACAGACGTACAAAAATAAAGGAAGAAGAAAAGGAGTAACCAAATACAAAAAGAAAGAAAAAAGAAAGGGGAAATAAATAATAAAAATATTTGTTAGAAAATTACAAATATTTTAAACCATCAAAAAATGAAAACACAGTTATAATTTTTTTATAAAAACCGAAAAGAGAATAAATAATATTTAATAAAGTCCACAACCTTGAAGATTTGCTTGAATAATCATATCAATGACGCTATCAAGAATCATTTGGACTTGATTGGTATCCGTCGCACATGTTTGATGCATACTAAAAAACAAATTTTTAGTATTGGTTATGATATTGTTGCCAGTTTGCTTTATGTATGGCCGTGATTGTGCGCATAGCTGGGTTCTTATCAGTTAAAAAAATATGCACTCTTTTGAAAATTCAGTTTATTTTTTTGTTTTAAAATGTGGAAAATTAAATGAATGAATTGTGTGAGTATGCAGTTTTCTTTTTTACCCCTTTTTACTTCAGTTAACATAAAAAAGTGTAAAACTTGATCCAGTTTTATTTTTTACCAACAAAAAACTATAATAAAAGATTTGAATTTTTGGCTCAAAAATAGAACGATGCAGTTTTTGTTTTATTATTAATAATTAAAATAACTGGTAAACAGTCATGGGCAGTTTTTCTCTCTATATATAATTTTTGAATATATGTTTGTTTAAAATTTTTGCAATCTGGTTTGCAGTTTTATTAGTTGAAAAAGCAAAAGTAACTCAGTTTTTAAAAAATTCTTATTACTCTTATCTTTAATTAACTTTGCCCTTGCCCTTTTTTTATTCCCAAACGACGTCGTTTTTTAAGAAAAAATTAATAAATCTAGCCCCAACAATTTATAAACAATGAAACAAGTGACTTACTAAATAGTTTTATCAGGATTAGCATTGAGATTTTCAAATTTTTCTTCAATATATTTTACTTCTTCATCATATGTCATTGAACCTTTATATTCGGGAAATGCAATTTTAATTGAAGTCTTTTTAATCTTTTCCATAAATAAATCCTTTTTATTTAAGAAAAGTATCATTGACGTATTTATAAACCATCGGCTATTACAAATGGATTCAAATAATCTCATTGATTCAACCATTCGATTCTAAATTAAAAAAAAGTTACTCAAGCATTCAGTTTTGTATTATATTTTCAAACATAGAAAAGAGACTTTGTTCAGTTTTATTAATAAAAACTTTAAAATAGCTACAAAAAAATTTGTTGAATGCTTATCAGACGCAGTTTATAATCCAAAAGCAGCTTTTTTGTTTTTTAACCATATTTTCAACTAACTCAGTTTTTTTTACACAAAATATCAAAAATGCCAAAGTTGTTAACGAGCCTCTCTTTTTCCAAATCAACTCATCACGCGCATCAAGCCAGTTTTACCGACAAATATTTTTGGAGCAAAACAAAATTCCTCTATCCCAAGCGCCAGTTTTAACGCAGTGCATTGCACTCACTTACAGTGGATTCATCTTCAAATAACACTTGATCATATTCACTTAGAGCAGCAATAAAAATCTAAAAAAAATTCTTGCTTGTTCTCAAAGCTCAGTTTAATATAAAAATAAAATTCCTTACAATTGCATTAACATCTTCAAAACAATGAATCCATTTTTTTCTTTCACTTCTTTGACCACCGACGTCAAAAACTCTAAAAATAATTTATGCTTTGATGGTAATAATGAACTCAGTTTATTTAATTTATATTATTTACCTAAAATCAACATTCTTCATTTTAAATTTAACTTCAACTATTCCCGTAGTTTTAATTCGACTTAATAAAATATCTTGTTCTGTGGGCTTGTAGTCAGGTGCAGAAATTCTTTCAACATTTTCCAAGAAACTAAAAATAAGAAATTAATAGAAAAATTTTATTTTGATTTTTAATTTTTGACCTATCAAAGAAGAAATAAATTTAATTTTAGTGTTTTGAATTTGGACAATTTTAGTACCAAATGGTTCTTTTTCAAAAAGCCAGAAATTCGAAGAATCAGTTTTTATTTTTTAAATGTAAATGCACTTGCAGTAACAGTGAAAAAAGTAAAATATCAAAGGCCCAGTTTTCATGAATTTTGTACATAATAAAGCGCTCGCTCAAAAATAAAATTTTCTAATATAAAAAATAAATACTTTGATTTTGCAACAGTAATATTTTCATGCAAATTTACTTGCTCAGTTTAAATTCTATTTTTTTTTAACAAATTGGTCGAATTCCTACAGTTTTTAGCTAAATTTTTAAAATTCGATTTGTATTAATAATTCCTTCAGTTAAAAAAAATTACTCTGATTCTTCTTCCGACGTTTGAGTTGATCAATTCTCGCTAGCATATTTTAAATAATATTTTGATTAAAAAATACTACAATTAGCTCACACATGTATGAGAAAGGAAGAACGTCATAACACAAAAAAATTAAATTAAAAATAAAAGACTATTCATGATAAAATTAATAAACTCCTAATTAGTTCTTCAAATGTTTAATGACTAAATTCCTTTTTGTGCTTTTTTGAATCAACTAAATCACAAATTATACCCTAATTTTTTTTGTTGGTTGAGTTGTATGTATGTACATACATATAATTTTACACTTCACTTGACATAAATAAAAATTTTTAAAGAAAAAAAGCTTTAATCATCAGACTAGAGACTTACTGTGGAGCTGATTCAGGTAATTGAAATTCATTTCCTCTTATAGATGTAGCTCGAACATTTTCATCAGTCCATAAATTAATTAAAGCTTTAGCTGAATCTGGGGTCAATGGTTCAGATTCTTCTCCACGTTTTACAACATCCAAAACTACTCGAGCATCCGCCTGAAAAAAACAAAAAGTTAGAAAAAAAAGTATCCAGTTTTTTTAAAGTACGTTTCCTAATAATTAAATTCAGTTACAAAATAAAAATAATAAAAAGTTGCATATTTAATAGCCAATTTATGCTTATTAATTGAAACTCAGTTAAATATAAAGAACCTGCGTCACAGTTTGAAAAAAAATTATTAATTACAATTGACACTCTGGGAATTTTATTTTTAATTGTTTATTGCGTTGCAATTTAATTTTTTCTTAATATTTCAGAATTTTCAGTGAATTGCTATGGGATCAAAAAAGACCCAACTACTTGATTTTTCATTCTTCAGTTTTAACCAACAAAAAAATAGCTTGAGCCATAAAATTGCTGTTCGCGACAGTTAAACAAAAAAATATGATTTTTCAATGAGCTTTTTAATTTTTCGAAAAAAACAATTGCAATTATCCAGAATTCAGTTTTAAATTTAAAAAAACTGAATTGAATCTTTAAGCCAGCTAATTAAAGAAGACAGTTTTTAACCAAAAAAATTATTTACAACAACAACAATAAAAAAAACTTTTGGGTAAGGTCCAAACTGCTATGATTCAAACAGTTTTAACATTAATTTTATGATGCCAATAAATGCAAAAAACAAACAAACCTCCAATGAAGGATTTTTGAATGAAATATTTAATTGATTCATTCCTCGAATAATTTGGGCCATACCTTGTACGGTATTATTATAAACCACGGCCTTTTGTTTAAGTATTTCTTCATCACTAAAACCATGATCATGCAAAATTCTCATTTGTTTTAAAAGTGTTGATTTTCCACTTTCACCGGCTCCTAAAAAATCATCATAATCAGTTAGTAAAACCCACATACAAGGGAAAATTCAGTTTATAATTATAAAAAAAAATAAAGGTTAATTTAACATAAAAATTTTTGTTTTGAATCAGTTTTTCATTTTTGTCCCAGAATCCGCAGTTTCAATGTTTTAACTTTTTTTAGAGTCATATAATCAGTTTTAGAGGTATCATGAATGTTGTCAGCTTTCTTCTTCAGTTTTTTAAAAATATTTTTTTAATAAAATCCAACGACAGTGCTCACCAGTTAATTTATTCCCAAAAAAACCCCATTAAAATGAAACCCAGTTAAAGCCACTCAAAATCATTAAAAAAAACAGTTTTGTAAACTCACCAAGAAGTAACAATTTGACCACTTTCGAATTTGATGCATGACCTTGTATCAATTCCCGATCAATTTGTTTTGTCTTTGCTTGAAGATCCTTTTCTTCTTGACTTTGACAAATACCCATATTTATCCTCGTGGCTTCAGTTTTTTACTTCTTTCTTTTTTACAAATGGGGAAAACAAAAAATGAAGAAAAATAATTCTTTTCAGTTTTAAGACGTAAAAATAATAATTTCAATAAAAAAAATTTCTATAAAATAACAACAGGAAAGGCAAAAATAAAAAGCGGCCAACAAAAAAGTAAAAATTTCTTTTCTTATCGTAAAAAAAATTAGCGCTGCAGCTGAGAAGAGGCGACACTGACTATGTTAAAAAATTAACCATTATTATTTAAGTTCATTTCATTACGGTAAGCCGCCGCAGCCGTGTTGTAGGTGTTGTAAAGAAGAAGAAAAAAAATTTATACAAGCTGCTAGTGAGAGAGAAAAAAAATTGTATGATGTAAACCAACAAAATTTGAAACACGTCTGAAAAAAATAAAAAGTAAATTTAATTAGAAAGGTGGAATTTTGAGTTAATACAAAAAATAAAATAAATTTAGCTCGATTAACAATATTCCTCGCGCAGAAAAAAAAGTACATTCAAAGATTCGAACAGTTTAAACTTTAAAGACAAAATAACAAAATGAATTTGAAAAGATTCGTTTAACATTGCTATATTATTCGCAGTTTTTTTAAAGGAATAAACTCCAAGAGAATGAAGAATTAATTTCTTTAATTATTGAACTCCTTTAAATCCAATCCGTGCCGTTAAATCTCATACGAAAATGCCCAGTTTAAAATGTTTTTGAAAATTTATTTTAGATTTGAAACCTCAGTTTTAAATTAAACTTTTAAAAAGTCGAGAATGATGCCGTCATATTTTTTTATATTCGTTCTTTTTTTTTATTGTAACAGAATTTGAATATATTCTTATAAATGATGGTCGCAGTTTTATATTTGTAATTAATAAAGATATAGCCATTTTTTAATAGGCGACTTCATGCCTTATATACAAGAAAAACAGTTTTAGATTCCTTAAAAAATAAGTTCATAAGTCCATTAAATATTTTTTATTTAAAAAAGTAAAAAAATATATAATTCCCTGAAGACAAAGAAAGCGCCTGTTTTTTATTTTTTGGCATTTTCTAGCAAAAATAAAAAGTGGCGAGATTGTGACTTTAGTAAAAAGGTTTACACATTTTTTAAATTATTGCTTGCTAGTAAACAATAAAGGCGAGCAGCATACACCAATGATAGCAGCGAAGAAATTACAGTATGCTAAAAATGAAGAAAAAATCATTCCATTTAATAAAATACCACCAAACGCATGTTAAACCAGTTTTAAATATTTTGTTAAGAAAATTACGATAACAAAAAAAAACACACTCATCGACTTTCTAAACGCCGAATACATTTGTTGAAGAAAAAAAATTTTAGATGAAAAAACAAAACGCGAATGAAGTAAGCAAGTAAGTTGTAAGTAAAAAAACTCAAGAAAAAAAAAGAAAAAAATTTTCTTATTCAAGCATAAAAATGTGGTAAAAGTAACTTTAAAGTTGCTAAGGGCAACAACAACAAGCACCAGAAATAATGATTTTTTTCAAATAGGTAAAAAAAATAAAACCCTTGTGAGGGGCGAATGAGAAAGGTAATTTTACGAACATGAGAAGAAAAAAATAAAATAAGCGGTAAAGTTCTTTCTTTTCTTTTTACCTCATCACAATGCTATACTGACTGACTGATGTGATGTGAGAGAGATAGATGGTGGTGGTGTAAACAGTGAAATAATAAAAAAAGTCAATAGCAAAAGAAAATTATTATTTTGAAGAAATTGAAAAAAGGAAGGTAGTAAATTATAATTATTACCCTTTTTTTTAAAACATAGTTTAACTTCAGTTTTTTTTGATGATATTTTATTTTTAATGAAAAAAATTTTTATGCTTTTAAAAATCAACAAAAGCACAAGAACTCCTCGCAGTTTTAAGAGATATAAAAAATATGGAGCCATGGTGAGATACTAGCTACAGTTAAACTTCAAAGATTAAAAAAATATATTATAAAATTTCCATGAATTTATTATTGAATTTTCTCACCCTTGCCTTTACCTACCAGGTACACACACACGTGTGCGAAAATAAGAAAGAAAACAAAATGAAACTTTAAATTAAAAGTTCATAGTTTTAAGTTTCTTAAAAAATAATCTCAAAAGAATTAGGTAAATGGAAAAATTTTTATTAAGGCATAATTTATTTTAAAAATTTACAAGGGTTTTTTTTTCACCAAAAAATATTCTTCGTAATCAACAGTTTTAACTAATATTGATGAAGATATGATAACGCACAACTCAGTTTTTTTTAAATTAAAAATTAGAAACAAAAAAATTTGAACAACGAAGCAATATTGCTAGAATATTAAAAAAAATTATGTAGCAAAGCAGATTTTAATGAAAATCCAGTTATAATTTTTAAACGAACACAACCATCAATATATATCTTCTTCAGTTAAAATTAGGGAATGGTGAACACGATAAAATTAACTTTAAAATTTTTTTATTTACTAAAAATAGCCATTTGTATAATAATTTTTTGCATTTTTTTTACTCTTTACATAACAGTTTATAACTACTATTGAACCAAGCTGCAGTTATTTTTAAATAAAATTTTATGTTCGGAAGCGCTGATTCAGTTTTAAAAAAAAATCAAAATTTTCCTAAATACAATAAATTTGTTTAAAAATGATAATTTTTCAACAATCAAATTTTTCTAAATATCGGGGCTTTTTTGGGGACTTAAAAGCTTGGCACTAGTTCAGTTATGCACCCCCGCATTTTTTTTCATTTTTTCATTCTTTTTTTTCTTTGAAGTTGTATTAGTATTTTTTTATAATAAATTTTCGAAAACTTCTGGATAATAAAGTGGCTTTTTTACTTTCGCCCTCCGGGTTCTGGATCTTTTTGAATAGGATCTGGATCTCTAAGAATAGGATCTGGATCTTTTAGATTTTTTTTGGGTTCTTGGATCCATTATTGGTTCTTGGATCCTTTATTAATTTAGATCCTTTATTAGTTCTTGGATCCATTATCGGTTCTTGTATCCATTATTGGTTTTTGGATCCTGCACAATATAATGTCCACGAATTTGTAAAAATAACTTTGAAGCTTAGATGGTCGAGTGGTTAGTACATTAGACTGTAAAAAGTCAAATTTGGATGCCGACTCGAAAAAAAAGAAAAAATAATAAAAATAAATCGGCGGGGGTGCACAACTGAACTAGTTCCAAAAGCTTTTGTAATAATAGGTAGCAACCTTGATAACCAGTTTTTTATTTTTTTACAAATTTGTAAAACCAATAAATATTCAAAATTTAAAAAAATGATGCAAAAAAAAAATATTTTTGAGAAGCTAAAAAAAATATTTTTGGGAAAAGTAAAAAGATTACTTTAGTAAGCAACATTTAATTTAAGCATCAATAGAATTACTATACCTAAAAGCGTCACTTAATTCTCTATTTCAATAAAAAAAAATATGAATAAGAAAAAGGATAGAAAAAAAAAACAAAAGCGACGACGACAAAGATTTATGAATGACTTTCGTATTTTCTTAAAGTAATGAATTCAGTAAAAAAATATTTTTGACGTAAATCTTATTTTCTCAAATTATAAATTTTTTTTAATAATTAAAAAATAAAGTTTGAGCCTTTTTGTTTTCGTGCGTGTGTAAAGTTTAAAGAATAGAGGGAAAGGTAGTTTCAATTTTACAGCATTTAACCTATTTTTAAAGGCTCATGCTAGTTACAAAACAGTTTCAAAATTTTCAATCGAGATCAAACATTTTTTTCAATATAAATCTACAGCCTCCGAAAAAATCAAATGGACAGTTTTATTGACGAAAAAACTTGTATTAGAATTTTTAACAAAAAAATAAGAATATTTTTTAGTGAAAATCATTTGAGTTTTTATACTTTTAAAAATTATGGTAAAAATTCTAAAAAATATCTGGCTTTTCTCTCTTTAACGCATTAATACAGTTAAACTTCAAAAAAAAAATTATTGTTTAAAAACCAAAAAGCAATATTCTAAAGCGGAGCATTCGGCTTCATGTGGTCCAGTTTATTTCATAACCTTTAATTTTTGACTTTAACTTTTTGCAAAAATCACAATAAACATACACCTGCTTGAATCTTTAATTTTTTTAGAACCTGAAAAATATGAAACTCCAAGAAACAGAAAGCAATAACCTTTAAATCTATTATTAAAAATGCACACCATAAAAAATGCGTAGTAGTACGCAACCTTTTTTATTTTAACATTCTAATATTTGCATGAAAATTAGTTATTTTTTTTGTTAAAATAAAGACTAAAGTTATTTGGAGCATTTTGTCTCCTGGGATTTATTATTGTGGTAAAACATACGGAAGCGCCTTGTTGCAAGAAACTATAAATAGTTTAAAATCGTGCAAGATTTATTTTTTGAAACATTATTATTTTGAATCACAGTTTGCAAAATAATAAAAATAAATTGGAAGAAACAGTTTTGTTCTGGATAATAGCAAAAAATATGCTTGAAAGGCACAAGAGGCTACAGTTTAAATTATTTTAGCGGCCTTGATATAATATTCTAACAACAGTTTTTTGTTTCTTCATAACCCTCAAAGATAGAAAAATTCAGTTACAAAAAAAATATTATCATGTCCTAATCAAAAGGTTCAACTCCATTTTGTAAACACAGTTTTATTCCTAAATTCAAAACCTCAAAAAAGGTAACACGCTCGCTACCCATACACAATGATATCAACAGCAAATAAAAAATTATTTTGTGCTTTCATAAAATCACGTATCAATAAACACGCTTCCATGAAAGACAAAAAAAGGAAAAATGTTGTAAGCACTTTGAACATTATAAACTATAATTATTTTCTTACCTTTATTTCTCTGAGTATTAAAGCAACAAAATAAAAGAAATTATTTTTTTCTAAAAAGCCCACGCATACGCTTTTTTTTTATTTTTTATAAAACTACTAATAATTACATAGAAAAAAGAGGAAACTAAATAAATAATTGTTCCCTAATGGTTACAACTTAAATATCCCTTAGAGACTACAATTCATTTGGGTCTTTAATTTTTTCAATTTTATGCCCGTTTTTTTTGATGAAGATTTTCAACAACAGTTTAAAAGATCAAAATTAAAAATAATATTAAAAACAACATTATTTATTTCTAACCCTAATAAATTATTTCACATTTATTTTTTGTGCTCTTACTACCATAAAAAAAATCTCCAAGGCAACCTTTTTTTCTTTAAAATATGTATAAAACTTTACCGCATAAAAAAAATGTCACCACTTTTTTATTTTCATAATGATGAAGAAAAAAATAACGTGTTTGTCCGTTTATGAAAGAGGGAAAGAAATAATAATTTTTTTAGCAATGGTTGAAAAATTTACCACAAAATACAGACAATAAAAATCACAAACTTTTTTAAAGAAGTTTCCAACGCTACAGTTTTTACAATATATTTTTGAAAATTTGTTCGAAATATAAATTATTCTTCAGTTTTAATTTTTTAATTACTGTAAAAAAATTATTACAGTGTAAAATAAAAAAAATGGAAATGTGTATGTTCATGAGAATTTTTAAGTGCATTCTCAAAGCTATTCTCGTGTCTCAAAATTCCAGTAAAATAATAAAAAAAAAAAAAAAAGCAAATCACAACAATTTATTATTATTATTTTAAAGTTTCAGTGTTTTTTCATCATAAAAAAAAATTAATTCATTTTAAAAATAATTGATGGAAGATATAATTTTCTAAGTAAAACAACAAACATTAAATTAAATGTTTTTAATTTTGCTGCCGGATCTTGGAAAGGAAATACATAAGAGAGTGCCAAATCGAGCAAACAAGAGTAAATCAAAGAAAAGAGAGGCTACAAAAAAAATATATATAAAACAAAATTGTTGGCTCCATAAACTTTTTTTTACTTATAAACATTTGGTCGCTTCTTTATTTCTCTTACGTCATCTTTTTTTTTTGTAAAAGTAAAAAATTAATAATAATAAAGTTAAAAAAAAATGACGGTTGAATAAATAATTATAAAACAAAAACAACAAAAAAAACTTTGGCGGGCGAAAATAAAATTCATTTTGCTACAGTTTTTTAAAATAAATTATATTTTATTTTATTTTTTTCCAAAGCCTCGAGCTGCTTGATTTGCGAGTCGTAAAAGATGGGCTCGTTTAGCTCCACCAGGTCCAAAATCAGATGAGGAGGATAAGGCTCCAGAATAACCATACATAGGAAAACTAAATTGTCCAAAACGTGGTGGAGCAGCTATTTTATTTTCTTCTGGTATCGGTCTTAAAGATGGCATAGAAGATACATCAAAATCGGCGGGTAACATTTGTCGATAAGCATTTATTCGATTCATGGGCACTGCTAAAAAATAAAATATTTAAATTAAATCAGTTTTTATTTTTTGCAACGATTTTTATGCAAATAAAAAAAGCTTAAAAAATCTTTTAAAACTTTCTTTCAAATTCTGTGGAAAAACAATTAAAAAGAGCTTCAGTTTTATTATTTTTCTTATTTAAAAAGTTTTCTTTCGTTACATGCTAACCATTTTCTTCTCAAATATTCTTTAATCCCTGTTTATTGACTCTAAAGATATTTCTTTTTTTAAACACTCATTAACATTCTGACAGTTTATTATAACATCTCGTTCCCGCTTACATGGTATGGTGCAGTTAAATTTGAAAAAAAGGAGATAAAATTTTAACTAAAATATAATACAGTTTTTTTGCATTCAATATTTAAAAGAAAAAGGCTTGTTAATGGCGATTGGCCAAAAAAAAGAGCTTTTACCTTTATTTTTTACACAATCAATGACATTACAAATACACTCAGTTTTATATTTACAATCCAAGTTGAACGTACAGTTAAAAATTTTTTTAAAAAGAGTAAACCTTTAAATATTGCAGAAAATTTAACTATTTGTATTTTACAGTTAAATATACAAATAAAAAGGGAAAATATAGTTGCCGCCTTTGTTACCATATGTTATTAAAATCCATCCAGTTTTATATCTTTGCCTCTATTGTTTTTGCCCAATATTATACAAGATACAGTTTAATAATAAAAAAAAAGATGAATAAAAAATAAACTTACCACTAAAAGCTATCGATGGTAAAACAACCATAAATAAGGTCGCTACAGTTAATAAAAACATAATAAAATTCATAATTAATTTATTTGCTTTCCCAAATAAATAAAGTAAGTGTAACTGATTTGCTTTTTTTAAATGTTCCAAGTTTAAAGAAAATTTGTAAAATATAATTTTCGTTTTGCTGTTGTTGTTTACCCTGAAATTAAAAAAAAGCTCAGTTTCATTTTTATTACGAAAAAAACAAAACATAAAAAAATACGGAAAATAGATCAAATTATATATGTATTTTTTTTATTAATAATAATTTTTCGTTTAAAAAACATAAAAGCCAAAGAAGGCGACGAAGCAGTTATAAAAAAATAAAAGAAAAAACAAGAAAGAAAAAAAGATGTCAGTTATTTATTAGCCAAATTAGTGGGAAGTGACGAGAAGTAGTGCATCCTTAGAAAGGCTAACGAGATAGTGGTGGTGGTAATATGAGTAATCGAGAGGGATGGGGATGTTGCTGAAGTTAGTAAAAAAATATGGGGTTGCTTTATTTTATTTTTTTAATGAAAAATGATGCCATTTTGTTAAGAAAAAAATTAGTTTCAAATAAACAGGATCAAAAAATAAAAAAATAATTTGTACATTGAATATTTTTAGTTTTTTTTTCTTTCAAAAGTTTATTGGCAAGTATCACGTCGTCGTTGGGTTGCAAAAGTTAAAGAAAAAATATTTTAGGGTTTGGTCTGAGAGGGAGGAAAGAGGATATTTGTATCAATGTGACATGTGATGCAAAATGAGATGATTTCGTATATGTGTATGTATCAGTTTTATTTTATAATTTAGATATTTCAAAAAATATAAATTTTTTTCAATAAAGGTCATGGTTAGGATGAAGTAGCAGAAGGAAGATATGCTGTGAATTCTTCCCGCCGCAGTTTGTAAAGTTTAGTAGAAAGAAATGGTAGCTAGTTTTTTTTTGCTTTGTTAGTAAAAATTTTCGATGAGAGTTGTTTTATTTATGAAAAACCAGTTAAAATATTTTAGTAAAGTTCAACCAAGTAGTGATTTCAAGCTCACACATATACTTAGAATTAATAACCAAAACAACAGTTTTGTTTTCAAAAGAAAAACCATCAAACATGCCAGTTTAAAACTTTCATAATTATTTAATGCACTATAAAAAAAAGTAAAACAGTTTTTTTTGTAAAACAATTTATAAAAAAGTGTTAATGAATTTTACTTAACACCTGCCGTCACACATTAAAACAGTTATACAAAATCGACGAAAGAAATTACGATGATTAAACAATGCTCCAGTTTTATCTTTTCTCTAATATACCCTCCATTTTTCCCTTTTTGGTAAACAAGGTGGAGTCTCAAAAAAACATTTTTTTATTTTTTCTTCGAACTTCAAAAAATCCAAAGATTCAAAGATATGCATCTTTATGGGTTTTATGGCAAACAAGCGGCGTCCCACTTACTCAGTTAGTTTATTTTTTTAATGTGCGATCAAATGAAGACCAAACTCATGTAAACCAATAATAAAACCTTTGTGACGTCGAAACTATTTAATGAGCTTGTTGATTCCTGATACTCAAAAATGGTTTAAAAAAACATTCTGGAAAAAGAAGAAGTTGATTTTATAATTAAAAATGAAATACAGTTTTTTAAGGATTTTCTAAACACGATTCAACAAAAATGTTGACAGTTTTTTATAATCCTAAACCACGCTAAAAATTCACAATCTACAAAAGCTTTTGCAATTACGCGCAAATGCACAGTTTTAATTTTTATCTCCAAAATTCTGTAAAACTAAAAAAGAGAAAATAAAACTGAAAAAAGTACTGTGACAGTTAAATAAAAGTAATAATATAAAACCAAACTTAGGAACCCAGTTTTAACAAATTTCTTTTTAAACAAAGCGTCCTCCAGAATCAAACTATCACAGTTTTTTTCTTCTTTGCTATATTAAAAAAGTACTACAGTTTATCAAAATAAAAAACGATAAATCCGTTACTCAACTGAATTTTGACAAAGTAGTTAAGCTCGCATACACAACACAGTTTTTTTTAACAAATTCATAATTACAACTATAACCAGCGCTTATTTAAACCTTTTTTGAAGAAAAAAAAAATGGAGGTGGAGATGAAAAGGTTAAAAGTGATTAAATTCAATTATTTTTTGGCCAAAGAATGAATAGAATAAAAAACACATGCAAAATTACATACAAGAAAAAAAGGCTTTTTGTAGTTTGCAAAAAAAAAACACCCTGGAAAATGGAATACAAAATACCCACGCACAATAATTACCACGTAGTTATGCACTTTCTTCCATCGCCAACAGATGAAAAAAAAAATAAATGTAAATTAAAAAAAACTACAAAAAAACAGTTTCTGAATTTAAATATTTTACGTCGTTGAAAAAAAAACTCTTTTTTTAAGAGTAGTAACATCTTTTTAAAAATCCCAAGTGAGAATTCCAAGAAGCTTAAAAATGAATGAAACTAAAATTAAAGCAACAAAAAAAGAAGGAGGAAGAAACTCGTTAATGCAATTAAAACACGGATTAAAAAAAACCAAAGACCTTATTTTTTTAATTAATTTTTTAGAGTTTGTTTCGAGGACCTCCTCATTGAAGAAAATGAAACAAAATTGAAGAAAGTAAAAAATGTTACATTTTTTACTAAAAGTGACGTTGACAAAAAAGATACATAGTCTTTATGTTTGATCCCAAGGAATCATAGTTCTCCAGTTTAAAAAAAGCTAAATTATTTTAGCTGAAAAAATAAAATCAACAGAAATTTTCATGCTAAATTTTTGCGTACGTCAAATTATTTGCATCAAAGACTATTATTTTTATTTTGAAATAAACAATGTTTAACTTTTTTTTCTATCGAAAAATGGAAATGCCACTAACCGCTTCTTTTTTTATATATGACATTGTGACGACGACGTTGGATGATGTTCCTTTTATTGAAACACATGGTAACAACATGCTATAATTATTATTAAAATATGTATTTTAAAAAAGAAAAGGCAACAAAAAATTTATATAAAAAACGTGTCAACTTTGACATGAAAAATTTTGCGTCATTATTATTTGAAACTCAAAACCTTTGAGACCAAAAATTTATTTTTTTTTTTTTGCATAAAAATTATACGTCTTTTGCAAAAATTTACCTAACCACATAACACGTTTACCAAATGCTACAGTTTAATATTTTTATAAGAAGCAAAGAAACAAAAAATTATTCCGGCAGAGTGTAAAATCAAAAATGTGAAAACCCCATCACATTTTGTTTCAATAATACTGTGTCAAACTAAACTACATAAAGCTAAATCTCCACCATTCAAAACAGAATCAAATCCCAAGAAACAAACAAATTTTTGAATCAAAGAAGAAAAAAATTTACTTCCAAAAAATTCTAAAAATACATATATTCTTTTATTCTTCAAAAAAAGTTCGAAGGCACGGAGATAAACTTTGCCGCTGTAGAAACAAAAAAACATAACATGTCATGTGATTTCATCCAACAAAATAAATCATAGTAGAAAAAAAGGAAGATGAACCTAAAATATTACATTTTCTAAGAAATTCTAAAGAAGGATAAAAAGAGGATTTCAAGCGAAAAGAGAATTTCTAAGATATGTCACCCAAAAAAGGATTTACAGATTTATTGTTCCCTCGAAAATAATTATAAAGCTTCTAAACCACCAACAACCACCATCGAAGAAAATAGAAGCAGGAAAAAAATGGATAAAGATAACAAAAAAAGACTATCACATCATAAGCCTTTTTTTGGATTAGATGAAAACACAACTTTTTTTTTGAAGCAAATCTATCACAAAATACAGTAGAATGCAATATTGGTAATACGTTCTTTCTCATCGCAAGCGTTTATGCTATAAAAATTGCAGCACCACAAACGTCGAAAAGCTGCTTGCTTCCATTTTTAGTTAATCATTTTTTTCAATTCAATACTCAGAATTTTTTTCCATCGCCATCAATCAATTTAATTTTAATCAAATAATGTCGCCGCCGCCATCACTAAACAATGATATTTTGGAAGAAATTTTCTATGAAGCTTTTATACAACCCAAAATTCGAAGCAATAATAAAATGGGATATATCAATGAACAAAAACTTTTCAAATTTGGTTTAATTGGAAAAGAATTTTTAAATGTATTAATGAAATTTTTAAGAGGAGCTAAAAGTTGTACAATTGATTCTGATTATTATCTCATAGAATTTGTAAGCGCATTTATTCTTTACTTCCCAACATATATGAATGAATGTATGATATATTCCAGAACAACTCTGTTATGAATAATCCTAGATTGGCATTTGATCTTCCACCGTTTTTAGAATGTATTATGAAAGCAGTTGGAGAAAATATACATAGTTTAAAGATTCATGATGATGGTCCTTCTGTTCAACCATTGCTTAATGCTATTTGTGAAAGTAAACGTAAATGCATTTTTACAAAAAAAATAATTATATTGAATCTAAAGCTTTCTATTTTTAGAACTTAAACATATTGAAATGGAATATTCGATAGGTGTTAATGCTTTCGAGGATTGCTTAAATGCATGCTCAGAAACTATAAAAACAATTAGATTAACGAGTTGTTATCCTTTCCTTAATGTCGAGGGTCTAAATGCTGATGAAGTAATAATTGAATCGGATTTTGATTATGGCCTCAGTGAATTCCTTCAAACAAAATGCTGTCGAACTCAAAAGCTTGTCTTGGATTTGTATGAATTTCATGGAGGTCAAATTGATTTGAACCAACTTGTTCAAAGCTTTTCAGTTAACAAGTAAATTCATTGTTATTTTGTAAACTAAATTTTAATCAAGCCTTTTTGAGTGAAGCTCTTGCTAGTGTTAAAGAATTAATGGTGTTTATTGAATCTTACTGTAATGAACAAGAATTGAATATCAGTGATTTCCTAGCAATAATTGATGGTGCATTTCCTTCATTAGAAAAATTATCCATTTTGAAAGATCTTCGATCATTAGTTTTATCTGATTTAAAAACTCATTATGATGAATTTCGCCAACAATTGGAGGATGCTAAACAGAAATTCAAGATTTACGTACAATGGACAATTGCTAAAAATTGCAACAATTTTGAGGATTGTTAATTAGCTAATAATACTTGAAAAAAATGAACTAAACATATAACCCTTTTAGATAGTCAAAGATTATATGAAACTCCATCTTCCAATGTTTGAAGTTATCAAAGAAGGATCCGCTTTACAAAATTATGCTTACAAAGAAAATATCAATGATTCCAAGGAATTGGATTTCAACCTTGAATTTCTTCTGGTCAAAGATGTAAATTGGGAACCTGAAGATTGTGTTAAGCATCTCAATAAGTTTCAAATTTAATTGTTATTGGTTGTAAACGGTTTTATGTTTAAAGTAAAAATAAATTTATTAGTTATTATCTAACAACATAAAACTCAACAAAATGAAAACAAACAAAAAAATAATACAATCTTTAAATTTTAAACTTTAACGTCGACAAACTTGAGTCCATCCATCTTCGCCTTCAACAAATTTTGGACCTTTCTGCTGCTTTGAAGGTTTATCTTCTTCCATGGGTTCATCTTCATTATCGCTGCCTTCTTCACCTTCACTTTCTGAACTGCTTTCTTGTCCTTCGGCTTTTGAAACTTTACCACCATTTTCTTTTAAAGCATCCCATTGTTTTCGCATTTCTTCAGTTGATCCTTCACGAATATGTTTAGCTCCATTTAAAATCACATTTGAAAATACATCAGTGGAATTATCATCCAAAACAAGGCTATATTCATTATCAAAAATTTCTTCCAACCATTCAGCAAATGTATCACGATCCAACGATGGAGTTTTTTCAACATATTCAGTTGCCATTTGACATAACCATGTGTGGACTTCATTAGTATTTGAACCAGCAAGTTGATGTTGTATTGCAAGTTGATAACCAGGCCATGATTTGAAAACACGTTTAACAAAATCTAATAAAGTGATGGGTTTTCCAACACCGATATCCATTTTATGTTTGATCCTGAAATTAAAAAAAAAAATAATGAAAGGTGTAAAAGCGAATAAATAAAGCAAACCCTTACTAGGATGACAAAAACATAAACTTGAACAATAATATCTCTGTAATTAATTTATTTGATTACAGAACTTCAAGGATTTTAATAATAATGTTTGAGAAAAACTTTTTCCATTTTCAAACAAAAATTCCCAACATTCATTCTTTTTATTGGCCTTTTCGTTTCGAGAATTTTTTTATGTTTGGAAAAGTTGACGTTGCTCAAAAAAAGTAAAAAGCATCAACGAAAAAATTCTTTGTTTCTTTGCTGCTTCTTACATCTTTTTTTAAATTTATTTATTTAAAAAGTTCATCAAATTAATTGTGGCTTGATACATCATATTCCATTACGGGTAATAATGGTGGTATTCAGGAAGAGAATACTCATTATTTTTGGAATATTCTTGTTAACTTTTACTTTGAATATATCTGGACTTGAAGATAGGAAAGATTCTGAAGAAGCTGATGATCCACATGTTACATTGCTAAATAGCGAAAAAGAAATTGCTGATGAAGAAGATGTTAATGAAGAAATAAGTATGTGCTAAAATTATTGATGGAAAGATGAAAACTATGTACTATTTTTTAGGTTCTCAAGATCTCGTGGATGATGACATCGATCAAATGCCGCATGTTAAGGAATCAACTGTGCCTCCTGTGAGTATGAAAAGTCTAGTTTTCGAAGAATTTACTCCTGAAATTGAAGATACTAAGTAAGTTATTTTTCTAGTTTTCTAACAATGATTAAAACCATTCTTGCTTTTAGCCTTGATGCTGTAACAAAATCTCATTTGAATACTGCTTTATCAATTCTTGGATCACGTCGTACAGCAGATTATACCGATTATGATATTCGTTCAGCATACCTTGATCTTGAATCTGCGGCTGAGGCTGGAAGTCGAGAAGCACAGAAAATTCTTGCGTTCTCTTATCTCTTTGGTGAACATCGATGGAGTCCTGATGAAGCCAAAGCACTTTTTGAAAAGCTTGTTGCTAAAGGTTCAACTGATGGACATTTTGGTATGGCTATTCTTCATTTAACTGGTCTCACAATGAAACGGCCTAATCGAGCTTTGGGATTATTACATCTGCAATTCGCTGCAAATGGTGGTAATCCATTAGCACAAATGGCTATTGGTTATCGTTATCAAGGAGGTGTGGATATGAAAACAAATTGTGAAAAAGCTTTGAGTTGGTATAAGCTTGTTGCTCAAAAAGTTGCATCAAAAGTAACATTTCTTGGTGGTTCATCGGTTCAAAGACTTCGAATTCCTGATGAACTTGATTCCGCTTCTTCGAACGTTATGGATACAAATGTTTTCACGTACTATCGATATTTGGCTGAAAATGGTGATATTCCTGCTATAGTGAGTTTATTTAAAACATCTGTCACTTTATCATATTTTTGTTTTTAGCTCGGATTAGCTACTCTTCATTTAACCGGTTCAAAAGGTGTTACAATCGATCATAAAGCTGCAGCAAAATATTTTGCCATTGCTGCCGATGCTGGAAATGCGCAAGCTTTTGCTTATTTAGGAAAAATGTATTATGATGGTACTGTTGCGACTCCAAGAGATGACGAACTTGCTTACAAATATTTTAAAAAGGCTGCTGATAAAGTTTGTTACTCATATTAAAGCTTTCATTGTTTTATCCTATCTCTTTTTTAGGGTAATTCATTGGGACAAACTGGTCTTGGACTTATCTTTCTCGAAGGTAGAGGTATTCGATCTGATCATGTCAAAGCTTTTCGAATGTTTTCTGCTGCTGCTGAACAAGGATCAGTTGAAGGTCAATTTTATCTTGGTTACATGCATTATCGTGGCTTCGGAAATGTTCGTGATCATAAAACAGCAGCAAAATACTTTCAACTTGCATCACAATCTGGAAACCTTCTTGCAATTTACAACCTCGCTCAAATGCATTCTTCTGGTATTGGCGTCACTCGATCTTGTCAACTTGCTGTTGAACTTTATAAAACTGTTGCTGAACGTGGCCGTTGGACTGATCGTTTTATGGATGCATATAAGAAGTATCAATATGGTGCCGGAGATGAAGCTGCATTCAATTATATGATTCTTGGAGAACTTGGTTATGAAATTGCTCAAACAAATTTTGCATTTTTAGTTGAAGAAAATGCTAAAACTCAACATCTCTTCCACACTGAAGTTGAAGCTTTCAAATGGTCATTACTTTCATGGCAACGAAGCGCCAATCAACAGTATCCATTTGCAAGAGTAAAATTGGGTGACTTTAATTACTATGGTCTTGGAACAAATGTGGATTATCCAGCTGCTTTGAATCATTATAAAATAGCTGCAGATAATCATCATTCAGCTCAAGCTATGTTCAATTTGGGTTACATGCATGAACAAGGTCTTGGATTAGATAAGGTAAGATTGGTTTCAAGAGAAGGAAAATTTTTCACGAGTTCTTATTCATTTACAAACTTAATAATAATTTTCATTTTTAGGATTTGCATTTAGCGAAACGATACTACGATCTTGCTGCTGAAACTTCTGTGGATGCAATAGTTCCTGTAGCTTTAGCAATGATTAAACTTCGTGCAATATTTTTGGTTGATTATATGAAAGATAACTTTGCATGGCATTCTGCTTTAATTGTATTCCTTGATTCAACATTAGGTCCACATTGGGATTTCTTCGTCATGTCTGTTCTTCTTGCAATTATTCCATATCTTTTACTTCAATATTGGCAAAATAGAAGACGAGTTGCTGCTGCTCAAATACCACAAGATCACATTCCCGTTCCACCTGCAGCTGAATGAAACCTCAAATGGATATGAAAGAAATGCAATTGAATTCACTTTAAAGCTATATAGTTTATATCTTTTCTTGCCTTGTTTTGTGCTTGTTTATGTATCATTTAGATTATTTTTTAATGTGGTCTCGGGTGTTTTCGTTTTTGTGATGTTTTTGTATTCTATTTTTTTTTTGATTCATAGTTAATTTATTAATAAACACTTAAGTTTTACTTTCTCTTTTCGATAATTAAAGGTTTTAAAGCCTTTGTTATTCTTTCATTTTTGTGAAATATACTGTTGTGAGTTTCTTCTCAAATACGAGACTCTTTCACATACTTGCTTCGCGATGCATGCAATATGCTTAATCGCTAAATAACTTTCATCCTTTTTTTTTACTAAAAAGTGAAAGAAGGCATTGCATTCTTACAAACGGTTCTCAACAAATAAATATTCGAAAAAACAAATTCACTTACTCATTTTTGATTATTTTAGGAGGAATAAAACTCTAACAATGGCGCTCTCCTTGCTGTCGTTTGTTCAAAAGCGGCATAATACAGTCAATTTTTTTATGAGAAGAACTGGAAATACATTATGGAAAACTATTACATCGGTTTCAAAATCTGGTCAAAAGAAAGGTCGTCGAAGTACTCGTCAACCAATTCGTCATTTAGATAAATTTTATAGAATTGGATCAAGTTTGTTTTGCTTTATTTATTTTTTCTGTAACTTAATATAAGATTTTAGGTCCATTGAAGATTCAATTTCCTGGGTTTAATGCTCCGTATGAACAAGGACTTCATCCTCTAACCGTTCAAGAACAAACTGAAGATGAAATAAAACAATCGGAATTATCTGTTCGTACAAAGCTTCAAGAAAGTGGAACGACAAATAAACGACGACGCAATGAAAAACTTCATCCACTTGAAAGAGGTTTCAGTGGTCATCATGTTGTTGGACAAAAGCTTGGCCCTCCACCTCCTATTGGTGATGTATCATTTGATGATTTTCAAACTTATTGCCTTGAAGTATGTTCTTAACTATGCATATCAGAATGATTATTTTTACACTCTTTTTTTAGGTTAAACGTACATCAAATATGACGAAAATTTTTGGACGTGTTCATACTATGGCTGCTCTAGTGTTTACTGGAAATGGTAATGGCCTGGGTGGTTACGCTGTTGGAAAATCGGGCATCCATCGAACTAATCATGCAATTATCAAAGGAATGACTATGGCTGCAAGAAAATTGTTCTTTGTTGAATTACTCGAAAATCGTACAATTTTTCAAGATTTTTATGCTGAATGCCGAAATACCAAAGTTTTTGCTCAACGTCGTCCTGAAGGTTTTGGTCTTCATTGTCATCCTCGACTTCAGAAAATTTGTGAACTTCTTGGAATCAAAGATATTTATGTCAAAGTTGAAGGAAATACAAGGAACTATTTGGCTCTTACTCATGCTTTCGTCACTGGTCTTTTGAATCAAGAAACTCATCAACAATTGGCTGAACGTAAAGGTTTACATGTTGTTGAAATGAAACCAAGCCGACAATATTTTCCTGAAGTCGTTGCTTCACCAATTCTTACTCCTTTAAAAGCTGATGATGAATTACTAGCAATCGATGTAAGGAAAAAAAGTTTCATTATTTACATGTATATAATAAGTTCAAATTTTAGCGCTTGAAACTTGATGATTTTTATGGTGAAGGTCGATATCCTCTATTTAAACCAAAACCGCCACCATTTTATGCTAAACTTGAAGGGCATTTATTAGCTGAATGGAGAAAATTTCCTTTTAGAAATCAAGAAAAGGTTGGTTTTTTGAATGATTTTTCAATGATTTTTTCAATGCATCTTTTTTTAGGTTTCCATTCGTCTTCTTGCTGATGGAATTATTGATCGATGGACTCGAACTCAACGTCATAGCTGGGCATCTCGACAAATGGAACTTTTTGAAAATGGAGTGTTACAAATTCCCAAAGGCATTGGACTTACTGATATCGTAGATAAAAAAGAATCATCATAGGATTTTATTATTATTAATTTGATTTGTTTATTTTTGTTGTTGATTGTGTCTGTGTATTTCATATATGTAGGATTTAATGAAAAAAGTTTATTGATATTTATTCTTTTCCATTGACTATGATTAGACTGTTCCATTTCCATTAGCGCTACGTTTTCTATCAGTTTGTGGCAATTTTAAAAATGTTTCAGAATCATCTTCCTTGTACAGAATCTTTCGATTTGTTGCTTCTTTTAATGTATCTGGCAATGCCATGAATTGGGTTTCAGGTAGAAATATGATTGCAAAAGTTGTGGATAAACCAGCAAGTAATGCTGCACCTGAATATGGTGCAGGATGCCAATATCTTGATAGATAAGTTAATTGAGGAGTTGCCATGGATCCAATCATGGAAACTGAACTAAAGGTTGAAAGTGCAATGGATCGAATGCAAGTTGGAAATAATTCAGTGGTATATAATTTGTATGCAATCCAAACAAGCCCCGATTCAAGGGTATAACCTATTATAACTGCTGCAGTTCCCACTGCTCTCATAGATGCATCTAATCCAGTTACATCAACAACAAACATGAAACTAAAAAGGATGAAAACGGCTCCTAAAATGGAATTATTCTGTAATAACTTTTCTAGTAAAAAGCTATGATTCAAACCTTGTGAAAATACGAGTAATTTCCATCTTCCAATTTTACGTGTTCCATTTTCTAATGCAAATGCAGCAAATGGAGTCCATAACCGAAGAGCACCCATAAGGAATGTGTTCATAAATGGACTACCAGACTGAAAAGCTTGCATCGAAACTAAATTCCAAACAAAAAAAAATGAAACAATTTTTTTTTGAATTTTTTTTATGAAAGATGTGATTTTCTTTTACTCGTGTCAGTTAACTAACTCACCAAATCTTGAATATTATAAAACAACACATCGTTCACAATATTCATCGTAATTCCAGTTAACATTTGTGAAATGGCATATGAAGTCATTTTCCAATTTGCAAATAAATCCATCATCGTGTGTCTTTTAGGTTTGGATGATGCTTGCCTAAAATAATTTTATAACCTGCAGTTTTACCATTTTGATATTATCCTTATCAGTTTTTTTAAACACAAAAAAAGATTATTTACCCTTGAGTTTTCTGTGCAAGTTTCTGATGATTTTCATGAATTTCTTTCATTTCTTCTGCTGTAAATTTGATTTCCTTAAAACCATTAAACTTTGCTATTCTCGTCATTGCTGCTGCAGCTTGAGCAAATTTTTGTTTTTGAAGCAAAAATCTTGGAGATTCTTCTAATTTTAAAATCATTAATAAAGCTGGAAGTCCAATCAAATTGGCTATTGTTAAATGGACTCTCCAATGTCCCGAAAAATATGCGAGAATTCCAGCAAGCTAAAAGTTGAATTCAATATTGTTATTTATAATGATCAGTTTTTTTTTATTTGTTTGATCAAAAGTTTTAATATGTTCTAAGGAAAGAGAATGGTTTTCTGTTTTACAATAATAAATAAACTAAAAATGTAAGGTGAATCATGACAGTTTGTAAAGGAAGCTAGGGTGACAGTTCTCAGTTTTTGTTTTTCAAACCTTTTTTTATCTTAAACAGTTAAAAAGCATTCGATAATTTTTATCGGCATTTAGTTTAAAAAATCCCCTTTAAAACAACTTACCATTAATCCAATACTATATTGAAAGCTAAAGCCTTGAAGCAATCGATATTTGGGATTAACTGATTCCACAATTAATGAAAATGACGCTGCAGCACCGATGGGAGAAATAAAGGCTCCAATAGCTGTGACCCATAAATACACTGTAAACGATGGACTCCAAGCACAAATGAGTCCACTAACAAATGAATAAGCTTCTCCAATAAACATGGGCCATTTTCGACCAAAATGATCACTAACATGCCCAGAAATCATAAAACCAAATAATACTCCAATGGGAAGCAATGATTGAATGGTAGCTCGAAAATGATCCTTTTCACAAACCCATTCAAATTCTTCATACATGCTATACCAATGATTTGAAGTGGTTAAAGTTGAACAATTTCGAATCATCAAACATGCAAGGGATGAATTCTTTTTAACTTTGGCTGCTTCTATTGTCCATGTAAAATCCTAAAAAAAAGATGCCAGTTTTAAATAAAGATTTTTTTTAAATTTCCTGTTTTCAATTTATTGACAGTTTTTTTAAATTTCAAAATTGGATATCAAAAACATTGTTTTTCTGATAGCATTTTGCTGCTTCTTTTGATTTATTTACCATAAAAAATTATCGAAAAACTTTTTGTCCCAGTTTTAAAAAAATTTGCTGATTTTTTTTTGTCAATCAATATCAGTTTTATTAGTTAAGCACCTTCTGTTATTTTGACTATCAGTTTTTATTATCCCTTTTCTTAATTAATTTATTACAAACCTCATCGCTGCATGAATAATCAGGAACTAGATTACCCAATCGAAAAAATCCTGCTACCATTGCCATTGCATTTGATATGGACATAATTTGGCAGGTAAGGAAAAAGAATATCTATAAAAAAAATTGTTATCTACCAGAGAAAGTCAAGCACAGTTTTTTATATGTATGTACCTGATAATTTCCATAACTTTTAAGCGATTTAAATATTTTATCAATATTTATTGGATTTTCTTTGAGAATATTTTCATCATCAAAATCATCCTCTTCTTTAAATCTTGAATCATTTATTAAAACTCCAGCTTCTTCCGTAATTGGAACGGTGAAGCTTATTCGACGAGAACCTCGAGACATTATGTTGAAGAAAAAAAAATCACCCAAAAATAACACAGTTACTTTTTTTTATTCGATAAAAATCTTTCGATTTTAATCAGTTTTATTAATTAACACTTTTAACAGTTTTTCTATCGAATAATGAGAAGACATTGCAAAAAGAATTATGTGCTTCAAAGTCTTTTTATAATAACTATTTTTGAACCTTACACTTTTCAAAAGTTTCAAATGAAAGAAAAAAAACGATGATAATTCTAATTTTCATTAATTTCATTCAAAAAATCGCCTTTAGCACATTTTTTCAAGGTCATTAACTAATTAAATTTAATTTGTTCTACTTTGTAGTTTTATAATTTGTAAATGTTTCTTTCTGAAAAATCAGTTTTCTTTTTTTTTAAATTTTTTCTATCAAAAGCAAGATCAAAAAATGCGCACTAAATGAATGCAAAAAATTTGACATTTATTTATTGCTTTCTTGGTTCAGTGGTTTAAGGCGTACGCGTTGTGCTTGAAATCATCCAAGTTCAATTTGCATGTGATGAGAAATAGATAGGGACATCTGATAGCTATGATGTTAGAAATCTATTGTTAGATAGTATTTGATGCATTCTTTTTGTAATTTTTTTTAAACTTTTTACAAAGAGCAGTACAGTTTATTACTTCTTTTCTTTTTTATAGCGACCAAATGAAGTTTTCACAACAACAAGGAAATCAGGCAAGACATGGAATATTATACCAAAAAAAACAACAAATAAAAATGAGTTCAAAAATTGAAAAGTTAGAACAAATTTAAAAAATCAATGGATATCGAACCTTATCGTCAGTTTAAATTTAAAAAATAAAATATTGAATGATCCGCAAAATAATAAAGTTCGTAACAGTTTTTTTTCTTCAAAAAAGTAAAAATAAGAAAATAAAACAAAAAAGTATTGGTGTAATTTTTAATGGTGGAATTAAGCCAAAAAATATCAAGTTGCAGTTTATATTTATCCAACAGGAATTCGTTCCACTTTATAAAGTAAGTTCAGAAGCTTATATGCTTTGGCACGTTTGTTGTCGGGTATGCTTCGCTTTACTGTTTCTAAAAATTTTTGACTTTTGAACATATAAAAAAAGGTACTACAGTTTTTAACAAAACTTAATTTTTTGAACAAAAAACATCCACCAACATTTGATGACTCAGTTTAAAAAAATATTGAAAAGTTATTGTGAAAATAAAAGTAACAATAAGTAAATTTTCAAATACTCATGGATTTTTTTTCGAAGTTTAAAATTTCATGTTTTGTTAATTTTTAGTTTTTTATAAAAAAAAGTTATTGTGAAAAATATGAAACATCTAGCAACCTTGCTGCCAGTTAATCACAAAAAAAATTTCTTACCCATGTAACAATTTGGAAATCGAATATTCATTTCTTCTAAGCATCCTTCATCGTCCTGGCATATTGAGGATATTACTCGACAAGATACTATAAAAAAAAGTTTTTTTAAATAATTATAATAATGGCTATTTTAAGTTTTTATTTTTTTATGGTCTTTAATTTTTTTTTGCACTGCTGCAAATTTAGCAAAAGGAATTTACATGTTAATGAGTTCCTCAGTTTAAAAGTTCATAATGACCTTTGGAAGTGAAAGGCTTTTTTGTTTACAAATTTTAAGCAAAAAATAGATATATTTAAATTTTAAAAGGACAAAGTTCAGTTAAAAAGAAAATTTTGTTTTTTTGAATCAAAAAAATTGGGACAAAAATAAACATGAAAATAGGTGGACTCAGTTTTATATAAGAAAATCTTAATTTTTTGATTTAACAGACAAAAAGCTTGTTACTGCAATTTTTTTCATCTCCAAAAATCATATGCATTCTTTGTTTCCATTATAGTTTAAAATTTCCATCCCCACCTACAGTTTATTTTTTTGCAAGGAATGTTTATTTTGGTTTTTATATTTTTTTGAGTTTATAAATAAATAATTAAAAAAAGGAAAAAGGAACTTACAAACAAAATTAGCATCAACAATTACGGCGAGCGCCAAAAATGCAATAAAAAATGATGTCAATAAACGCGCTTCAATCATTACCTAAAAAAACACATTGTAAAATTGCAAAAATTTTACAAAAAAATGTTCAGTTTTTTATTGTTTCTTTTAATAATCGAAAATGAACTCGATTTAAATAAATAATTTTAAGAAAGAAAGAATCGAAGGAGATAATAAAAAAACTTGCAGTTAAATAAAAAGTATAAAAATAAACCCAGTTAAAAAGAAAGAACAAATTCGAGTTTAAAAAACTTTACTGTAAAAATGATGGGAAAATATTAAAAATTCTCAAATTACGCTAAACAACCATTTTCAGTTATTAAAATTTAAAAAATTCAAGTTACGGAAAAATATTTTTACAAAAAACATACATACTGTAAAATAGCTTTTTCAAGAAGCAGTTAATTCAAAAACTCAGTTTTTATTATTTTTAAATTTCCAAAAAAGCTTTTTTTCCTATTGCTGAATTTCCCGTTTTTCTTCCATTTCCAAGCACAATAATTAAAAGGCTTGCAAAAAATGAAAAACTAAGAGTAAAAACAAAAGCTTTCATAAATCCTTCAACAACAACAAAAAAAAAGCAAAAGAAGCATAAACATAAAGAAAAAGAATAAGAACGAGGACATCAAGAGTCATGCCTGCCATATTTCTAAAAAGCATCCATAAAAATGATGGAATGAAAAAAATAAAAGAAAAATTTATTAGTGCCTTTCTTTTCTCCTCCCCACTTTTATTTTATATTTTAAAACAATGCTTTCTTTTTTTTGGTATTTTTGATGGGACTTTAAAAAAGGGAATGTTGGATGAGAGATGATGTTACTTACCATCATCATCCATTAATGACGAAAATGCGCTTTTATTATTATTTTATTTTTATTTGATTAAAAAAAACGTAAAAAATCTATCCATTAAAATAATAAAAGTTGAAAATACACCAATAATTAGCATCCACAAACAAAAAAATATAAATTTCAAAAAAAACATGATTAAATGACGCATGTATC
The DNA here is from genome assembly GCA_028622995.1 of Panagrolaimus kolymaensis. Taxonomy (NCBI): domain Eukaryota; kingdom Metazoa; phylum Nematoda; class Chromadorea; order Rhabditida; family Panagrolaimidae; genus Panagrolaimus; species Panagrolaimus kolymaensis. The sequence continues at coordinate 2,671,453 of JAJQJQ010000006.1, forward strand.
CGATGGTGAAAAAAAGCTGGTGAGAGATGGTGCAGTTAATTAAACGTTTAAATTTTATTTGAAAACTCCCGGATATAAAGAAGGACAGTTATGAATTAGTTAATTTTAAGACTACCACGTAATAAGTTAGTTTAAAAAAATATTTATGTTCACAATAAAAATTACCAAAAAAAAAGATATAAGTAAAACTTCTAAATCATAGTTATATCGCTGACGCAGCTAATTTTGAAACAAAAAATATTTATGCCAATATCGTGGGTTAATAAACAGTTAGAAATAAAAACGAAACCTTTGCGCGAAAATAGAAGTCAGTTTAATGTAAAAGTTACAAATAAATGCAAAAATTTAATCTGATAAAGAAAATTGCAGTTTTAATGATAAAGAAAATAATAACTTTAAAATAGTTTTTTTATATGTTTGTTAATAATCAAAAAAAGTACTCAGTTTTATAATAAAAAATTGTATTTCTACGAAACCAACATAATTTAATGAATTCGGTGTAAGCGGGTCTAAAATGGAACTCAGTTAAAATGTTTTCATTAAAATTTTGACCAGCGTGTTTACATTGCTCCCAGTTTAAAAATCCTACTGTACCTAAAGAAACTTTCTTTCTTACTTTTTTGACACATAACTTCAACTCATCCGCGCACTTCCCTCCCATCCAATTCTTCTTCACGTCACTTTTTATTTTTTTAACCTTTATGTTATTTTTTTCTATTTTATCACACTTTTTATTTTATTTCTCCCTCCTTCGTTTTTAGTAGTCTTTAATTTAAAACAAGAGAGACGAAGCCGCGCATCATTTTCAAGAAGTATAAAATATATGAGAGAGTCATTCCCGTCGTTTCAATTACGCTTCTAATTCGACATCCATCCTTTTCTTTCATCTTGCATCTTTTCTCTCCTACACTACTCTAAAATGGGAAACAAACAGCATAAAGAACATCGAAGAAGTGGGATAAAAAAAATAAAAATTCATTCTTCTTCGTTTTTTATACACTATTTATTTATTACCACCGCCGCCAAATTGCAATTTTGCGGAGGTTGTTGTTATTTTTCCTTTTTTGCGTCTTTTTGCTTTCATCTTTTACGATTTTTTGTTTTGTTTTGGAAGCTAAGAAAAGCATTTTTAAAGTTTTTTCTGCAAAAAAACAAAGCAAAAATGGCAAACGTTTGATTGTAAAAATATTTGTCATAGCAATGATTTATTTACTTTTTTGAAAAACCTAAAAATAACGTTATTATTGATAATCAGTTTGAAATATTATATCCTTTTTTCCGGAACTAAACTTCTGCAGTTTTTAATAAATATTAAATGAATCAATGGAGCTGACAGTTAAATTTAAGATATATTCAGTGAAGCAAAAATTTTTTTTTCAGGAGTTAATTTTTCATTTCCATGTCTCACAACCCTGCTGGTGCAGTTTTTAATTTCCTAAAAAATATTATAAAATGATTTCAATACGAAGACAGTCATTTAAAATAAAACTTTTTTGGATCTCTCAAATTCAAAACAAAAGACAGTTAAAAATGCAAAATATTTTTTTAAAAAACAGGCGTAACATATACAAATCAGTTTTAACTTTTTTTTATTCTCCTCAAAAGGTATTCTTCCAAATAAGATTTCACCAGTTAATTTTCTATCGAATATTCAAAATTCCTTGTATTTGTCGAAAACTAAAATTTTCAGTTTTAGAAGGTAATTCAGCGAAATAAGCTGGTGTTAAAATATTTTAAATGATAGCAAGGGTGTCAAAGATTAATTTTTGTTACAATGTTCGACAAAAGCTATTCATAGGCTTCAGTTTAATTTTATAAAAATTGATAATCAAAAAATATATTAATTTAATTAGGATTTTTTAATTACAATTAGTTTTAAAATTAAGACGTTCAAAATATGATAAAAAAAAACCAAAAACAGTTTTATTGTACGAACCTCAAGGCATCTTTATTTATTAGATTTCAGTTTTCTTATCGTTCTTCGAAAGAAATATTCCCGAAGCAGTTAAATCTTTATAGAAGCGTAAAATTTTGTTATCCAACCAACAATAAAAAAATATACACAGTTAAAAAATCCAATAAAGCAATAGGAATGACAGTTTAAAAAAAATATTGAATAAAGCAAATAACTAAAAATTACATCAAGAAAAAAAGTTTTGTACTTTAAAATTAAGGCATTTTTTATCAATACACAGTTAAATAATAATAAAAAAATTTTATTACAAAAGGAATCAGATAATAACGTCTGAGAAAATATGTTTGAAAACAATAAAAAAGAGTCTTTCGACATTTTATTAAAGAAAAAAGCATCGATCGATTGAATTTATTTCAAAGAAAAGAAAAAAGCTTTTTTGTCGTTGTTTTTATTGGATGCTCGTCAACAACGACGATGCTTATTCGAACTTTTCTGATTTTCTTTTTAGGGCTTCAAATTTTTGTTTCTGTGATTGGCAGCGCCCAGTTTGATATCGAAAGCAGTTTTGATTATCAGGATTTGAGTAAAGATTCGAAAAAATTGGAAAACAACGATGTTTCAAAAGGTAAAACTTTTTATTTTTTATTGTACAGTTTTTTTAAACAAAAATAAATATTATAACTAAACCATGCTTGTAGGTATTCGCGCCAATGCCAATGTAAAGTCGTTGAAGACAACAAGCACTGATGAACAAAAAGTTGGTTGCAACATTTTTTAGTTCCATGAAAAAACAACTTTCAGTTTATTTAAAAAAAAGTAATAATTGCAGTTATCTTTTAGAAAGCTGAAAATAACCGTCAATTAAACAATTCAACAGTTATTAAAGAAGGATCAAAGATATCTTCACTTCCGACAGTTTTACCTAACCTTAAACTTAAAGAAACAGTTTCAAATAAATTTGCAATCAATATAACAAAATTTCCAGTTTTATTTATCCATAAATTTGGTACTTTACATAATTTAATTTCCCAAAAGCATTGGATTGCGATTCAATCGATTCTTCATAAAAAGGTTTGCAACCTAATAAATGTGTGAACAGTTTTTTTATCTAATAAAATTAAAAAAGTCAAACCCACTTACAGTTTTTGTCCTAATAATATCCCATAAAAAATTCTAGATTCCTCTTCGTTCAAAACATTTTGAAGTCACAAAAATATTAAAGGATGAAGTGAAATTTAATCCATCGCAAATTAAAATATTTTGGAATGATTTCTTTGATTATCATGTTATGAAAAAGGTTTTAATGCTTCATAACAAGTAGGTTTATTCATTTAGCTGCTTTAACAACTGACAGTTTTTTTCTATTAATCGATACAGTTAAAAAATATGCGATCTCCAAAATGAGTACCTTTCTATTGGATTCATTGTAAAAAAATTTTTAACAGTTTAAAATTCTTTGAATATGAAAAATTTCAAAAAAAAGCGAGCGATATTCTTCGATGCCAGTTTTTTAGACATTTTTTAAAGTTTTATAGTTAAAATAAAATCCAGTTTAAAAGCACCTCATTTAATCAGATCTCAGTTAAAAAAAAGCTCTGTAGAAGACAACAGTTTATTCAAACCCATAAATAAAAATTGCTAATGATTTTAAAAAGTTTAGAATTCGACAAACATTTGGTGAAAAATCAATTGAAAACGTTGGAATTTACGATGTTGACCTTTCCATTCCAACCAAAATTAAATTGCTCAATGCCCAAATCAAACGAATTTTACCAACAAAAGATTATGAAATATATTTGCAAACTCAATCAAAACTTTTTGAAGTTAGTAAAGATGAAAAAGAAGCTTTATTACTTTAAAAAATTATAATTATTAATATATGAATTTGGAGTAAATAAATAAACTTTGAACGCATTTCGCGTCATTAAGTTAAATGAAAATTAATTTAAACGCAGTTCGCGACAGTTTTATTTTTTTAAACAAATCCACCAACTGTTGGTTTATCATCAGCAGCATTAGCTTTGAAAAATTTATTATTAACGGTGGCCGTTTCATCTTTGCTTCCAGCTGGATATACATCTCGATTGAGAGTCATACCACAAAGATTTTCATTAAGGGCAAATTGTTTAACCGCGGGCGAATTCCATCCACCAAAAGGACGGAAATCATCAAAAGTTGCTTGGGATTCAGCATTTGGCCCTTGTCCAAGGGCATTCCAATACCAAAGTCTTGCAGAAGTTTGGAACCCAGTATATGCTCCAGTTATTTGTTGCCAATCATACCAACTGGTATATATTCCTGTTGTAATACCATATGACTAAAAGTTTCGGGGTCATTGGTGCTAATCAGTTTTTATTTTTTTTAATGGGTCGCGACGATTCACAGTTTTTAATTAAATTTTTTAAAATGCTTACCGTAGCTCGAGCAATGAAAGCTTGAATAAGAGCGATATTATTTTGAACATTAATATCCCAATTAATTGGTGATGTAACCTTAAAAAGTAGCTCTTCTCAGTTTTTTATTTTTCCATAATCCCACAAACCTGTAACCACATAGACCGAATATTAATGCCTGAAGCTTGCATGGCGTTATAAGCTTCATCAAATTGTTGCGCTCCAGTTTTTCCTGAAGTTGCTGGGGTTATATATACTTCAGTTCCCAATTTAGCTGAATATGCATTTATGACGCTTTGACATCCAGCATTATTAACCGATCCACCATTAGTTGGACCATAAACTTGAACAAAAACTGATGAATATCCTTGTTGATAAACGCATTGTAAAGTTGAAAGGGAAGCTGATACAGCAAGATCCGCAGCAAAGTTATATGTTGCTTTATCATCAAGTTTAAGGGATGGCGCAAGAAATAGGGATGATGGAACGTGCTAAAAAATTAAAATAAAATATACAACAGTTTAAAGTTTAAAAAAATGCGAATATAATCCCGAATTCAGTTTTAAAGAAAATAATGAAAAGAAAAAATTTTGAATATGCAGTTTTAATAATTTAGTAATTTCAAAATTATGGATTAATGACGTAGCCTTTCACTTCAATATGAAAGATATCATATGTTATTAACTTTTTGCATTTCCGACTAATGCTTTATAATGAAAGCTATTTTACAGTTATCTTTCGCCTTTCAAGTTATTTTAAAAGATATAAAATAAAGCCGATTTCGCTGAGAAAGTTAAAAATTTGGGCTTTTATTTTCTAGAATGGAAGCTTGCTGACAGCTTTGAATTACCAAACTCCCATTATCCTTATACTGAAACAGTTTTCTTTGTATCACTATGGTTCTTTCCAGTTTTATAACTCCTTACATACCCGTTTGATTTTCATCAAACTCAAATGTTGACGCTTTCGTTCAGCAACAGAATTTGTAATTTGAGTTCCATCAACAAAAATAATTTCAAAAATTAAACACAAAATTAAACTTTGAGCAATCATCGTTTTTTCCCGCTTCCAGTTTTCCACAAAACAACAATGAATTGATTTTGATTATTGGACAATCAGTTACTTAAATATGTGATGTTTATTTCTTTTAATGTTAGTGAAGACAGGCTTTTATCTAAAAACACTTAAAAGCACTCGATTGATAAGCAAATTGATGAAAGAAAAAAACATTAATGGAATAAACAATCCTTGCCCTATATAATTTTTTAATGGAAAAAAACGAAAAAAAAAATTTAAAAGCCGGAATTAAATTAAAAAAGCAATAATAATAAAAAAAATCAAATGCGGAGACAGTGGTGTGGTGCTTAAAATTTGGGGATAGCAACCGAGGTTGTTACTACAGTTTTAATTTTTAACCATTATATATTCTATTTTTTTTTTTGGGAAATCTTGCTAATGAGCATCATCAATCACTATGACAAAGCAGTTTTTCAACAATAAACAATTAAAATTATTTTTGGTTGAACTTTAATGTTCAAAACAACTAGGAAGCATCGTTCAACAGTTTTTTCCTAATAAACAAAAACAAGAATTTTTTTCTGATTAATATGTAATTAGTTTTTACCAACAATGTTAGAAGACTTCAGTTTGAAAATCTTTTGATATGATTCATATATTGCAAGAAATAAATCAGTTTTTTTGGTGTAATTATATGAGAGCAAAAATGACAGTTTTTTTACTTAAAATTATCATCCCCGCAATATATGACAGAATTCCATTGTATTAATTAATAAACAGTTTTTTGAAATTTTATTATGCATTTTGGATTATAAAAGAAGTATCCTAAATGAAGGTATGAATCAGACAGTTAAATTTTATATTCACTGACAGTGAATTTTCTTCTATGAACAGTTTTAAATTTAAAAATTTTTTCATCTTCATTAGATAATGTTGCTTTACATTTTTTTAAATTTCCATATTTATTAGATTAACTCAGTTTTTCATTCGTTTTTATCCTACACAATGAGGATTTAACAAAAAGTTTTTGATCTTGTATTCTTGAACTCAGTTTAATTTATAACCAAAAATAAAATGGTTTATTGTTTTATGTATTTTCCATTATTTTAAAGTTTCTTTTTGCAATTCATTCCAGCAGCAAAAGGAACGAATTCAACATTTTCCAGTTATTTTTATGCATTTGTGTTGAAAAGTGTTATTTATGGATCCAAACTCAGTTTGAAAGATCTAAATTGTTAAAAAATAAAATTCTTTTTTTACCCAATTTTTATATTAATTAAAATTTGTTCCAGTTTTCTCCATTTTTCGAAATAATTAATTGAACCATTTCATTCAGCCTTTACAACATCCTTTCCAGTTTATTTTCTTTCCATCGATAAATAATTTGCTGATTTTAATTTTAAGTTTTTATTTTGAATTTTTGAATCTTTATTAAGCCTCACTTGACAACTTTTTTATCTATTTTTTCTTAATGAAATTATTATTTCACTAACAATAATATAAAAAAACACAAACAAAAAATGTAGTAAAAATGAAAAACCGCATGATTTATAAAATGACAATGGCGAATGCAGTTTAATAAAAAATAAGAGACAAAAAAATATAGAGTAATTGGGAAAAAAACTAATAATAATTTATCAAATATAAAAAAAAACACAGTTTAAAAATTTTCTGAAATAAAACAAATATTTGGATCTAATGGATAAGGAAAAAAATATTGGATTGCATTAAAAAAATTGTACTACTAAAAACAAAAACTATGATTTCTTAAAAAATAAAAATAGCCAGCACAAAAGAGCGGATTGATTCAATGCTTTTTGAATGTAAATTAAAAAAAATGTTATTTTTAAATTAAAAGACCTAATCACCAGTAATAATAAATGGAAAGATTACGAAAAAAAAACAAAAGTAAAAAAGTATACGTACTCTTCAAAAAATGATTGACAATTCGTTCAAAATTAAAAAATAAAAATTAATCGTAAGAAAACAAATAATAAAAAATGAGATCAAATTTTTAAGCAATAAAAAAATAATTTGTTGGGGTATTATGCATCAAGAAAAATCACTTCATCTCACAGTTAAAAAATAGTAAAAATGTTTTCGAAAAATAAGTTGATGCTTTAGATTCGAAACCAATTAGGTTTGAGACAAAAATAAAAAAGATAAACCACTAAATGGAATGTAAAGAAAAATCAAAAAATTTATTCCAGTTTTTCCTTCGATTGTAATAAAATTTCGTGCTCGCCAAATATTGTATGTTTTGTTTGTTTGTTGTAAATATAATATTTCATTCAGCCATGGATTTTTTTGTTGTTGTTGAAAATGGGTTGTTTTGTTGGCGCTAAAAACAAGGATAATTTTTATTATTTTGGACATTTATTTTGGACAGTTTATTTAGATTAAAAATTTTATATCTTATTTTATTATGAATAGTACTACTACCACTTCTCAGTTTACAAATTTAAAATTAATTTTTTGAAATGTCAACAAAAATGAACCAGCGTTGACAAACTAGCGCAGTTTTATTTAATTAAAAAATTTTTTACCACCTGTTTCTCAGTTTTAATTTTAAAAAAAGTAAATGACCCGAAAAAAATTGATATTTTATTTGGAAATATAAAAATGCCTTTAAAGACCTAGTCACAGTTAAAAATAATTTTTATAAAATCTGCCATCTTAATCAGAATGGTGCAATTAAAAACCTCAACCTTTTATGGCATAATTGCTGTGGACAGTTTAAACTTACTTTTATGTATAACCATTGCTGCCTGCTGCTCTTATCCAGTTTAATTAAAGAACAGCGGCTTTTCTTCTTTTTCTTTCTTTCTCACAGTTTTTATATAAATATTTAATGGCATCCACAAGCTTCAACAATCATATCCGGATATTTGTGAACAATGGTGGTATTGTGAACATCTCGATAAAGGATGGGTAATGGGCTCATTTCAGTTGGAACACAACATGGTGGAGGAACGGCTGAAGCATTTAATGAATGAATTAAAGTTTGCATAATTGCATGATTTGAATAATTTTGTCGTGCATTTGGTGCATCCATACATTTTCCCCGACATTGGTATGCATCATATGAGCCTAAAATTCTATTGTTACGATTCAGTTTAAAAAACTAATAAAATTCCAAACCTGGTGAAATAATCCAATCATCCCAATCCAATTGTTTAAAATCAACCCAAAGACTTTCAAGCCGGCATAAATTTTTGGCTTTGGGTTGACTATGATGTTGCTTTCTTCGTCGACCTTTATTCTTTTTTGTGCTCCTTTTTCTTCGTCGATTCATTCCAGCTGTTTCCGGGGTTTCAACTTGAACGATTAAAGCTGCACTATCTCGAAAGTCAATGGACATGGGAGTGTGATCCGACACTACCCTTTCAACATAGAATTCAACCTGGAAAAATTAGATACCAGTTTTAAAAAATAATGTTTTAGATAAAAGAAGAGTTTTGATTTTTACACTATACAGAAAGAAGATCCAGATCCAGTTTTTTTCCAAGAAAATAAATTATAAAAATGGTGATTTACCAATCTTTTAGAACTATACTAAAAGAACTTTCATGCAGTTTTTAATGAATTTATTTCCCATAAAAAAACAAAGAAAAAAACCCCTGCTCATGCAGTTTTATAATTTTAGCCGTGTAATATTAGCCCTATCATCCAATTAAAGACACTGACAGTTTTAAAAAATAAAATTAAAGTACTTCTTATTATTAAACGAATGATTATGGCAAGAGAGAAAGTAATGACAGTTTTTAAAAATAACTTTTGTAAATTTTAGGATTAATTAAAAGCAGCCCAGTTTTTATATTTTTCTGTTTATTTTCTACCTATCACGCGTGACCACAGTTTAAATTATCATTTCAAACCATATAAAATTTTCAACAACAGTTTTTTGATAGAAAAATTTAGTAATAGGAAATCATAAAATCGCTACAAATCAGTTTTTATACTTTTTCGTTAATTTCACCGCACGCCGGGCTTCAGTTTAAATTATTATTTCAAAAATGCATCAAAATCATCAAGCAGTTTTTTGGTTTAAAAAAGGCCTAATAATTGTGAGACCAAAAATGTCTCCCAATTCTGTTTTTATTTTAGAACTAACCAAATCATTTTGATCATCTTTTTTTCTTCTCGTTAATGCTGGGGTTACATCCAAATCAATCCATTTATCTCCACCTCGAAGACTATCTTCCGGCAAAAATCTTGTATCAAGCAGCCGATGGTTCTCTCGAAATTCAGGATCCACTTCATAAATATTTAATTTTTCCCATGATGATGTTAAAAGTGCGGGTTCATCTTCTTCATCATCATGAATAATTTCTTGTCGACGATGATATTCTTCAGCGGAGGGCATTTCTTTTCCAAGTCGAATCCTCAAATCAGCTTTCACGATGAGTTCCTTGTCTTTTCGCCTTCCCGTTGCAGTGAGATTATAAACAATAAACCATCCTTTTATTTCTGGATTTGAATGGGATGCAACTATTCGGGGAAGATAATGCCTAAGCAATTCGATATCCCCTTGATTAGCTTGCTCATAAAAATCCCAAATATATAGAGGCATGGGTGCTCGAGAATTAGCCATTTCCCGCATTTCTCGACTTTCACTCATTCCTTCTAAACCCAATTTTTGTAATATCACTTTTCGAATTAAATGTTTTTGATGTGAAGAAAAATCAGGGGTGGCCGTTGTGGTTGTTTGCATTGAAATGGATGGCATAAATAAATATGATAATATTGTCGTCATTAAAAGCAGCCGTAAACCAATGCAATTTAGGCTTGAAAATTTCCATGATGAATAGTTTTTCGAAGAAGGTATCCTTCTGGGAGCAGTTTTACAACTAACTGCAGTGTTACCATAATTTGGTTGAGAAATAATATTCTCGTCAAGGCATGATTGGGAAGAAGATATTTGTGACATATCTTCTTCACCATCATTAATAATACTGGAAGTCGAAGGTTTTGATGAATTAAAAAATAAATCGCTATTAATCGAAGCCATTAGAAATATAAATAAAAAAGTTTAGTAATAATAAATCAAAGTTCGTTGTTGAAAATAATAATATTGGCAAGCATTGAATGGCTAAAAAAATTCGAGAATTACTTTGCAGTTTCTAAATATCCAAAGTTTTTAAAAAAGTTTATTCTTTAAGTCCCACATTAAGCAAAATATCCAGTTTTATATCAAAGAAATATCTTACTTCAAAACAGTTTTTATGAAATCCCAATACAAATTTCTTCTACCTTTCCGATTAAAATTTTTAAAGAACCATAATCTTCAATGTGATCCAGTTAAAAAAAGTTTTAAATTAAAAATCAAAGCTAAAATAAATTGTATAAAATTTGATATTAATTTATTTTATCTCAGTTTTAGAAACCCTTTCAAAAATCAGACTCAATTTTCATCCTTTACTGTTTATTGGTATATCCTACCCTTATATAAGACGCCGATATTTAAAAAGTTTTAGGACAGTGCTAAATTTCTCACTTTTTTGAAAAAGTGTCTCTTTTGCCATTTTTTTCAATTGATTTTTTTGGCAAAAGAGACACTTTTTCAAAAAAGTGCGAAATTTAGCACTGTCCTAAAACTTTTTAAATATCGGCGTCTTATATGATGGTGCTCAGTTTATTTTTTTTTCGCACAGCGCCTCTCTTTTAATAAAAACTAATCATTTGAAGAAAAAAAGCCAAAGCCATGAAGACAGTTATCTAAAAAATAAAAAATATTTGACAAACCTCAAAAATAAAAAAATAATGGGTTAAACTTCTTCGCTGAAAAATTCGTTTCGAAGAAATAATTTTAAAAACATTAATAATAAAATAAAATAAACATAACCATTTCAGTATATAATTTAAATAAATGTAAAATGAAATAAAATGCGAACAGTGAATTAAAAATACCCAAATAAAAATATAAAATGTATTTGAACGTTTCTTTTCAGTTTTAAAAAAAGTTGATATGAATTTTTTGTTATTGTTTCAAAAAAGTGAATGTGTTTCTTTTTGGATGGAAATGAATAAAGAAGTTTGATGTTTTCGATTTCTTTCGAAATAAAAATAAGAGAGTCAAAGAAAAACAATCGTTCTTTCGTCTGAAAAAAAAAAGAAGAGATATTTATGACATACAGTAATGAATTGAATGTTCGACGAGTAAAATAAAAAAAATTAAACGCGAAAGAATTTCAGAAATAAAAATGATTTATAAAGTATGTCAGTTATTAAGACAGATTTCAAAAAGAAAGTACAGTTTGTTTGAGCCAAGGCTTCGCGTTAATGAAAAGACAGTTATCAAAATTTTATTGTACAAGCTTGTTTCAGTTTAGAGTACCCAAAAGAAATAACAAAGCCATGTGAAGCAGGTTTAAAAAAATCCGAAATGTTTTAAGTTTATTATTGATTATGTTTCTTGTCAGTTTTTAAAAAGTTTTTCTTTTTTTTTGTGAACCAAAACTAAATACAAATTAAAAGTTTGTAAACTATTGTAACAGTTTTTATTTAACAAATTCCCTTAATTATTATTGAAACTTTACAGTTATTTTCCCTCATATTATCCATTATCGCAGTTACCGTAATCACAAAATCAATAAACGTAGACAGTTATTTATCCATATATAAAAAATGACGTCATAAAATGCACTGTGGAAGCAAAAAAAATTACGCAAGAAAAAAAAAATATCTCCATTTCATCGAGAAAAAAAACTTTTCACGAAAAAAATAATAAGAAGATAGGGTAAAAGAAAGAATGGTGGTTTTGATATGCTTGTCAAACGGATTTAATAAAAAAAAAAGAAGAAAAAAATAAGACACTATTGTAAAACAAAAATATTTCAATGTTGTCGAAAATGTTGTTAAGCTTTTTTTTTCTCTTTCCGATTTAAACAAAAAAAAATATAAAGAAAGAAAAAAGGAAGGAATCAACGCGAAGATGAAACTAAAGGGGGTGGTGGCAAAAAAGCTCAAAAGATGACATTGGGTAGGTAGCAAACAAGCAAGCTAGTTAGCATAAAAAGATTTTTAACTTTAACAACAAAAAAAAGTTTTTGAGCAAAGTTTAAATATTTTTTTTTTGTTAAAATAAAGAATGTGGCTTTACATGAAAAAAACAAATGTGGCCATTTGGAAATTTTGGAATGTTACAAAAAATAAATAAAAATCGGAAATTGATAGGGCGAAAAAAAATACAAGAAAACAAAACATCCAATATTCAGTTTTATCTTCTTTCAAAAAAAGTGATGTAGTTTATGAAAGTTGAATCAGTTTTATAGTGTAAAATGAAATACACAGTTGTGATAAGAAAATTACAGTTTTTAAAGAAGAAAAAATTAAAGCTAATATTTAGCCGAATCAAGATGTATTGTCCAGTTATTCTAACCTTCAAAAATTGCTTCTTCCCTCAAAGTCATTGCATTTCATGGCTTTAATCCCTACAAGCATTATAATGCAACCACAACTATTCATGTTTACAGTTTCTAAATTTTTCCAAAAAACGCCGATAAAATTTTTTATCAAGATCGTGTTCTTATGCAGTTTTAAAAAAGTTAATCAATGAATGATTATTTCGACTCAGTTTCAAAGAGTTTAAAAAATCAATCAGGAATCGGGAATTCAGTTTCTATTAATTCAAAATCAAAAAAGCCCACAACTTTGACTGGTTGCAGTTTTCTATTCATATTTTCGTAGGCCTTTAAAAAAAATATTTTCGCTTCCATCAATTTTCCTCCACGAAAATTTGGATAATAATTACCAGTTTTAAATTTTCTTTGATCAATTTTTTTTGTAAAACAAAAGTTTTAACGTCACAAGGTTGTTATCCTTAAAACAAACTATTTTTTAATCGGATTAATTACAGATTTTTTCCTTCTTCTGAAACCACGAGCGAAAGAAATAAAGGAGATTAACAAATGAAAGATTGAAAGATGATACATTGTTGACTTAAAAGTTTACGTAACAAAAAAATAAATAAATTTTTGGGGTTTTTGATTTTTTTGAATATTTATTTCGCAAAAAAACGAGTCCACCGCCAGCAACTGATACCAGTTTTTAATTTACAAAATTTAAAAAAAGTGAAGTTCAATTGGCAAGTTTGTTTTTGAACTCCCCGAAAATAACACAGTTTATAATTTTTTTTCACACAAACAAAACAAAAACTTTTTACTACCCATTTATATGAGCTTCCTGGATACCCTCTTAACAATTTTAAAAGCAAAAAAGATAAAAACATAGCGCATAAAAATAGAGACTTTAAAATCAACGTCATTTCCTATCATTCTTCCTCCCTCCTTTTTTAGTACTCTTTTTTAAACCCTCCAAACTCAAAAAAAAAATGACGCAACCTTTAAATGGCGTTTTGCAACAAACAAAAAAGTTAAACCCGTAAATTGACAACAACATTTTGACACTTTCTCATTTCCATCCCCATTGAGACTCATTCAAACAAAACGACATAGTTTGGAGATAACGCAACAAAAAAAGGTCATAAAAATAAACTATTATTGTTACAGTTTTTTTATTTCTTCTTTGGCATTTTGAAAAAAAAAAGAAAGAAAAGAGATGTTGCGTCTTTGTTGCGTTAAAGGGACAAGACTATTTGATGCCTTTTCGAAAATTTCGATACTGTGGCTGGGAGGAACAGTTGGGGCGGCGCGTGTTTGAATTACCGTGTAAGACAGTAGGTGACACGGTAATTCAAACACGCGCCGCCCTAACTGTTCCTCCCAGCCCCAGTATCGAAATTTTCGAAAAGGCATCAAATAGTCTTGTTCCTTTAAGTTTAATTTTTTTAGCGAAATGCATGAAAGATAAAAAATACCTTTCCGTGAACCAATTCAGGGCTCAGTTTAAAGCCATAAAAATATGAATTCCTTAACTCGCAATTTGGCATTCCAAAGTTACCCAAGGAACAAAACAATGTTCAGCCTCAGTTTAAAGTTTAAAAAAAAAAACTTTACAGTTTAAATTACCTTAACTCTAAAGAGTTTACACAAAAAATAAATATATTAAAAAAGCTATGACCTTCTTTCAGCCCTGTAAGCAAACCGACAGTTGTCGGTTTGCTTACAGGGCTGCCTTCTTTATCTCGCAAGCTCAGTTTATATCATTCCAAATACATATGCTTATGTACACAACAAAAAGAAAGCTACCGTAGAGCTGCTCGAACCAGTGAAATCCATCAAAATTCAGTTATTCCAGGAATAATATCCCTTCAAAAAAATATATAACGACCACAATAAATATTATTAGTTAAACAAATGTTTTCCTTCTGAATGAAAGCAACCTTGGTGAATAAAACTTTTCACAAGAAGATGAAGAAGAAAAAAAACTAGACATAATCGTAAATTTGATGAGAAAGAGAAATTGGAATATAAATAAGAATGCCACTCAAAAAAAGAATGTTTGTTTGTTTGCTTTTTTTTTTATGATGGACATCATTTTTTTGATTGAGGGAAGAAATATCATATTTTTGATGGAAGTTTAATGGATCCATCAAAAAAACATTTAATGAGATGGCAATTAAAAAAAATTGACTATCGTGAGAAGAAATTACTTTTACTGCAGTTTACTGTAACCTTGAAAGAAAAATTAAATACAGTTTAAAAAAAGTGATGTCAAAGTTTAAAAACTTTTATTTTTTTGTTTGCAAAAATCAAAGATCTTCGAAAAATAATCCGGGATGAATATCAAAAAAGGGGTTATCTTTCATCTTAAAAAACAGAAATAAAAAACAGCAAAGTTTTATTTTGCAAGAAATAACAATTTTTTGTTTAGTTAAAACAATCCTAAATTTTTTTTTGATTATTTTTTTTCTTTTTCCGTTTTTAAATAAAAAAACATCGTAGCGTTGTTTTAAAAAAAACTGAAAATGGCACACAAAAATATAATATATTTTTTTGTTGCCTGTTGATAGTCGTCGGCAAAGACCAAAGAAAAAAAAAATGAATATTTAAAATTGAAAAAAACATAAACGAAAGAAAAAAATGAGAGATATGTATTTTGTCGCAAAAAGCAAAAAAAATGCTTTGAAATTTGAGATCAGAGAAATTTAAGGCATTTGTGGTTTTTAAAAAAGATGATCGAGATCAACATCATCATCATAGAGGAAATGGGGATAAAAAACAAGACAAGATTATTTTCAAGACATATTGCATAAAAAAATTTGAGGGCAAAGATGTGAAGAAAAGAAAAGTTGGGGGATATCAAATTGCGGATGAAGAAAAAAAGGTTAAAGAAAATAATAATATTCGATTATCACGTGAAAAATGTAGTTTGAAAAAAAGTGAGTTAATCTCTGTAGCTAAAAAGAAAATTACAGTTTTTAAAAGTGTGATAAAAAGATATTGATGAAAGCAGTTATAATCAAAATAACTCAAAATATGAATGTCAAACCCAGTTTTAAAAAATATGAAAAAAGATGTGTCACACGGAGACAGTTTATCTTAGCAAACACAAAATTTGAAATAAAAACACAGTTTAAAATATGTAAAAAAAAGTAACAAAAAAGTCCAATATGCCTTTTTCTCTATTGTATACGCAAATATATAGTTCTTCAGTTTTTTTGCATTTTAAATAGCAAGAAAAAAAAGCGGACATGAAGGAAACAAAACAATAACGAAAAAATAAAAATAAAGATGCGATCACATCTCCGGGTATAGAAAAGATGAGAAGCAAGTATACAAGCATCAGTTAGTTAGTCAGTCAGACTATGTATCTGTCTGGAAGATGAAGAAAAAAAACCCCCATTATCGATAGAAACAAAGCAACAACAAAGAAAAAATTAAACACGAGCGCGCGAAAAAAAATATAAATGCCAAAATGGCTAAAGTTTTGAAAAAAAAAGTGTGAAGAAGGACAGTTATTTTTATTTTGAAAGTTTTTTGCGAATATATAATTTACCGAAAGCTTCACTAACGTTCGTGGCAGTTAAAAACTTTTTTTTTTGATAAAGCTTAATAAATTTGAAAAAAACTCAGCTTTTTTCTTTCATGTTGTCTGTCTTCGTCTTTTCGAATGTGAAAATAGTCAATAAGGATTTAGAGAAACAAAAAATAATAAAAAAGAAAGAGAAACAAAACAAAAAACATTCTCGAATGAATCAACCGATCACCAGATTTAATGGAAATTTGCCTTAACGTGATTGTTTGTTCATTCAAAGAAAATATTGCTCCTCAGTTAAAATTTTTAAAAAAAGAAAAGGGATTCGTTAACGCAAAAATTTTCGTAGACAGCTTATTTTTTTTTAAAAACTTCCAAAAATAGTTGAAATTTATCGTTGACTTTAATAAAAAAAAATTAGGAAAGTGTCAAATAAAAAAATCCATAGACAGTTTTTACAAGAATTTAAGGAATGAAATTTGAATGAATACATTCTTGTTAGCAAACAGTTTACATTTGTGCTTTTTTTGCGTTGAAACAATAAAGAAGCACACGAAGAAGAAAAAAGATCAAATTTATAGTAGGCTTAATCCAGCTATTATTTGTAAATAACAGTTTAAAAATTAAATGATCTTAAGAAAATAATGCAGTTTTATTTTCTCAAAATTTTCTAGGAATGCAGTTTGAACAAATAATACATAAAAATTCCTTAAAGGAGGCAGTTTACCTTTGTATTTTTTCTGTCTTGGTAGAGAAAAAAAAAGAGAATGTTCTTTACAAAAGCACACGACGATGATCAAAAAAGATGCTAAGAAGAAAAAATATTATAACATCGCGAAGCAGTGTTGTCCGGGGTCAACAAGAAAAAAAAAATAAAACGGAAAAGAAAACACGCGCTTTATGCACACTTTTTAAATGATTAAATCCATGTGTTTTTAAAATGTTTGAAAAATCAAAACAAAGCAAGAAAAAAGGTTTTAAAATTCTAAACTCAGTTTTACATCAAAATTAATAAAGATATTGGAGCATATAGAGGAGCATTATAAATAACAGTTAACCAAAAACAAGAAAATGTATCACCGATTCTCGGCTCGAAAATTTTATACAAAACTTTATTTTAGGTAAACTAAAATGTGAAAAAAACAATCACATTTTTTTACTTTCCCTGAGCCCCTAGGAAATACAGTTTTAATCATTAAAAAAATATACATTCAATTCATCGATTTGTAATATCGAATCGATTGATTGATTAAAAGAAACAAAGTAGCATTTTTTTTATTTCATAAAAAAAATTTAGAAAAAAAAAGACAGGGACCTCGATTAAAAAAATAAATAGCAAATAGAAAGAAAGAGTGAGTGAAAGTCATTTATTTTATTTTTATTCTATTTTTTTAATCAGGGGATAGATAAATAGATAACAAAAGAAAAGGATGAAAGAAGATATCTTTGCCAAAAAGCGTTTAACAAAAAAAAAACAATGGATGTTGAAAATAAAAGTTAGTTAGGTTGTCGTCGTCTGTGTCAAGTTCGCAAATGTAACGTATACATATCAAATTAAAACAAAACAAAAAAAAAGTAACAGGGAGAGAAAAAAAAAATGGCTTATCCCCATTTATTTTTTATAAGCAGAAAAAGCAAGCAGCAGCATGCTTTTAAGAGAGATAAGAAATTGGAACAACGACGACGCCGTTTTTTCGTTTTTCTTTGCTTTTGTGATTTTTTAAAAGGGATTTGGGTATTTAAAAAAAAAGAGCGCAGTGGCGGCGCGGCGGCACTTTCTATCATTCGTGATTTATGATGATTTTTTTGGGAAGGAAAGAAAGAACAAAAGAAGAAAATTTTCTTTAGAAGTGGAAAAAAAATTAAGTAACCAAGGGGCAACAAAAAAAAAAGAAGAAATTTGTCGTCGTCGCTTAATTAAAAAAGTTGTGGGTTAAAAAAAGCTTATCAAATTGTATCAGTTTAAAATCATATTCTTTAGAAAACAGTTTTTTGATTATTATTATTATCATTGGAACACTAAAAATTCATAATATTCAGTTTTCTTTTTGCTGGTAAACCAGTTAATTAATTAACTCAATGGAAATTTGAAGGAAGAAATTACAGTTTAACTTATTTTTTAAAATGAAAGCAATCAAAAGAAAAAATGATTGTACAGTTTATATCACTATCGCTGTCTAAACTAAGGCGATGCCGGGTTTATTTATATCAGTTTTGCTAAATAACAAACTGATGTTTTGTCCAAAAAAAATTTATTTTCTTTCAGTTTTTTGCAGATATTAAAACCTTAAGAATTTATAGAGCTCGGATTAAAGCGATTCTGCTCCTCCATAATAAGCGCCTCAGTTAAATTATAAATTATGTAAAGTAAAAAAAGGGAAGAATTCAGTTTTAAAAAAGTTTTAGAAAACTTCAGCAAATGTCACCAACAAATTTGGGAAGACCGCGACAGTTTATTGGATTCGAACAATAAAAATATTTGCTATTTCTTTATTAAAAATTTCAAACTATTTGAGCAATAATCGAGTTAATAAAATTATAATATTGATAAGAATTGATATATGAAATTCAGTTTTTTGCAACAATGTCAAAATAATTAATACAAGAAATTTAAACCAAAAAAATAACCAACTTCGAAGCTCAAACGCAGTTTTTTAAATATAAAAAAATCAACTTTCCTTCAATTAATTTTTTTTCACACAAGCTGATAGACTTTTTCTTTTGTTTATTTCTTATTCTTTTTTTAAATAAGTATCAACCTATTCGATAGTTAATGCATAACATTAATGTTTTGACAACGGAAGAAGAAAAAGAAGCAATTGCCGTTCGATTTACGGAGTTTTTTTTCTTTTGATTTTTACCGCAATGGTTGTTGGTTGGTTGGTTGGCGCCGTTGCAATTTTTGCATTGAACATCAACAAAAAATAAAAGAGAGGAAAAGAAGATTCAAAAAAATAATTAATGACCATCAAAATTTCAATAGCAACAAAAAATATATAACAAAGATACAGTTACTTTTTTTAGGTGAGAAAAAAAATATGGAGGCGAAAAAGAATAAAGAAAAACACTTCCGAAAAAAAAAGAACATTCATAAAAATGATGACCTGATGCTGATTTCCGAGATTCTATTGTCTCTATAGTTTATTATTTACCTGTTGTAGCTACAATCCTTTCTGGCGCTGATTTCCTGCACCCCGAAAACAAGCAAAACTCAAACAACATTTTTTGAATCCTATTAAAACAAAACAAAAAATTCAAGGAAATGCAAAAATAACCTTTGAAACTTTTACCCTTTGTTGTTAACAAAAAAAAAACAACATAAACTTAATCCTCAAAACAAATACAGTTGCAAAAAAAAGTTTTGTAAAAAAGTTTTATTTTTGACAACAAAAAAAACTAAACACGGGTTTTTTAGGTTTTTTGTGCATTGATTTTCAAGGTTATAAACCAAGTAAAAATAGCTGACAGTTAAACCAAAAACAAAAAATAAGAAAGAAAAAGGGTTTGAAGCATAATAAATTCTAATCTGTCCAAAGTTTTAAAGTTTCAAAACTGGCACGAATGAAAACAGTTTAACTCAAAAAAATTTCCATGACTCAGTTTTAAAATTACACTAAAAAGTCTAATCGGTTTTTGGCCTAAAAATAAAAAACTTAAAAAAGAAGGGTTTTTATTATTTTTTATTATTATTATTATTAAACATGAATTGTTTTTGATTCCAAATATAACCATTATTTTAATCTTTTTTTGGTAACCAGTGGATCCACATATCCTAATAGAATAAGAGAATGCTATCGGCCCGGCACTGCGTGCCGGACCTCAGCCTTCGTTCATTTTGTTGGGATTTGTGGTATATCGTGATAATATGGTGCTCTATCGAAATCCACCCAAAGATCCATCCACCCGAACCCATAACATTTAAAAGATACATCAAAATCCAACTGTAGATCCCCAAAGATCCATCCACCCGAAATCAACAAAGATCTATCCACCCAAGGATCCATTAAAATCGAACTAAAATAGTTAAAAGATCCATGAAAATTCACCCAAAACAGTTTAAAGATCCACGGAAAATAGTAATAGTCTCAGAAAATATCAAATTTATGCAAATTTTTTCATTGATACCTCACCAAAACATTTTAAAAATTGTTAAAAAACATTTACAAATGATTCCTTAATGTTTTATAGATAAATGGTGTAAAAAAGTAGAAAATATGATAATTTTCCATATTTATGCATATTTTAAATGCTCAAAAATTTGCATAAATTATTTTAATAATATTCCCTTTCATTTCATAGTTAAACATATTCAAATTATTTTTAATCACTTCTTCGGATTCGAACTTTCTTACTTTCTTGCTTTTGGCAGTCCCTGGCCTTCACCATTGCGCCAAAGAGACAAAGGGAAAAGCGCAGGTTGCAAAAAAATTTTGACGAAAGTTTTGAAGAAAAAAAATTGTACCTCCAAATATCAACATTCATAGACTTTTTTTTTTCCACAAAAGCTTTTATTGAAATTCTAAAAGGAAAATCAAATTCGCTATATATTGATACAGGTAATGTCCTAGTTTCAGCTATATTCCATAGGTTGGAAAAAAAGTTTTAGTCAAAAAACCTCATTTTTGGTCGAAAATTTTTTTATGCTAATTTTTGATAATTGTTGACTATATAATGATCCCCATACTCTACGGATTCAGAATCTGTGAAAAAAATTAGGTTATATGAAGTTGGAAAAAGCAGGAAGGAAAATAGGCTCTTACTTTTTTGTGTAAAGAGAACCAGGTGGATCCACGGGTAAGTTACGTGAGATAGATAAGCATATAGAGCCCATTACGATCATTATGATATTAAACATGCCAACAATGGGTAGGAAATATAAAAAATTTTTATGATATATTTTAAACATAATGGTAAAAACAATAATCAAAAATATTTAATAAACAACAACAAAAACAACAACAAAAAAAACACATACACAAAGTAGTTTAAAAAAAGTGATGAATAAATTCCAAGGTTGGCATAACACTATTGATAAAAGTTTATGGTTGGGAAAAACGGCACAATGGAACTAAAAATAGGTAAATTAGGGAAATATAATCTAAATGTTTGGAAGAATTTACCTGGTAAATTGTTGGAATGAAAGCAATTTTAAAAAACGCGAAATAAAGCATAACATTAGGTTGCATTGGAGGATAGAGAAACAAATGATAAAGATAACTAAAATTTAAAAAAAAATAAGTATATGTAATTCAGTACACTCCAAACTTATCTTTGTTAACATTAAACTTCGTTCGTTGATTTATCAGAATAGCCATGAATTAGGAAATAATAAAAAGAAGAGAGCATAACTAAAAAATAAAAAAAATTAAAGGCTTTTACAAAGAATTGAAATAAATATTTTTACCTTAAAGAAGAAGTAAAATGAAATTGAATAAATGATAAAAAAAAAAGAATAGGTTTTGAAGGTTATCTAAAAAAAAAAAATTATTATTAGATATTAAATTTAAAAGGATCAAGTTGTACCTGCAGAAAGTTATATTGCTTGTTGTTCTTCAAGCGCAGTCAAAACTTCTTTAAAAACAATATTGGTCGCATATGGTATTAATGCAGAGTTGAAAATTGAGGTGTTACTCATATTAACAAAAACTTTGATATCATTCCTTGATCGAACACGGCTCATGGCCACATAGAATTGACCATGAGAAAAGCAATCCGTGTTTAAAATCAAGCCCACTTTTCGCAATGTTTGGCCTTGAGATTTATTAATAGACATTGCGAAAGCGGTACGAATTGGTAATTGTGTTCGAATAAATTCAGGCCAAGTGTCATCTGATGAATCACTATAAGTGTTGGGAAGTGCAAAGATGGGCATCACTTGGCCTTTAGCAGATCCAGCAAGAATCTTGCACATAATATGAGTATCATGCATCCCAGTAACGACCATTCGTGTGCCGTTACACAATCCAAGGCGAATATCCAAATTTCTTGTAAGCATAACAACTGTACCAACTTTCAAAGTAATTTTTTGAGATGGAATAGAAGAATGTTCAAAAGTATCTAATATTTCAGGGTCGGCATTTGGACTGAAGAATTCATCATCTGGATATCGAGCATTTGAAATTGAATTAATGGCAGTATAATTTTTAAAAACACCCGGCAACTTCGAAATAATTTGCTCATTTAAACGTTCAACAGTTGCATTGAGTGGCGCCAAAAGGGCTACTTCAGAAACATATTCTTGATATCTTTCTGAATCATATGAGAAAATTTCTGTAGGGTAAACAAAGTCCATAACATCTTGTTCATAAAAAGACGCAACATTAAAAGGAAGTTGGACTTTTGAAGGGCCAAAAGAAGTTTCATTACGACCATGTCCAATGTCAGATAACCATGCAGCATAATTTGGATCATCAGCAGATCGAATATTTTCAGTTAATGTATGAAATTTGAAGTTCAAACGAAAGAGTTCAGAGCATAGAAGTGAAGCTTCAAAGGATGCCCTAGCCGATTCGTGGCGCATAACGGGGAGGAGTTGTTTAAAATCACCTCCAAGAACAACAGTTTTGTTTCCAAAAAGTGATTGAGGATCATTAGCATCATCCATCAAAGTTTTGATGAGTTTAGCAACATGGCTTAAACAACTTTTATGTTGCATGGGACTTTCATCCCAAATGATCAAATCAGCATTCCGAATAAGTTTAGCAGCAGGATGATCACGATCGAGAGAAGGTTCTTTATGAATATCAAGAGGAATTTTGAAAGCGCAATGGGCAGTAGTACCACCATCAAGAAGAATTGCAGCGATGCCAGTAGAAGCGACAGCAATGACATTAAATCCTTCGCGTTTGAATTCATGAATCATAGTGTTGTAAGTGTGAGTTTTTCCAACACCTCCGCTACCAAGACAACAAATCAACCGATCGCGTTTAGGATTATTTTTATTTTTAAGAGAATAATGAACTTTATCAAACAGTTTTCCTTGTCCATTATTTAATGAACTTCTTACATAACGGCCAGTACCAACATTTTGCAAAGGATAGGTATCATTCATATGTTCAAGTAATTCATCACCTTCAATATTAATATCATCAAAACCATAATCTTTTAATGTTTTTCCTTGATGAAATAAAATCGATGCAATATGGCCGAGAGCTTTTCGAATTAAAGGATGATCAACCGAATATTCAACATCAGGAGGTAATGTTCTGTCAAGGATTTGATTCCAGTAAGTACGCCATAAACGTTGTGGATCAGCAGGTTGATTATAAATTAAAATCAATGCGAAGACATTTCTGCATTGTCGAGGAGTGGATGTAAAAATAACTTCTTCCATAGTTTTAAAACAAACTTCATCATCCACGTATAATCCGCGAGCAACAGCAGCACTACGAAAATTATCATAGATAACATCTCCAACTGTCTTTAGATCTTTATAGCTTTTTGGTCCCTTGACGACTTTCAATAATTCTCTCATACAATATAATTGTATATCACTTGGAAAAACACTTTGAAGTCGACCAATAGAATTCCATTTTTTGTTTCGAGGATTCCATACTTTTTCCTTTTGATCCCATGTGTAATGTTCGGGAATTTGATGGTATAAAAGATTTGGAGCTTCATTTTCATCACAACCTCGGTGAGCAGCAGCTGCATTCTCAAGTTCTTGATTAACCAATTTAAAGAAAGCAGTTAACTTTGAAACACCACGATCATTTTGAGCGGTTCCATCACTATTAGAAATTTCACGTAATTGTGGTTCATCAGCTTCAGGATGAAACGCAATGGTGTGATCACCTTCAAGATGAACTTCCAATTCGAGAACAGAATGTGATGATTTAGTAGTGAACATGGACAGCATGTTTTCCACAGCTTCAGAGGCTCCAACAACTCGCATTCTTTTAAATTGCTTGATTTCATTATATTCAACTTCATTTGAATCAGTTTTACCTTCTTGAAGGGAAAAAAAGCCCATGTCTTGACCTTTAAAGATATATTTGTAAAGGTATTTCACCGCCCTTACACCCCCGCAATGTTCGAGGTTTATATGACAATTGTATTTGAGCAGGAGGTATCGATTATGAGAAATAACATATTGGTTGGTAATAGGAACATTGCGGGGTTTTCCAGCGGCGGTGAAAGCTTCAACCCTTCCATCATCAGGGCGCTTGACCTGGGCATATCCGTCACTTCGCATAATTGTGCATTCAGAAAATGCCTTGGGGAAGTCTTTTCGACATACATTTGGTTGCTTTCCAGGACCACATGCACTCGCACAACGAATAGGATCATGAATCATGAACTTGTTGACCATTTTATAATATCGCATATCATGATCATCATCATAGGTTGCAAGGGAAGTTGGCATGACAGGAAGTTCAGCTGTAATAAGTTCATCAACTTCAGCAGCTGTATTACATTTGTATCCATCATTCATGATTAACAACATGTGGAGATGCGGCATCCCTCTCTTTTGGTGTTCGAGGGATACCGAATAGGCTTTTACATCTCCAAGGACGTTGGTATGCAATACTTGACGAAGAAATCTTCTTGCTTTCAAATTGAAGACACGACAGATGAGATCAGGTCTATCGTACCATTTTTCTCCTTCACGAAGATTATCTTGTATTTCCTTCCAAAAAGGGTTCCCAGTAAAAGTTACAAAGAAGCTGGGCATCCCATGACGATTACAAAGCGCTATATTATCTTTGAACCTTTCTTGCATGTAACGGGGACCGCCTTTGAAACTTTTGTTGAGAAATATGGTTCGGCCCAAATGTTTACCTTTCAATGCTTCAGTTCTTTCCATCCTAGCTTCAAGAGCTTTCCTTACGTTATTACATCTTGTATATCGATATAATGCATCTTGTTTTTCTTGAAGTTTATGCAAAGCACCCAAACGTTGTTCTTGTACTTTGAGATTGCAGTCAATATAATGGTATTGACTTAAGCCATGATTTCCATTAATAGGATTAAAATCTCTTTGTTCATCCGTTCGGTCATACATAAGGGATCTGCAGTATTGATTTAAAGAAATATTCTGCCTTTTTTTTGAAGTTTGTGGCTCATCTGAAACTTCTTGGGAATCCTCTGAACCTTCAGCTTCTTCATCACTTTCATAATTGAATAGCTCATCAACATTAGGAAAATTAGGATTTGCAGGAACCGGTTGAGATGATGAAGCATTAGGGTTGAGTTTTTCCATTCCAGTAGTCCAACCTTCTTGGCCAAACACAAAAATCAAAGGATAAGCTGCGGCTGAAGAGTGGGAATCGAAATATGAAACTTCCCGAAGACCATTTGAACCATTTTTCTCAATACCAAACCATAAACCTTTTGGGGCAAATTCACGATCTTCAGAATAATAAACGGCGAAACATTGGTTTGGTAAACCTGGAATGTTTAATCGGTGAGAATGAGTTCGGCCTTGGTTTTGTGCATGTCCTTGACCTTGGTTATCACGATTAGTAGCCTCCCAAACTAAATAGAATTTACCAAGAACATCGCCTCTAGCAAGTGCAGCTTCTTCTTCTTCACGAATTATTTGCCTTGTGTTTTTAAGAACAATTGCCAGAGGATGGTATTGTCGAATCATTGCTTCCAAAAGAGAAATAATTCGCCTATGGTTGGCATCGTGAATATTTTTGAAGTTGAAGTTATTTTTTGCGTCTTTTAATCGATGTTGCTCTGCGAAAAGAGATTCGACGCAGTAAATTTGATTAAAAGCTGGTGGCTTTCCATGTAATGGTTGGACATCACCGCTATTATGCCTTAGTTCCCCATTAATTTTAAATGAGCCACCTTCTTTTGAAACTTTTGAAACCGATGAAACCATGGCCATCAAATTATTCCATCTTCGGGGATCTTCCCAATATTCACGATATGTTCGAATCAATTCCCATTCAGCGGGCATTGGTGGAATAATGGGCGCAGGAACAGTGCCATTTGAACAACATCCACTCGAACCTTCTTCTTCAAACAAAAAGGCTCGACAATGGGGATGTTCGCATCGGAATGTCATGGGACCAAGATCATCTTCATCTTCATTAATTTTTGCACTTTTCCGTCCAATTGGAAGCCTACTTCCTCGACACGAATTAATTTTTGGTAGTCATCCTTTGATCATAAACTAATTTTGTTGTTTCAGTTCTTGGTAAAACTCGTTGTGATCTTCTCAGTGTTATTTGAGGAAGTGGTCTTGTAGTAGTAACCAATGTAATAAGATCATTAGCAGCAGGAAGCTCACGTGGTGAATTCATCACATTTGCCACAGGTCGTTCATTGTTTCGAGCTAAACATGTTGCGGGCCATCGGGGGATGTTTTCAGGAATGATTTTATTTTGATTAAAATCATAAAGAGCTTTACAAATGTATTGATAGCGAATAAATTCCATGTGATGGTTTAAGGGTTGAAGTTTATAAGAACATCCATGGAATAGTATATGTTCAATTATTAAAAACACAAAAAAAATTGATGGATATGGATAAATCTGTAAATTATAATCTGCAGGAGAAGCTTTTTGTAATAGAACATCTTCACCAATTAGTGCAATACTTTTTAAATCGCGCAAAATAATGTTGCAAGCATTAAGTTGGTCATCATAAATTTCCCTTGAACTTGAATGAATAGGAGAAGGATCAAAGTATAAAGCTATCGGTGTGTCAAGGGATAAATTAATGATCATGACAGAATTTTCAGCACCAACCAAATTTATATTGCAGATAATAAGATCAGTTTCTTGTTTGTGGCAATAAAGATAATTATAAATTAAATGAGAATTTCCTTGAGGGAAATCCTTTAAGTATTGGGGATTCAATACAGTTATCTTTTTAAATCTTCCACCTTCAACCGCGGCTTTGCCAGCCATAGCCCCAAGTAAATTGATGATTTGAGTAGGATTATAAGTTCTATCATTTTCTTTGGGTTGCATAAAATGTGAATTAAAATCCAAACCCGAATAATCAGGCGGTTCTATTTCATCTCCGTCGTCATCAAGTTGAACATCAACATTATCTTCAGGTTGGATTAAAGCTGCTGCTTGCGAAGCAATCATGGCATCATCCGATGCGCGGAGTTGCATTTCACGCTCATACCAATCAAGCATAAAGCTGCTTTGGGGCTGTTCATTGGGCAGTGGAATAGTTGGATTTATTTGAGGTTCAGCAGGAATTACTTGAGTTGCATCAAGTTCCATTGCATTTTCATCATGCATTAACAAATCAGGATTATGGCGACGTAGAGTTTCAGCTGCCCTACTATCCATATCAAGCATCCTAGCTGCTTCGTCCGTTGTTGGTAAAGCAGCCATTGAAGCATACATGGATGGAAACAATGGAGGAGGAGGTTCAGACATATCCATTGGCTCAGCAGGAAGAGGTGGTCGTGGAGGAGGAGGAATATCCGAATCCAAATGATTATTATTTCTTACGTCCCCTCCCTGACTTTTTGATCTTTCATATCTTTCTTTTCGCTTTTTCCTCTCTTCAGCTATTTTTGTTGCTTGAGATTTTTGTTTCTTTGGTGGCATTATAACAGGAAAAAGTTTTCAATATCCATAAAAAAATAATAATTAAAAAAAAAACAGAAAAAAGGTTTAAAAAAATGCCAAAATTTGAGGCGAAACCGCGTATTCCTATTTGTTATAAAAAAGAATAAAATTCACAAAAAATAAATTTTAAAGTAAAAATAAAAATATTACAAACGCGAAGAAAAAAAAACATACAAACAAAAGCATATGGTAAAATATGTTAAACCTATTTTTTGAATTATATTCACAATATAACAACGCAAAATATTGGCATGAATTCGAATGAGCGGAAGTCGAAACAAAATTTTAAATTTGTTGAGAAAAAAATACAATAAATCGCGGCGAAAAAGATATAAGAAGAGTATAAACATTAAAAAATGCAGCCATTCTTCAACAATACTCGTCAAGTTAAAATAAAATTTGCAATATAAAACATCGGCTAGCAGGCATCATTGCGCAAAAAAGAAAGAAAAAGTACATACTTTTTTTTATACGCCAACAATGGCTCTTAAACAAAAGAATAATATTAATTATATAAAGAAAAAATTTTAGAAAAAATCCACGGTTTTTAGTGGAAAAGTAATGGATAAAAAAAATTTGTAAAAAAATTAAAAGCGAGCTGACAACATCGGGTAAAAAAAAACCTAAGCAAAAAAAGACAGTTTAGATTTTGTAAATCGCCAAAAATAACTAAATCAATAAAAATATCTTTGTTTACTTAATCAAACGCGTGTTAGTAACATTGGAGAAAAAAGAGATAAGAGAGAAAAAAGCCACAACTTTGTGTTTTTTAAACCGCCAAAAAGAAAGAAATCGATTAAAAATATTTACAAAAAATGGACAACCGCGTAAAAGCTGGTTTGCAGACAAAAAAGGAAAAAAAAAAATGAGAGAAAAAAGTGTGTATTTTAAATCGCCATTTATGAATCATAGAATTTTTTGAATTTGAAATTTAACAATTTACTAAACAAAACACATATTGTAATTATTCAAGGTATATTGCGCAAAAGAAAACCCATACAAAATTCTTAGACTAAAGGAAAATTAAGCAAAAAACCAAAAATGTAAAATAAAATGACTGAAAGTGAAGCAACCGCCGCCGCCGCAGCATTGATAGAAATCGATAATAACTAAATTAAAAAAATCGTCGGTAAGCTGGCAGCATTGCGAAAAAAAGGAAAGACGATAGAAGCAAAAAGAATATTCTTCTTTTTTTTCGCGCCATAAATTAGTCATAAATTTCAAAGATTTTTTAAATAATTGTTGAAGTTAATAAGTATTTGAGATATTTTTAAGAATATTTGAAATATGCAAAAAAGGAAGAAGCATAAAAGAGAAATAAAAACATGATATTTTTTGTATTTTTATTTGTAAATTATTTCAATCTTTATGAGAAATAGAGAAAACTTAAGATCCAAAAAAATTTTTAGATTAGAGGGAAAAAAAATTAAATCAAAAAACCGAATATGTAAAATATAATGCCTGATTGAAAATGAAGCAACCACCGCCAAAATTTAAGGAATCAATAAAATAAAATATATAAAAAAATCGTCGGCTAGCTGGTTGCAATGCGCAAAAAAAGAGAAAGAAGAAAATAATCGGGCATTTTTTGTGTTTATAGCAAAACAGAAGAAAAAAGTAAGAGAGAAAAAAGCGCGCAATGCTTCATTCTTTTTGAAAACAAAAAAAATGATGCAATATTTTAGAAAGAGAAAAAAAAGGTGAAAAAAATATATCGTTAGCGAAAGCAACCGCCGCCTTCGGCGGCGGTTGCTGTCGCCTAAAAGTAAAAGAAACTAAGCAGAGATTTAATTTTTTTATAAGAAAAAAAGAAACTTTCGTGGTTTCAAAAACAGCATATCAATAATGGCCTAAAAAATATTTAAAACATTCTAAAAATGATTCAAATAAGAATCATAATTGAATGCACTCAAAAAAACAAATTCCACATTTTTTGCAAAATTTTCGATAAATATGGATTATTTTAATACCTAAAAATTTGCATAAATTATTTAAATAATGTTTCCAATAATTTTATAGTTAAACATATTCAACAAAAAATTTTTAATCACTTCCAAGGAATCGAACTTTTTTCCTTTCGCAAATCCAACGCCTTTTATCATTGCGTCATCATGCAAAGGAAGGGAAAAGTGCAGGTTGCAAAAAAAATTTTGAATGAAAGTTTTGAACACATTTTTTACGCTCCAAAAAAGTTTTGCCGGATTGTATAGAAATTCCCAGAAGCTTTTATATAAATTTCATAAGGAAAATCAAATTTGTTATATATCAAAGGTCTCAAGATCTTATTTTCATAGATAAACAATGTTATTAGGAAAAAGTTTTAGTCAAAAAACCGTTAAAATTGCACTATTAACTAATGAATAGGTTGAAAGCCAGGAAATAATGATTTCCAACACGTATAAATGGTATTAGAACATATAAATATGTTAGGCATTCATGTGGAAAGGGAAGGGAGGCACCCTCTAATTTTCTTGTGTATTGTGAATGATTGATGATAACCTTTTATTAAATTTGACAATGGTGTGCCTGTGTGGGACTCAACTGGACTGCCAAGAGAGAGATCTTGAGTACAAAAAAAACTTATGAGAACTTTGATTAAAAATCATTTTTATTTTTACAGTTTAAAACAATAAAGAAAACAAAACAAAAAAGTTTTATAAAACATGTTTGATAAAAAAAGGAAAGAAAGAAACGTGGGAATTTGAAACTTTAAAGTTATCCATTATTTAAGTGGATTTGGAAAAACAGAATACTTTATTTAACTTTTATTTATTTTTAGATTAAAACAATATAAAATAATTTGCAAAAAGAAAAATACATATAACACATTTAGAAACGCACAAAACAGACAAAAAAAGCCATTCAAGATTATTCGAAGTTAAAGAATATCATCAATTGGTTTATCAAAATATGGCAAGAAGAGCAAAAATACAGTATAACAATAAGCAAGGATATGCAACAAGTAATCTTTGACCTTCCATTTGCAAAGTAATTGAAAAAAGTTTTGATGACGTTGAAGCGCACCAAAATACTGCAGCAGCAGTAACACAGTAACCAACGATTCCCTATAAAGAAATAAAGTTAAAGTTTCCAAAATTATGAGAAAATAAGTTTACATTTAGAGATAAAACAGCTGCAAGCATTGATAAAATAGATAATGGAAGGAGACAATAACCAAGAACAGAAGCAGTATAAATAAATGAAATAGATCGTTGCTCTTCAGCCATTAAATTTAGTAAATAATACATTCCAAAGCATCCCAAAAGTCCATAACCATAAATGTAACCAAAATGAAGCTAAAAAGTAATATCATAAATCACCCTTCAAGTTGTTTATTAAGCCATACCTTTCCATTAAGTAACAGTGATACACCAAAGAGTAAACAAAAGACCACGGGACCAACTAAATCTTGATCAGCAATAGCTTCAGCAGGTGTAGTTCCAACAGGTTTTAAAACAGCAAAACTTTTTTGTCCAATATGGCCAAAGCTTATTCCAAGTTCTTCCCAAAGTGGTAGTTCACTTTCATTATCAAAATTATCACATACAAAATCTTTGCTTTCAATGGTTATAGTTACTGGTCCATCATCATCAATTCCCACTTGCAATGGTACTCCATAATCGCCATTCTAAAAGTCAGCATTAGTTAGTTTTGCCTTCAAAGTTCCTTTCTTACTCTTACTTTTTTTTGAGCATGAGCTTTCTTCAAATCTTGATAAAACTTCTTATAAAATTCTTTAGCTTTTGTCGGTTCCATTGCTAGATGATAATCCACATTGTTGTCTTCCAATAATCCATATAGTGTAAACTAAAAGCATTTGTGATTAATTTAATGTGTAATTATACACCAACAAACAAACCTGATTAACTACAAGAACATCCAAGCCCAAATCCTTCAGAGATTTATCCAATTTTTTGCCAGTTTTAGGATCGTCGAATAATTTAAGGTTAAGAATTTTACCAATAATAAATTCTGAATCAGCTATTGTATCATCTTGAGTTATTCCAACCAGTACAAAAAGGCCTTTACCAATTACAGATGCCTAAAAATGAATGTGAAATAAAAAATGAAGCAGGAAATGTAAAAACAAAGAAAACTTACAACTTCTTCACCAATTTTAACACTTATATGTGTAACCTTTTGAATGACAGCTTTCATTTGGTCTTAATGAATGTGGAAATATGTTCTTCAGTATTCGGATATCCTTGATGAATGAATAATAAATAAGCAATAAAAAAATAAATTTCAAGCTTTGATGTTTCAGAATCTTTTGATAGCCCGCAAAATTTAAAGCATTCGAATTCGAAAGCTTTCAATCAAATTTGCTCATCATTTTAAATTCACCTCTTTTTGCCAAATAATACGGTCATGTCTTTTTATTATTGCTTCCAACTAACTTTTACTCGATTCTTTACAATGATGGATGTCAACTTAAAATTGTTGTTAATGCAATCGGATAAAAAAAAAGTTGAACCATGCTCATGATTTTACAGTTATTTTCGTCACCCATGAAAAACCAAATTTACAAACTTTTACAGAAGCTTGCTTAGAATTGGATTTAGTCGAAGATGACAAAGCATGATACAGTGTTCTTGCTGAAGTTTGAGTTGTTTCATTGCTTCTTTACCAAAATGCGTCGTTGTTGATTATTTGTTTTTGTTTTCATTGGTGTTATCTTTTTTTGCAAACAAATACTAAAAAAGTTAAGCCTCGTTCACATCTTTGATAATGCTTACTTCCCAAATCCGCTAATTACTTACTTCAAAATTTTCTCCATCATTTTGAAAATTCAAAAAGTAAAATTTTTAATTGTTTTATTCAGTGCACAAAAAATGGAGCCTTGCTTCAATGAAACTAACTCCGTAACATTGATTTAAACAAACAACAACGACACTATTTTCGTAGTTTGATTTTTTATATTTTATTTTAACATTTCCATCCATTTCCTTTTTATCATTCATTTTTACGCCGTTCCGTTTAAAATGTCAACAACAATTCCTCCAACATTTAAACGTATTCAAATAACACGTCCATTTGAATTTGTAACAAATGTTCAATTGAATCGACCAGAAAAGCGAAATGCTTTTGATTTCATATTTTGGAAGGAAATTGGCGATGCTTTTAATTTTCTTGCCACTGATCCCGATACTCGTGTAATTATTTTGTCTGGGAATGGTCCAGTATTTTGTGCTGGAATCGATTTAAATGCAAGCGATGAACTTTTAAATCCTTCTGAAAATGAAAATGGTGGACAAGATTTTGCTCGACGTGCAAGAAAAATGAGAGATAAAATTATTTTCTTTCAAAATTCTCTTCAATCTATTGAAAATTGTCCCAAACCCGTGATTGCCGCCATTCATAAAGCATGTTTTGGTGGTGGCGTGGATATTATTGCAGCGTGTGATATTCGAGTTGCTGTTGATGGAACATCTTTTTCTGTCAAAGTAAGTTTATTTTTTTGTTTGTTCCACGAGAAGATGTCTTGCTCAGTTTTAAACCTATTTATTTTTTGCTCCAAAGATCTGATCTTTATGTTACAATTCTGTTTTTATGTCCTTAAGAAATTATTTAAAGAAACAGTTAAAAAATATTTTTTAATTTATAAACAAAAAACTTTTTCATAAATATTTCTCTTTTGTCTAAAAAAGAACCGAAATGACTATAGTTTAATGAACTTTTTTCATCATATATTTCAACTCAGTGAAAATGAAACTATCTCGAGTTTAAAAAAAGCATGCAGTTTTGTAACAAAAAAACTTTTAAATGTGAATGTGGTGAATATAACAAGAAAATCGTTAACCCAGTTAAATTAAAATGATTGCATCGCTTTTGCACACGAATCTTATTCAACATATAGACAGTCTTAATTTTGGATTAATTTTAAAAAATTTCAATTTAAAGAAATTTTATGAAGAATTAACAATAAATTCAGTTTTTACTTTTTTCGTTATTAATAAACATTAATTTTAGGAAGTGGACATTGGTTTGGCAGCTGACGTTGGATCATTAAACCGATTACCAAAAATTTGTGGCAATCATAGTTGGATTCGTGAAATTGCTTTCACTGCTCGAACCTTTGATGCTCGAGAAGCTTTGAAACATGGTAATATTTTTCCATTAGTGACAGTGTATTACAGTTAAACCTTTATTTAGATCTTTTATCAACGGTTTATCCTTCTCAAGAAATTATGAAAATCGAAGTCGAAAAGCTTGCACAAACAATCGCTTCCAAATCACCCATAGCAATTGAAGGCACAAAAATTGTGCTCAATTATTCGAAAGATCACCCGGTTCAAGATTCATTATATTTTGTTGCAAATTGGAATATGTCTCAATTGTTTACCGATGACATTCCAAAATCTGCAATGGCTTCATTTCAAAAACAACCATTACCCAAATTTTCAAAGTTATAATTTTCGGTGTTTAAATATAAATCAGTTTTAATCCAAATAAAAAAATCTTAACCTGGAGAAGCATTTGTATACAGTTTATTTCGTTTATTATAAAAAAATAATTTTGTCAAATTTTTAATCAAAAAAGTTGCACACCATAGGTTGTTGCAACTATGCATTCAGCACGTCCAGTTTAATTTTTGTATTTACTTATTCTCCTGTTTCGTGTTACCCAATTTCAGTTTATTTATATTATTTATTAGAATCATAAACTAAAAAGATTCAATTAAAAACAAAAATAAATTGAGCTTTATCTAATGCATTTTAAAAAATAAAACAAAAAACTAAAAAAGAATAATACAAAATTGTGACTATATAAACGACAGTTTTTTTATTAAAAGAAATTACATAAATCGATGGATACACAAACGTCATTCGCAGTTTTTACAATCTCAAAAAAAGAAGACTATTTGCAATGAATAAAAAATTTACAGAAAAAAAACACCGGGTATAAATTTATTTTGTCACAAATAATACAGGAAAAAAAAGTTTTGAAGCCCTGAATATTTGAGTTTTCCATATTTCAGAAAGAGAGAGAACCCTGTGTGACTAAGAACCAATTAAGAATAAAAAACTTAAAACAGTTAAAAATATAGAGAGGAAAGACTATATCCGTTTTTTCTTTCGGGGATTTTTGTCAATGCAATATATTGAAGAAAAAAAAATAACAAAACAATAAAATAAAAGAAGAAGAATAAAAGTAAGTATAAAAAAATAGTAAAGACCAGAAAATGGAGTTATAATAATAAGTATTCAGAAAAAGAGTAAAAGAAGAATTTAAAAAGTTCGGGATTTTCTTGTGGCAAGTGGGACAACTGTTATGAAGACTCAGCTTTTGCTGCCTTTGTTGAAAGATGATGACAGTTTTAAAAAAATATAAAGTAATAAATTCTAATTATTATTTGTGACTTCAGTTAATTTTAATTTAAATGAATTGATGGTTAATTCAAATTAGCCATATTCTCATCACTTCATTCAGTTTTAAAAAACCTATATTTTTTAAAAGCCGCTCGCGTAATAGACAGTTTAATTTTAACTTTAGAAAAATTTGATCACAAAAAATGAGATATCTCTGGCTTCGACAGTTTATCCGAAAAGAATTCCAAAATTCATATGAAATCCTCAAACAGTTAGACACTAAAAAAAGGTTTAAAAAATTAAAGAATGCAGTTTTGAATTTAGCTAAACCGAACGATAGAAAAATTCAAGCAGTTTTCTTAAGCAAACTCGCACATCCTGTTCCAGTTTTAAATTTTAAATTTTCCTCCAGAAACTAGCCACCACAAGAAAAATCCCTCAAAAAAAGAAGACACCCATTTTAAGATTCAAAACAAAATTAATATAAAAAAATACACCTGTTTTCCTAAAAAAATTAATTCTATTTAAAAATATTTTTTATAAAGTGCAGTTATAAACTTTTTCTTGTATTATTTTCTCTATTTAAATCATCTTTATTTTCTGCCGGCTCAGAAGGTTTTGGGGTTTGTTCAGATAAATTTCGATTTCCTCCATTATTAATTTCATTTGAAGGCGAGGATGTTGGTAGAGGAAGAGGTTGTTGGCGTACGACTGCTTGACGATTAGCTGAATCAAATTCAATTGAACATACTCGCCCGCCACCACCGCCGCCGGCGTTTCCATTATTGACTGAATGGGTTGAACCCGATGTTGAAGTTGCATCTGAATCACATGAAGTGGATGAAGATGAACTAATCATCGATGATTGTCTTTGAGGTATTATTATTTGATGATGCGAAGGTGTATCATCTGTTGGGGAATTATGTTCTGAAGTTGGAGTAATAACTTCTTCAGAATTTTCATCTAAAGGAATATTATGTCGAAGTGGAGGCATTTTCGTTGCATCTTCATAACTTGGAAGAGGTGGAAGGATTTCATTTCGAGACCTTCGAACTCTTTGCCCTGGTGGAACATAAGGTGGTGGACCACCATCAATCACCGCGGTTCCAATGGGTCGGAATGGATATATCCTTGGATCATCATGTGGTGGTCTGAGTTCCGTTCTTCTTGAAAGACATGATTGGCCACCCGAAGGTGAAACAGGGAAATTACAAGCTCCAAGAAGATCAGGGCGACGATGAAGATACCGGGTTTGAACCTATAATGTTTAAAAAGGTGATCAGTTTTTGGTGTAAATATAAAAAACATGTCTTATTCGTGCTAAACAAGCATCAGTTTTTTCTATATAAATTTAATTGCAGAAATTGGCTACCAGCCAAAAACTTTGTCTACAGTTTTAATTTTCTTATTTTTTAAATCGACAACACAATTATAAAAGCTTAAAAATAAATAAAGCAAGCGCATACAGTTTCGAAAAGTTTTTATTATCATTCAAAGCAAAAATAAATAGAAAACTCGTCTCAAACAGTTTTTGAAATAAATTAATAAAATTAAAAACTTTCAGTTAAAAAAATAACTACATCTTATATTAACACAGTTTAATTTTTTCTCAATAATAACATAACCTTTTTAAAAATGCTATGATCATCCGAAGCCCGTGATATTCCTTATTTTACAAAATATTCTAAACTTCAGTAACTAAAGTGCAAACATCTTCAGTTTTCAGAAAGATAAAAAGTTCACTCCTCAGTTTTGTTTTACAAAAGCATATTTCATTATTCCATCCTCAAATCGAAAATAAAACTTTTGCTATTTAAAAAACAGAAATCACAGTTTATGAAAAATTGTAAGTGTTAATTATTCAACATTTTTTTTTCTAATCCTAGAACTTCTCAGTTAAACTTTTAAAAAAATATATTCGCAAACCTGCATTCTATGTTTCATTAATAAATACATTGAAACAACTAAAACAACAATCATAATAAGGCTAAATATAGTTCCACTAATATCTCGAGTAAACATTTCACCGCCTTGTTCACCAAATCTTTGAAATCTTGAACCTGTAATTCCACTGCCTCCACCAGTTTTATTTGTATCTATTTCGCAGTGGTATCCAAGAAATTGTGGAGGACATATGCATCGTCCACCTTCTTCCCGACCACCATGAAGGCAAACAATTTGTTTGCATTCTTCGCCCTGATAAAATGGAATACAGCTACAATAATCATTTCCGCTTGTATCTTTCATGGGTTGTCCTTGATCACAAAGTTTTTCACATTGTTCACCAAAAAATGGTCTTTGGCATAAACATTTTCTCGAACCACTATATGCTCGAATGCCCTTGTTTTTACAATCGGGTAATCTCCTGCAGTTTTTATCCAATTCACCATTGGCTCCAACATTCGGACATTTACATGTAACAATATTTCGCCTTGGAAGATTTCCTTCCAAAAAATGGGCTGGAGAAATATAAAATTTTCCATTAAATGTTCGACAGTTTGTTTCTATGTTTTCTCCATTCGGTGAAGATTCATCAATAACATAATCCAAAACATTAAAAGATAAATTTCTTGCATATCTTTGTTCAGCTATTTCAGGTTCACCTCCTCGACAACATGTTATATTATATCTTTGTGGAATCCATATAGGTCCAGTTAAATTTAAACCCGCTTCTTTTAATTGTTGTAATGCTGATGAAGTTGAAGCTAAATCATCTGATTCGAGGGATCCTGATGAAGCTGGAAAAAAATTTAGATATATTATTTTTTTTATTGCATATGTAAATGGAACTCAGTTTTATTATAAATATGCTTCAAAGCAGCTGTTCTCAGTTTTTTATGAAACTCAAAAGATGCAGACATTCAACTTTAATGAACGACAGTTTTTTAAAAATTTTCATTATAAAAAAGCCAAATAAAGCTTGCATATATCCTATGTTACATCAAAGAAATGTTAACTTAGTTTATAAAATATCCAGCACCGATTCCTCTCCGCAGTTTAAAAAAATTTATAAAGCAGCCGAAGTCTTTTTGACTAACGACTAGCTTCACACCATTCAAATGCACAGTTTAAAATAAAATAAAAGCATCTCTTTCTCTTACCTGAACTCCTACAAATACTTGACCCGATAAATGTGCTTAAAAGCAATAAAAAAGTTGAAATATTATATGAAGGTTTGTAAATAAACAGCGTCATTTAATCATTTCTTTTCATACAAAAAATAATCATAAAAATTAAAGATTTTTTTAAATAAAAATAGATAGATTGATAGTAAACAAACAACCCAAAGGAAATAATAACAAGATCGTTAAATATTTCTTATTTTATTATTTGAGGATTTTTTTTTGCAGTAACTAAAAAAATTAGGATGATGTCATTATTTAAAAAAATAAATTTGAACGTATTCGAACAGTTAAAAACGCGTAATTTAAAAAAAAAGTTATGATTTAAACAAATTTCCGATAACAATTCAATCATCCAGTTTATAAAAAAAATAGTAAAAGTTCGAACTCGAAATTTGAAAACAAATATTAAAAATCCATACTCAGTTTTAATAAATCTCAACATTCCCTTTTTGCCATTAAATCAGTCATCAGTTATTATCGAATAAAAGTAAAAAAGTAAAATGAACGAATGATGAAAGAGAAAAATCAAAATCACGTAATCGACCAACAATGGCCCCAAATTAAATCATTAAACGATTAAATGAAAGTAAAAAAAGAAAAAGTAAAAAGGCAAAAAAATAAGTGATTTGGGGGTGTTAAAAACACGTTTGAGAAAAATGATGGGAGAGAAAAATAAGCAAAATTGATGTTTGCCTATTAAACCTTTTAAAAAAATAAAAAAGAAGAATAAAATGGAATCATGCGCGAAGAGGTAATTAACACCAACAATAATAATCAACAACAAAAATGGAAGAATTGCAACACGAAACTGCAGTTTTATTAAAATTTATTTATTTATAATTTTTGCTTCAAACAATTCACATAGCCAATGGTATTCAGTTTAATAATTACTTACAAAAATATATGGAAATGAACCAACAAAATAGCAGTTTAACTTTTTTTAAATGTAAATCGAAATTGACATCATAAAGCAAGGTTATAGCTTCAAATCCGGTGTAACAATGAAGAACTCAGTTTATATCTAACCTACGAACTGCATAATATGGAAGACAGTTAAATTAAAATAAAAAATATTACACGACAACAAGAATGGTACCACAGTTAAAATAAAAGCTTCAAAAGATAAATTATTGTGAACCAAAAAAAAATCGATTAAAAGAAAGTGAAGAAGCAGTGGTACTGAGCAGTTTATCAAAGTGATTAAAGTGTAATTTTCAAAAAAATATTTCCAATCCTTATGCCCTTTAAAATCGATCTTTTATGATTATTCTAAGACTTCTTCGCAAATGATCCCAGTTAAATATAAAAAAAATTAAAAATGCGCTTATAAAATCTTATCTTCTTTAGTTTATAAAACCATCTTATCATCCTCAGTTTAATCCTTACTCCTTATCCAAAATTTCTTCCACAAATATCAACAAAAAATTTAATAAAACTAAGTGCCACAAAAAAAATCCCCAAAATTTCCATCCATTTTTTTCTTTCAAATAAAACATAACAAAATTCATTCAAGCTTATAATAAATAACTTTTTTATTGTTTATTCTACCGTTTTGTCAAAAAAGCATACATAGCTTTAAAGTTCCGCACCTTTTTGTGGATTCAATTATCTCAAGTGCTTACCCTTACATTGTTTTTGCAACATTTTGCCTTTGCAAATTGCAATGTTAGTTTAAAATACAGTTTTTTTCACGCACAAAAAAATAGTTTAAACCCTAAAATAGCAAACATTTATTTTTGCAGCAAACGAAATAGAAAAATAATAATAATTTTTAAAACGCTGCTCAAAAACCACTTCTTTCTTTCCTTGTTTTTTAAGAATATTTAAAAGGAAATTACGTAAAAAAAACACAGCAGAGAAAATTGGCTTCTGCACTTCATTCCTTCGTTTTTTGAGACATTTAACTAAAAAAAATAAAATAAAACGCAGGCAAGCAAGAAGACAAGAAAGAGGAAGGAGAAGGGGAAAAATGGATTTTGGATTTGCCTGAAATTAGTAGGAAGCGAAGGCAGGGAAAATCGGCTCAAAAGAGAGAAAAAAAACGCAAAAAAGCGTAAAGTTATCAAAAACACGGAAATAAAAATTGATGACGCAGTTTAAAAAATAATTTTGAATATAAATTACAGTTGATAAAGCTAATAAGAATTATGGATCAGTTTTCATAAATCAAGAAACTATAAACCTAATTGTAAAAAAGTGCACAGTTTTTTTAAAAGAATTATAAAAATTTTAGGCAATTTTCAAATTTTTTTGTCCATGATTTAGTTTGGAATATTTGAAATCAAAGATTGGGATGCAGTTTTTAAATTTTATTAGAAGACAACACCGCCGATCAAATCGAATTACAGTTTTTAAAGCCAAAATGCTCAAATATTTTTCAAATAGTTATTTTCAAAATATTTCTACGCTCTCAACGGTCACTCGTTTTAAACAGTTTTTATTGTAATAAAAGATTGAATTAAATAATCATACAAACCAACTAACATCGATTTCGACAGTTTTCAAGCCTTAATTAAAACAAAAGTTTACTCAAATATTCCACATAAAATGTCATTTTTTTATAATATTTTAGAAGCTTTAAAAAATTTCCTCAAATATTGATTTTTAACCGCAACAATTCTCAGAGAACAGTTTTTAAATCCACAACTCTTATGGCTCAAAGTTGAAAATACTACAAAAAAGATCACAGTTTGTAAATTCCAAATACATTTCTGGACATCTCAAAAATTTCAAAAATCATTATATTTGACATCTAAGAGAGGAAAGTCAAAAAAAAATTTATTGCAATTGGATAAATGAAACCGGTCTTAAGAGACCAAAAAAGAAAATGGTGAAAAAAACTAGCTTGTTTTCCTTTCATTTTTTTAAACAAGGCCAAATCAGTGCAAAAAAAAGCGGTTGTTGCGTCGCATTTCGAATGTGTCAGAAAAGCAACGCGAGCATGAAAAAGCCGTTTAATAAATTGCAATAAAAAAAAAACAATCTTATATAAGAATTACGACGACGACGACAATGATATTACGAAATTTAAAAAATAATAACAAAAAGAGATCAGGAAAAGTGATAGGAAATACATTTAACGAATTTAAAAAAATATATATGTACGTGAGCAAAAAAATAAAATGAACGAGGGTAATTAATCGGTAAAAAGAGTCTGTTATTAATTTCAAAAATTAACAGTTGAGTCATTTTTGTAAACCATTTGCTTTTAATTCAGTTTTTTTTATAATGTGTTCGTTTTATGGATTTACTGTGAAATAATGCTGCAGTTTTGGTGAAAATAAATCATATGGCTTTTATACAGTCACAAGACTGAAGCTCAGTTTTAATTATAATATTTTAATAACGAGGTATATCTCTTCCACAGTTTTTTTTACATATAAATTAAAAGAGAGATACATAACGATGATAAAAAAGTTGTTAAGTATCTAATTTCAAAGAAAGAAATGACAGTTTAATAAAATATTAATGTCTCAGGACAGCAAGCTTCAACATGCCTGTTCAGTTTAATAAATATAAGAAATATTCACAAATCGAATAACCACAAGTTATGATTTAAAAAAAGCTTTTAAAAAATTATTATCGAATAATAAAATTCTCTTTGATCTAAACGATCATCAAGAATTTTGTTAACAGCGCCCAACCTTATTATGAAGCAGTTTTAAAAGAAATTATAAAAAAAAATTTAATAAGAAATTTTGATTTGATAAGTAACAAAGGATTCTCTTGAGAAAGAAGGTATAGTTTTTAAACTAAACTTAAATTTTTACTTAATTAATAAAGCAAGTGGTTGCCCAGTTTAAAATCTTTCTAAACCACATATGAAAAATCCTCATTAGCTATCCTATCTTTTTATCTAATTGCCTTTTATGAAATTCAAGCATTTTTGAACTTCCGCATTGCCTATGCCCATTTCCCTTCTTTCCCACTTCGTTTCATTTATTCAGTTTTAAAACCAAAAAATAAGTAATATTTAAAAAATGAGAGTAAAAAAAAAGTTTTTTTCGTGGTTCTTTTTTTTCAAATTCTAAATTTATTTTATTTCCAAGCTTTTTTTTTCAAAAATTGGCAGGATTTCCCTTCCTTTGTTTATATTTAATTTAAGAACGTTAAAAAAGAATTGGGAAAATAACCTGGACGCAGTTTAATAGCAAGAAATAAAAATAAACAAGCAAATTAACAAAAAAAAGTGAAAGAATGGGGCGATAATAAAAAAAATTGTTTGACGGCCAACAAACTAACTAACTAAATAAACCAGTCCCTTCAAGCTTTAGGTTCGAATTGTTTCGTTAAATGAAAAAAAGGGGAAAATATTTCTTATTGACTGACGACTGACAGCCAAGCAGAATGAATGAAACAAGCGAGGAAGCAGGCAGTCAGCTGCCTGCATTATGGCCAAATTTTTTTTGTTTTGTTTGAAGGTTCAAAAAAAAGTCAGCAGGAAGTTGGAAGTTTGTCGGTTTTCAAAAAGCAAAAAGAAAAAAAGCGAAAAGAGAAGTAAAAAAACGTTACAACATAGGCATGAAACAAATACATTCATCAATGATACATGCGCAAAAAAAAACTTATTTTTTTGTTATTTTTGTCAGAAAATAGTGATATTAGAAAAAAAGTTTTTGAGATTCAGTTTTAAGAAAATTTGTTGTCTTTGGAACAGTTTTTAATGCCGAATATTGGATGGAAGCAATGGTTGCCACCAGTTTAAAGAAAAGTTATAAAAAGGTAATTAGAAAATTAATAACTAGTGTGACAAGATGCCAGTTTAAAAAATAAAAAAATAAATCCTCATGGCTCACAATTAGCTAATCATGTTGTTAGCCGTCCAGCTTTAAAAAAACTAATCATAAAAAAATTAATCAATGAAAAAATAATAAAATATTGCAAATTGCAATGAAACAACTAAAAAAACTTTGAAACCATAATAAAAGCAGACTCTCTTCTTCAGTTAAACAATAATAAATAAAAAGTGTTTCAAGAACAAACAAAAAATGTTACAAATACAAACACATTTTTTATAATATCAGTTTATATCGATAAAAAAAATTTCTCACGTTTCAAACATATTTTAATAGTTTAGTTTTTTCAATTTGATACAAACATAGAAGAGCAACA
This sequence comes from Panagrolaimus kolymaensis, assembly GCA_028622995.1. Lineage (NCBI taxonomy): Eukaryota > Metazoa > Nematoda > Chromadorea > Rhabditida > Panagrolaimidae > Panagrolaimus > Panagrolaimus kolymaensis. Next base: position 2,714,749 of record JAJQJQ010000006.1, read on the forward strand.
AAAAAAGTTATCAAAAAGGTTGAATGAATGAGCATGGGTAAAAAAAATCTTTCATTTTTTTTTTCATCTTTTTTTTTTGACAGCCTAAAGGAAAAAGAGAAGGGAGTTTGAGATTGACAAGATGATGGAAGAAAGGACAAAATAAATGAACAAAAGCATTTTTTTTCTATTCCATGTTGAAAAGGAAGAAATGAGAAAAAAAAAAAAAACACATGCATGGAAGAAGGCCTTCCTTCCCATTTTGAAGCTGAAGGCCACCAACTAACATCATAATTTTTCGTTATTCAGTTTAAAAAAAATAAAACCGCCCCTGAAGGGAGAAAGAAAAAAATGTAAAAAACGAAAAAAAAATTTTATATTGAAGAAAGCAAAGCGCCGCGGCCAGCCGTTCAATTCAAATATATTTATATTCCCATTTTTTTTCATTTTTCATTCAATTTGCCTCACACTACTACTTCATTTCATGTCCCCAACAAACGACGACAAAAATGGAGAAGACTCGTTATATCTCATGTATTGATGTGAATCAAAAAAAGAGACTTTGAAAAAAAATTTTAAAATGGAGGGAGACAGAGATTTCATGGTTTGATTGTTCTTTTTTTGTTCGTTAGTTATGTTGTTCAAAAATATGCATGCGCAAAATGGACATGGAAAATAAAAAAGTTTTAAACAAAAAAAAATACAAGGATGAGCAGTTTTTATAAAAAAATTTTATTTATCGTCTCTATGAGAATGCTTCATCAGTTAATAATCAATGAAACAAAATTTAAATCTTCAGTTAAAGATCTGTTTAAAGCTCTTTAATCATAAACAGTTTTAACAACAAAAAACCATAGATGAAAATCCAAAACATACACTATCTAAATTTTAACAGTTACTATGAACTTTATTAAAAGAAAAATTATAATTGCCGAACTCATGAATCTCAGTTAGCAATATTTCTTCCCATCTAAATTTAAGCAAACTCAGTTTTAATTCTAAAAAGAAAAATCACTTAAAACAAAACGTTTTTTAAACACAGTTAATTTAAAAGTAAAGTTCTTTTGTGTTACTTCGAAAATAAATATTGCAACAAATAATAAAATTCTCTCAAAAAAAATAAATAAGAAACAAAAATATATATTTTAAAATGAAAGAAATGCAACCACCGGAACGAAGGAGAATAGAAAGAAAAAGGACACGAACGAAGAAGAAAAAAATAAAGAAAGACGAAATGCAAACACAAGAAAAATAAGTAAGTAAGTAAGCGAGGAAGCAAGTATGAAGGAAAAAAAGACGGATGCAAAATAGCTTGGCTCAAAAGAAGAAAAAAAAATTACGAGTTATTCTCATTCGTCGACGTCCGCGTGAGCCTTGAACTTACTTACTCTTCTTCTTTTTACTTACTTACTTTAACTTAAATAAATGCAAAATAAAAAAAGTAAAAGGAAAGGTTCTTTTTTTCATTGGAACACGTAACTTTGGAGAAAATAAAAAAAATAAATAAAATAATGTTATAAAAAAATGTATCTTCTTTTTATTGTTGTCGTTGAGTGAAGAAGGATAAGAAAATTAAGTGAAGTGGAGGATGATAGAAAGATAGATACAATGAGATAAGTGAGTGAAAGGATGAGGAGGATATAAGAATAGGAGATTCCGTTCCAAAAAATAAAATAAATGTGTTTGAGTGAAAATTTGATTAAAGCAACAAACATAAAAAAATGGATATATACGTTTGTAGGTAGTCAGTAGAGTTCAGGGTTCTAAAAAATTAAAATAAAATTAAGATTTTTCTCTCTCGAAAACTTCAACGTGCAGTTTCTCAAAATTTTAAGACCTAAAAATTTTTGAAGATACAGTTTCAACTCAACTTTTTCTTTTCTTTTTATAACTTTTCAAAATTCAATAAAGAAATTGTTCACTTATCCCTCTTTTTTGCCTCTTCCATTAACCTTAAAATTTATTAAGAAAGAGTGAAAATAAAAAAGAACGAGAGATCAAAATGCGTCATTTTTTAAGTAAGTGTCAACACAACAACTAAAAATGCGAGTACCTCCATCAACAACAAGAATAATAAAAAGTTTTAGTTGCCCCTCATTCTCTCCTTCTTTTCCGCTTGAATGAAAAAAAGTCAAGGTTAATAAAAAAAATTGTTCAAACAATGAAATATAATTATTTTAGGTAAAATAAAAAAGCAAAAGAAAAATATGGAAGTCATGGTTAATCATCATGAAAAGATAAAAATGCGCAATGTGTGGTAAAACAAAAAGGCAGTTTTATGAATATCAAAACAATAAAGTATGTATTATAGGAAAAATGACTGTTAAGATAGTTTAGAAAAATAAATAAAGACATGTCTGGGTAAAAATTGTGGTACTAACTAAACCGTAAATAATAGCAAGCAGTTTTGATTTCGTCCAAACTCGTGCATTTAAAAATGTCATCTAACAAATCTGCTTTCAAACGAAAAAATTACAGTGAAAAAAAAAACCATAATAAAATACTTCTTTTAAAACCTATTTCAAAATCTTTTACAGTTAGATAATTTTAAAAGCCTTTTCCCAAAATCAAATAAAATGAACGATAAAAATAAACTTCAAAAAAAGCATCCATGATAATAAGCAAAACCCTTTCCATGACTTCGATGAATTTAAGGAAAACATATACACTCATTCATTTTTGGTAAAAGGCAAAAGTTTTTTAGTGATTTTATGTTTCCAAATTTTACTAATGATAAATCATACCCAAAGCTACTAAATTGTCTTTTTTTGCTAACAGCGAAAATAACGAATCTTTAAAGGGAGTGTCTCAGCAAACGAGAAAACTCCTTACAGCGGGTGTTCCTAGCCCGAAAGTTTTTTTTCATTGTCTCAAAAGCTTACAAAGAGCTTCAGATTTTTTGTAGCTTTTTGTAGCACTTTGTTTTTTTTTCTCAAAATGCTACAAAAAGCTACAAAAATTCGTAGCACTTTGTAAGCTTTTGAGACAATGAACTTTCGGGCTAGGAACACCCGCTGTAGTAAAAGTTTTCTCGTTTGCTGAGACACTCCCTTTAAATTCCAAAATATTTTTAAAAGCATTCTTCAAAAAAAGAAATTTCAAATTCTTTCTAAGCTTTCAGTTTAAAACCCACTCATTCCTTTCTTCTTCCAAACAAAAAAAATTATTTTAAACGTGCAAAATTTCGAATACATAGTTTTAAACAATTTTTTTCTTCTTCGAACAAATGTGTTTTCCTCAAATTACTTCTTCATGTTCTGGGAAGCAGAAAGAAAAAAAAGCTAAAGCAAATTCACACATTTCATTTTTTTTTTCATTGATTTTCATCCATCCACAAAACATAAAAAAAGAAAAAATGAAGTGAAATAATGCGAGCTCAAAAAAAAAACGACAACAACGTGAAAGGATGGATGAAGGTTAGAGAGAGAGACACGACTACTACGAGGACGTCAACGACACATGGCACATTTGCCATTTTTTTACATACTTTTTTTTGCTTCTTCCAAACACACTTTTTTTGCTTGCTTGCTTTGTCTTTCTCTTTTTTGTTTTGTTTTAAATCTCAAGCGACGACGACATAAGTCATTTTTGCGATAGAAAGAAAGAAACAAAAAAGTAACAAAAAATGCAGAGTTAATTACCAAATAAATAAAATACATAAAAATCAGTGACGAAATAGCGATAACATATCCAATAATGATTTAATATACTGTGCCCTTCAATAATAACAAAATTTGTTCATAAAAAGTTCTGCGACCAAGCTTAGAAATAAAAACTGTTATAACCATCTCCAACAACAACAACAAGCATTGAAAAGTCATTTATTACAAAAAACAAAAATTATATTTAAGATAAAAGCCAACAAAAAATCAATTATTCCTAAACATTTGTGTACATTCATTTCAATCTTCAATTTTTATCCATATCAAAATCAAGCGGTTTTCCATAGACGCTATCCAAAGTTCTTGATGCAGCATCCTTAAATATAAGCATTTGGTAAACATGTCCATAAAGTTTAAAGAAAAACTTACAATAAGAATATTATGAAAATCATTAAGTTTCTTTCTTACTTTTGCAAGAGATTCAGTTTCTTTTCTTATACAACCTTGAATGCGAGAAAGTTCAGCATATTCGTCATATATCTAAAAAAGAAACTACGTAATAAGATATTAATAAACAATAAAGCATAAAGAATACTTACAGATGGATATTTTGAAATATTGGCTGGCAGACCTTGTAAATGAGTTTTTTGAAGTGCACTTTGAAAGGCTTGACAACAATCACAATCTTTTGAATCTTTGTTGGTAGATGAAGTACTAATGGTGATATTCAGTTCACTGTGCATATTATCAGCTCGAATCGTTCCAATTGTTTTCTTATTTGAGCCAAGTTTATCATTTTTCATACCAACCATATTTTTTTTAACAAAAAAAATACAAAATCTGATAACAACAGCAATGAAACAGACGAAAAAAAGTATCGATAAAAAACAATAATGAAAGAAACCAACGATTTTCAAGCTCCTATAAAAATAATTACGTTTTCGTGTAAGAACCAAATTGCTCAAAGATAAAAATGGTTTTACACCAACAAATTATCTCCAGTTGCAACAAATTCAATCCATCCTCCACAAGGAAGATAGGAGAATTCAACTTTGTTGTTTTATGTGATCGTCGAGCTTCAAGGCTTTGCTTGTTAATGAAAATTTTGATAAAGATCATAAAGCAATTATTTTGTTAGTGAAGCATTTTTAAAGCTTATCCTCAACCGGAGCGAAGAATTTGCAAAATTTATTTGGGTTTTCATAGTTATTTCATTTGTTGTAACCATTTTCTTGCTCATTGTTGCCTTTATAACGCATTAAAGTGAGTAATAAACCACACAAAAAAGATAAACACCAATGTATGATAATTTTTTTATTTAAACTCAAAACTTAACAAAATTTAAAGAAAAAGTGAACCAGAAATAAATAACTAAAAATCAAAAAATTTCTTCCACAGCATCCAAATTCACTTCGAGATCGTTCTGAAAAATCCATCACATTGAATTAAAATAATGGAAATGAAAAGAAACATACCAATGCAAGAACATTGTAACAAGAGATTGGACACAATTTTTTAGGTTCGGGTTCGCTAAAAAGGTGTTTATAAAGTAATTTATTCATAAAAAAAGAAACAAAAATACCTTCGTTGAGAATCGTACGGATGAACAGGAGATAAATTTCGCTTTAGGTAAGCGCGAGAATAATTTGATTCATCAGAACGAAGGCTGTTGAGATCATCATCTTGGCCATCAGGTCTTTCTTGTTGGTGAACAGGAGAATGAAGTTCTTCACGAGCGCCTTCCAAAACGTTTTGAGGTCTTTCCATTTCATGCTCAGGAGAATGAGGATCATTACGAGCGTGTTCCATAATATTTTCATTTGACATTTTATCATCAGCAGCTGTATCATCACTAACTTCAGTACCAGGTGATTTAACATTATTTTCTTTTGGAGTTTTGACAGGAGATGTAAGATCTTTACGGTGCTTTGAAGGAGGAGATTTTCCACTGAGATAAAGAACATCATCACCGGGATCTTTTGGCGCTCGATCAGCATCTTCTTTGTCACCACTTTGATTAGCACTATCATTTTGTTTTGAAGGATGGAAAGTTTCATTGGCGTTCTAAAAAACAAAAAATGAGTTAATGAAACAACAAAAGATTGAGTAACTTACTGATGGTTTATAAGAAAGTCTTTCATCAACTAATCGACGAAAATCATCAGCACTAGAACCATTCATACATTTAGATCTAATTTCAACAATCATCCTAAAATGTAACATAATGTTAATGAAAGAAAGAGGGAAAAGGGAAGAAATAACTAACAAAGTACTAGGAGTTGGAAATGTTGCAATTGGGATTGATTTCAAGCTCTGGTTGATTGGATCATAAGGATGATACTTGAAATTTTTTGGAAGATCTTTGATGTTCTCATTGTATTGAACCATGATAGCAGCAGAAGAATTTGCAGGGAGTTCACCGAGACAATCACAGATGACTCTCACTTTATCAAGAATTTCAACCAAGTCAACAGCAAAATCATAACCAGACGAAATTCGAGCATTTGTTGCATTTGGCCTAAAAAACAAACATGGTTAGTTTTGAAATGAAAATCAACAATAATATGAACACATACATTTTCACACTCAAAGAAGCGGTATTGTAATCGAATTCGAATCGCATGCATTCAACCATATCATCTGATTTTCCATTGACTATGACAGCGTAAAAGAACTGAGAAACCTAAAAGAAATAAAATTAAATTATAAGTATAAAATAAAAGACAATAGACATACCTTTTTTTCTTTGATGGAATCAGTAATTGTTTGCAAAGATTGTTTATTGAGCCGCGATTTATCATGCTTCAGGTTGAATATGGGATATTTTCCATCTGAAAAACATGTACATATGTTAATATATGGGAGAAGAATATAACAAAAAAGCTAGCTTACTTCGGTTCAAAATCCGAACAAATTCGAACGCTTCTTCAGGTAATAAGCCACGATGAAATGCATATGAAGAACATATGAACGTAGCGGATCGAATCAACCAATCAGCATGCTTTCCAATAAGCTTCTCATTCTTTGGATTGATGTTCTTTTGAAAAAATTCGGATGTTTCTAAATCCTTGCTCTGAAAAAAAATAAGCTAATTATTCATGTATAAAGGTTTCAATAAAAATTACCTCATCCATTATTTGATGATGTTGTTGTTGAAGATAAAGCAATATGAATAATGATAACAAAAATTAGAAAATTTTTACCGTAAATGGCAGAGACAATTGCATCAAGCAGTGGCTTACGGTGTTTAATGTTTTCGTTATAAAACCTCGAAAAGCTTTAAAATTCGATTAATTTTTGAATTTGATAGGTAAAAATGCTTTCAATCATCTTATTGCACTGTTTTATTTTGAAGTGTTTGATATTTTTAAAAAACCTAAGATAAGAATAAACCCATTTGCAATTATTTTAATAATATTAATAGGTAATTAAGAAAAAATTACATTCATATTCCTTACTTTTCTTAATGGCTTTATCAATTTTTATTGTTGTTGTTAAACCTTGTATGGCTTACATTCAACCGTTTTGTAATAAACAAGGCTTCTTTTATAAAAGCTTTATTTTTTGTAAGCTTGTTCTCATCTCTCTATGTTGCATCAATATTTTTCAACTCTAAAACACAGCTATAAGGATTCTAATCTTTATTTTTTCATGGTTTCAAATTGATAAAATAATAATACACGTGGATTAGATAATCTAAGACAATGGAAAGCTTCGTTTTATTCCAACACACTTTCTTCTTCCGTTAAACATACTGCTTTCCCAAAACGCAATGGATGAAAAAGACAACGATAAAGCAAAACATTTATTAAAATACATTTTAAAATTACAAACACATATAAACAAAATAACAGTTTCAATTAGATTTATCTTTGCTATCAATGGTAATAGTTACCGGCCCATCATTGATAATTGCTACTTGCATCATTGCTCCAAATTCTCCATCCTAAAATTAAGCTTCAGTTATTTTTTACGTTACAATGGCTTCCTTGCCTTCACTTTTTCTGGAACATACGCTTTCTTCAAATCTTGATAAAACTTTTCATAAAATTCTTTAGCTTTTGTTGGTTCCATTGCACGATGATAATCCACTTTGTTGCCTTTCAGTAACCCATATAATGTGAACTAAAAACTTTTGACATTAGTTTAACGAATAATTATAATAATAAACACCAACAAACAAACCTGACTAACTACAAGAACATCCAGGCCTAAATCCTTCACAGATTTATCCCATCTTTTCCCACTTTGAGGATCATCGAATAGCCTAAGGCTCAGGATTTTACGAATAATAAATTCTGAATCAACTATCGTATCATCATGTGTTATTCCAACAAGCACACAAAGACCTCTTCCAATTTCTGAAGCCTAAAAATGAATGTGATGAAGAAAAAAAAAATGAAGCAGAAAATGTAAAACTCAAAAAAAAAAACTTACAACTTCTTCACCAATTTTAACACTTGCTTGTGTAACACGTTGAATGACAGTTCTCATTTTTGACAAGCCAACGTATTTGTAAGTTAAAACAGTATCCTTAATGAAACAAAAATAAGCAAATAAAGATTGACTTCAGCCTTTGAGATTCATAAAAACTTGAGATAGCCAGCAAAAATTCAAAGCAATCGAAATTCGAATGCTTCCAATCAAATTTACTCATTTCAACCCTTTTTGCCAAAGTTTAGCAACGTCTCTTATTTTATTTTTTCTTCCAGCTCACTTTTTTCGTTACAAATTCATTGCTGTTTCTCTTTCATTCTTCTAATTTATTTCAGCATCTATTTATTGCTTTATTAGTTAATTCATTACCAAATACATTCAATAAACTAATCAACCATGGCAGATCAAAGTAACTGGTTTGGACAACCCGAATATCAAGGATGGCAACAATTTGATTACTCTCAATCTCAAATTCAGCCAGGTATTATTTCTTCATTTTTTGTTGCTTTTCCTTTGTTCTAATTTTAAAGCTTTTAGGTTCTTCGTTCAATCAAGGAAGTGGTTATTATGGTAATCAACCAACTCCACAAATGTTTATTCCTCAACCTGATGCTGTTAAAGGAAATGCTGCCCAAGATGATTATAATTATGAAAATGAACCACCACTTTTGGAAGAACTTGGAATAAACTTTGATCATATTCGACAAAAAACTTTTGCTGTTTTAAATCCAGTTGGTACTGCATCAGCTGAGGTTATTGCTGATCAAGATTTAGCTGGTCCATTGGTTTTTTGTTTACTCTTTGGTGCATCATTGTTGCTACATGGAAAGGTAATAGTTGTTTTGTTTGTGTAAGATGATTAAGGCATTATTTTTTTAGCTTCAATTTGGTTACATTTATGGTATTGGACTTTTGGGATGTCTTGGAATGTATTGTTTACTAAATTTAATGGCTGAAGAACAACGATCTATTTCATTTACTTGTACTGCTTCTGTTCTTGGTTATTGTCTTCTTCCAATGGCTATTTTATCAATGTTTGCAGCTGTTTTATCTCTAAGAGTACATCTTTTTTTATATTCTTGTCACTTTTATATTCTTTTTGTTGCAGGGAATCATTGGTTATGGTGTTGCTGGTGCCGCTGCATTTTGGTGTGGTTCAACTTCATCAAAACTTTTTTCAATAACCTTGCAAATGGAAGGTCAAAGATTACTTGTTGCATATCCCTGCATGTTGTTATACTGTGTTTTTGCTCTTCTTGCAATATTTTGATAAACCAATTGAAGATATTCTATAGCCTCAAATAGCCTTGAATGATTTATTGTTTATTTTATGGGTTCATAAAAGTGTTATATATTTTTCGTTTTTTGCAAATTATTTTTATTGTATTAATTGAAAATTAATAAATGTTAAATAAATTATTCTTTTTACTCTAAAGCTTCTGAGAGTCTTGTATCGTTTTGTCGACTATGTCTTTTACTTTTTCTTCTTCTTCTGTTACCTTATTTGCTTATGCTAAAACTTGAAGATGGCTCAAACGTTGGAAGAAAAATTGAAGCAGAATAAACTTATTGTTGATCAGACTAAGAATACAGATAATTTTTACTTTGTTCAACCGACTCCAGGAATTGTTGTAAAGTTTAAGAAGGTTTGTTTCGTTTCTAAAGTTTAGTTACAGTTTATTCATTCATAATTTTAGGCTCGACTACTATTTTCTCATGATGAAGAACAAAAATGTTTTTTGAATATTGCTCATTGTATTGAAATTCCTCCACCAGTTGTTGGTGAAGATGAGGTTTGACTATCGTTATTTTCATTATTACTCATTGTAACCATAAACTTTTAGGCAAAGCTAGCAGCAATGATGAGAGTGGACGAATCGTCTTTTAAGCTTCCTTTATCGCTTGGAGATATGGATTGTGTCAAAGATAAAAGCGATCAAAATGCTTTGAAAGTAACTTTCCATCATTTTCTTTATTCATTATGACCACTTGTTTTTCAGTTCGATGTTGTAATAAACTCAGATTATTTTCATGAAAAATTTATGCAATCTGAATTTCATCAACAATTAACTATCGCTGCTGCATTAACTCAAATTGAAGCTGTTCATCAAATTCGTATAACTCGGTCATCGCAAATTGTTCTACGAAATAAGAAAGTTTTCGGCATCCTTGAACCTCACCAAATTCCAAAGAATCCTCAAAAGCCAATAGAAGAAAAATCTCGAAGGAAAATTATTGATTTAACCGATTCAAATGGTCCAATCAATACTCATCAACATGAAAATGTTTCAATATGGATTGAAAAAGGACAAATTTTTAAAGCAACAATAAGAGTTTCTGAAATAGTTTCTTCTTCTGCTCTCCGTTTAGAAGCAAACGATGATCATTTGTTGTTGTTTATCAAAGGTGAAAGAAGAGTGGCTGATTTTTATGTTCCATTTGATCTTGATGTCACTTCACTCAATGCAAAAATAATTGATGGTAAAAAGAATGAAACAACAATTGAAATAAGTGGAAATTTTAGTTTCATTGGCCAATAAACAATATGAAAAATTTTATTTTTGTTAATAAGAAATTCGTGTATTTTTGTTGTTGAATTTTTTAACTGCTTTATAATGTGTTTTTTTAATTGTAGTTTATTATGAATGTTAGAATAAAAAAATACGTGTAGTTTGATGTTCGTCGCTGTTGAATAAAAATAAAGTGAAGAGAAAATAGCTTTTTTGTTTCTCGCATATTTTTAGATCGTGAAAATAACTAACTTATTTTTTGTTCTCATCACAGCAGTTGTTTGACTTTTTTGCAACAATTTTTGTTCCATGTTTTTTACGAGAATTTGCTTTCAATCTTCTGATTCAATTTCTAAGGTTTGTTGGTTTTTTTTAAAGCGCTGTTGAGAATCTTGGAAATGTTTGAGCTACAGAAGTTTATGTATGTGCAAATTTTTTGCAATCATTTGATGTTTACTTTTTTGTTGTTGTTTGTTTGCAAAAAAGCAATGCAAAACATGTTTCTCATAAGACAGTCAGACAAGTACTAAATAGTGTTTTTTGAACTTTGAGATTATCAAAAAGAATGGTTTTTGGAGTTTTGCAAATTACAGTATATCCATTTTTTGTTAGCTTCTTTGAAGGTCTATTGTTTGTTCTTTATTTATTATTTTTTACAATTTTTACTTTTCAGAAATGTGCCTCATTAGTTCCACGTTTAGAAGGACTTATCGGAAAAGAAGGAATAAAAACATCATCAAGCAGCCGAGAATCTTACAGCCATGATGCTTGCCATCATAAGTTTGTTTTTTCATTGCTTGAAATCTCCATTTCCCAACATTTTGCAGATCACAATTACCCGATATAATAGCAATTCCAAAAACAGTTGATCAAGTTTCTGCTATAGTAAAGCTTTGCAATGAAAATAAAGTACCTATAATTCCATTTGGTACTGGTACAGGATTGGAAGGTGGCGTAAATCCAATTAGTGGTGGCATAACAGTTGATTTGCAAAAAATGGATAAAGTTTTGGAAATAAATGCTGATGATTCCGATTGTTTTGTTGAAGCTGGAGTTACTAGGAGGAAAATGAATGAAATTATCAGAGATATGGGAGTGTTTTTTAGTGTTGGTAAGCTTTTGTTTCGAGGCCACTATGTTGCAGAATAACCATCGCTTGCTACAGCTTGCAAGACTATGGCTTCGTTGATTTCTCGAAAGTTTTTATTTATACCATTTTTAAGATCCCGGAACTGATGCATCTATTGGTGGAATGATAGCGACCAATGCTTCTGGTACCACTTCGCTTCGATATGGATGCATGAAGTCCAATGTTAAAAATCTTGAAGTTGTCTTGCCAGATGGCTCAATTCTTCACACACGAGGTAAAAATCATCATCCATGGAAATCGTCAGCTGGGTTTAATCTCACTGAACTTTTTGTTGGACATGAAGGCGCTCTTGGTATTGTTACATCAGCTTGTCTCAAACTTCATCCTCGCCCTCAATGTGTTAGTGCAGCAGTTTGTGGATTTATGAATATTAAAGATGCAATTAAAGCAGTAATAAATATTCGACAAATGGGAATACCTATTGCACGAATAGAATTTATGGATGCCGAACAAATTAAAGCTAGTAACGAATACAACAAAAAAGCGAAAGAAATGCAATTTGATGAAGCTCCAACTATTATTTTTGAATTTCATGGAACTGAAAGGGATGTTGATGAACAAGCAACAGCGGCAGGTAAAACTAAAAATCATATAACAATTAACTAATTTGTTGTTTTCCTTTTTTACTAATTTTTGTTTGTCCCTTTAAATTACTTCCTCATAATTATTTTGGTTGAATAAACCTTTAATTATTTTTTATGCATATTATATGTTTAGAGGAACTTTGTTTATTTCATCATGGACGACATTTTAAATGGTCAAGAACCAAAACAGAAATTCATAATCTTTGGGCATCTCGACATAATGCTTATTATGCTATAGTTAAAACAGGTTCAAAAGGATTTAGCACGGATGTATGTGTACCAATAAGCAAAATATTGAATGTTATTGTTGAAACTCAAAAAGATTTAAAGGATTTGGGGTTAAAATGTAAGTAAACACGAGAAAATATTTTTTTGAGAAAAATAAATTATTTGCAGCTCCAATTCTTGGACCAATAGCAGAAGGCGGCTTTCATTGTTTTTTCTCCGTCGATGAACAAAATCCAGATCAAATGAAACAAATTTGGGAATTTTCTGATAGATTAGTCAAGTAACATTTTTTACATTCGATAAAATCCATTAAAGTAAGCTCGTTTCAGGCGAGCTTTAGCTGCTGGAGGCACATGTACGGGTGAACATGGAATAGGAATAGGAAAAAAGAAATATCTTGCAGATGAACTTGGTCCAATTGGATTTCAAATTTTAAAAACTCTAAAAAGAACTTTGGATCCTAATAATATTATGAATCCTGGAAAAGTTGTAGATCCATGAAAAATCAAGCAAAAAACAAATAGCAAATACATACATATATGCATGGTAGTAAATCGTTTAAAAATATCATTATTATTTAATTTTTATCAATGCACAATAACTTTTTTGAATAAACTTTTATTATTTTTGTGTTATAGCACTGCCATTGTTGTTGTTGTTGCTTCATTTGCTAATATGTTACATTAAGTAACTGGCGCGTAAAAAAAACATATCAAAAAATGATTATAATTAATAAGTATAAAGTTTTATGGTGTTTGAATTTTCAAGGAACTTTTTATAATAGCAATCTTTTTATTAAATTTTTGTTCTGATATTCATAAGACCAAAAACTGGCATATGATGAGCGTACCTGTATTGCTCATTGACCATTATTCCAAGCCCATTCATTTATGCTTTTCCTTTTTTTTATAACTTTTTTAAGATAATAAAATTAGTAATAACAAGATGAATTTTGATTTTTTGCTTCTTTCAGTAATTTTGTTTGGCGTACTTTTATAATTTAATCTTTGAAGTTCTGGCACTCTAAAAAAGGCATATAAAAAGGAAACTAATTTGTTGCACACTCTAAATTTTTACCTAGACGCGTAAAAAATAATAATGGTTGTTATAAATGCGATGGAATTAATGAGTGAATTAAAATGGTGGCTCAATGCAACCATAAGTCCAATAAGTATGGTTTTAAATACGATGTTATTCTTTTTAATTAAAAATAAATCATCACCAAGTTTGGAAAATTATAAAAAAGTATTGTATCTTGGTTGTGTCACAGATTTTTTCTATGCATTATGGAATTTTTTAGCTGAACCTGTAAGTCATCCATTTAGTAGCCTAAAATTTATAGCTGTCATGTTTTTTAGGATGTAACAACGATTGATGGAATTTATTTTACTTTTACTCGAGGAGTTCCAGGTTATCTTCCATTTCCATGGAGTGCTTGGACGTGCCCGTTAACCCTATTCTTTATTTATTTTAGCGTTGTAAATGTTTGCATACAATTTGTTTATCGGTATTTACTTATTTGTTGGTAAGTTTTTTTTACTAACTTTTTAAATTTTACCATTTTTTCCATTTTTGATTAAAGAAAACAGAAGCACTAATAACTTTTATTAAAAGTTGACCTTTTAACGCATAAAATGTTTTCTGATGTGAAGAAATAATTTAATTATTATTAATACTATAAACTTTGATGACAAAAAAAATAAAAATTTATAGGAAAATTATTATCAGTAAATGGATATTTCTTTCCCTTGTTGGATTTGGTGCAAGCGCTGTAATTTCATATTGCATGTTTTTTGTTTATTATCTTATTACTCGAGAAGTTGATGATCATTATTATGCTCATCTTCTTGAAGGAACTGATTGGATGGTAAATGGAAAAATACCATATTTTGGTGCCATTCCTGTTGTAAGAGATTTCAAAATAAATTTTTTTACCATAGTTCTAATTAAAATTTTATAGGCTGCTTTTGTGAATGGTTTTTACATTTCATATCCCATTGTATTTGTTTCTTATGTCGTGGTTATCTTCAGTGGCATTGAAATTTTCCGGAAGATTAAGAAAAGTGAAGATTTATTAAATGTGGATATAAAACGATACCAAAGACAAATAACATGTTTACATTCTCTTGATCGCGAACGTTCATTTTTTGCGCTTGAAGTATTCAAATTTTGTTTTGGTGCTACAGCGCTTCGACGAGGAATTGAAACAAATGAATGCACGGTAAGCTCTGAAAAACGAAAAAGTCTTTAAATCAATAAACACCATGAATTCATACCATTCAACTTAATTCTTTGATTAGGATCTTCTTCCCATAACCTTTTAAGCAAATCAGCAGCTGCACCATATCGATCTTCATAAATTTTTGCAAGTTGAGCCTTCTTTACTTTTGGGCTTGGATCTTCACCAGTAAACATGAAATAGAGAACACCACCAAGAGAGTACAATTCACTTTCGATTGAATATTTTCCATGTTCAATTTCAGGCGCCATATATCCAGGAGTTCCAACACAAGTTGCTTTAACTGCATTCTTTTCTTCAAGGATTTTAGCTAACCCAAAGTCGCCTAGTACCTGAAAAACAATTTGGTTAAAAAAGGAAATACACAACAATCATTCTTGCGTTGGTTAAAGCTTTTAAAAACATACCACTTCCATTTTTGCACCATCTTTCTTTTTGATAAAGATATTAGCAGCACTAATGTCTCGATGCATGATATCTTTTACTTTATGAAGATAATTGATGATTTCCACTAATTGAGAGAATACATTAACCACTAAAAAAGTAAGCATTAAAATCTCTTTCAAAAGAAACTAAACTCATATCATACCCATGTTTTGATTAAGAGGCCCATTCCTTTTAATGTAATCACGAAGAGATCCATGTTCATATATTGGCATAACAAGGTAAATACAATCAGGTTGGATGGAATAGTCCAATAATGGAACAAGGTGGTTGTTATCGTTGTTATTGCATTCAGTAAGATCTTTCATGATTTTCATCTCTTTCCATCCATAATCTCGTCGCTTCTAAAAACGAAATCACAATAAATAGTTGCTCTAAAACCTTTAAAAATGAACATACGTGGATACATTTAACGGCAATAACTTCACCAGTTGAACGATTTTTTCCTTTGTAGACTTTAGCAAATCCACCAGCTCCAAGTTTATTCTTTTCATCGTATTCATATTCGCCCTAAAAAAATATGAATATTCATTAATTCTTTATTAGAACGGAAAAATAAAACATACATTCTTGCATCTAATCTCTTTGATCGACATATCAACAGCAGTAATTATTAGTATAATTTCGATAAAAAAATTATACAAAAAGCAGCAAGAAACAAACAAAAAATTGTTCAGCAATAACATATAATCGATGCAGCGATTTTATTTTTTTGAAAAATGGTTTATGTGGCTTTTCATTGGCATTATGGACTGAATGTGTGGAAAAAATATGGGCAATAAATTTTCACTGAAAGATACGGTTTTATTAGCTGCATCATTCCATTGCCTCATCCTCTCAATTCATTCCCATAAAAATGATGATCCAATTGTAAAAGAAGAGGCAAAGTTTAAATAAAATGTAAAGCTTCAATGCATATTCTTCATTCCACGCCGAGATATTGCCCCATGTTTTTTTATTTTTACTTTTGTAAGATTGATATTAAAGAGTAAACATGAGCCTTGTTGCTTATCTTTCCTAAAAATACAACCACTTATCTTCGCTCGTTAATAAAAGCCGCTGCAACCAACAAGTCTTCGAACATCCTTTTATTTCAATTGTATTTATCACTGACATCGATACGTCACAAAAAAGCGAAGGTTGTGGAGAATTTGAAAATATTTCTCGACCAAATTCATCTCTTGAAACAACAACGACAAATAGTAATTCTTGTTTAAAATCATCTGAATCTTCATCGGCAGCATCATCAGTACCTCAAATTCCAAGTCGAGATAATTCTGCTGCAAATTTGCGACGAGCAAGTTTAGTGAAAAAATTATCTGTGGTTGGAGAATTTATTGGAACAGCAGCTGAAGTTGCAGTGGCACCAAAAAAGCCAAGAAATCCTAAACTTGGAGAAATTCTTAAATCCACCAAACAAATAGGAGGAGGTAGCATTGATATTGGACCATTGAGTTTTGATTTTGGAGGTGGTGATAAAGGAACCAAAAAAACACAGTACATTGCTATCTTGTGCTCACTTTGTCTATCAGGTAACTTTATGTTCTCAATCGTTTTGTAGATCACACCACCCATTAAATGTTTAAGGAGTAAACATGAGCGTCGTTGCTTTTTTTTTCCAAAAAATACTACCACTATCTTCGCTCGTTATTAAAAAACCACAACCAACAAGTCTTCAAACATCATTTTTATTTCAGTTGTATGCATCACTGACATCAAGTTGAAATATCAAATTGGGGGAAAATGGTAAAAAAAAATTTTATTCATAACTATGTTACTTTCTTGTTTTTTGAAATTTCAATTAAATCAATCCCATATTAATAATAAAAAACAATAAAACTCTATATATTACTTTTTTTAAACGTTCTAATAAATAATAGTTAATAGCACACGACAATATCACGAACAAACGAAAGAGAGAAGCATAAAACAAAAAACAGAAACACGTATTGCAGCAAAGGAAAAGAGAGAGAAGAAAGTGAAAGAATGATATGATTTGTTTTCAAAAATATTTTATAATAGTAATTTGTTATTTATTTATTCAAAATGGAATGTTTCCTCCTTCGTTTTGGGTATTCTTTACTTTAACCAATAACATCTTGAATAGTTTCATTAGGAAAATTTTCACAATTTGGTAATGATCCCATATTTTCTACATAATAATCAAAATCAGCACTTGCTAATCTGAAATTTTAATAAAATTAACTGTTTGGTTATGGTAATCAATGGAGGTATAAACATACGCATATGAAAGAGTATTATGGGGTGAAACGCCATGTTGATTTAAAATGTTGCGATAATGTGATTTTAAATTTGAATGAATTCGTAATAAAATTTTCTGAAAAAGATTGATTCAATAATTAAGCTATTTAAAAAACGTTAAAAAAATAAACAAAAAGTCATTTTTTAAAGAGTTTTATCCTCAAAAAACTTTGACTACGGTAATCCACTTTTCACTTACGGTTGTTTCTGAAGCTGGCATAACACTTGAAAATCCATTATAAAATTTTCCAATTTGTTTTATTAATTGTTGAAAAGATGGAGTTGGAGCTTCACCTGTGGGTTGCCAAGATGATAAACAAGAAACAATATGAAAATCAATAACGTTTGAAAGTTTACTATATATTTCATCCACGTGATCATGAAAATCGCGGAAAGCTGAATCAAAATGTCGAAGGAGATGATGTTTTTCAACGGGGAGGATTTCTTGAAATTCTTCTTTTAAAGATGGAATAAATTTTGCTATAAATTGAAGGCAACGAGCAGCAAGGGCAAGATTTTTAACTGATATGGTTTTAAGTCCCACATATTGAAGAGCTCCAGCACCAAGGATGAGTTGACATGTTCGAGAATTGAATGATTTACAAACTTCAATTACATGTTGAAGAATTTCGGATGAACAATCGGGAAACATTAGAACTAAATCTGAATATTGTGCCATCATTCGAAATAAAACCAATGCAGTTCCAACAAGGAAAAATTTTTCTCCATCAAGATCCAACGATTCTGTGGAAGCCATGGTTGAATAATCAAGGAGTTGTTCTTCTCCAGCGGCATTTGGGTTATTAACTGAATCACTGAGTTTTCCATTTTCACAAAAATTATTTGCAATATCTTGAAAGATTTGTGGAATATTTGCGGGTTTCCATTGTTCCGTATCCAAAATATTTGCAAGTTTTTGTTTTCGATTTTCATGAAATCTTGTTATTAATCTCGTCGCTTGCTGTTGCATGGTAAGAAGCAATGGCGATCTTGTGGAAGTCATGGTTGGTGGATTTGGTGAAACACTTCTCGAACCATTGTTGCTTGATTCTTCATTAATTCGCAAAGATGAAAATAATCCAGTTGTAAATTGCTCGGTCAAAAGTTGATTGCAATCATGAACGAATTTTTGGACACACTCATCAACTTTTTGAAAGCTTTGGGGCGAACATCGATCAAGGAAGCCATCTTTAGATTTAACTGTTAATAATCTGCCAATCCTTTCTTGAGATGTAATTACTGCGTGATCCAGCAAACATGGAAGCACCGAACGAACTTGATGCAAGTTTCGACATGGAATGGATAACATTGTAGCTGCTGAAGAAACAAATCCACTTTGGGTATTATCTTCTGATGGCACAGATGAAACCATACTTTCTTTTCTCGAAATTAAAGTTGCATCACTTGCTGAACGTGGAATTTCACCGTTTGAAGAATTGGCGCCATGGAAATTAGCGGTTGATTGAGAAAATGCAATTTTAGAATTTTCAGATGGATTTTGATTTTCCGAAACTTCTTCAATTCCTTCATTTTCAATAATAGCTTTTTGGCGGCTTTGTTCAAAAATAATTACTCTATCAACATTTTCAAGGATGAGTTCTTGAATGCTCTGAAATATCTTATTTTTTAAAGACATCTAAAAATGAAAGAGAAAAGCCTACAATGATTCGTCGACAAAAAAGCAACAATGAATTAAAAACTGCGGTTAAAGTTGAAATCCATTGATCAAAATTTAATTTTCTCATTTGTTCACCCCAATTTAATAGTGATGGATCAAATTCGGCTAAATCTGCTCCATGTTCAATTATACATTTTTTTATTATCTAAAAAATGCTATGTTTAGCTTTTATCCATGTAAAGCACTTTAAAAACATACTTGTCTAATAGTATTTTTAATTGCTTCAACAATTTCATGCTTTAAAACTTGCAAAAATTTGAATTCTCCACAACGCAATAAGCCATGAATAATTGGATGAAGCTGACCTTCTTGATAACCTATTTCTGATTCCTTTTCTAATGGCTTTCCGAATTCCTTTTGAATCAATGCAACAAAATCATCTTGAAGCATTCGACCAATAACTTTATGAAGTTCATCCAATTGTGTACTCAAGTGTCTAAAAAGTTACCAAACCTATAATCGCCTAAATTTCAGCTAAAAACAAACCTAAAACAATTGACTCCTTTTAAATCCGATCCAAGAACTTCTTGAGCCATTTCAATGCATTCTAAAGCTTTAGGAAAATCATTTTGATTTAGCAACATTTGCACTGTTGTTTGTGCATCCCTCAAACACGATATATCTCGAAGGCGTTGAAGAAGCATAATTTTATTTTGTTTTTCTTGATGAATTTCTAATACCCGTTTCATTTTTGTAACAATATTTTCATTAGCTGATTTAAGGCCGCTACGAATTTCAATAACCTTTTGTTTTGCGGATTCTAATTCAAGTTGGAGGCCACTGTATGAATTTACAGTCTTCCAAAATTCTTCTGATTTTGATTCAAGTTGAATATTTAATAATGCTCCCACAGTATCATGATAACTTTCGAGGCGGTTGTGTAAGTGTGTATATGAACGAAAAGTTCTTCCACCAAGAGCATCAGGTGGCATTTGAGCCTATAAAAATAAAGTAATATGTACGTGCATAAAATTTATTCTCAAAATATAAAGCAAGACAAAAAATAATTACCTGTAAGCTAAAGGTCGATGTTAAAGAAGCACACGACTCTGCCCTCGATAATGCAGGATCATCATCGCCTCCTTTTCCAGCAGAACGTTTTTCTTCATTTCTCCTTTTTTCTGCTGGTGAAACTAATAAATCATCTTCTTCTGCTAAAGGTTCCAAAAAGATAGCATTGAAATATTTGGGATTATGAAGAGCAAATAAATTATCCAAAAACACCGGGGGCAATTCATCTATATCCACCGTACTTTCATCATAATGATGAGCTAAAGCTCGTCGAAGAGCTTTACGAGCTCTCAAATAATGTCGATGATTTTTAGCCGTTGTAAGAAGATATTGACGAAAATGTTCTACAGATATTTTAGGTATTGATGTTGGTAATGGAACCGTCGTGATTGGAATAAATTGATCGCCCCAATGTCGAGTAAAAAAATGGATTGTTTCTGATTTGGATCGAGTTGGATCAGATAAAACTGATGAAAGGTTTTGAGTGAAACTGAAAAAAGAGATTTGTTTGAAATTTTGTTTTTGTATTTCAGTTTTTTTTGTGTAATTTATTTTGCGGCATTGGATCATGCATTACTTTGATGCTCCGTTTTATTAACTTATTTACTAATATTAATGCCAATCATTCACTTTCAAGCACCCAATTTACATGCACATTATCAAACCAATCTTTTCATTTTTAATGGACCTTCATTCAAAAGCTTTACAACCAAATATTTATTTATGTGTGTTTTTTCTTTGCTTCAAACAAAAAACTGAACAAGATTATTGCCGTAATCAAAACATCATCGTTTACGAACTTTAAAAAAAAGCATACATATTGAGAAGAAGAAGAAAAGTATAACAGGCGTGTCAAATCAAAGTTAGTGGACATCGGTCAAAATGAAAAAAGGCAAAAGAAATGGAAGAAAAAAAAAGAAGAAAAGTTAGCCATCACACTTTTTTTTCATTCAATCAAAAGTCAAATTGCTGTCGGACATGGAAGAGACAGAGAAATGGACAATCGCACTTTTTTTTTTATTTCTGATCGAAGTAAGCAGCTTTTGAAAGATGACTCATTTTCTTTTTTCCAAATTTGAGATTTGCTTGAATTTTTTAATCCAACCTTTTAAACCCTTTTTGAATGGCATACTTGATTATTAAAAACTATACTATTTCAAGCTTTTTTTCCTTCGAACCTTTATCCTCTTATCCTTTTAACTCAAAAATAAATCCATTATCTGTCGTCAAACCTAATCATACTCATCATCCTTGCTTAAAAACTTCTCGAGTTACATACATACTTTCAGTCATTGTCTTTTTCTTCTTTTACTAATCTTTAAAAAAAACATCATTCTAATTTTAAACACACATATATCCAAGAGAAAAAAATATAGTGCCTTTGTTTCATCTTCTCATATTAACCACCCAGTTAGAACGGTTGTTTGTTGTGTTAAAAATAAACAACAGTTGTGGCTGGCAGCTGAAGATAATAAACCTACATAAAAGTTTTATGAGTAAAAGGAGTAAAAGTGAGGGTGGATGCAAAAAAAGTATCCGCGAAAAAAAAATTGACAATTGTGAAGGTGGCTATTTTTGAAAACAAAGCAAAAAAGAGCTCATTAGTTTTTATCTTTCAAGAATATTGCAATCATGATTGCTTCAGACACTTTTTTATTTTATTTTGTTGTTTGAGACAAATGTCTTTTTTTACTTCAAATCAAGGATTAAAGTTTTGAAAACCATAAAAAAAAAGTTACAAAGTGTTTGTTTGCTTGCTCATGAAAATGTCTCTATGTTAAAAAATAAAATGATCATCTAATCACGAATGACTTTGACGATGCTCACTAAGAATTTTGCCATTGTCGGATTTCAATCTCTTTCTAAAGCTGTTCCTTCTTTTCCTTATTCCCAATTTTTTCAACTCAAATCCACTACTTTTTTTTATCGTTTAAAGTAACAATGTTTCAGCATAAAAAAACATTGATCATTTTCGTGAACGAAAAAAAGCCACTTTTTATTACTTTTCCTTTTGGATTTTATTTTTTCCTCGTGTTTTTTTATATTTTATTCTTCTCTCGTCCGAGAAAACAATACTTTAACCTAAAATATTTTAGATAAATCGGTAGGGCAAAAAGTACATAGAATTTAAATTATGCTGCCGCGTCAAGGATCTCAAGATTCCACCACTCCTTTATTAGCACCATCCGATTCATCCGATGTTTCATTTTATCTTCCAACTACATCCTCTTCTTCTCCATCAACAAATAATTCAAGTTTCTCACCAATGCGATCAAATTTTCGTCGACGATTATCACGAGAAACAAGTTTGCCATCCTTTGAATACGGTAATACTTTTTCCAAGATTTTTTCTTTTTAACACAGAGGGCTTTTTCAAAAATCAAAAAACAAGACTCTTTCTGTTATTCTTTGTAACCAAAAAACATAATTATTCAATTATACCAAAAAAACTTTTCAGAAGATGAAAACCATCCACTTTTATTACTACCTCAAACAGCGACAACAACTCCATTAACTGCTTTAGAAGAAGTTGATGACGAGACAACACCGTTAACGCCTTTACTTCATACAACACAGCATAATTATGTCACACCATTTTCAACAACAACGCGTTCAAGTGCCTCCACCTCCTCTTCCACAACAACGACGACCTTTCGTCCCACAACTATTTCAGAACCTACTACATCTGTTTGTTGGTCTTCATCTGTACATCATTTTAATAATACGTCACAAACAAGCGAAGGTTGTGGAGAATTTGAAAATATTTCTCGACCAAATTCATCTCTTGAAACAACAACGACAAATAGTAATTCTTGTTTAAAATCATCTGAATCTTCATCGGCAGCATCATCAGTACCTCAAATTCCAAGTCGAGATAATTCTGCTGCAAATTTGCGACGAGCAAGTTTAGTGAAAAAATTATCTGTAGTTGGAGAATTTATTGGAACAGCAGCTGAAGTTGCAGTGGCACCAAAAAAGCCAAGAAATCCTAAACTTGGAGAAATTCTTAAATCCACCAAACAAATAGGAGGAGGTAGCATTGATATTGGGCCATTGAGTTTTGATTTTGGAGGTGGTGATAAAGTTGATTTAGAAGAAGCTTTAAATCAGCGAATTAAAGCTGTAACAGAAGATTTGTAAGTTGCTTGATTCTTTGCATAAAAGTATGTCGATGTCTTGCATCACGCCATTTTAGATTGGAGCAATTCTATCAATATCAAAACAACATGACTGAACAAAATGATTATAAAGGTTTTCAAGTAATCAAACAGTTTATTTCTAAAGGTTGGGGTAAAATTGGTTTTTGGCTCATCGTCACAGTTCTCGCTGTATTAACTTTTAAAGATGTTGTTCAACTTGTAAGCTACTCCTTCATTATCATACTAAATACACAAACTCCCATTTTTGTAGGTAAAAGAATATTCAGATGATCCAAAACAATCGGATATGAATATAGTTTTTAATGAATCTATGACTATGCCAAATGTAACATTTTGTATGAGTCGAACTCAAGCATGGTCACATTTTGCTATTAATACTAATGAATCCACGGAAGAATGGGATGAAATTATTGATAAATCTTTAAATAATATGTCAACTCATGATTTATTTTTAAATCAACCATGGGATTATCGAATGGTTATGGAAGCTTATGATGTTGTTGCAACACTAAATTCAATGGAACGTGAAACAACTCCACAAGGAGCTGCAAGATCAATAAATGTATTTTCACATCAAGAACGATTGGAAACAAAAAGAAAAATGGTTAAAGTAAGTAATCTCAAAAGTAAAGGATAAAACTCTCTCTAATAGCAGCAAGGATTTTATCGGCTGCTTTTTACCAATAAGTAAATTTCTTTTCCAGAAATGGATCCAAGCCCTTAAAGATCGTGAAGTAACTTTTGAAGAATTTACTCAAAAAGTTGGCTCTGAAACTATTCGACGTTCCATGCAACGTTTTCAACGAACCACGTTTGATGAGAATTTAGTTATTCGAACCCGATTTCGTACTTCATGGATTTCCATGATGCAATTTTGTTTTCAACCATGGTTTGATAAAGATAATTTCCATTCCATTAAAGATCAGGTTAGTCTTGCCCTTCTTTTTTACCGTTAAAAAAATAATGTTTAGGGTAATTTTTTTACTATGGTCCTTTCACATAATCCTGAAAGACTTGCGGGTAAAAGCGTTGAATGTATGAGCGTTGATTTTCATGGTCGCCCATCTTCCCTATCAAGGTTTATGGAAGGTAAAGGAAGAACTCGAGATGGATTCAATGATGAAGTAAGTAACAAAAGGTTTGAAGTCTTTGAAGAAAAAAAAAATCAAAAAAAGTAACAAAAGCACTTGAAGAAGAAAAAATGTTTTCCTCGTTTATGAATAACGTCTTCGAAAAAAGTTAATATAAAAAACTTGTTATTATTTCAAAAAAAGAATCTGACGTAAAAATGAGACCTAATTATGGATAAAGAAATTCAAAAGTTTAAATAAAAACCCAAAAAAAGTAAATATCAAAACAATCTCAAAGCTATCGTATCCATCTGCCACCAAATTACTAACTCTTGCAACAATAATTTTTCCAGATTTGTGCTGGAATGATTCATGAAGTAACAGTTGAAGTTCGAGCTCGATATGTTATGCTTGAAAATGATGATGCTGGAACAGCATGTAATTATCTTGAAGATGGAGAAGATAATGAATTTGATTGTCGCTCTCGGTGTCGAATGGAAATGATTCGAAAAATGTGTAATTGCACAGCTTTGACAATATCATATTTGGTTTCAAAATCTGATATTGACAAATCACCTCTTTGTGATTATAGTCAATGCGTCATTGAGTAAGGCTTTTGCTTTACATGAAAAACTCATGGGTTGTTATTATTTTACAAAGAAAAATCGTTTTCAGTGTGCAAAGAAATAATTTTACTGATGAACCATGCAGTTCTAAATGTTTACGAGATTGCAATCAAATTCGATATGAAATTGATCATGAAACTAAAGGTCGAAGTGTTAGAGGAGGTGAGTAACCATTCAGTTATTTTTTCATTTTATTTTTCTTTCGAAAAACACACGATTGATTGATTTTTTTACGAACCACGCAAGCAAGCATTTAGTGAATAGCTTTTTTTGATTATGCTTTCCCCTTATTTTTTTTGTTCTGCTGCAATTATTTGGCGACGGCTAAAAAATTACTCACATAATTCCAGACCAAACAAGCTTAACACTAAAATGGGGTTCATTTGAATATACCCAAATAATTGAAAAATCTTCCCACCAAAATACTACAAACTCACAAAAGTATCAATTAACATTTTTAAAGCTATCCTCCTTAACAATATCCATAATGGTTTTAGATTTAACGACAGTATATCTGAATTGGGGATCATTCGAATTTCTAACATTGGAACAACAAAGAGTTTGGTCAATTCCAACCTTCATCGCCGCACTCGGAGGTTCAATCGGAATGTGGCTGGGTTTGAGCATTCTAAGCTTGCTTCAAGGAGCAACATACATATTCTACCTAATTCGAGAAAGCAAAAAACGTCAAAAAGCAAAAGCAGGTTCTCGCTACGTAACAAATCCATTCGCAAACCCATTTCATAAAAATTCTAAATTTGGTCCTCCTCCCAAATATGAAGATACTCAAAATGTTCAAGGATTAAATCAAGCAACAACTAATAATGCTAATAGTGGAAGTGATAATAATGGGAGAACGAATATTCAAATAGAGTAACTCCTAATTTCACTTTTTTGTATAATTACCTTAATGCCTACAGTATCATTTTCTATTTCCAAATTTTTTAATAATAGCTTTAAAATAAAGTATTTTTTGTTTATGTAAACAAACCTGTTAACGGTGAAAGGTTGCTGCAATTGAGTTGATGACGATGCAATAGTAGATGCACGAGAAATAGGACGTGTAGTAAGATTTGATGAAACTGCAACAATATCATTGTCAAATGCAGACAAAGAAGAAGAAATCATTGCTTTAGTATTATTGCTGCTATTAGAATTTGAATCTAAAAAGAATATATAATCGGGGAAATATAGTGCAAACGAATATGGGAAAAGGAAAGAAAAAAGCATTAGAAGAAAATGATTTTGTCGTTAGCATTGATTGCTCTGAATTTTCTTTAAAGAAAGGCTCAAAGATGTTTTGAATATAAAGTTTTCTTTCCATTTATCAAAGCTTTAGTCTAAAATCTTACTAGCATGGTCTTTTTTCAAATGACATTTTCTTATATGCTTTTCATAATCTTCATCTGATACTCCTTCAACAGGAAGGGTTTGACATACGCCATTCAAACCATATCTAAAAAAAATATTATTCGCTTATCATCCATTTTTATGCATCAATATATTATTGTCTACCAACCTGCAAACAAATGATCCACCTTCTTTACTACAATGTTGGGTTCGAAGATGAAATGCAAATTCAGTAAAGCTGCTAAAGCTTGGTTTATTTTCACATGCTTCACATGTTCTTGAATCATTTGAACTTATATTTGCTTTGGCATGCGGAGATTTGGAATTATCTCCATAAGATTTCGGTAAACTTGCGAATGATGTTTCTGCTGCATCCGCTGTTGATGATTTCGATTGTGATTGTTGCCCAGGCAAGGCAAAAAATGCCTTTGCCGAGCTTTTCATAAAAGGTAAATCTAAAAAATTGAAACGATTAATAAAATATTCATGGAATTTTCATGCACGAAACATTTCAATAAAAAATATGACACGTTGTCTCGAGTTTTTTTATTCCACACTGCTGTTTTTTTTCTTTCTATATATTCTTTGGAATTCACAGGGATCAAACTTCAAACTTCAACTGTCAAAAAATGTGAACAAACATTAAAAAAATATATAAGTTTATTTACAAACGAACGATTCAATACAATAAAGTTAAAACACAATGAAATAACATAAAAAGATAACAATTTAAAGTTATTCTCAAACTAAAACAGATAAAGAGGAAAAACAAAATAAAGTTGCAAAAAAACGGAAATCTTTCTATGGAGTGACAAGAAAAAAAGGAAACACAAGCAAGCCTAGAAAAAAATCCAATTTTGATAATGCTGGGAAGTAAAGTTACAAACATACACATACATAGACAAATGGTTAGGTTATGCTCTTACAAAACCATGCAAAAACAAAATCGATGTTTGATCCATAAAATTCATCCATGCACGAAAAGTGTTGATCGGATTATAGGTTTACAAGGTTAAAACTCCAGTTTGCATGGTTCAAGTTTCTTTTCAACATTGATATTTTCAACTTTCACTTTGATTTTTTTTATTTCTGGAGCAAACGAGTCTTCATCACCATCGATTTGAATCCATTTCCCTTTGTTATTCAAATACGCTTTAGCAAATTCCACACCAGTAGGATTAGGATCCACGAAAGCAATACGAGATCTCATCAGCCTGATTTTTGGTGAATATAGTCGCAGAATAACATCAAGTAGATGACTTGCTATACCTTGACGACGAAGTGATGGATGAACCCATAATCTTTCAACAGCAATATAACCAACACCATCTTCGATGCCTTTGTAAACCTAAAACGAGGAAATAAGATTTGATTACATAAATAAAAACAGTTGAGAAATGACTAGAAGAAAAAAGATTACCATTTTCGTTGGCATTAATTTAACTAATTGAGCTTTTTCAGTCATAACAACAGCTCCAATATATGGTGGTTGTTTATTTACAGCATCAGCAACAAAAACAAAACCAAGAGAATTTGAACTTTTATCAAAAATAGGTACATCATCGCATATTCCAAGTTGAACATCCACAATGTCCTAAAAACTCAAGACATTATTATGTGAGATTGTGGAAAAACATACTTTTATAACATTTTCAAGCTTCGTTTTTAGTGAAGACTTCTTCTTTTCATCACATTTGAATATAATTCCAGAAATTTTTCCAGCATGTACTTCGTTGTAAAAATTCCTAAAAACAACAATTGTTAAATTTCTTTCACCAACAAAAAAAAAATGTTAAAACTTACTTTTTCCATGAATTCAAAGATCGAGTTTCAACTTTAAAGAACTTTGTATTCGTAAATCGATTATGGAAGTTATCATGAGCATTCCGATCTTTGCCATCATCAGCTGAGTAAACCATTCCACACTAAAAATCATTGATTATTAACTTTGTTGGTTTACATTTTTAACTTACTTCTTTACAATTCGTCATTCCAATAAGTTTTTGTCCCAAATCCAATATCATTTGGTTCTCATCATTCTCAGGTAGCCTTCGCTTTCGACATATGGTTGCAGTTGGATTGACTGGAGTACTCGTCATCAACGGTTTCAACATGTTTACTTCGAATGGAGATTCCAGGAAATTTGTTATGGATGATTGTTGATTTGAATTTGAATTGATTGGAGTGCTGGTCATCAATGGTTTCAGCTTGGCCACATTGAACGGAGATGATAAGAATTCAGTTATTGATGTTTGTTGATTTGGTGCTGGCATATTTGTTAATCAAATTTATTATTGAACGAAAAAAAGAGTTGAAAATTGAATAAACAAGATTTTAGCCAACAAAAAAAAAATGACGAAGACACTTTAAAAAAAAAAAGTGAACTGATTTTTGAATGAACTCTTTCGCGCGCCTAATGGACGAATGGCCAAAGTTTATCATATAACTTACATAATTACTTTGCAAATTACATATTCAAGCTAATACACCTAAAAGCATTGAGAATTTTTGAATTTCATTTTTTTTATGGATTATCTTTCTTATCTTTATTTAATAAAGCATTGCCACTTAAAACATTTTTTTTCTCGACAAAGTACAGTTTTTAAAAATTAATGATGCGAATGCAGTTATTATTTTATTCTCTGTTCTATGATCATTGATACCATTCATTTTGCAAAAAAATTTTTAACTTTATGGTTAAAAAAAGAAGAAAGTTGTATGACTAAAATAATAAGAACAGTTTAATGAAACATTTTAGTTACTTCAATACGAAGCAACAAACAAGACAAAATGAAAGTTTTTTTGTCTTTACTGTGATGAATCATATTACAGTATCAAGCAGCGCAGTCCACCAAAATGGATAAATACAGTTTTAAACTTTTTTAAGCTTCATAGCCCGCAAAAAAATTGCTAGAAAATATTGTAGTTGCAAGAATGGAGATAATAGCAAAGTTGAATTTGGGATATCCTTTAAAAAAAATCAACTTTATCTCCCACATCAATAACTTCCGGCGTCGGATTTTCTTCAAAATAAATAAATTTCATGTGATTTCTTCGACGTCGCCTGGCTGGCGGCTGCTGTCAACCTAAATATATTGCAAATTATGATAATGATTAAAGAAAATCATATCTCTTTGCAAAAATGAAAGATGAATGACGTAGTTGATTTTTTTTTCTCTTCTCGCGGATGAGATTGCTTTCTTCCTTTTTTTTCCAGAAAAAACTATTATTGCTTTTGATGAACTTTCTTGTTTGTGAGAGAAACTAAAAAGCTTATTATCAAAAAGGTGAAAGAATGAAGCAAGATGGACTAAAAATTACTCAGTTAAATTCTATTTTTTTTAAACCACAAAGAGTGGCACTTACGGTTTTTTTCGTAATAGTTTATCAAATCATCAAAATTTAACGACGGACAGTTTTAGCTTCTTTTTAAATTCATCTCATTATTCTTTTTCTCCAGTTTTTTTATATCTTTCTTTTTAGGGGTACTAAATTAAAAAATTTAGTGTCAGTTTTAATGCAAAAAGACTTTACAGTTTATTATTTCCCGATTATAATTATACCCGTTTTGTATTATAAATTAAACAATTTTAAATCCTTTTTAAAACAAAATTTAAGTCTCGTCTACGTCTTTTTTTTTGCGTTTGTGAACTTATGGTTTATCAATTTCCTGGTAACATTATTTTTCCATATGTCAGTTTATTGACAACAAAAAAATGTTGTGTTTCACCCATAGTCAAGATCAGTTAAAAAAACAAAATGTAATAATGTTTTACTTTTATTAAACGTTTAACGCTGATTAGAATGGGTTTCACATGATTTTGTTTAAATACATTCGTTAGGCTCTCGGACAGTTTTTTTTGTTGTTGTTACATAAAGGAAATTTTTCCTATGGTATCTTTTATTTTTTTAAAGCCGACTTCACTACGTAACACTTATTTATTTTGCTTTTGTTTTGAAGGAAGAGATATTTTTTCCGGTTCCCACTCTATTTTGTGAATAATTATAGATAGAGCTTTTAGTTTAAAAATTTAATGAAGATGAAAAAAAACTCACGCAGTTTATATAAGACGCCGATATTTAAAAAGTTTTAGGACAGTGCTAAATTTCTCACTTTTTTGAAAAAGTGTCTCTTTTGCCATTTTTTTCAATTCATTTTTTTGGCAAAAGAGACACTTTTTCAAAAAAGTGCGAAATTTAGCACTGTCCTAAAACTTTTTAAATATCGGCGTCTTATATGCACAAAAAAATGCCATTAGTGATAAAATTAATTGAGGATCACAAACCGTTACTCAGTTTTCAAAATAAAATAAATATCAAAATCGAAGTATTAATGAAGAGTTAATATAATTTAAAGTTTAAATTTTTTAAAGAAAGGAACTTGACAGTTAAATTTTTCTTCAAAAATGAATTATGGAAATCACAGAAAGACATCAAAGATGAGTACCTAGCTACTAAAAAAAGACATCCATTTTTTGTATTAAAGGTTCAGTTTTTTTAAATTCATTAACTCTTGGAAGCTCCCTAATTTTTTTCCGCACAGTTTATTACCAAAATTTTTATTGATCCCTACTCTTATTATTTATTCAGTTTTGTATTATTTCCTATTTTTATAAAAATTATTTTTTTGGTAAAGAAAAAATAAATTCAGTTCTATTTTTAAAATATTTTCATCGGAACTTGACTTTTAAAAACCATCACGCAAAATTCAATTAATCAATCATTTATTTTTCAAAAGTTGTTTTTGAAAAATCTTATTCATTCTTTGTGATTGCTCGAATTATTATTTTCTTGCTCTTTTCAAAACAAAAAGCTATATGCTTAGACAGTTTAAAAAATAACTATTGCCTGAAAATCCTTTGAAGGCAATTTCACAAAAATGTTCCCTCAAAAAAAATTTTTGAAGTCTTTTTCTTTTAAAAAATTTAAACAAAAACAAAATATCTTTTTTCATTGATATTTAAGTTATCATTTTTAAAATTATGATTGATGACTTTAAAATATTTTCTTTATCAAACACATAACCTGAATTTCTTCATATTTTTTTTGTTTTTGTCAGTGATGTCTTTTAAAAATTAATGCGCATTTTTGCTGTCGGCAGAAATAGCACAAAGCGGCACTCTCCCGCAGAATGACGAAGAGTGCGGAAATGTGCAGCAATTTAATTCATTCCACTGCACATTGGTTTTTCTTTCTGTCTTCTTCGCCGACCCGATTTTCTTTGAATTTTTAATAAACAAAATATGATTGATTGATGGGTGATTGAAACCCCACCTTTTTGATTTTGGTTTTTCTCTGATCTTACTTTAATTGGGATGGGACGGGATATATTTTCAGACCTTTAAATTATCGGAGAAAAGAAAAAATAATGAAAATTGATAAATGAAAAAAAGAAAAACCCTGAGTTGCAGTTTTTCGAGATTCAAAATACAATTTTTTGGATAAAACACATTTTAGTAATTAAAATTTCATGGCTACCACCATATAATTTTTATCGGCTTCCAGTTTTAACTTACATTGATTAACTTCTCTTTTTTCTTTTTATTATAGCAAAAAAGAAAAAGCATTAAAATAAATTCACAACACAGTTTTTAATTAAATATTAAAAGGTTATTGAGTTTTTTTAATCAGAAAAACTCAAGTCAAAACAGTTTTAAAATGTACCATATAAACTTGGGATGACAAATAAAAATTTGTAACAAATTCATAAAGCGCAGTTTTAATTATAATAATAAATAGTAATTTTCATTGTTCGTTCGTCCGTGTCATTTTATTTTTCATTCACAAGATAAAGAAAAGAGAAAAAAATGAAAAAATTAGCATAAATGTGAATGAAATTGCCAGGAAGGACGCTTTTTTTTTGCATTGCATAAAAATGAAGCAGGAATGAGTGGTGGTTAACTTTGAGGCGCATTAAATAAGTGGGAATCTTTGAAAATAGTTTTATAGGATCCAAAATGTGCGAATGCTGAGAAATCATTAGCAATTAATGTGCATGTTTTGGGGAATGTTGTGGGCAGGCCTCTTCCACGGGCCGGGTTTTGCCGGCCCGGCCTCGGCCCGTCCATGTCAGGCCCGGCCAGGCCTCGGCCCGGCGCGGCCCGTCCATGTCAGGCCCGGCCAGGCCTCGGCCCGGCGCGGCCCGTCCATGTCAGGCCCGGCCAGGCCTCGGCCCGGCGCGGCCCTGGGCCGGCCCGCGGGCCCTATTTTTTTTGCCTTGGTATCCCCTTTGGGTTTTTTTTATTATGCTGAAAATGTTCGGCCCGGCCCGCGGGCCGGGCCGGGCCGGGCCGGGCTGGACGGGCCGAAGGAAGAGGCCTGGTTGTGGGTAATTTAAAATAAGTTTAGAAGACCTTAAAGAAGTAAATTAGCCTGGGATGTTGCGGAGATGACGATCTTATCTTTCAGAGTAACGATCAAAAAATTAATTACATACTTTGTTAATAATTTGAATAAAACAAGCTTCATGGCGGACCGAAGGTCCGCGTAGCGTCTAGTAATTAATAAATGTGGAAGAACAGTTTTATGAAAAAAATATTTAAAAAAATTAAAATGTTTGTGTAATTTCAGCAAGACAAGATTCCCCTCTACAGTTTATATTTCCCCAAATCCTTTTTTGCCTAAGCATTAATACCAGGATTATGGTTTTATATCAGTTTTTTATTGACACATTTCTTCTTACTTTTTTCACAAAGAAAAAAACATAACCAAGCAAAAAGTTAAGCTTGCTATGACAAGTTTATTGTAATCGTAATTTTAAATGTCACTTGAAACATGCGTGTTTGAGGTAATAAAAACAATTACAATTTTTAAACAATAAATACATACATAATTATAGGAAATTAAAGAAAGAAAAAAATACGTACCGGTGCAAAAGTATTTAATTATTTTTACGTCGTTATTTCTTTTCTTTTTTAAACGTTTAAAACACTCGTTTTTTTTAGGAAACTTACAGTACTTTTGTAGTTTTAATAATTTTTTTGAGTGTTTTCTTTGACAAAATTTTCACCATAATTTTAATAAAAACAGTTTAAAGTTCTTTTAAAACTCGCATTAGCTCAAACAAAATACTAAAGGTTTTAAAGAAAAAACCATAGTTGTCAGTTTATTTCTTGATTTTTAAAAATTGATATTCAAAATACTTTTTTTAAGAAAACAACTGACACAGTTTTTGTCTAAATTGATTTCTTTAAAAACTCGCAGTTTACTTTCCCCAAACTCTAACTTGAGCTTTATAAAATTTTAAGATTAAATAAGCAGTGTTCAGTTAAAAGATAAAATAAACATTCCTAAAAAAAGACGCAGTTAATAATATCTACAAAATAATTTTCTTATTCATGCATGCAATTTTCCTTATTCATCATCAGTTTTCAATAATAAAAAAATGAAAGAAAAAACTAAACAAAAATAGAAATTCCATTAATATTATTCTAATTTATTGCAAGTATGTATCATTGATGATGATGACTCATACCTCTCGAATGAATTTTATGTATTCCCGCAATGTTTTATTCTGTCTATCAAAAAAATTTCTCTTGCAAGAAATTTTTTTATCTTTTATTTTCATCTCATTTTTTCTCGATAAATTTTAAATACAAATTCAGGAAATATAACATAACTACCAAAAAATTGTAAGCGCTAAAAATTAAGTATTTTAACAAAATGAACAGTTTAAAACGAGCTAAAACTTGCTTTTCAAGTTTGACCAATTTTATTTTTACCATAATCTAGGTTACCTTCGAGGCAGTTAAAAAAAGTACAATCAACTTCAGTTAATTATACCAAAATATTATGGTCATCTATCTGGATACAGTTTTTTTCTTCTTCTCAAATCCATAGTATGATGGTTGTCTCCCTATAAAATTGAAGAGTTTTTTTTGCAAAAAAAAAAAACTACCAAATTCATCGTCCCTTACCTTTATTTCTGCAAACGTATCATTCCACTTTTGCATTTTCTTTTTACTTTTAATTTTAACATTTTTTCTTTATTTTATTTTTTTCAAGATAAAAATTTTAATTTGATAATTGCAAAAAACAAAA
Organism: Panagrolaimus kolymaensis; assembly: GCA_028622995.1. Lineage (NCBI taxonomy): Eukaryota > Metazoa > Nematoda > Chromadorea > Rhabditida > Panagrolaimidae > Panagrolaimus > Panagrolaimus kolymaensis. The sequence continues at coordinate 2,749,120 of JAJQJQ010000006.1, forward strand.
ACAAAACAAAATAAAGAAAGGGAAAAAGATTGGTAAATTCCGGTAATTTTGCCAGCTAAAGTCTTTTCCTGTTTTTTTTTTTGCAGGCTCAAAATAAAAATAATACAACTTCGTGGGTTTTAAGTTTTTCAAATACATTTTTAGAAAAATGATGTTCTTTTTACTTTGTTCATTTGAGTTTTTTTTGATTCACAAAAACAAAAACATGTTTGTATTTTTTTTTTAATCTTCTTCTTTTTTTTGACATGAGCTCATTTATTTAATTGTTAGTAAAGTTACGTCTTAAAAAAATAAGATATGATTCTTTTTTGCCATTCATAAAAATCTTGAGTGGTACACCACAGTTTAGAAAAAAATGGAAAGAATGCAAGCGAGAAATTTGTGCAAAATTTTTGAAACTTTCTACTTGCAAAAAAACCGTCAAAATTAAAACTCAGTTTTTTTTTACCTTTAAATGAAAAATTTCAATAAATTTCTTTAATGCCACAATTGGCTGATTGAGAAATTAATTGTGCTTTTTTTCTTGATGATACCGGAACAACCAGTTTTATGTTTGGTATTAATATAATACAGTTTAAAATTTAAAAGTGCCAAAAACTTTACATATAATAGTTTTATAAATTATTGAAAATTTAATGTTGACCGCTTGAGTTTTTATTTGTGCATTTATAATAATTAAAGCACTGGTAACAATCATCTTCAGTTTTTAAATTTAAATTAATCGAAATTTTCTCCACAATTTTATTAAATCTCCCACATACAAGAAGTCCAGTTTTTAATTTATTTTTAACCGTTAATCAATATTGTTTTCGATAATGGCTCAGTTAAATAAAAAAAGCTTGCAAACTTCGAGCAAAATATCTTAGATCTCAAAAAATAAAATAAAGCTTTAAAAAACCATTTTTTTTTTGAAAAGACAGTTTAAATGCAAAAATGATAAATCTTATTTTTTATAAAGTTCATCACAGTTAACAACACAAAGTAGCACAAATACACAGTTAAAAAAAAAAAAAAGTTTGAAAGGACACAAAGAAAATTAACTCCTTAAAATATTTTGAAAAATAAATTATTTTTTTTCAGAATAATAAAGTGCTTATAAGGATCATTGTTTTCTGCATTTCAGTTTTATTTTTTCTTGTAACATTTTCGTTTAAAACTTTTTTACGGTACTTTTCGACTTCATAAATTTTTGCGTCTTCTTTTTTTCACGGGTTTTTACTGTAGAAAGTTTCATTTTTGCACGCATGGATGGTGTCACATTTTTTATATCAAGATTCAAACTATTTTATGCGTATTTTATAATCAAAAAATCATTAAAAAAACGACTCCGATTTTCACAGTATTGGTTGGTCACAATGTCTATTAGTTCAAATAATCGCAAGTTTAATCACGTTTTCTCATTGTCGTTAGCTTTTAGAAAGACAAAGTTTCAGACGATGAATAAAAAATGATTTAATTTTTTATATTTTATGCCCTAAATTCCATTACCACGTGTAAGAAATTCTTTTCATTGTCTTTTTCCAATTCGACGACATTGGCGGTGGTGGTCCCGGGTTTGTCATCATTCATTCATCCATCATGAGAGAGAGGATGGGGTCATAAAAGTGTAAAATGTGATGATATTTTGATGAGAAAAAAAATGTTATGACAAATCACAATAAGCAGTTTTTATTTATTTGATTGTGTCGTGTATTTTTCCCTTGTTCGCCTCCTTCTTTTTGTCAAATGACCTTTTTGATTTTTCTTTGTACTTTTTTTTGTTCAATGAAACCAAAAATAAAAAACCGTTTTAGTTAATTTTTTTCTTCGAGGAAAAAAATGAAAAAAATAGAATCACAAAAAAAGGAAGAAATGGTGATGATGACCATTATAGTTCGAAGTTATTTTTGAATAAATACAATCAGAAACAGTTTTTAATTGATTGAAAATTAGCAAAAAAAAGATGACAGTTTTAAAATTAATATATATCTTCAAAAAGAGGGTAATACAGTTTAAAAAAATTCAAATATTTCTTTTAACAATGATGTCGCTCCTGCTCAGTTTAAAAACATTTATTTATTTAAAAAGTTCAAATACTTCAAATAAACTATTTGCAAGTTGCAACACAGCAAAAAAAAAAAGCCTTCAGTTGTTGTCATAAAAAAATTACTGTTAAAATTACGCTGAAATTTTTTGCAATGCATCATGGAATAATTGATCTCAGGTTTTTACAATCAAAAAAAATTTACTTCCATTCAAACTTTCAAGAATAAAAGCGGCTTTAAATTTTATAAGATTATTCTTTTTTACACACTTTTTTAACTGTTTAAAAGCTTTTTTGCCAACAGTGTTTTAATTCAAGAAATTTACGACATATGTATGTACATTATTTAATGAAATCTCCCAATATATTTCTAATTCCAAAGCAACAAAATTACCTACATTTTTTTGATTACGACAAAAATTTGACTACGAGTCAATTAAAAACATAAATGTATTTATGTTTTAAAAATTATTATCTTCTTCTTTTTTTGCGTCACATCCACTTTTCCTTTTTATACTGTAACGTAGATAAAAAAATTATTAAATTTAAAGAATAATAAAAAGCTTATGAAAAAGTTTTTTATTTTTATCTGAAAAAAAAAGAATGATTTTATTTTTGCGGAGTATTTTTCCATTTTTTGGATGGCACAAAAGAAAACAAAAAGCTTTAATTTTGAGTTCATAAGAGCAGTTCAAAAACATCTTTTTTTGGGGATTACGGTAGATGCAGCGACAGAAGCTTGCGATGGAGGGAAGATTAGAGACTATTTTAATAATCTCCCGCCAAATAAAAATGCTGACGTAGGCAATAACGCGGTGGCGTTGGTGGCAACGATGGCATTTCGTAATCGTGATTGCAGCAACTATGTGACCTCTTGCGGTTTGACCCTGTGCAACAAAAAAAAGATGCCCGAACAAAATGATTCAAATATTAAAAAAAGAGCCAAAAAAAGGAGGAGGTAAAAAAATAAAGAAGGTGACCTCGGCCATTTTACATTGCGATGATGATGCGCGATGCAACCGGCTGGGTATTAGCCCGCGCAAAAAAAAAAAAGAAGGAATTATTATTCAAAAATGAATGAAGAAGGTAAAGAATGGGACCATCACCATTAACGCCAGGTCAACTTAATAAGTAGCCCTCATCGGAAAAACGATGAAGAAATTGGCTTAAGAACAACAAAAAAAAGAGGCAAATTATGCAACAAATGTTTCAAAGAAAAAAAAGAAGGAAGAAGAGACAGTCGAGCGCGAAAAAAAAGAAGATCCGATATTCAAGATATTATTATTTATTTGAATATGAGAGATGAGAAAAAAGGAGAGTGGACGCAGGAATGATGATGAAATAATTCATAATTACAGGTGGTAGGGAAAAAGTGGCGGTCAGCGCTGTGGCGTCTATCTTTTTTTTCTTCCCAAAAATGATGAGAAGAAAAAAAAGGTAAATGCAAACAAAAAAAGATAAAAGGTTGAAACACAAAATCAAAAAAGTGGGGGAAGAAAGAAAACAAATTACGTCACGGCAAAGTAACGATGATGGGACACATTGGTTTTTTTTGAATCAGAGACCCGACGAAACCAATAAAAAAAAAATACATGTAAAAGGCTATTAAAAAATTCCTAAAATTTCAATGTCCTTGTATTTGATAAAAATAAACAAACAAAAAATTTAAGAGAAAACCTATAAAAGCACACGTTTGTCAAATAAATTTTTTTAAAAGAAAATTAGTTTTTGAACTTTTTTTTGTTTTTGTTGTGGAAATATGTTTTTATGGAACACTCACTCATCAACGATATTGGCTACATAAGAAATTTCCAGATTTTTATATTAGTCATTCTTCAATTTTATTGTTCTTTTTTTTTTATTTCATATAAATTTGATGCATCGAAAGTGGTAGTTAAAATTGGTGATAAAAACAATGAAGAAAGTTGTATTGTTTGGAATAGTTTGTAGTTTGAAGGTAAAAGTATTTCGTGATTCTGTATGATCTATAAAAAGGATACATATCGAGAACATTTATGGTCAGTTTTTTGTTTTGATATTCTGATGATTTTTATTTTATGTGATGAAGTAAAAAAAAGCTTTATTTAATTCTTTTATTTTAAAAACTTAAATAATGTCTGAATTCAGTTTAAAACTTTTTTTTATAATTACCATTCACAATTTGGGAAATTTTGCTAATTTCTTAGTTTATTATTTTTTAGATTTTTAAATGTTTTTTATTAATTTTTTCTTTGAATTTTTTTTATTTCTAAAAGAAGAAAGTACTGTAGCCTCTAAATAAAACTTTTCCACCTACGAATTTTTTTGCTCTCCATCTTTGGACTATCTTCTTGTTATTTTAAAAATACAATTTTCACCCACTTCCTTTTCAACTCAAGTTCGTATCTTCCCATATTGCAATTTTTTGTACTTTAAAAAAGTCATTATTACGAAATCGCAAGCTTTTACCTGCTCCATTCCATTCATGGCAGGCTTTATTGCTCCTTTTTATTTTTTTTCTCTCTCATCTATCTTTTTTTCCTGTAATTATTACCGCAATAAAAGAACGACGAAGAACCTCACTTTTTTTTTAATGGGTTGTACTTTTTTTTCTTCTTCATACATATCTTTTTATTCTTCCGGGGCGTAAAAAATATAAGAGAGTTACTTTTATTTTCTTACCCTATTCAACCTAAAATAAAAATGCAACAAACACAGGAAAAGAGGAGAAAGAAAATCTCTCTCTCTCTCTCTCTCTCCGCCCAAGTATAAAAAAAAGAAGATCGGGTGAATGAATAAAGAAGATGGAAGCCGCAACCAAACTGATGATAGGCGGAGTCCGAAATATGAAATCGTTTAAATCATTTTTTTACGTATGCGTATATAAAAGGGGTTACATTTATCGGAATTTGAGATACAGAGATGTCATTAGTTTAAAAAATGTTGTAAGCCTCTTCAAAAAAAAAATTTAGCTCAAAAAAAGTTAGTTTGAGTTTGAAGAGCTTTTTCATCATATTTTTTATATCGTATGCTTTTTTAATTTAATTTTAATTTCGTCTCGCGATAAAATAATTTATTTTGAATTCAAACATTTTAATAAATTACTAATTTAAATTTTTTTTATAGTTTTCAGAAATTTGAAACTCAAACTTTAAATAATCAAAAAATAAATATTAAAAGCTCATATCCAACCAGTTTTAAACAAGCCAGAATGGTACTTGGACGTACCCCATCTCGAATATTAATGTTGAATGGGGATGAAAATGAATTTCCATCACTTTCACTTTTACATCCAACTCCACCATGTACACCATTTGCCCAAACTCCAATATTTATAAGACAATTTACATTTAATGATGGAAAAATGCCTGATGCTACTGTATTTCAACCTGAAGGACATCCTAAACAAGCGATAATTGATGGAGAAGTATGGCCACCTATTTTTAAAACAGAATTTGTTCGATCTGCTAAAATGTTGGAGCCCCGAAATGATGATGTTTTTGTTTGCACTTATCCTAAATGTGGTACAACTTGGATTCAACATATTTGTTCTCAATTGTTATTAGATAATTATGGGCCTGGAAAGGGAAAAGGTAAATATTTAAATTTTTGGCTAATAATAAAAATGCGGTTTAAAATAGCTTTGTTGCTTTCTAAAAAATATGACACAGTTTTTACCTTTTTTTTGCTTTCATGGTTGTAAATCATCGCTTTTTAATAATACTAACATGAAAAACATCCTATTATTAATTAAATTAAAGTTGCAGAATTAAGTATGACTTCTCCCATGATTGAAAGAATGGGAGCCAAATATGCTGATGAACTTCAATTCCCCCGACTTCTTAAAACTCATTTCGCATATTTCAATTGTCCTAAATCTCAAACAGCTAAATACATTTTTGCTGTAAGAAATCCCAAAGATTGTCTCGTCAGTTATTATTTTCATAATAAAAATTTCAAAATTTATGATTGGCCTCAAGGTGATTTTGATACCTTTTTTGAACTTTTCATCAGCGGCCAACTTGCATTTGGTGATTATTTTGATCATTTAATTTCATGGCAAGAACATATGCATGATGAAAATGTGTTATTTTTAAAATATGAAGACATGATGGAAGATTTGGAAGCTGCGGTGAAAAAAATTGGTAATTTCATTGGTGGACGAGCAGCCGAACAGGTTAATGACCCAAATAGCTTGGATCGAATTGTTGAAGAAAGTAAAATTGATTCAATGAAAAAGAATCAAGAGCGATGGTTTCCCGGATCAATTTTGTAAGTTTTTATTTTTCATTATTTTTTTGTTAAACAAAAGCCATTTAAAAAATTGAGTTTATCGCAGCCACATAAAAAAGCAGCCAATTGCATGGATCTTTTTACCGTTTTTTTTTCGCGCCAAATACTTACATGTCTTTGTTTTTGCTTGATTTTGACTTTCAATGATGCCACCTTTTTTATGAGAGAAAATACATATGTAAGAAATAAATGCACGTGCGCATTGGAATGGCGCCAAATCGGTCATCGTCATCCTTCATAGTCGCTTTTGAAGGATATGTCATTGACAAAATCTCTTTTATCCTTTCAACTAAAAACAAAAAAGATTCCAACTTGTTTTTTGCTTTTTTGGTCTTTCGAACACGCGAAAAACTATTTAAAGTTATTTTTTCTCGGAACAAAAAAATGATGAATGAAAAATTTAATCATTCATGGCCGTTGTTGCTGCAAAACCCAAAAAGAAAAAGACTAAAGATTTTCTAATAAATTTATATATTTTTGATTTTTATTTTTTTTTCTATTTTTAGGCGAAAACAAACATTCATTCGCAAAGGTGGTTCACGAGATTGGAAGAATTACTTTAGTAAGGAACAATCAGATCGAATGGATGCTGTATTCCGCACTAGACTTGCTGGAACTGAAGCAGAAAAATGGTGGAAATATGAAATGTCTTGGAATGAATTATTACCAGAAATAATGCTTACAGAAGCAGAAAACTCTGATGAAGGCTTTAATTCCTTGGATGATACCGATGATCTTCCACCATCAGTTTCTCGTCGACCATCCAATGCTAATATTTTGGCTGTTTATAAACCCGTCGTTCGTCGAGATTCCTTCCAATCTTTTGCAACTTATGGAAGTGCATGGACTCGTTCAAGAACTTCATCATTTAGTTCTCAAGCTTCTTCTCATTCACCACCTGTTGTTGTTTGTGAAGCTCAACAACAAGAACAATCAAAACCAGAGCCGCAACAACCTAAACCAAAAGATTTACTATTAGCTGTTCGAAGACTCAGTAAAAAAGAAAAGAAAGCAAGAAGTCGAAGATTTGGTTAAAAAGTTTAAGCTAATTCCTAGAAGTTTTATTTTGTTGTTATTGTTGAACTTTTCGTATAATGAGAAAATATGTATACTCCAAGAGTCTTTCTTTCCACCCAAATTTTGCTTGCAGTTAGTAAAGCATCAAAAAAATCTATCAATCCCTTTTTCATTGTTTATATTTATTTTTTCAATGTTCCTTCAGTTTTCGATTTTGCTTATAATTGCTTTTTTTTTAAATAAGGGTAATTTACTTTTTGATTATTGGTAAGAATTTCATTTTTTATTTGGCGCAAATTGTGCTTTTTCTCAAATTATTCCCAGATACTCTCCTTCCTAAAAATTGTTTTCTTTCTCTCATTCATTCTCCTGACTTTATAAAAAAACATGGTAAACCACTTATTCTCCTTTATATCCTAAAAATATCAGCTACATATCATTGTTGTTATTTACATATTTATTCTCGTTTCCTCATCATCATATCCGCCATATCCATAAATACATATAATATCTATTATCTTTTTTTTTCTAGCTTTATTTACTTTTACTTTTTGCTTTCTTAAAATTATTAAATTTTTATTTTACCTTTTTAATTGTTAATTATCTTATTTGTTTGTATGTTTTTTTCTAAAGTTTTAAAGAATTATATACTCATTATCCAATATACATTTTTGTTGATTGATAAATATTTTTTGGTTTGTTTTTGTAAATAAATTTAATTTTAATTTGATTTTTAAAAAGTTGGAATTTTCACGTTTTTGACAACACCAAAAAATAAATGCAAATTGCAACGTCTTCTTTGTTCATTTTTTGAAAGTTCACAACTTTGCTCAATCATTAAAAAGCGATTGCTAAATTGAAAAAAATATTTGGTGGCATGGCTCTGGTCTTGACCTTGCTTTTACAGATGGTAAAGGTAACCGAACTTGACACAATATTTGTGAGTCAATCCCTTAACCAACTGCGCCATGTCACACCAATTCGATATGTCTGTGAAAGCGGATGAAAAGGAATGTGCGCTTCTCTTTCATTTAACTGAGAGAAGTATGCTTATTTATTTTTATTCGCCAAAAGTTTGCTTCAAATCATGTCTTAGTAATTTTTTAGTAATTGTGAAAAAATAGGGGGAAATTATCTTGTTTTTTTTCTTCTGAGATTTCATCCATTTTATAGTTTTTTTCTTTGATACAATTAATTTCAAGGAATACAAAAGTTCATAAAAACAGTAAATAATTTCCAAATATTTTTTTTGATTAAAAAATGATTTATTAAATTCCTTGAAAAAAAGAATAATCACACTTTTTTGTGGAAAATTTTTTATCACAATCAACAATCCAATAATTACACAAAAAGTGTAAATTTTTTCTAATGAATCTTTTGTAAAATTTGTCAATGAAATGCACGAGTCAAATGTGTAAAAACAACAATCGAAAAAAAAAGGAATGTTTTCGCTATTTTTGCAAACAAAAAGAAAAAATAATACGTATAAAAGTAATGTGTTTTGATATTCAAAAACAGGAAATCACTACTGTTTTTGGATATTTTTAATTTCAAAAGTGTAGTGTAAAAAGTAAGAAAAAAAATATGTAGTAACGTTAAAAAAATTTAAAAGAAAGAAATGAGGGAAAGTAAATATTAATTTTTAGATACATTATAACCTTTAAAAAAAGCTTGTCTTTTCTAATAAAAAAAGTTTGAGATTTGAAAATTATTATCAAAAGTTACAGTTATTCTTCTTCCATTTTTACTAAATTCAGCAAACAATTGATCCAATGTTTTTACTTATAAACCTAATATTATGACGAATGAAATAATTTTTAAATATGTCATAAGCTTGCTTTCTAAGTTTGCAAAGAAATGGAAAAATGCAGAGATTTCTAATTTTTTTATATTATAGAGTATTTTTAAAAGGAAATTTGAATGTTAGTTTTTGTGTCGATGAATACTTTGATACAGTTTTCAAAATTTCGTACTATTAAATTCAAATTAGATATTAGCTATTTTTAATATTATCAAAACCAATTTTAAAATAATGTTTCCACTTTTCGTAATCTTTTAAATCATTTAAATAAAATCAAAATTACACATACGCCTTGCCTTTGTTAAGCGTAGGTGTATTATGTATGCAACAGATCTCTAAAACGTAATTTTCGTCGTATCAATCAAAACAATTAAATTTAAAAAAAACACGCACACAAAAGAAGAAGAAAATGAATAATTTGTTTTATGTCATTTCCCTTTATTATTTCTTTTTCTCACAAAAGCAATTATTTTGTTCTGTTCAAGCTCATTAAAACTAAATTTTTTACAGTTAAAAAAATTGAAAACAATTTACTTTTAAAATAACAAAGAAAACGATATTCCAAAGAACACAAATGTGCGTGTTTTTATTTTATTTATCGCGAATTAAAGCGATGACGACAAAAACCAAGAACTCCGAATTAAATGATTTTGGAAACAAGATGCAATGATTTTGGGTTTTTACATACCCCAAATTATTGAACAAAAAAGGTCGCCTTTTTGGTAACTTTATTCGGTTAAGATCATGAGCACCCAGTTTTGGATGGATATTTTATTTGATTTTACGACGTCATCAAACAAAAAAAAATAAAATCATGTGAAAAAGGGTGAACAGAGGAAATTCAGTTTTGAAAACAAATTCATTGCAAAATTTTTAATTAAAATATGTACGTGTAAATTTATTGGAGAAAGTATATATTAGCCTTTTCATATGCATTTTTTATTTTGGAAATGAATTCATTATTAAAAGCTCGGTTTGTGCAAGTGACAGCTTCAAGAACATATTATAGCCTCCAAACTTAAAAAGTAAATAGTGTCATAGTTTGCTTAACTTCCTTTAAAAAAAGTCCTGCATAAACGTCTCAATCATTTATGATACAGTTTCCAAAAAATTATCTTACCAAATTTATTATTGCATACAAAGTTTGTATTTAAAAAAAAACTCTCTATCTTATGACCCATAAATAATAATAAGTCATCCACCCATTTAACTCTCCGGAAATCAACGTAAAAAAAACTATTCAACTTTTTTTATCCGATAATTGTTTTGCAATAATTTAAGTATGATGGTTAAAATAATTTATTTTTTAGAATAAAAAAAGTAACAAAATTTGCAACAACAAAAAAATTCTTTTAACAATAATTATGAAAGCTTTAATAATTTGGATATAAAAATAGTATTTGAGTCGTCTGCTTGCTTCTCATGCTACTATAAACTTGTGGGATAATAATGAAGAAGTTTCGAGAGAAGGGAAAAGCAAAGTGAAATCCTTACTATTACAACAAAGCTAAACTTTACAACAATAAAAAATATAATTTATGAATAAGACGTCGAATCAGGTTGTTGAGCAAAAAAGGATTGCCACGCGCTATCATTGACTAAAACTTTTCTTGATAAATGTACATACATACAAGCAGCAGCTACTTATGAAATTCTAAATTATGGTATGCGCATTTGATCACAGCAGTATGCATTAAAAAAAACCATTTTATTTTTTTATTCCTTTCAAAATCCATTTCTATTGAGCAAAATTGCAAACTGTCAAAAAACTCAACAAAGAACGCAAACATGTTAGGCTCATACCTTTAGCTTTAAAGTTGCAAATATTTATTTTTTGTAGTATCATTTTCATGTTCATATCCTGTGGTTGAATGGGAAAAAAAGATAATAAAAAACACTACGTAATTAAATAATTGAAATAGGTGGTGGTAGTTCATTAAAATTAAAATTTTGTGTAGGTAGCAAAAAGGAAGAAGAAAATGAAGAAAAAAAAGTTAAATGACTTCAAATAGTTTTTACGTTTTTTGTTGTTGTTTTTCTCATAAAAGTAAAAGTCCAAAAGAATAAAATATGTTTAAAAAACATTTAGATCAAAGTACATATAGTTGTTGAGCAAATACATAGTACGGTAAATGCATGCTTATCAAATTTAATTAATAGGTACGTAAATTTTCCAGAGATTGCATTTTTTTATTTATTCTTTTCCATGCTAAAACAGAAAATTTCGTTTTCTATCAAAAAGATAAGGATGATTTCATAAAACTAAAATGAAGAGCTTGCAAAAAGAAAATTTTGTGTTGTTCAATATCGATGCCATCATCTGTCTTTTTTTTTTTGAACTTTGTAAGCTAATCATCGTCAGAATGGACAACCTAAAACCTTGGCATGCTGTATCGCGCTCGCCACTGCTTTCTCTCGCTCTCGCGTTTTTTTGACTTTTATCATTTTTCCTTCATCTTTTTCATTTTCAATGTGTTTGATTGATTTACATTACGTTTTCCTAAATATTTATTTTTTATCTAATCAAGAAAAATTGAAATATCTCATTCCATCAAAGCTATGCCATTATCTTAGTAACATGGCGTCGTGTTTTTTCGTGAAAATTTACATTGTTTGATTTTATAAGGTTTCTCAGTTTCGTAATAACGAATATCATTTTTAGGTTGTTGAACTGAAAGTACTATGGCTTCAAATGATGAAAATGATCCTCCTCCATCAAAAGTTTCAAAATTAGCTGAAATGTTTGAGAGACGCGTGATAAAACAAGTATCGAAAGTTTCAGAATTAGCTCAAATGTTTGAAAAACGTGCAAAACAACAAAATCGTCAAGCTCCAAATAATCGAACAAAAAGCTGTTATGTTAAATCCGTGAAACGAAATCGAATGGAAAATGGGATGCTAAATAAGTCAGTTGGGTTAGAAAGAAAGCAACGACAACATTATCGATCTCGTTCTTTGGTAAAAAATGTAAAGGCTAATGATGTTGCTGCTGCTGCCGATACTGGAAACGTTGAAGAAAACCATGTTGTTGAAGAAAATGAAACGGTTGTAAAGGTAAATATTTATTTATGTCTTTTAGCCATTAACATCTTAAGCTGCTTTATTTTACTAAAAATACTTCTCTTTTTAGCCTTCATTAACTTCTATTGATCATCTTCATTATTTCCAAACTGGTCAATGGCGTACATCCGATGGTAAAGTGTTTTCCTTGGATGAATTACAAGAAAAACTTGATCTTACTGGTTCTTTATTCATCAAACCTCTGGCGCCATCACAATCGATTTCAACATTACTTCCAAAAGTTTCTTCATGTTCTCTTATTGAATTGACCTTGCATAATCAAACAATAACTTTTGGAGAATTCAAGACGTTAACAGAAGCTGGAACTATTAGAAAAGTTAAATTTCTTGCTGTAATCATTAAAGATGAAGATGGTGCTCTGGTTACGTTCGACAAAATTATGAAAGAATTGTCACTGATTGAAACTATTACCTAGTAAGTTACTCTTTAAGCTATTTATACAATTTCGTGGTTTCTTTTAGCGGCGTCGTGAGCACCAAAGACAACTATAGTGTTACTCTTGAAACAGCTGATCTTCTATGTGAATTGCCAGTGTTCGAAAACCTTCAAAGTTTTGAATTGTTCCACATTCCTCGATGGTTTGATATCGCATCGTTCTGTAACTTTATGAAGAACCATTCACGTGCTCAATATGACCTACGTTTTGTTTTGGATTCAAGTCTCAATCGAAGTAAAATCAAGTCTATGATTCAATCCTGTACTTTCTTAGATCGACTTCCTGCAATCAACTTTAAATAATTCTCTTATAACTTTGTTGTTGTTTTTTTATTCTTTTCTTCTATGTACTAGCTTATCTTTGTATTAGTTTGAATACTTTTCTTTTTGATTCTTTTTTTGCAATTAACTGTTTATAAAATAAAGTGCATTTCTTTTTTCTTGGATGATTTTTGTGGCATATTTGGTCAATAAATCTACGTATACGTCATACATGGGCACGATAGGAGGCAAATTTTCGAAATTTATCGCTACATAATTAGTAGCAAAGGTTCTCCCCTATTGTTTTTTTCAAAAAAAAATTTCTTAAATTTTCATAAGTACCACATCGAATTTTTTTTTCTATTAGATTTCTCCAATTTTGCGCTACATAACCCAAAATCGTTGCGCTACGCGCTACATAGCGGAGGACAATCCTCCAAAATCCTCCGGTTTGCCCATGTATGGTATACGTACATATGATGCACTAATTTAAGACGCCCTTACGCTTAATACACCAAACCTTCTAAGTAGCATGTGCAAATTGTTATAAAAGTATGCCGGAATTACTCCTTTTAACTCTTTATTTCATCCTATTTCTAAGTTATAAACCCAATATGAGCATCTGAAATTATCCTTGATGACCAAAAATCCAAAACCAATTTTAGATATGATGACTAATCAAGTTGCTTCGACGGTTAAAGATGATTTGGTTATTCATACTCTTTTCAGCGACCCTGTTTTCAATAAATAAAAATAACATATGTAAGTGGAGATAATTTTGTTTAGTTTTTGGACATATTAATTTTTTAAAGAAATCCTTTAAGTTGAAGACTGTTTTCTAGAATTATTCATCGTGTTCAAAAGTTTTATCATTATTTTACATCCAGAAAAATAAAATAGCTAATATCAATTTCATCGTTTGCTATTGCTTTCCCCAAACACGAGTCCCATCTTGAATTTGGCATACTGTATCTCGTTCGCCATCATTTCACCGCTTCAATTTATTTCAATGTCTTTCACTTTCTCATTCTTCATTTCATTCATCCGTTTCGATTGTGACCTGCCGAAATTAACATTTTATTTTCTAAATATTCAATTTTTAATTATCCGAGTATGAAAAAATATAATCTTTCATTCCAACAAAAGGTTTCGTTTATTTTAGTAACCTTCGCGCCTTGCTTTTCCGTGAAATTTACATTCCTTATTTTTATATGTTAGTGAATTTCATAAACATTGATATCATTTTTAGGTCGTTGAACTAAAAACACTATGACTACTACAATGGCGTATAACTTTGGAAATGATCTTCCTCATGTGAAAGTTTCAAAATTAACTGAAATGTTTGAAAGAATCGTAAAGGAAAACTCATCAAAAGTTTCTGGAATCGCAGAAAACATTACACGACGTGTGAAACAACATCATCCAAAAGTTTCTGCATTCGTTGATATGTTTGAAAAGCGCGGGAAACAGCAAAGCCGTAACGCTCAAGTTAATCGAACTAAAAGCTGCTATGTTACATATGAGAAACGATATCGACTGGAAGATAATGCTGTAAATAATTTAGCTGATGTTCAAAGAAAACAACAATACCATCGTTCATGTTCCTTGGTTAGAAGTTCTAATGGTGCTGCTGCTTCTTCAAATGATATGAAAAATTCTGTCGTAGCAAAAGAAAATGTTAAACTTTGTTTTGGTTCATCTGTTATGGAACATGCCGAAGTGAAACTTCCTGAAAGAAATGAAAAGGTTAAACTTGGTTTTGCTGATACTGTTTCTGAAAGTGTGGAAGGCAAACCTGTTGAATCTAAAGAAAATTTTAACTTTGTTGATACTGTTTCTGTATATCCTGAAGAAAACCTTGGTGAATCAAATGAAAAGGATAGCTTTTGTTTGGGTGGTGCTTTTACTGATGATTCTGAACGTGATGAAACAACAAACGAAAATGTTAGCCTTTGTTTTGGTTCCTCTGTTACTGAAGATTCTCATGAAGAGCCTGTTGAAACACATAAAGATGTTGAACTTTCTTTTGTTGATACTGTAAATAAAGAATCTGAAGAGAAACCAGATGAAGCTAAAGAAAATGTCAACACACCTTTTAGTGAAGATTCTGAAGAGAAACCCGATGAAGCTAAAGAAAATGTTAACACATGTGTTATTCAAGATGTGGAAGAGAAACCTGTTGAAACAAGTGAAAAGGCAATAGTTTCTTTTAGTACTCTGTTAAAAACATCGAAACTAAGTTTATTTATTCTTTTCTTAACTATTTCTCTTATAGCTTTCTTTTAATCATCTTATTTATGCTCGCAAAGGTCATTGGCGTGAAAAAGATGGTGAACCGTTCTCTTTGGATGAATTACAACATCCTCTTGCTCTTACTGGTGTTTTATTCGTTAAACCTCTGGCGCCAGCAAACTCGATTTCAATTTTACTTTCAAAAGTTTCTTCATGTTTTCTTATTGAATTATCTTTGCATAATCAAACAATAACTTTTGGAGACTTCATGATGTTGACAGAAGGTGGAACTATTAGAAAACTTAAATTTCTTGCTGTAATTATTAAAGATGAAGATGGTGCTCTAGTTACGTTCGACAAAATTATGAAAGAATTGCCACTGATTGAAACTATTACCTAGTAAGTTTACTCATCTTTAAGTTTTTCATACTATTTCATTATTTCTTTTAGCGACGTCGTAACCACCAAAGTCGATTGTAGTGTTACTCGTGAAACCGCTCATCGTCTATGTGAATTACCGTTGTTCGAAAATCTCCAATGCCTTGAAATGTTCCACGTTCCTCGATGGTTTGATGTCGAATCTTACTGCGTTTTTATGGAAGACCATTCACGTGCTCAATATGCCTTACATTTTGTTTTGGATTCAAGCCTCAATCGAACGAAAATTAAATCTTTGATTCAATCCTGTACTTTCTTAGATCGACTTCCTGCAATCAACTTCAATTAATTTTCTTATGATCCTTGTTGTTGTTTTTTTCCATGTATTAGCTAACTGCTTATCTTTGTATGAATCCGTTTAATTTTTTTTCTTTTGCAATTAACTGTTAATAAATAATGCTTCTTTTTTATCTTGTCATGTGAATAATTAGCTAAAAAAATTAGATAAAATGATAGAATTTTTCTTTCACAAATCGGTGCGTGACTAAATTAATGAAAGATGACAAAATTTGCATAAGTACATTCAAATTTTCAAGCAACTTTCATTCTTCCATCAACAAGTGGAAAGAATCTGCTTTTTTACTTCATTACGGCATTTGTTTGTCGAAGAAGTCGACGACGTTCAAGAAAGCACTCTCTTCAACAACTTTCAAGCCTTAAGAAGAAGAAGAAGCAAGAATTGAAAAAGTATGGCATCATGGTATTCAAAAATTTATGTTTATGTGAGAGAATATCGATCTTTGAATCCCATCCTTGGTTTCTTCCTAAATTTGTTGCTGTATTTATTTCTGTTTTTACAATTTGGTGCAATCGTTTATGCGTAAGTTTTCTTTCCTATTATCTTGTTGGGGTTTATTGGCTAAAAGGGTTTTTTCCGTTGGGTATAACATTAAATGAATGATCATCAATGTTACGGTAGAATTATTGGGATCACACAGTTGACTACTTTTTTGGTTCTAAATTTTGCCTATTGCTGCTTTGACACTTCAATTTGCTTCTTTGATACACTTTTTTTTCCCGCGCACTCATGCTACTACTGTAGCTGACGCTGTTTGTTAGATAACTTTCCATTGAAGACATACCTCCTATAATGGATCTTTTCTGTTATCTCTTTGTTGACATTTGTTTAGTAAAATGATGTCAACCTTTCCCTTTTTTTGTTGCTTTTATTGCTTACTTTTTCATTGTTTCATCCAAAATGATTTTTCAGATACATCGTGTACACACTTTACACCTGTGGTATCTTTTTAACAAGTCCAATTCAAATAACAATTTATCTAATAATTTACAATTCTCTCCTGATTCTCTTGTTATGGTCGCTGTTCATGACTGTTATAACTCCTGTTTCAAAGGTACCACCAGAATATTTTTTCGATGCTGAAACTGATCGAAGATTGAAAGAATTAACTCCAAGAACTGGCGAAAGATATCATCCTGATCGATCAACGATTGAACAAATAAATGAACAGAAGAAAATTCTTGATGATTTTGCTGCTGAAAGAAATTTAACCTTTGTTGAAGTTTTGGATTCTCATCATAGATTACGATACTGCTATCAATGTTCCTTGATAAAACCTGATCGATCTCATCATTGCTCTTCATGTGGTTTCTGCGTGCTTAAATTCGATCATCATTGTCCATGGATAAACAAATGTGTATCACATCGAAATTACAAATACTTTATGTTATATCTTTTTTATGGTGTATTACACGTGCTCTTTGATGTGGTAACCTCTTTGGAAGCTGTTGTAAGATTTGCTATATCTGACGAAAAAGAACTTAAAAACAATTGGGATGAATTTATAATGGTTGCTATTTCAATTATTCTTCATATTGGATTTTCTTATTATCCAATTGGTGAATTACTCAAATATCATGCTAAACTTATATGGGATAATGAAACAACTTGTGAACAAGCTAAACAACCAATCATTCGGTAAGTCAAAGTTTTTTTAAACATTTTTGTTTACTCTTGAGAAAGGAGTGGAAAGAGAAAGGTTTGGTGACGCTGTAAATACTTTTGGGGGTTACGATTGTCATTTTTTATAGTTTTTATGGGCTTTTTTTATTAGATGGAAATCCATCAAAGTTGATAATGTTTATTGACTGACTCATTTCATACTTTCATTAATAAAAGTTTATTTAAAGGAGAGCCGCTATGTGAACTTTTTTATAAATCCATAAGATGGATAATGCAAAAGTGTGATGAAACTTTAGCTCCAATATCAGTAGCATTGCTAGCTTGACCAAAATGGTTGTAAGCCTACATGAATAAAGCATTCTTACAATTGTATGTATTTGTGTAACACATTTTTGTTGTTTTATTGCTAGTTTAGAAGATGTAAAAGCATCAATTAAAGTATTGCAATTAGGGAAAAACAATAGTCACAAAAGCCATTGTTTTCGTTAACAAAAGCAATAAAATAATAACAATCACTCTAAAAATTCTCTCAGCTTGGTGTAAAGTTTTATAATTGCAATTTAACTTTTGTTTGTCTAACAAGAAACATAATAAACAAAAGTAATAAAACCATAAACATTTTTGACATTCCGACGAAACTCCATAACAATAGCCTTTGAATTTGTGATTTATAGTTTTACCTTCTTTCAACTTTAACTAATCTCTTTTTCATTTTTAGTGGTGGTGATTCACATGCAAGTTACAATATAACATCATATCGAAATTATCGTTCTGTATTTGGATGGGGTTTATGGGCATTTCCAGTTCCAACATTTGTTTCTGATGGATCTCATTTTCATGTTCGATATTCTGAAGACTATTCTGGTGAACGATATGAAGTGGTCCAACAACAAACTTTATCATCATCAAAATCTCAACATATTGAAATGACTCATAATGGTGGTGGAGAAGTTCGTCGACGATAAACAACAACATAATCTTTCATTCTTGCTTCTCTTACATATGTACCTGCTTAATATTGTATTTTGTCATCATTGTATTTTGATAATTAAAAATTAAAGAACTAATTTTACTTTGTGCTTTTCTTTTAAATGTCACTAATTTTTTGAAATGAAAAAAAAAATTGATTTTGTTTTGGACTCTTTGGAAGTTTTGAACTTGTTTATGCATTTTTAGTTTGAAAGCGAGTAATTTCGATTTATGAGGTGATCGATTAGTTGAGGATTTGAAGTTGTTTACACGGCTCAGTTTACTATTAAAATACTGACTTAGCGATGGCAGGCAAAAGATATGGTAATCAAGCATCTTTTCATGGAGTGTTCCATGACCATCTTACATCTCAATTTTAATCATAATCGATTGCAAATCATGATATCCATAAAAGTGACTTGCCTCACCCTTAAAATTCCAATTCTTCAGCAATGACTTCCATCAACCACCTTGATTGCATAACTTTTTTTTTGTTTTGTTTCGAAACGATGCCGCATAAAACATAAAAACACGTAGATAGGATCCAAAAAAGCCTGTCATAAAAAGGTTGCGTCAACTATCGAAGTTTACAATTTTCTAAAAAGAATTTAATAATAAAATTTTTTGCTTATTCGTGAATCAGCCAGCTAACAGCTTCGCTTACATTTTTTTGACACGCCTTTTAGCAGACGACAGGAAGCATTCCAATCCAACATAAAAAAACGAGGAAGAGGGAAGAGAAAACGGTTTTTTTTTTTGATTGCCTTTTTTTGACTTTGCCTTCTTGATTTCGAATACTTTGTTTGACGATAATAAAAAAAAAGCAAGCACGCAAGAAGAAGGCAGGGAAAGAATCCATTCTAAAACCAACAATGGTACAAATAAAAAGGCTTTTAAAATATTTCATTTCCTTCACTTTTCTTCCATTTTCTAATGTCTTTCTTGCTTTTTTGATATGTTGTTCTTGTCTTGGTGTTGTTTAAGCTCTTGACAACGACAACAGATTTTTAACACCTTTTTTATTTAGGGAGGAAGGTGTGATAGTGAGACAGCAACCTTTTTCTTCTTAGGTGTTGTCGCTATTTATGATTTTAAGAAAAGCGTTTTGTTA
The DNA here is from genome assembly GCA_028622995.1 of Panagrolaimus kolymaensis. Taxonomy (NCBI): domain Eukaryota; kingdom Metazoa; phylum Nematoda; class Chromadorea; order Rhabditida; family Panagrolaimidae; genus Panagrolaimus; species Panagrolaimus kolymaensis. Next base: position 2,768,681 of record JAJQJQ010000006.1, read on the forward strand.
TTTTTTTGTTTCTGAAACGCAAGCCATGTATGTTGTGGTGACCTATCTTTGGGTGTTGATACTGTAGCCACATATGTAACAAATAATACTTTCTTGTTTTTTGTTTTTACGCTAGAATGTTGTTATTTATGTTGTTTGCTTTGGGCGTTCTTTTATCGCGGATTTTTGTGAATATAATCCCTCACTAAAATTTTTTTCAAGTTTTTAGGTAACAAAAATGATGCAATCCGTAGCTTATTTTGCCATTCTTTTAATAAGCTGCTCATTTGCGGCTGTGAAAGCTCAAAATCCAAATATAACGACCATCATAGATAAACCTGATACTCCAATCTATGTTAATAACGGTGTTGGTGCAAGTAGTAAATGGCGATACAATTTTTCTGGTAGTCTTCGTGGCTTTGTCATTTACAATAATCTTTATCCCAAATTGGCTGAAAATGAAACCCTTTCAATTTATCGTGGAAATGATACAATCATGGAAAAATATTTGTTGGCTAAATATACTACTGATAATATTACTTCTGTTGAAGGCTTTCAAAATCAATGGCTTGCTTTATATCAAGGTGAACCTCTTACAATTATTTATGTTTCACCTTCAACACCTGTAGCAAGAACCGAATGGATGTTTTTGGTTTCTTCCATCGATGCTAATGCCATCTTACAACCACCTCGTGAAGATAGTGGTGTATTTTATCAAGAAATTATAAATGCAACACGTGTACCAATTAACACATATTCAAATGTTACCCAACATTATCATTTTATTCCTAAACTTAATACCTTTCGATTAGCATTCTTACTTGAAACTTACACAGCATTAACAAATAATATGGCTACTTTGACCCTTTATCGTGGTAATGCAAATAGTACCAATGATACTACAACCATTATTAAAACGTAAGTTTGTTTTATAAATTAAATCCTTCAATTAATTTTATAATTGATTGAAATTTAGATACCAAAATATTAATAATGTTGATAGCACCCTTCATGGCTTGGATTATGGTGAAACATTGAGTCTTGAATTTGTGTATCACTTTAAGAACGTCAATGACCCAAAAGTTGGATTTTCATTCCTTATCAGTCCATTCATTTCTAACACCTCTGATATCGTAACTCTATCACCATCAAATTTATCGACCAGTGTAAATTCAACCAATCCTGGAGATACTACAACTATGACTCAAGGCCCTACCACCACAAGTAAACTTTATTTATGTCTTTGAAAAAGCATTAAAAAGTTTAAAAATTTTTTTAGCAACTTCATCATCACCCTTCCTTTTCACTATTGCACCCGTAATTGTCACAATGATCTTCCAATTATGCCAAAATACATTATCCATTGCTCAGTAAAAATTTTTTTTTAAATCTTTATCCCTTATTTTCTTCTTTTTTATTAAATTTGTAATAATGCTTTCTCATCGCCTGGTGATAATTAATTAATCAACTGATTTTTTTTTGCAAAGAAACGTGTTAGCTTAAAATAAAATAATAAAGTCTTAATAAAATTAATATTAATAAATCAAAACACAAACGATGTTATTTTAATAACAAAAAAAGTGTAAGGTTTTAAAGTAAATTTTACATTCATAGGTTTACTTTGCAATAGCAGCAAATGCAATGATGTAACTTTTTCCACCTTCACAGTCATGTTTGTCTTTTTTTGATTTGTGTGTAATAATAAACCACAAAGTTTAGTCTCCTTTAGTAAATTTGATCAAGTAATAAAACAAAGAGAAATAAAACTTTGATATTTTCTTTTCATTTTGTAGTTTTTATTACCTCCCGATTTGGTGATATAAAAAGAAAAACAAAAACGAAGAAAAAAAATTTCAATCAAAAAAAAGTTCCATCAACAAAAATGTCTTTTTTGGAATCAATATTCTTCTTAATATTACTCAGCATTCCAATTTATTATTTCTTGAGATATCTTTGGGAATTGATTCCCATTGGTGGATTAAAATATAAAGCTGTGTTTGTTACTGGATGTGATACAGGTTTTGGGAGAGAATTAGCTTTGAAGCTAGCTAAAAATGGACAACCTATTTTTGCTGGATGCTTGACGCAAGCTGTAAGTCTCTAAAGTTTTAAAGAAAACATCCATGAACAAACTATTTAGGGCGCCGATAAATTGAAAGCTGATGCGAAAGGATTTGCTTGTCGTTTGTTTACAATATTAGTGGATGTTAGATCAGATGAATCAGTTTTTGCTGCAGCAAAATTTGTTCGAGAAAATTTGAAACCTGAAGAAAGTAAGTTTTCAAAAAAAATTGAGCTTTGCGTGCTTCGTTTATCCATCCAGAAACAAATAATCATCGGCAAATTAATCCATTTTATTTGTTTCTGTTATGATAGCCTCTTGTTTTGCATGCAGCTTTTTTATCTTACTTCTGCATTTTTATAAAAACATCCACATTTCCAGAATTATGGTCCATTGTTAACAATGCTGGAATAGCATATTTTCAAGGCCCTGATGAATGGTCTTCACTCAAAAGTTATCAAGATACATTCGAAATCAATACCATGGGAATCATTCGAGGCGTTCATGCATTTCTTCCTTTACTCAAAGAATCCAAAGGCCGGATTGTTACCATTACAAGTATGCTTGGCCGAGTTCCAATGCCCGGACTTACTACTTATTCAGTTTCAAAATTTGGTGCTGAAGCTTATATGGATTGCATTCGACGTGAACTTAAACCATTTGGAATAAGTTGTCACATCCTTGAACCAGGATTTTTCAAAACCGCTGTCATCCCTGTTGATCGCCTTCAAGGACAAGTTGATGTTGCATGGAAAAATCTCTCACAAACTTCCAAAATTGAATACGGGGAAAATTACAAGCAACGTTTGGTCGCAAGATACAAGGGTCGACATGAAACGAGCAATCCCAATATTGATTGGGTTGTCAATGATTATTATCATGCCATCACCGCTCAATTCCCTCGACTTCGATATCGCTCTGGTTGGGAATGCCTTTTTAGTTATATTCCATCCACATATCTTCCAACAGCTTTGGGAGATTGGATTATGTCAAAAATTATATCACAAAATCAAAATTGTCCAGCCTTTTTAGAGGCAGCAATCAAGAAAGTTGACTAACAATCATCAAAAAAAGCGACAAAAAATATTGTTTGCAATGTCCTTGCTTTATTGCTTTAAGATCGTAAAAATCAAACAAAGGTGTAAAATTTGTTAAAAAAGAATTTAAAGATAACCATTTTTTGTTATGCATTTTATGTTTTTCACTGACGTCAATTAGAGAAATAGTAAAACTGGGGAATCATGAAAGCTGTTAAGGGCGTTAATAAAGCTTTCTATCAAATAAAGTTATCAAAAATATATTCAAACACCGCCATCAATAGTCCCAACAGTATTGTAAGTTTTGTGCATCGACAACCTTAGCATGATTACTAGTTTCTTTAGAAAAGGGTTTCAAATATAAGAAAAAGAAAGTACAAAAATCGACAAGAAATCAAATCATTTATTAGCACATACATCACTACAAAAATACAAAAAGTTAAATAGACATTTTATTTAGTTTCATTAGCAATTTTTTGTAATTGTTCTGGAGTCATATCAGTACAATTTTCATAACCTTCACCATTATCTTCTTCCGTCTTTTTCTTCTTTGCTGATTCATCTGCTGCATTTTTCTTTGCTTCAGCTTTCTTTTCTGTAGGTTTAGCAGGTTCTGTTTTCTTATTTTCTTTTGATGATACAGCCTTCTTTTCAGGTTCTTTCTTCTCTTCAGATTTCTTTCCAGCAGTATTAGCACTAGCAACAGCAACATCTCCACCATCAGGTTTCTTTTCATTATTTGTTATTGGAGCTGGTGGTGCAGCAGCAGGTGGAGCAGCGGGTGTTGGAGCTGCATTAAGTGATTTTCCATCAGGACCAACGGCAGATTGTTGTTGAGGTGGTTTCATTGAAGCATTCTTTTTCTTGCATACGATCATTGTTGTGAGAATTACAGTAATTTGACAAAATGTTATAAAGAGCCATGAGAAGAGTTGTAACGATAGTAATGAATTCATTCCTAAAAAATGAACATTATTAAGTTAAATTCTATAGTCAAATAAAGTGGAATTCATAGTTGTTACTGAAGTAAATGTAAACTTAAACCAACCTAAACAAGACGATTCAACACGATGACCATATACAAGATGAGAGATGTTGAAGTAGCAGCGACACGACGAGTAAGAATGAATCAAATGATGCTAACAAAAAATCAAAAGCAGAAAATTGATTGTTCATTTTTACAATGTGTAAAAGTATGTAAATTTCCATGCACGCAATGCAAATTTTTTTAGGCTTTCGTTTTTTGCGAGAACGCAAAAGTTTGATCCTTGAATTTTCGCGCATTTTTCGCTGAAAGCTTTTTCCACTTTGGATTTTTTTCATTTCAAAAACTAAACTAAAACCTTTGCATCGGTGGCATTTATGTAAGTCCATGGTTCAATGCTTTAGCTTCTTCCTAAAATATGAAACCCCATTTCTAAAATGGATTTCAACTTGTATCATAACCAAAACATTTATTTTATTAGTCATAGCCATTTCTAAAATAAATTTCACAAAAGCTAATGGAAGCAATAAAATCCCTCTCTCTTTCACTAACAATACTTACTTCTTATCATTCATGATTTTTGTACTTGTGAAAGAGACATCAACCTTTCACTGAAATACCTTATGTTAGTGATTTCAGTCAAACATTTTTACTCGAATGGTAGCTACTGATAACCTTTTTTTCTTGTCTTGCTTATTTTTAGGCAAACAATGAAATGATGTTCTTTGTTTTTTTTATATAAAAAGTGAGAGGTTTTTCAATGGCGTTTATCAGACTCAGTTATAGTTATGGTTGAATACTTTCATGATCGAATGCTTTTTTTGTTGCTTCATTAAAAGGAAAAAATATTTTTTTTAGGATTTTTATTTTCGCGAATATTTTGGTTTTGAAGAAAGAGGAAATCATGTGAGAATTTTATTTTAGGTAATAATTTAATCCAAAAATGCGATCTCTTTGGGTTACATTTGCCGTGCTTTTGGCTTTACTTGTTATTGCTCAATGCAGACATAATGAGAAAAGAATAAGATGGTTTAACGCTGAAGATGATTCAGAAGATGAAGTAAGGATTAAAAGTTGCAATCCAAAATTTGAAACTAGGATTTTTTCGAGCAAAATTAGAATTACACATTCTCATTATTTTGAAGACGTCTTTGAAGATTTCGAAAATACTAAACTTTGACCCTTTTTAGCGACCAATCTTTCGTCGACGAAAACTTAGTCATCGAATGCGGATGCCTAAAACTTTCAAAGTTTCCAAACCCGTCGATGATATTGGCTCAGATGAAATTGAACAAATGGTAAATCCCACAATTCCAAAATTCATTTTTTAACATTTCCTCATTGTTTTTAGACAAAGCTTGAAGCTCCCGAATTTGATGAACAGCCTAGAAAACCATATCATCGCAATGTTGCACCTCCTCCTTCTCAAAGAAATGAAGAAGATTCAATCGAAGATGATTCACCTTTAATTCAATTGAATCCTTCTCGGCAAATTGATGATTCTGATGAAACTTATGATGAAGCCGCCGCAGCTCCAAAACAAAAACTTAGAGTTGCTTGTTATAAAAAATCAGGAAAAACTTTTGAACATAGGTTTGTTTGTTTTCTCAACATGAAAACACATTTAACAATATTGTAAATTGGTTTTAGAACTTATCCACGTTCATGGGAACATGCAGGTTATGAAGTTTCTCTTCCACGTGAATGGGATTGGCGCAATGTATCTGGTGTGAATTATTGTTCACCAACTCGTAATCAACATATCCCTGTATATTGTGGAAGTTGTTGGGTTTTTGGATCATTGGGAGCTTTAAATGATCGATTTAATGTAGCTCGAAAAAATCGTTGGCCCATGACCATGCTATCCCCTCAAGAAGTTATCGATTGTAATGGCAAAGGTACATGCCAAGGTGGAGAAGTTGGTGATGTTTATGGTCATGCTAAAAATCATGGATTAGTTGAAGAAGGATGTAATAATTATGTTGCGATTAATGGAAGTTAGTTAATTCAAAAAAGTTTCTCTGTAGCATAAAAATGAAAGTAAATACCCATATTTTTAGAATGTGATCCATATCATCGTTGTGGAACATGTTGGCCACAAAGTTGTGATCCCATTCAAAATTATACTCGATATTATATTAAAGATTATGGTTCCATTTCTGGAAGAGAAAAAATGATGGCTGAAATTCATAATCGTGGACCCATTGCTTGTTCCATAGGCTGCACACCTAAATTTGATTTCAATTATACTGGTGGCATTTATCAAGAATACAGCGACCTTCCTGTAAGTCACTTACCAACTACCATAAAAAAATTTATAAACCATTAATTCCCATTTTTTGTAGAGTAATCACATCGTTTCGGTGACTGGTTGGGGAGTTGATGAAACCACTAATACTGAATATTGGATTGTTCGAAATAGTTGGGGTGAAGCTTGGGTATGTTAAAGTTAATGGAGAAATATTTATTCAAGTCTTCCAAATTTAGGGTGAACGTGGATGGTATCGAGTTGTTACATCACTTTATCAAAATGGTAAAGGTGATCTTTATAACATGGGTATCGAACGTGATTGCTATTTTGCTGATCCTGATGTTAGCAATTTGGATTAAATTTACAGTTAAAAATATTTTTTATAATTGTTTGTTTTTATAGTTTTTGAAAAAATAATTTAGTAAATAAAAATTTAAAAAAATAAAAAGTTTATGAACTTTTCAAAATTGGATAAACTCAAATTGTAAAAGGCATAAACAACTAGATGCTATGTGTAGAACCACCAGAAAGAAGCTATATTATTAAATATTTTTCCTCTGCATCTCTCATTGAAGGAGTTTCAACCATAGCTTTTTCTTACTCTTCGAATTACATAACAGCCAAAGCAATGAAAATAACATGCAAATTTTTAACACCGTTGAAAGTTTATAAAAGCACGAAATGATTTGTATCAAGCTTTCAAACTTCGCTTCAAATTTGTGTTTGTGCTGGTCGTCGTCGTCGTTGTGTTTCATCAAAAATGCGTCTTCTTTTTCTTCTTTGTTTTTTGATTCTTGGAATCTTTGCTCATAAAGAAAGTCAACCTCCACCATTTCATGCTCGTACTCCACATTATCGAGGTGGCTATGTTATTCCATCTCGTCAACCTTATTATCGTGATGGTGGTTATGTAAATGGACATTATGATGGACCAGAATATGATCCTGAAAGTTATTATCAATATGGTGGATTTAATGGTGAAAAGTAAGTTTATTTTTTATGATTTTGTCTTTATGATGTTTGCTTCTTTTTTTAGTATGGATGATTATGATTTCATTCCTTATTATCGTCGCTCTGTTAAACCTGTTGCAAAACCTCATGGTCAAAGATTCGTTCCTCGTCGCTTCCGTCGTTCTGAACGTTCATTCGGTTATTTTCCATCTCGTGGTCGTCGTTCTATCGCTGGTCCATTAGAATCTCAAGATGTCATGGAAGAACTCCTTCAAAAAACTCAACATGGTAATGATCATTATGAAGCTTTAAAGAAATTGGGATCCGATATGTTTGAACTTTATTTTGATGAAATCGTCACCAACTATTGTTTGAACAATGCTGGAAGTGAAAGTGTTGATGACCTCAAAAAAGTTAAAGAAAATCAAAGCAAACTTGGTGAACGTAAAAAGAAACTCGAAGAAGAACGCAAAGTATTTCTTGAAAAGCATGGTCAAAAAAACTAAATAATTTGTTTAATGTAATGTAATAATATTAATAAATGTAATTACCTAACTTTATTTTTTTGGAAGCTAACATAATAACTATTTCATCAATGAGCAAAAGACGATCACAAGTTTTTTTAAACTAAAAAAGATTAAAATTACAAGCAGCGGGTTTTAACAAGAAAATTTGTTGGGTTGAAAGTTGTTAGTTTTACAAAGGTTTCATTCATTTTTCAAACAGAAGCAATCTTCTTTCTTTTTGTGCTGCTGCATTGCTTGAATTGATATTGTTTTATTATTAGCTGAGAATAATGGCAACAGAAGAAGCAGATTATGGAGAAGGAGGTCATTTTACAATGACTAAAGAAGAATTCCAAAGTTTAGTTCAATTTATCAGCCAACATCGAAATGAATCAAAAGTAAAATATTATGGAGATGAATATGGAAGTGATGATGTCGAACAACAAGATTATGATCCAGAAGCTACTTCCAATGAAGAAGATATCGAAGATGGAAATGACGATGATTCCGCAGCTTTAGAAGATGATCCTCAAAAGGAAAAGTAAGTTTGTTTATTGTTATTCCTTTGATTTTGGATGATTGTGTTATTATTTTGCTGTTTCAACGTTTTTCGTCCTTTTTAGCAATGCTCAAGAAGGTCATCCTCATCGTCGAATTCGCCGTATTCGTCAAACTCAACGCTCATTCATGAATCTTCCATCTCGTAATCTTCGCTCTTTGGATGGTTCTAAAAGTCTTATGGAAGAAATGTTAAAGAAAACTCAACATGGTGAAGAACATTACAATGCTTTCAAGAAGCTTGGATTCGAAATGTTTGATGTTTACTTCGATGAAATGATCAATAACCGCCGCTTGAACAATACTCCTGATGATGAAGATCATGCGGATGAACGAAATCAACTCAAAGATGAACAAAGCAAACTTGGTGAACGCAAAAAGATGCTCAAAGAAGAACGAAAAGAATTTCTTGAAAAGCATGGACGAAAAAGTCAATAAATTGTTTCATATGTATTTTATTTTATGTTTCTTTACTTTGTTTTGATATATTTTTGTAATGTGTTAATAAAAACTTGTATTGAAAACTTTGTTATCATTTCCATTTGACAAAAAAGCGACCATGAAATTATCTAACTGTATCTTTGAAACCTTTTTACGAATTCAACAAAGGGATGAAACATGTTTGCTAAAAGAAAAAGTTGTTTTAAAGTTTTTCTTCTTATGGGATGCATTACTAACGTAGGAAATACAATTTCACAAGAATTTTTTGCTAAGTTTTTTTTCATTAAATTTATGCATTACAAACAAAATTTTCTTAAACCCTTTTTTGCTACTTACATAGAAGTATGCTCACCATGAGTTGCTCTTCCAAACGGTACACACATCTCTTTACTGAATCAATATTTCCTTTTCAACCCTTTTTATAAATACTTCATACTGCGAAGTGTCATTCCAAGAATACATATAAATTACGCAAAACATTTATAAAAGTAGTTTGTTTGTTTTCACACTTTTACGATATTTTGTATTTTAAGCTTCATATTAGTGTCACAAAAAAAAATGTTAAAGAAAAACATTTAAGTTTGTTTTTCATTTTATGTAAATGAACAGGGATGTTTTTCTTACATTTGTTTCAAATGCTTCTTTGAAAGCAACTCCAGCAGCGGGATCAATTTTCAAACAAACAACTCCATCCTTTTCCACGTTAGTCTAAAATTTAAGTGGTTTGGTAAAATTTTTGTTCATTCAAAAATACCTTTAAAAATTCAATAAAATGATCGGAAGCAAAAATTTGTGGAATGGTGAAGAGCTGCAGAGTAATCAATTTGGAAGGTAATTTAACTTTTGATATTTTCCTTCCTAGTAATTTTGATTGTGCGTCATTTCGTTCGAGCTCGGAAATGATGCATGGGAAAATTGCAAAGAAAATGAAAAAATTTGCAATGGCGGCTGATTCTGAGTTATCAAAGGATGCCAAAATGTTCTAAAGATGCAAAATGATTGCAAAAAATTACTTTCATGGCGGCCGAAGGCCGGCGGAGTTATAAATGAACATTAAACTTTATTTTAAAAAAAAATGAGTGGAAGGTGTCCGTGAGAAGCTTTAAATAATTTTGGGTTCTTTAGAACGATTGGGTGCATTTAAATTGCAGAAATGTAGGGAAAAATTGGCCATAATGGAAGCACTTTGTGCTTAGGAAATTTTAAGACAAAATTGTTCATTCTTTAATGAGTTAAAAGCAGTGGTGATGTTATTAAAATTTTTATATCGCTCTGATAAAGATATTAGATTCCATTGGGAGGACGTTTAGGTGTATGAGATGAGGATTTTAGATCCCGGCGATCATTTGCAATTGATTTGTATGCTATAGGAATTGTTAAGGCAATTTAGAACAAGTTTAGAGGACATTAAAGAAGTAAATTAGCCATGGATGTTGCGGAAATGATAATCTTATCTTCCAGAGTAAGGAATCAAATAATTAATGTCAAAATTTTCGTAATAATTTGCGTAAAACAAGCTTCATAGCGGGCCGAAGGCCCGCGTAGCGCCTAGTTTCAGATGAATTTTCATTGAATGATTGGGTTTGTATCCTATAAATTTTTTTGATTTCATTGTTATTTTTTTTAAATTTAGAACATTTTTTTGTTGCATTTTTTTCGTCTTACCATTTTGTTGTTGCATTTGGAAATAAGCAAATTAAACCTTCAACTAAGAGAGGTTGATTGTTTGAATTGACAATATCCACATATATCAAACCTGCCTGTTTAATTTGGTGGCATGGTAAAAGCTCTAATTCTTTTATAGTTATTCGTTGATGATAAAGCCACAAGACTTAGTGGCGGTTGATTAAGTAATTTTTGATTTATTTCAGCTATGGCATTTGAATATTCACTCGGCAACGGCATTTTCTTGAATGATTATAAATTGTCTAAAAATTTCTCTAAAAAACAATTTTGTTTAATGGGTAAATAAAATCTATTCCAACTGGACCATTTGTTAGTTAGTAGCATGTGTGTGAGCCATGCAGTTGTTAGTGGTTATTATTTTGCATGAATGGAGTGACCTAACATTTTTAAAAATAATCTTTTAGGCTGACAATGGCCATCATTGTCTTTGAGTTTTTTTATTATGAAAGAAGAACACTTACACACATTTTATTATGGATAATGAATATCTCAAAAACCAAATTTAATTATGGAACTCAAACAAAAAAAAGACAAGCTAAATTTAAAGCAAAAATATTTTTGTAATATAAAAGTGTTAATAACTAATCGATTGAAAGCATTGCTATCATTTCCATCCGACAAAAAAAGCTACCATGAAATTTTCTAAAAGTGACTTTGAAACATTTTTTACGATTTCAAACTTAGTTACTCAACGAATGGATGAAATATGTTTTCATAGAGCAAATGGTGGCATAGAATAATCCTTCTTATGGGTTAGCACATATTTGACTTTAATTTAAAAAATTGATAACAAAGTTTTCGAAGATAATGAAGAAGAAAAAATGAAAGAAAAAAATATTATTTTTTTTGGGTTTTCTTTAATCTTGAATGGAAAAAAGCGATAGGTTAGCCTATCGCTCATTCAAATATGAATCGTTTCATTTTTTTTTGTTGATACAATCATTTTCTCTTCATTCATTTGTATTATTGCTATTTGACTAATTAAATAATGCCGCCGTTAGAAAAACATTTCAATGATGTTGGACGTGACTTTAAATTAACTCCAAAAGGATTCAAGGCTATGGTTGAAAATGTTAAGCGTCAACAACAAACTGTTTCAAAGGTGCATCTTGTGGAAGATTCTGAAGAAGGCGAACATGATTGTGATTTAGAACTTGACCAACGTGAACCTCTTGATAAAAAGTAAGTTTCATGTTTACTCTTTTATTCGTGATGAACAAACACGCTGCCATCAATTTTTACTTCTGCTGCAGTTTGAGAAGTTTTGATTAATGTTTTAAACCAAGAATGCTAATTTATTTTAACCTTAGTTTTATAGCATCAAGCAACAAACTGATTTCTTGAATCGAGAAACATACATCACAGAAAAAATGGCAAGAAAGAAGATAACTGAAATGGAAAAACGTGATGCCAAAGTTCAAGCTGAATTGAAAGAACTCAATGCTCAATCTGAACGTACGACTCGTGAACAACAAGAACTTAAAGCTGAAATCGCAATCGTTGAAGAACGTATAAAATTGATGGAGAAGCAGGTGGATGGTACAAAAGAAGTTGAAGATATCGATGACATGTTGCTTACAAGAACTAAAGAAGAATTTCAAAACGCAACTAAACGTTACCATGATCTTGAAAATGAAGTTAAAGTTGTGACTAACATAAACCGATATGAAAAACAATCCCTTGCTGATCATGCTTCTGCTGCTAAAAAAGAAGAAAATGCTATGAAAAATGAAATTTTGAAACTCCAAGCTGTTATTAAAGATAGAAAACTTCAACTCGCATCATGTCAAAGCAAAATTGATATTGTAAGTACTTAGAGTTAATATAGTCAAGTTTCTTGTTTCGACGTTTCTTCACTTATGTGCTATGTCAACCTATTTACCTTTGTATGAAAGAGATGTTTCATTGCGCCCTATTTTTTACTTGTTTTCTCAACGAATTCTTATATTTTAGGATAACGTCAAACATGAAACAGAACGTCAGCAACTTCTCTCTGCTGTTAAGAAGGTTGAAATGCTTTTGCTAATATCTATGTATGATAAAGAAAAGGTTAAATTCGCTCAAAATCACATCAAAGCAGATGAGAATATCGCATGTTATCGCAAAGCTATCGAGCATGAAGTTGATGAAACACGTCGTGAAATGCTTCAAAAGAATTTGTCATCATGGATATTATTCAAATCACAAACAGCTGTGTCAAAACAAACTCTCGATACTGTATTCTTTGATAAACTAGAAAAGCTTGAAAATGGTGCTAATTTCCATGACATTGCTGAATTTGAAGTCCCGAATTTTTGTACTTCTGCTACACCTGGGAAGGATTTGGTCTTACTTCAACAACCATCCATTCCTGATGTTATTAAGAATACTTGTGATGTCAATCCTTCTCCACCAACAAATCAACAAAGAACAAATGAAACTTCCTCTGGGTTTCTTCCTAAAGTTGTTGCTGAAAAATCAAACAATAATGTTCCAAAGAATTTAACATTGCTGGATATTCCGATAGTTAAAGCGGACAGTGCAGATGGATCTCCAGGCAGTATGTTTATATTAAACTTTTTAAAACTACTTATCTCATTTTTTAGGATGTTATCCTATAGGTGTAATTCCACCTTATTATGTTTCTAATCAAAAGGGCGTTTGGACTCCTCCTGCTATTCGACAAGATGATGGCGTATTTGATTTTTCTCCTCGTCGTACTAATACTTCTGCTGCTAATAATTCTCTTTCTACAGCTTCTATCGCTACTTCAAACGAAGAATAATCATTGCTTGCTCAAGTTTTAATCGTTTATAATGGTTCTAATTATATATTATGTTGTTTGAATATTAATATTTTTATGTTTAATTTCAATAAATGTTTACAAATCATTTAACTATAAAAAAAAAAGGAATTTTTTGTTTTACGTTTGCTACTTTTCACTATGATTGTAAATTCATTGCCCATGGCACGCTTGTTATTTTTAACTCATTTTTTTGTGTGGACTGATCTAAATCTTTTGTTTTGTCAGTAATGAAAAGCTTCAAAAAAAGAAGCTTTATTCAAGTAACAGTAGTTCTATTTACTCCCTTGATTCATGCATTAATGGAATTATCGCGTTATTAATTCCTTTCTAGTTTTAGCGTCTTTGAAATACATTGAACATACACCGACAATTGTTAATTTCCATTTTGTTAAAAAAAGTAATCAGAAGAGCGCCGATGTAAAGTGATTTCACCATTAATGAAAGCCTGTAAAATTTTGCAGTTGATTTAAATTTCCTATGATCTAAAGAAAAATGCATTAATTGTGCCAATGTTGCATTTATAAAGAGACAGCATTGCTAGAAGAATATCCATGGTCGAAATCAATTTTAGGAGAAGATAATGATGATGGACATACTTGAGATTATTGCTGTTTTGTTATGTCAATAGACAGTAAATATTTTTCGGGTGCGCTACACTTTGCATAATTTGTACCTTGGCGCCAAGGTACAAGATTATGCTGCATAATGGCGGGAAAAAAGCGCGCCAAGGTACAAGTAATTAGGGCATTCTCAATAACGAAAAATAAATAAGATAATGCTTTGATACATAGATTAATTTCTAATGTTATGATACAAAATACATTATAATTAACAATTTAAAAAATTTAAAATCAACAATAAAAAAGTGGAAAAGTTTAATTTTTGTTTAGTGATACATCACATCACTTATTGAAAAAAACTAAATATTTTTTTATTACGTTGTTAATGAATATGGTAGCCAATAGCAAGCTTTTTTGAAAAAGTGTTTTTACTTCACCTATTACTGAATTTTATATAATTGGAATATATAATTATCAGCAAAGGTTTAACGATTCTACTGAAAGTATAACTCATTGTTGGTTGCCTACAATTTTTGAACATCTTTTACTGTAAGGATTTCGCTTTTGCAATTTTCAAAACTAAATAAGATTACAGTGGCTTAATTAAAACAATGTCAAGCGGCAGGTTAAAATTAGTTGACGTTTAAAAAATTTAACCTGTACGCATTTATTCATTCTGGATCATATGTTTTGGAAGTTACAAAATCATATTCTATCAACTTAATTTAAAAAAGGGTGAATAGTGTTAGTTCAAACCTTTTTAGTTATTAGTCTATAGAAACTATTTCTAAAGTTGTATTTTAATATTGTTAATTAAAATATGCAAATTTCCTTTTTATTTGAACAGTAAAAGTTAATTCAAAAGTTAAACATTTGCTATTCATAAACAACCAATTTGCTTGTTCCTTATTATTGAGAATGCCCTAATTACTTGTACCTTGGCGCGCTTTTTTCCCGCCATTATGCAGCATAATCTTGTACCTTGGCGCCAAGGTACAAATTATGCAAAGTGTCCTTTGCCCTATTTTTCAGCTAAAAACAAAAATAAGTTTCATCTTTGGGCATCGAAAGTGACAAAAAAATGGATTTGAATGAAAACGCTTTCACACACAACAATTAAGCTTTGATAAAAAAAAATTGATACTAGTTTTATTCCAATACTTTATGCGTCAAAGTTTTTTTGATAATAAAAAAGTCAGTAATAAAATAATCTTCAGAAGCTGATTGTGAATTCGAACGATGAATTCGATGATTAGCTCCGTCATCTTTCTTTCCCATTCATCCCCATCAAAAAAAATGTCTCTCCACGAAATACCATGATTTTCACGAACTTTCTATTGGCTTTTTTCCATCGAAAAAAAATTGACGCGCGTCAACAAATTTTTTTTCTTTCTTTAGAGCTTTCAAGGACGAAAAAGTAATTCCGCCAGCTTTAATCCTCATCGAAGAATTGATTGAATTTTTTTATGCCAATTTGAGGAATCTCTTAATATTATTTCATGTTACGTATACCCTCATCAAATTTGGAAAGCTGTTAACGAATTTTAGCTTCTCTTTTCTCAATAATGTCCGCGAAAAAGGTATTGATTTGTTATTGTTAATATATTTATACAAAAAGTTTTTTTTTCGCAATTTTTACTTATATTCTATCCTTTAATTTTACCATTTATAATGAAATGCCATATTTTCTTCGTATAATTTTGATATTTCATTTGCATTTATTATCCATTTTTCGAGAATTTCGATGGTTTATAATAAGTGCAGTATAACTTTCAAGAGTTTACTGACGTGAATTTTTAAATACCTTTCTTTTTAGTAGTTTCAATTAATTTAATCGTTTTCTTTTATAGGCTTTGAATGCTGAAGAAGAAATAGAAAGAATAGAAAGGGATTACAGAAAGTACAAAGAAGAATTCGAGAAATGGAAAGAACAAAATCGGTAATTATCTAATTATTCTCTTTATTATTCACCATTTTTTTTTGTTTTTTAGAGCTGCGATTGGAACAGAAGCTTACAACAAATATGTTCGAGATTTCGAGGAATGGGAGAAAGATGTCGAAAAAAGAAAAGCTACGGCTCGAAAGAAAGCTGATAATGAAAGAACAACATCCGAAAATGATGGTAAACTTTAGACGCTACATTGACTTATTGGTAATAAATGGATTTTAGAAGCTGCAGCTAAAGTTTATGCTCAAACACATGAACAATATATGCGTATTCATCAGAAAGGAATTGCTGATGATGCTATAAGAAGTCGACTAAGTGGTGGTTTTAAAACTGGTATGCATGCTTCACCTTTATCGTCATCGGCGAACTTAGTTAAAGTTGACCAAGGTATCTTTTTTTGTATATCATGATTAATAATATTCATACCTTTTTAGATAATATTGCTTCCTTGATGAGCTCGATGCAAACTGCAATAGCAACTGCCATCCGATCTCCTGCTGATAGTAAGTTTTGGAAGTATTTTTTCAAGCTTTAATGTCATTTTTTTTAGTTAAAATCCCTGCTCAAAGTGCTACTATTTCTGCGCCACCGTTAATGAAATCACAACAACCTCCTGCTCTAGTGGTGCAGCAACCTCCTGTGCCAAAACCTGTCCAATTATGGTGGACAAGGCAAGCAGAATATGGGCCACATGTAAGTTTAACTTGCACTCTAGTCTCTTTTTCACCAATCGTCTTTAGGATCGTCTATATGGTATGTTTGGGGCACGTGCAGCTCCAACAACAACGAAACAAGAAATTTCTGATTCTTATGATTACTATGTTCCTGGATGGTTGGTACAGAGAGAAATGGCAGAAAATTATCTTGTCTTTCCTAATCAATCGCACGTACCTTCGTTATCTCTTCACCCATCCAAAACTGATCCGGCACTACAAATACCTTCTCTTCTCAGCATGGATGTCAAACTTCCACCTGATTTCTCTGTACCTCCGCCAATGTTTCGGCCAACTTTACCTCCATCCAATGTTCAATCTATGCCACAACCACCACCACAAATGCATATGCCTCCTGTTTACAATCCGAATATTCCACCACCACCTTTTATGTCAATGCCTCCGCCATCACATATTCAAGCTGGAATGAAAAGAAATCATTCATTTCCTGGTCGTCAATTAGAACCAATGCATATTCCACCTCAACGTGGTTAATTACTGGTCGTTTTTGTTCAACATGGTTACTTTTTGTCAAGATTGCTATTTTATAAATCATTAGATTTTGAGATGATCTCTGTTTTTTTCTTGCATGTTTTTATTGTTTTCATTTTTTACTTGTTCAGCAGAAATAAAATGATTTTATAAAATTTTTTTGTTTTGTTTTTTGATTACGTTAACTAATAAAGTTTTTGTCTGCTTTTTCTTTGATATTTTAATCATTTTTTGAACATGTGTGAAAATAGTTTTAATTAATCCAATAGTTGGTAAAACATCCATACTTATTGAAACTAAAATTTTGGTAGAACAAAAAAATGGGTGCAGCGTTTTTCTTGTTGAAATTCAAGACATTTTTTTCAAAGGAATGATTTCGAAATTTGTTTGTTGTTTCGAGTCGAAACAATGTTTTGCATAAAAAAAGCGCGCAACATTTTTTAAAAATTTCATTCCTTCCAACTTATTACTTTGTTTCATTGATTGATTCAATTATTTACTAACAAAATGGCTTTTATGGATTTTCAGTCGTCGAACCCTGAAAAGAAGAAAGGTTTTACCGATTATCGCCTTTTTGTCTTTTACTTTTATTAATTCAATGAATTTATTTTTCAGGTGCAATGTCATTACGAAGTTTTCGCTATGGTACATCACTTATGCCAACAATTGTCAAAAACATAACACCAAGTCTTCCGCCACATTTGAAGCCAATTGATCCAGCAAAGTTTGATGATGAAGCAAAAATGGAATTTGCTGCTAATTTTTCAACGGTTAGAAGATTTTCCTTTTGTTGCTAAACTTTAAACTATTAATTTTAGACTAAACGCATGGGGCCAAATTTGGAACTTATTGGGAGATATCCTTCAGTATCATCTTTAATGAATGCAACTGAACCAGATCAAACAAAATTATATGAATGGCAAAAACGACAGGTTGAAGAAATGGGCTTCGCTGATTTCAGAAAGTATATGGGTAAAAGAACTGCATCAGGAACCAACTTTCATAGTACCATCAAAAATTTATTGGAAGAATTGAAGAAAAATGGAAAGATAAGTGATCAATCATGCAAAGATGCTATTGAAGTTTGTGCTTTTTTGAATATTCTTTGGTTAATGGCTAAAGTTTTAGGATAAAGCTTTGGAAGAAAATCGTGGCTATATTGAAGGAATAATTCCATTATTAAAAGAAATACCTAATAGAGAATGGATGGCAATTGAACAAGCAACAAAGAATAACTATTATTGCTATCAAGGAAGATTTGATGCTATAGTTGAACTTGAGTAAGTGACTTTATTACTAAAGGAAGCTTTAATTTATGTTTGATTTCGTTTTAGAGGTATACCAACTCTTGTTGATTGGAAAACTGTTAGTAGTGCTTCATATAAGCATGAAGGTGTTAATGATCTTAAACGACTTTATGGTGTTCCTCTTCAAGTTGTATCATATATTGTTGCTGTCAATACTGATCCTGATTACTCTTATATGCCTCGTGTAAGATTTTGTTCGCTTGACTCCGATGTAAAAAATTCTTGTTTTAGATAAAGCAAGGTGCTGTTGTGCTTGCATATGAAGATGGTCGACCTGCTGAAGCTGTTATTATTCATGAAAAAGAACTTAAAGTTGGTACTTTTTGCTTCATTCTTGTGTGCATTAATAAATTTTAGGAATATTACAAGCTCTTAGCAGAAAAAATCAATTCATTTTGGTGGAAAATGGAACATGCAACAAAGACAAAGAAAGATATGGACTATCTTGGTAATGTTAACTTCGTATTTAATCCTGCATTGCAACCTCCACCTGTAAAGAAAGAACCAGAAGTTATTGTTCTCGATGATGATGCTATTGTGGATCCAAAAACTCCTGCTGCTTCTAAAAATTTAACTGAAGGAAATGAAGAAACAAAACCAAAGAAATTTTATGCTCTCTTTGAATCATCTAAACCAAGAAAACCTAAAGTTGATAAAGAAGCATCCGTCTCAGAATCATCTGTTAAAAAGAATACTGTATTTGGGATCTAAAAATGGTAGAATGTGTGATTAATTAAGATACCGGTATTTCTAACAATAACTCATTTACTTGTATTAAAGTGTTTTATTTGTGTTGAATGATAAAAATAAAGATTATTTACGTGTTTAATTTTTTTATTGGTTTTTATACATACATGATTTCTCTCTATTAAATACTGTTAAAGTTACACAAAGAAAATAAAGGTAATAGAGTTAATACAAAAATGATAAGAAAGTGTGTTTGTTGATCGATGGATTGAATCATGATTAACGATATTCAAAGAACTTTTTGAGTTCGAGAGCTTGAAATTTTCATTAATTCTTCTGCAACTGAACCATGTCCATTTCTAATTAATGCATCAGTTAAAGGTCCAACCCAATGATTTTTAGTTTTTAAGATTTCAATGAGTTTGTCAAGTTGCTCTTGGGTGTTTTCCTGAAATTAAAGGTTTGCCATTACGGTTTAAGTTGAAATTTTCTATTGAAAGCATAAATTTATGTTTTGATTCTATGTAATGTATTCTTAAAATTTTAAGGAACTTTCAAATCCATCCTATCCTTTTTTTTCAAAGCTCTTTTTTGATTGAACAAAAGAAGCACGCGTCAAAAGAAAAAAGTTATGTTTTGCGATGATTATGATGTCCTGAACGTTGAGCAAACAAACTTTCCTCCTTCTTTTTTTGTTTGTTTGTTTGTTTGTTAGCGATCGGTCAATCTCGGATACCCTTTTCTTTTCTTTTTATTTTGTATGTTCAGTAAAGATCAAATATCCCTCTTCTTCTTTTTTGGAAGAATTTTTTACTCCCGCAAATTCATGTTAGTAAAAAAAAGTTTCCATCCTTTTTTTTTCTTCTGCATCCTCAAAATTTATGTCATGCTTATAAAATTAAAAATAATTTTATTGTAATGAAATTTAAAAAATTGTTTTGCTTTGTTTTAATTATATTTTTGGGGTTAACGAATTCGTTTACAACATTTGAATATTTTCGAATTCTAAGATTTTTGGCTATTCAAGGAAATGAAAGAAGAAGTAAATTTGGAAGCAGGCGATTTTGGGGGAGAGTTAAACCAGCTAATAAATGGTCAACGTCTAATGGAGTGAATCTAAGCTCTGTGAAACCAGAATTTTGGCAATTGTGTGAGTTTTTTATTTTATTTTTTAATTTGACCTCAATTTTGTGGAAATATGGTAGCGTTATTAACTAGTTTCTTTATTCCCTAAAACTCAAGCTTATTTTTACGCTAAAATTTAGATTTATGAAACTAAGATTTTATTAAAGGGATTTTTAGGTCCTCTATGCCGAGGTGAAGTTACCGATTGTGATGCGGATGTTTTTTGCGAATCAAAATTAGTGAGTTTCCTCCAAAATTCATTCAACTCATTTCTCACTAAAAATTTGCAGCTTTGCAAAAGCGCATTAACGACAACACCTTTATTATGTTGCGCACCAAAATATCGTTTTTGCCCTCCTTCGCGATTGATGGGAATAAATTGTAATTTACAAAAACCAACTAATTGGTGCATCACGGATTTTGATTGTCATACTACTCCAACTAGACGATGTTGTCCAACAGGATGTAATTATAATATTTGTGTATAAGTTTACATACATTTTTTTGATTCCAATTAATAATTTTAAAAACTTACAAATGAATAAACTGCTGACATTTCATTAGTTCTAAGAACTTGACGACCAACAAGAAAAGGAACTAAATCTCGAACATCAATTGTAATTAAACGTTCACGAAGTCGATCAAGATTAACAGCTTGTTCGGCTCGAATATCTGCTAATGAACGAGAAGCGGTAATACAACCAGGATTTGGCGTCATTATTTTGTTTCTGTGTTTTTTTGTTGGAAAGAATTAGAATTTGTGGAGTCTAAAAAATATATTTTTGGTTTCTTTTTATAATAGTCTCGAATATGGAAGTAATGCCCCAAAAAAGAAAAATTCATTTTGATTGTGGGGGATAATAAAATTAATAATAATAATAAAGTAAACACGAACACGATAAATTCTATTCAAAAAACAAAATGGAAGAAAAAAACGACGCGGAAATGCTAATGCTAGAATGAGCTTGAATGGCATGGATAAAAAGCACCCAATTGTCATCATCGCCTTCATCGAGAGCTAGTTATAAAAAAAGGGAGAAGAAAGAAAACAATTTATTTCCAGAAAACAATATTATTTATAATGAAGATGTTTTTTTCGTTAAAGTATTAAACGTAAGAAGAAAGCTTATCAGCAATAGTAACAACAATAGCAACACCCGTAAAATGTAAACAAAAAAGTGTATTTAAAAACAAACATTTTACAAAAAAAAGTTTTTTTTTATCTCAAATTACTGTGAGTTTCTAAAAATACAATTAACGATGGATTAAAATAAACTTTTGAATAACTTTAGTAAAATTTTCTTCAACTTTAGCTTTCCGTTAAAAGCAAGCCATGAAGCTGAAAATCGTCACGCTATCCATCGAAAAATATTCTTTTTAGTTGATAAAATAATTTTTTTCTTTTTTGCTTTTTGACCAAGATTGACTCATTCTTTGTTTGTTTATTGTTAAAACATTGTCTGTCACCAAAAAAGCAAGCGACCAAGACCATTGGTTTCTAAATTTAATGCTGATAAAAAAAAGAAGTTGTGTGACTCTTGAATTTGTTCCTCCTTCGACGTCAGCAAAATAAAAAATGGTTGATGCATCGTGAGAAAATATTCTCAAAAGACATTGCGAAATAAAATAATTCATCACCAACTTGGCAAGAATGAATCGAACGATGGGCATACATAAACAAGTTACATACATATAAGCAACGTCTCACTTTTTAACTTCCTGGAGGTGAAAATAAAAAAAACCTAAATCAAGAGGCTTGGTTTCAAACAAGATATCACCGTTGTTGTTATATAAATAAATTTGTCGAGATGATATTAAGGATATAACAAATCAACGAAAAGCTTTTAAAATGACTAAACAAAATTTTTGATACTCTTCCAAAAAATAAAGCATAATGAAAGAGTGAATGAATCATCATTTGCTATTTTTCTAATATCCTTAAGTCTATAATTGCAAAAAATCATCATTAAATCATTAGGATATCAATCGATTTCTTTAGGAACAAAAATTCAAATGAAATACCCAAAGTTGGGTATCATAGCTTTAAATTAATAATTGAGTAAAATTTAGGAATGAAAGGTCGAGTTTCCAAAAAAGCATAAAATTGTGGACAAAATAACGGAAGTTAAAAAAAATAAATCATCTTTGACATTCATACGCCAATTCAGTCAAGAATAGAAGAAACAAATAAACATAGACTTTTTTGAGCTTTGACCTACCGTATATAAACATACATACATATATAGTAACAAAGCAAATGTAAAAGGAATTAAGAAACAAAAAAAGCAACAACAAAAAAATATGCCTTTGCAAAATTCAACTCCCCAAAAAAGACAAATATAAAAGTGGAACAACAACAATTGTAAAAACTGAAAACAAAGCCTCTAATATTTTTTGTTTGTTTATAAAAAAAATGCCGATGATGGCGGTGAAAAAAATTTTTAAAGTGCCATTATTAGCCATCCACAAGAAGAAGAACAAAAAAAAAATGAAGTAAGAAAAGTACAAAAAATTTGTTCAACCGAAAAAAAGAAGAAACAAAAAAACATGCATTTTTAAAATTTGAAGAAAGAAAAAAGTATCAAAAAAAATTTTTTAAATGAAAAATGTGGTTCGATTCAATACAAATCCATGGAGAAATAAGAAAGAAGGGTTTTAAAAGAAAAAGATGATGATTTTATTTTCTTATCGTACCAGGGTCGTCATATTTTCTCAGTTCATGAACGATCGGATTCATCGACCTTATTTTTAAAAAATTCCAAAACATGCAATTGCGCAATAAAGAAAAGAAGAAGAAAAAATGGGTTCATTTTCATATAAAATTTTTTGGAGAATGTTTAAAGAAAATTCCACATTTTTATGTGTTTTTATTAGGTCTTTTCGTAGTTGTAAGTTTAATAAATTAAGAATAAAAAAGCTAAACAAAAATGATAATAAACCGTGACTTTTTCTTTAAATTTTAAAAAAGACAATTCCAGAATCGTCTGGGAAAAAAGGATATAAGAATAAGCTTATTTCAAAGACTTTCTGCATCAAGAATCCTAAATATAAAGTCCAACTAACTACCAACAATGGTAGGAATAAACTGAAGCTAAAAACCTCTTTTAAAGCTTTCACATTTAGTTATTCTTTTACGGTAGCGATTACCCATTCAAAAAACATCTTTTGATTTCTTTTCCACAAAGGCCTCTTGAAGACAAAAAAACAGTAATATATTTAAAAGCCTTTCCCCATTCTATTTTATATATGTACGTTACCCTAAAGAGATTAAACAAAAAAGTTGAATAATTTATAGCCAAAAAAATGAAAATGGAGATTAGAGCTTTGTTCCTTCTTTATTCTTTTTTTTCTTCCAAAAAAAGTAAATGTCTGACTTTATTTTTACTCGAGCATCTCCGTTTGCCATTTTTAAAAAAGGGAGTGGAATGGCTGCTGCCGTCAATAAAAATTTGCATAATTTTGGAACCACAACTACCAAAAACAAAACAAAAAATTTTCTGGAAAAGAAAAGACACTTCGAAGACAAAAAAAAGAGAAAGAAGAAAAGATGGAAGAAGATAAACTCAAAAAGCACTTCCAATAAAAAAAAATTTGGAAAAAGAATGAAAGGAAATAAATGAAAGTGTTGGATGAGGCGGAAAAGAAAAAGAATAAAAAAAGTGTGAAACTTGAGATGAGCGCGAAAATGGGATAAACGCTGTTTCATGTATATTATTGAAGGCACTTTGAAGAAGAAAGAAGTAAAAATTCGAAAATTGAGATTTTTCACATAAGAAATCCCAATGACCGTGAAAAATAAAATAGTATAAAAGAAGATGAGGTTACGAACCACGATAAATCTAAAGAAACATGAAAAAAAATTCTTTTTTCAAGAAACATGTTTCGTTTTTAAAAAAAACTAGCGATATCGAGGAAGGTGGAAGCTTTCAAAAAACGCCGCCGTGGCATCCTTCTTCAAAAAGACAAAATGAAAGTGATACAATTCAAACACAAAAAACAACGAGAAAAAAATTAAAAGCAAAAAAATAAATAAATGCATTTATTTGTATTTAGTTCAGATTAAAAATAAAACAAAAAAGTTGCCGACAACAAGATGAAAATAAAAAATAAAACATCAAAGAAAAATGGAGATATGTTTTTTTTTCTATCGCTGCGGTAAAATTTGTAAAAGAAAGGGAATAAAGGTGTTTACAAATATTATAAATACACAACGTAAAAAAGTGCTCGTGGGAAAGTTGAACTAAAAAAATGTTTGACATTTATCTTTATTTTTTTTGTAAATTCTTAAAAATAAATGTTGCTTCTCATTTTATTTATTAATCACCATTTTGAATCAGAAATGGTTGAAGTTAGTCATTATTGGCTATACCGTAACTCAAAAAATTTTTATCTTATAAAATGTTTTCTAAATTTTATTTAAAAAAAGAAATGAATTTTTTTGTTTTAAAAATTTTATATTACCATTTTTTGCTCGAAGTAATGGCTACTATTTCTTCTCCCCCTTTTTTTTGTTTAAACGATTTAAAGCTATTTTAAAAAGGAAGTAAGGAGAAGCAACACGAACGCTTTTTTTGAAATTCCATCCGGAAAAGTCAAAATCGAACAAATTGCGTTTTTTCCCCTTTGCTTTGCATTTTTAAGTAGCAGCAAGCTTGATTTTGTTCAAAAAAATGACTTGTTAGTTTTGGAACTTTTGAAGGATTTAAAGCAATGGTCAAGAAAAAATAGTATATTCATATATGGGAAAAATGGACGATCGACAATTTCAAATAACCCCAGTCAATGAATGTCCTTAGATTTTTCTCCTTGAAAAAACGACAAAATTGGCCGGCCACTCAAAAAAATGCCATTCATCCATATTTGAAAATCAAATAAATCTCAATCGTGATTTCTTGGAAGACAAGGTCATTGAAAAAGCAAAGAAATATAAAATAAAAATACTCGACATTTTTCTCGCGCACAAGAAAGCAGAAAAGTCTTGAATTATGGCTGCTTTTTTTTTTTGCGCAATTGACTTATTCCTTCTCTTCCTTGATTCATTGAATGCTCGTCTCCCATGAAATAAAAAGCCAACAATCCAAAAATGGCGAGAAAAAAAAGTGCTCGAAATTTTTTTTTCTTTTATTTGTTTATTGAAGCGCTGTTAAAGACGCAGATTGACTTTGATTTGATTTTATCTTTTACTATTGAAAAAAAAGTGCTAAAAAACACAAAAAAGGAAATGAAAAAAAAGGCACAAATGAAAAAAAAACTAAACAAAACAAAAAGTTATCGGCAGCTTTTTGTAAAAATCAAAAAAGCTAACAAGCAACCGAAGGAATAAAGGGAAGAAATTTCCAGAAAATTACGACATATATGTTTTTTAATTTTTTTCTATTTAAACAAGTTTTTACATAAACCTGACCAAACAATATGAAATATCAAACATCATTATCCCTCAAAAATTTCTTCAAAATAAAGCGTCAATCTTAATTTACTTCGAAACACTTTCAAAAAAAAAAACTGGGAAAGGGTTTAACGGCATTCATCAGACAATCATTGAACCGAAATGCCGAGAAAAAAAATTTTCAAAGAAAAAATAATAAACGTTTGGTTTATAAACTTGGGAAATGCTTCATGAAAGAATTGAAAAAAGCTTAAAAATGTAAGAGTCTATTAAAAACCTATTATTTTCTTATAGTTTATTTTATGGAGGAAAAAATGAAACATTGACGTAACTAATAAAATTAGCTTTTTATGAATAAATAAATACATAGATGGATGTTTGAACCAAAAGCCGCGAGATTTTTTTTCTGTTGATAAGAAAGGCAAGAACCAGGAAGTAGGAGAAATTAAAGAAATACACAAATTACAGTATCAAAATTCTCGAAGGATTTTTTTAAAATAAATTTAGTTAAAAGTTTTCCTTTTACGATCCTCAGTGAAAAAAATAAAGAGTTTATTGTATTGAGTTTAAAATAACTCGGGTTTATTCCAAGATGCAAAAAAAGTAATTTTATTTTAGCAAAAAAAAGTTTTTTCCTTTCTTTTCTTAAATGAAATCAAACGCTTTTGACCTTTCGAATTTTTTCCCTTTCATTTCAAAGACCAAAGTGTTGCCAATTAAAAATCAAACAAAAAAAACTTTAAAAATAATTATTCTAAAAAAAAGTAATCAAATTTAAATTCACCCAGCAAAAAAAAAAACTAAAACTTTGCACAACGTTTTTTTGATTAAAAAAACTCGCATTTCTTTTTTGTTGATGTAAGCTACAACGGGCGATAAACACGCAAATTCAGGAACTTTAATTTTTTCGTATACAAAATACATAAAAAAAATAAAATAAGAAAAAATTAAAGGCATTTTTCATCCATTTCTTAGCAGCTTTTTTATGAGCTTGGGTTGTGGCTGTTCAATAAATAAAAAATAAAGGTCCATTGGTCAGTCATTCGTTAGCTAGCAAGGCGGTAGAACCAGCTGCTGCTGTTCCATTTTTTTGCATTCATTGCTACAAGCAAAAAAGAAATAAAGCTTTTTTTCATTTTTGAAAGAATATAAAGCTTTAAAAAAATTATAAATATATGTATATATTTTTTGTTGAGGGAGCTGCCATTATTTTTCTCGCATATACCAATTGGTGGTGATGGTGTCTTTGTTCCGGTGGTGGCCAATTTTGCAAAGTTTTTTTAGTTTATTTTTGTCACCTCTATCTCCTCACTCCTTATTTTCTTCCTTCCAAATTCCTTCAAATCAATGAGAGGAGACAAATTTCTTCACCATTCTCTATTAGAAAAAAAAGAGGAAGGAAGATGGCATTTTGACAAATGAGTATATTCCTCCAAAAAAGAATTATCGGCCAAAGGAGAAAGAAAAAACAACAAAAGTGTTAAGTTTCAATTAAAAAGTGAACGAACGAAGGAACGAACAAATGTTTTTATAAACTGCTTCTTTAAAAAAAAGTGCGGAATAAAAGAGAAATGCGAGAAGTAAGGCAAGCAGCTATAAACAACCACATGGGTCTTTAAATAAATTTATATACTAAAAAAAGAAAAAATATATACAATTTTCTTTAAGTCGGTTGGAGTTTGATAAATTGATATCAATTAGCAAGCAAATCGTTTAGTTAGCTAATGATGTTGTTGAAGTAAATTTATTATGAAATCAAAAAAATAATGATTGGATTAGCTTAGGCTTTTTTCCATTGTGATTATACATAAAATAATAATGTAAATCCCGATAAAAAATAACAAGGAAGTACGGTGCCTTAATTCCAAAAAAATAATAGAAAGCATAGTTCTTAATCGCAGGTATACTGTAATGAGATTCAAACCCGCATAAAACGATATTTACTTTTTTAATAGTTCTAAATGCCTTACTCTAAATAATAGTAAAAAAATAAGGATAAATATGGCTTTGATTTACAATGATCAAAATAGGAGCAAAAGTTTTATTTCACTAAATCTTCTTATCGATGGGTGATAAGTATTAGTTTTCAAAAAATAAAAAAACGAGGTGTGAAAAAAATTTCTCAGAAGACAAATCTTGTTCTAAAGCAAATTAAACAAACAAAAAAAGATAAATCACGTCATTTATTATATTTTTTTTACTTGATTGACTTTCAACTTATTTATAGTTATTGGTGGTGGTTGTATTCAAGATCGCGAGATAGAAAAAAAACCCAAAAAGGAAAAGTTTTTATTTGATTTGATTTTATGATTAAAAAAGTTTTCATGCGAGAGAAAAAAAATATAAATAAATAAAGTGCAAAGAAGTGGAAAATACGGAAAAAAAACTTTTTCTTCGCAAAAATAAGGAACGGTAAAAACAAAAAAGATTTTTCTTTACGATTTAGTAAAGTTCTGAAAATAGAAAAGTCTATGATAAACTTTGCAAAAAAATCTTGAAAGCAAAGATTGGATTAAAAATAAAAAAAATATGGCTGAATAAAGTCAAAGATTACAGAAAATGGAAAAGAATAATTTCAAACATTTTTGTTTTTAAAATTGTTTTAGTTTTTTTCCAGGTTTGCTGTTACATGCCCTTGTGGCTCGTAAACGTTCACTTTTATTGTTTTATTTTTATGCTTTTTTATGTGACATTTTCAAGCGCCACCACCAACTAAACATGTTGCACATAAAATTACGCGACCACAAACAAAAACAAAAAATGGGGTATATCAAAATGGATCGTAAAGATAATAACAACATGTGTCGTTTTGTAACAAAAAAAAGATGAATAAATTAATTCTTCTATGGATTCGAAAAATTTAACTAAAATGCAGTATGATTGATGTTCATAAAAAATGTCCAAACATTTTATTTACTTACAATTTTGCAACTATGATATCCAAAAAAAGCTTTAGCCATTCAAAAACCATACACTGTTTTTCACAAGCTAGATTCATGGGAAAAAATCTTGGCATTTTACTTTGCAATCCCAAAATTTGCATCACAGTCGATTGCAATTTGCAAACCTTTCAAATTCGTTAGTCTCGACGCTTTCATTATTTTTCTTTTCATTCATCATTTTTTGATTAAAGCGGTGGTTGTGGTCGACGACGTTGGTGAATTGAACAAATAACAAATTTCAAAAAGAAAAAATGCCTGAAGATTGGAACAATAACAATAATAAACCTTCTCATGCTGGTGTTGCTGGAGGAAAAGCTTCAAACGAAAAAGAAGAAAATAAAAGTGCTAAAGCTAAAGTTCCTGGATCAAAAGAAACACTAAAGAAAGATGTTGCTTCACCTAAAGTAAGTCTTTCTCATTTTTAATATTTCCTCTGCCTATGTATGAATTTTTAGATTGATGGTTCAAAGAAAGTGACAAGAGCTTCATCTGGTCCTGCTGCTGCTACTGCTACATCAACACCACCTCCAAAAGCTACTCCTGCTGCAGGTTTAACAACACCACCTCCGAAAGCTTCTGCTGCTACTAATACTCCTGATACACCTAAAAGTGAAAAGTCGAAAAAAGAAAGCAACAAATCATCAAAAAGTAAAAAAGAACTCACAAGCAAGAAGGAAGCACCAAAAAAGGTTATTTTTATCTTTGAAATTGTCATTTTATACATGCATGTATGATATTTCAGTTAATAATCAAAGAACTTATTCGAAAACACTTGCTTGCTGGTTCTGTTCGAATGGAATATGAATTATGGGAACTTCACCAACTTTTGGATTTGGCAAAAATATCAATGCAAAAGAAAGAAACACTCATTGAAGTTCGAGCACCAATAAATATTTGTGGAGATATTCAGTATGTTTGTTGTTGATATAGTATTTCTTATTTTAACTTTAATTTTCAGTGGGCAATATAGTGATTTGATGCGAATATTTTATGTTAGTTTTGTTTATGAGTGCTTTCGATAATTACTTGTTTGGTTTTTAGTCATGTGGTATGCCATTTAAATCTCGTTATCTGTTCCTGGGAGATTACGTGGATCGTGGAAGACATTCATTGGAAGTCATCGTGTTACTACTTGCTTGCCAAATTCAATTTCCTAAACATATCTTTTTACTTCGAGGAAATCACGAATTACCAAATATCAATCGGTAGCTTTCCTTTCTTTGTTCTATGATGATTTTCACGTTGATGCTTTTTTAGAGTTTATGGTTTTCATGCAGAAATTCGAACAAGATATCGCTCAATTCTAGAATCCAAACAACTTTATGATCATTTCAATCAAATTTTCTCCGAAATGCCATTAGCTGCCATCGTCGAAGGAAAAATATTATGTATGCATGGTGGATTATCTCCTGAACTCAATCATCTTGATGATATACGGAAAATCAAACGTCCAGTAACTACTCCTGTTGGCCTTGCACAAGACTTACTATGGGCTGATCCTGATCCTTTTGTCAAAGGTTTCCAACCTAATAAAATTCGTGCTGTTTCTTATGTATTTGGTGAAGATGCAGTTCATTCAAAAACAAAACAACTTGGAATTGATATGGTTATTCGTGGTCATCAAGTCGCTGAATTTGGTTATGAATTTTTTGCAAATCGTCAATTGGTTACTGTTTTCTCTGCTGCAAGATACCATGAAGAAATATGCAATTATGCTGCTGTTGTACAAGTTGATGCAAGTCTTGAACTTACTTTTATGCAACTCAAACCAAATGAATTTGATCACCATCAACTAATGAAAGAGAAAATTCCTGACACGGCTGATAATGATGAAGAAAATGAAGATGATACTCAAGCTGCTGGTGCAACTTCAAAGACAGGATCAAATTCAAAAAATGAAGTTGCTGAAAAATAATTATTACTCTAATAACGTATATTTCATTTACTAACAAAATATTGAATAAAGAGATTTTTTTTACCATTTTTGCGTTTTTCTAAAAATAACACAACTCATTTATTACATTGAATTTGTTTTATTATTTGGTGACATATAATAGGATCGTATCTTACAGAGGTGATATTATTTTATTAAGAGCTTTGCATTATCACCTTCAATGAAAAATAATATATGAAACAGGCACATTTTCTGATGGATCGAAGGTCCCTCGCTTTGCCTCTATTGTTTAATTAATAATGCACCATAAAAAACAAAAGGAAATAACAAACTACCTTTTTCAATAGTTAAAAAGTAAAAAACAAATGAAAAAATTGCAGTATGACTTTTAAAAATTTTGATTATGTTATCCAAACAGAAAAAGCCTTCATCGAATTCAAAAATGAAACCTTTTTTTCACAAGCTTTTTCTCAGCGAGAAATTTGCTTTGAACTTTGCGAAATCAACCCTAAAAATTTGCATCACATTCGATTGCAAAACTTTCAAATTCATCGTCTCAATTTTTCACCA
The DNA here is from genome assembly GCA_028622995.1 of Panagrolaimus kolymaensis. NCBI lineage: Eukaryota > Metazoa > Nematoda > Chromadorea > Rhabditida > Panagrolaimidae > Panagrolaimus > Panagrolaimus kolymaensis. The sequence continues at coordinate 2,799,546 of JAJQJQ010000006.1, forward strand.
TTCATTTTTTTCACTCATTTTTTGATTGAAGCGGTGGTGGTCGTCGAAGTCGTTGGTGGATTGAACAAATAACAAATTTCAAAAAGAAAAAATGCCGGAAGATTGGAACAATAACAATAATAATAAACCTTCTCATGCTGGTGCTGCTGATGGAAAAGCTTCAAACGAAAAAGAAGAAAACAAAAGTGCTAAAGCTAAAGTTCCTGGATCAAAAGAAACACCAAAGAAAGATGTTGCTTCACCTAAAGTAAGTTTAATAAACAAAGTTTTGTCTTTTACTTTCTGAATATTTTAGGTTGATGGTTCAAAGAAAGAGATAAAAGCTTCAAATGGTCCTGCAGCTGCTTCTTCAACTTCAACGCCACCTCTTAAAGCTCCATCACCAAGTTTAACACCAGCTTCAACACCTGCTGCTACTACTTCTGATTTACCTAAAAGTGGAAAAGATTCAAAACCTAAAACTGATGTCAACATATCAAATAGTAAAAAAGAATCCACAAGCAAGAAAGAAATTCCAAAAAAGGTTTATTTGTTTCGTTTTTAACACTTTGTACATAATTTTTTTTTCAGTTAATAATCAAAGAACTTATTAGAAAACATTTGCTTGCTGGTTCTGTTCGAATGGAATATGAATTATGGGAACTTCACCAACTTTTGGATTTGGCAAAAGTTTCTTTGCAAAATAAAGATACACTCATTGAAGTTCGTGCACCTGTAAATATTTGTGGAGATATTCAGTATGCTTGTTTCTTTTAGATGCATTGTCTTTAATTTTTTGTTGATTTTTTCAGTGGTCAATACACCGATCTGATGCGAATATTTAACGTTCGTTTTTTAATAGAAGTTTTTATCATTAATTATTTGGTTTTTAGTCATGTGGTATGCCATTCAAGTCTCGTTATCTGTTCCTGGGAGATTATGTGGATCGTGGAAGACATTCATTGGAAGTCATCGTGTTACTTCTTGCTTGTCAAATTCAATTTCCTAAACATATCTTTTTACTTCGAGGAAATCACGAATTACCCAATATCAATCGGTAAGTTTTTATTTTTACTTTAGATGAAATTTTCTTAACTAATGTAATTTTAGCGTTTATGGTTTTCACGCAGAAATACGAACACGATATCGCTCAATTCTTGAATCCAAACAACTTTATGATCATTTCAACGAAATTTTCTCAGAAATGCCATTAGCTGCCATCGTCGAAGGGAAAATATTATGTATGCATGGTGGATTATCTCCTGAACTCAATCATCTTGATGATATTCGAAAAATCCAACGTCCTTTAACAGTTGCTCGTGGCATTGCACAAGATTTACTCTGGGCTGATCCTGAATCTGGTGTCAAAGGTTTTCAACCAAATAAAATTCGCGCTGTTTCTCATGTATTTGGTGAAGATGCTGTTCATTCGAAAACAAAACAACTTGGAATTGATATGGTTATTCGGGCTCATCAAGTTGTGGAATTTGGTTATGCTTTTTTTGCAAATCGTCAATTGGTTACTGTTTTCTCTGCGGCGAGATATCATGAAGATTTATGTAATTATGCTGCTGTTGTACAAGTTGATGATCGTCTGGAACTTACTTTTATGCAACTCAAACCATGTGAATATGATGAACAAACTAAATCAAAAATTGTTCCTACTGCTGATTGTGATGAAGAAAATGATGATGAAATTCGTGCAACTCCAATTCCTTCAACACCACTTTTAAAAGATGAAGAAGGTAGCGCTGACTCCAAACACTTTACATTCAAAAGATGACTAATTCAACATTCATACTAAATAATTATTGTAATAACGTATATTTCATTTATTAACAAGATTGAATAAAGATTTTTTTCCACTTTTGTTTTCACTATTTTTATGCTTTTTTTGAAACCTTTTCGTCGATAGCTTTATTTAAAGCTATTGATGTTTTGTTTTTTTTTATCTGCACATATATTTTCTCAACATTTGAATAAAAACGGTATCAATGTGCTTTTAAACAATCATAATTTATCTTGAAATACTATTTATTCTTTTTTATTAATAGCAGGCGATAAAAGTAAACAAAAATTACAAAAACAAAAAAGTAAAGGAGAGATCATTTTTGGTTTAAAAAAGGTGGAGGAGAATATTAAGCCCGTCGGAAGCCACCCATCGCTCCCATCATAGCACCCATCATGGCGCCACGAAATGCACCTTGAACTCCACCTTGTTGGCCTCCACCGCCACCCATGCCTCCTCCTAAAATTAAAAAGTTTAGTTATTTGCTTTAGAAGCAACCAAAAAAAACATACCATAGTATGGTCCTCCACCGCCATAAGGTCCCATTCCTCCACCACCATAATGCTCATCATGATGATGATGATGATGATAATCACCTCCATAATTTCCATAATATGGATTACCACCATACCATTGACCAATCACGGAACCAAAAAGAGCAATCAAAAAAGTGAAACAAAGTAAACCTTTCATTTTTTTTCTTTCAAAAAATCTGATTTATGCTTACAAATTTCCCAAATATTGAACTCATATTTATACCCGAAAAAATTTGTTGGTCCTCAATGATTATACATATTAGAAGCTTTTACGAAACTGTGACCTTCCAAAATATGATAGATATGCTAAACGAAAAACAAAAAAATAAATAAAGCAAATTCGATTTTCAAAAAAGTAAAAACTAGTTTAAAGTTCCAAAAACAACGTCGTTTGTCGTCGGTCGAAGAACAAGTTTTTTTCTTCGTCAAAAAAAGTCTTTGTTGTTTGGCTAATTAAGGTTTCATATTAAAAAAAGTGTGCTTGAACCAAATTTTATTTATGAAATCAACAAAAAAAATAAAAGCAAAAAAATAAAAAAAGGTAAAAACAAAATCAACAGCAGCACCTAGATAAAATTTATCTTTGATAATCAACTTTTTTTGTTATGAAATTTATTTGTTTATTTATTTTTTTCCTATACCAATGCTAAAACATGTTAAACAAAAATTGAAACCAAATCCGCCTCCTCCTCCTGATGGATATGATGGGTAATAATAGGATGAGGGATAATAGGATCGATAATAATAGGTTGGTTGTTGTTGGTAATAATAACTGAAAATATTTTGATCAAAAATCAAAGAAAAAAATTATGAAATCTACGAATAATGAATCTTTGATCAAAATTGAAAAATGAATATTATTAGTTTCAATTGTCGCAACAAAATTCATAAATCCCTTATTATTATTACTTACCTTGGCTGCTGATAATAAGGTTGTTGATAATAAACTTGTTGCTGTTGTTGTTGCTTGGGATAATAATGTTGATTTTGAACTTGATAATAATGGTATGTTTGAGGCTTATAAATTAATGAATCTGCTTCCGCATGAAAATCTTCTTGAAAATTATATCGAGTTGATTTTCGAATTGAAGCTCCTTTTCCAGAAATTTGAGAAATAAAAATTGCAAAAAATAAAAAATAAAACCAAAAATCATTTTGAAAACTCATTTTTGTGTTTCATCGAAAAAGAAAAATGATTGCCAAAAATAAATTTTTTCTCGTGCTTTTTTTATTTTTGAGTTAGAAAAAAATGCCAAAATAAAGCCGTTTAGCGTCAAGGTTAATTGCCTTATATTGTTGTTGCTGTTTTACATTTTTTTTTTCGAGGCAAAAATTTTGATGCTGCCATTTTTATTTGAGTTAAATTTTTGTTAGGGAAAAAAAGCGAATGTAAGAAAGAAGAGTTTTGGACAATAAAGTAAAACAAAACTAGTTTTAAATTTCATTCATGATAATGTGGCTCTCTTGGGTTTTTTCCTTGAACCATCATTTCTTTCATTTGTTTGCCAATCTTCAGCAAAACATGAATAAATTTTATATGCACTTTTATTAGTTTTTTTTTAATTTTATTTTCCTGACCTTAAAGAAAGATTTAAAACAAAATATCGTTTAGGTCAATCCACATTTGATTATGTTTTTAGAGATTATTGAAGAAAAAATAAAGATAAATGATAAATGAGATAAAGTTTTTATAGGCAAAATGAAAAATAAAAATCATAACCGAAAAAAGAAAAGATAAAAATAATGGATGAAGAAGAAGAAGACCTCGATCTTGATCTTTACGTACAAATCTTTGTAACTATAAAATATGAGTCCTTTTTGGATTGTAGCACTTATGCATGCAATTGATGGATAAAGGCGGGAGATATATTCTCATTTGATCTAATTTTTCATTTATTTTCATCGATATAAAAGTGGCATAATTTGAATCAAAAAAAGATAAATCCACTTATTTTTTTCAGTGAGTTGTTGCTACTTCTGCTGCCAAAGTTGAAGAAAAAAAAGAAGAATGAAAATTTTCCTTGTTTCCATCATTGCTTTGGGTGTTGCTGTTGCTGGAGCATTCCCTTCACCGTGAGTTTCTCTTTTTTTATTTTTGTTTGCAAATTTTAAATTTCTTTTTTGCAGTTATTCCGGCAGAAATCTTGAACGTTTAAGACGCCAATTAACTTCTTCAACATATGGTAGCACAACTTATGGAAGCACCGTAGGTGGATTAGGAGGAACTGGTTCCACTTTTAGCAGCAATCGTCAAACCGTTTCATCCGTTGGAACTCCAATTTCCACCGTTGGAACACTTGGTGGCGGTCTTGTTGGAACTCCCATCTCAACTGTTGGAACCCTTGGAGGCGTTGGCACTCCCATCTCAACTGTTGGAACGTTTGGTGGTGGCCCAGTAATTAGTGGAGTTCCAATCAGCACTGTCGAAACTGTTGGCGGAGGCATTGGAAGTCCAATCATTGGAGGAGGACTTCCTATTTCAACCGTAGGTCAAACTTATGTTGGAAATCCCGTTGTTGGAGGAGTCACTACTCTTGGAAATGTTGGAACCGTAGGTACTCTTGGAGGCATTGGTGGCGTTGGAAGCAGCAGCCGAACTGTTACCTCCACAAACACAAATGTCGGAGGACTTGGCGGCCTTGAAGGTCTTGGAAGCACTCATGAACGCACAGTTGTTACTCAAACTCAACTTGGTTAAATATAAAAAAATATAAAACTTGTGTTTATGATTTTTGATTGATTGATTATGTAAGATTTTAGCAATAAAAAATAAAATTAGTAATAAATGGTGGATTTAAAAATTTTTTTTGCCATTTTTTCAACATAAAATCGCAATACCAAAAGACAATGTAAAAAAAACAATATTTACGGTGTGAGTTTTTGATTGGTTTTATTATTTGAAACATGACTCAAATAAATATTACATTACAAAAATTATTCATAATTTGAAAATAAAATGTTGAAAGAATTAATCAATTTACGCGTTAATAATAACATGACTTTAAATGATTCATCGTTGTTCGAAATTTTCCACTGGGAAAAATTGTTTTTTAAAAATACACTAAAATTAACAAATTTCGAGGGGTTTATTTATTTAATCGCTATTTAAAATTTGTAAATCTATTATGACAAATAAATGAACACATCAAAAGTGCAGCAACAAATATGAAAAAAAAAATGAAAAGAGACAATGGAACTCTTTTTTTGTGTATTTTTTTTTTTTTGAATTTAGCCAATTAATGAAGAGACAGACAGACATTGCCTGACTCATTAACCCTTTTTTTCAATCAGGAAATCAGGTGCAGTGATCAAAATCACAACGATAAATGATAAGAATTTTGAAAAAAACCAATCCCTTATTTTTTGCTATAAAACTATAAAATTGGTAAATATTCTCCCACGTGTGTTTTTGTTTTGCTAATTTTTTTTCAGACTAAATTTTGTTTGATTTTCAATTTATTTTTATTAATCTTTTCCAAAACATTACTAATTTTTTTGTAATATTTATCCAATTGAGTCAAATACAAACAAATAACATATTTTTTGGGCGTGACACGAGGATGTTAGTATCGAAAAAAATAAAAAACAAAAATACTCCTCCATTTCGATGAATAATTTATTTTTTTGAAGAATATAAAAGCTGACGATTAACTTTGATTTTTAATTGCTTTTTTGAAGCTTTGAAATTTTTTCTGTGAAACCATGAAGAATTTTATTATTTCAGAAGTTTTATTTTTATTTTTGTTTTCTATGGCTTCTGTTAGCCAGGGAATAAAAGTTCAAACGACGGGTGATCCAAATTTTCCAAAAGATTTATCTCAAACACTCGTGGAAACTTGTAAAAGTGTTTATCCGAAAATTAAAGATTATTTTAATAAAAATGCTCCAGAATCCATTACATTTAAATATGATGCATCATATGATGGAGTGGCATATAGCTCTGGACCTATGACCGTATTTAGTTCCAAATATATGACCGAACATCCAAAAGATATCGATGTTGTAACTCATGAAGTCACACATATTATTCAAGCATATCCAAAATATGATCCAAGTTGGCTTGTTGAAGGAATAGCAGATTTTTCAAGATTCAAATTTGGCGTGAATAATGCTGAAGCAGGATGGAGTTTGCCTGAATTTGATGCAAAACAGAAATACACTGATTCTTATCGAATCACTGCTCGATTTTTGGCGTGGCTTGATAAACATTATAATGGAATCGTGCAAAAACTTGATTCAGCTATGCGTGATTCAACTTTTAATAATAATGAAACATGGAAAAGTATCACTCAAAAAACTGTGGATGAGTTATGGAAGGATTATGCAAATAATCCAAATCTCTAATTTTAACAAAAAATTTGTTTGTATTAAATTTTGTTATAAAATAAATAATAAACGCCTTAAAATTTATGAAATATTTTATGATATTTATTTCACTGCTTTAAATTATTATATGATTTTTTTAATGAAAAAAAAAGAAGAAAAAAGTAAAAAAGTTATCCAGCCAGCCGGAATCGAACCGGCGGCATTAGGACCTTGTGACTCAAACATTACATGTTCGAATCATATCCCATACTCTACCACTGAGCTATGGCTGGAACAAAAACATATTTTTTATTTTTCTTTTTAAAAAATAAAAATTAAAAAAGAATTTACTTGCATTTTAAAAAAGCCTTTCTGAAGTTTAAAGAGTTTGATACTTTTGAAAAAATGCTAACGCAATTAATTATCAACAAACCGAGGGGCTTATAAATAAGGTTGTGATTCCAGAAATAAATAGTGAAAAAAAAGATGAAAATTTTAGAAATTAATCTTTGCATATTTTAAAAATATATTCCCCACATGTAAGGTGTGAACGATTTCTTAAATAATTTAGCTACAGCTTATCAACAAGCACTTTCATGCTTTCTTGTAGACAAAATTTTTTTTTGTATCAGTTCAACAAAAAATCGTAAATTTAATGGAAATTTTTGACTTATTTTGTATGCTGCTTTATTTGATATTGTTAATTCAACTTTCTATGTAATGGTGCTTGATTTCTTGTCCATCATTGTCTTCTTTCTGTGATTTCGTGGAGAAAATTAAAAAAAAAATTTCATTCTGAAAAATAGAGAATATTTCAATGGTTTTTTATTTTATTAAAAAAGAAAGATGTCTTTTCTTTCTGCAAAAAAATGGAAAAATATTTGCTGGAAGTGGGATTTGAACCCACGCCCTCATTCGAGGAGTAGAAAACCCCGTCTCGCATATAATGCGTAAGAGAATAAACTCTTGAGTCTACCGCCTTAGACCACTCGGCCATCCCAGCATATTTGTTTTGTTCATCAAACTTTTTTTTATGTCTGTGTCCTTTTTTTCAAAGTCAAGGCCTTGCAAATTGCAATATCAAAAAATGAATTTAAAATTTACAAAAAAAAATTGTTTTGTTTCTAAAATTAATTTTGTGTTTGTCACCCACAGATGTAAAAATTTTTGTTTTTCTTTATTATCATTTTTAAAAGAAAAACTTTTTACACATTATGAAACATGATATTTATTTTTTTAGGGTTTTGATTCTGTCACTCATTTTCACGTCAGAAAGTGTCAAACGAAAGAAAAAAAAATGTTCCGCATCATTCAAAAAGTTTTTTTGTTTGTTTCATGTCAATTTTTGAGTTTGTTTCTTTTACAACAACAAAAAATTAAGTAAAAGAAAACTAAAACATTTCAGAAAAAAAGAAAAACGAAAAAAGCGAAGGAGTTGTAAGCAACCAAAATAATGTTGTTGGAACACATGTCAAATATCAATCTTCGTTTCTAAGCATATATATTTTTTTTGTTTGCACTTTTGTCTCATTCCCGTCAAATGTTATTCTTAAGAATCTATCCATAGTTTTCTTCTTCCTTGCTGCTTTTTAAGTTACTTGGGTCATTTGATAAGAGAGGTTTAGAAGAAACAAAAATAAAATATGTGTCAAAGCTGTTTTTACTTATCAAACTTAAAAAAAATGGGATTAAACTTCTCAAAGATTAGTTGTTGTGATTAATTGAAATGTTTTGTTTTTGTTATTTGAAAAAAAAATTTATTGCTTTCTCTCACTTTTTTGTTATTTTCAAAAATAAAATTGTTTGAAATAAAGAAAATTTAATGAGATGATTTTTCTTTTTGGTTAATGATCAGGGAAACCTTGTGAACTTGGAAAGGTATTAGGCTGATATCGGTTTTATAACTACTAAGAAGAAGCTCTGAAGTTACTAAACCCAAGCAAGATAGATATAATCAAAAAATTTGTTTGTTGATTTTTAAAAACCTCCATAAATGGCAACAAAATTTTACTTTAAACGCTTTTTGATTATTTTTATATTTCCCTTTTAAAAAATAATTAATTTCAAAGAACTGTTTTTTAGTGCCATTTGGGACCTCGTTATTATTATATTTTGACTTCCAAAAGTTAAAGTCAAAAGCAATTGTTATTATTTTTTTGGATGGACTTTGAAAAAAAACATAAGAATAAAAGGAAGAACTTTTGTTCATTCATTTTGGCGCCCCTTGGAGGAGTTTTTTTTTGTTGTTATTTAGTTGAAAGAATGAAGAAAAGAAAAAATGCCTACTAAAAAAAATAAGGTCTTTACTTTCTTTCTTTTTTTGTTATTTTCATCTTCTGGGGCTTACATATTTTCTTATTTATTGGAGGGTTTAAACTTTAAAGCTACTTTATTTTCTAGCTTTTGGAGTTAAGATTTTTTTTTGGCTATTTGAAAGATTTTTTTAAAGTACGGAATTTCTAAAAAAGAAACACATTTTATTTTATTTTTTTGTTGCTTTTTCTTATGGGTTTTTGACTTTTCGTTTATTTCTTCTTTTTTATATGTTGTTTCTTTTTTGTTTCTGACAAATATAATAATCCCAGATTTTTTTTCTTCTTCTTCTTGTCATCCTCGATTTGCCATAGGCAATTTTAAAGTCACATTAAAATAAAAAGAAAGACGTTTATTCAATGGTCCTCAAAAAAAAATTTTTGAAATGAAAATCGTCATTTTCCGTTTCGGCTTTTTTATAAACATATAAAACTGCCACTATCATCAAAATCCCAAATTTTTCAATTTTCAACCAAAACAAAAAAATGTGATTGGTTTTTTTCGGGTTATTTTTTTTTGTTTGCGACGACGACCCACAAATTTGTTACTCCTTTTTTTTGTTGCATAGTTTTTTTTTCGCCCTTGCCTGAACATTGGATTGAATAAATTAAGTGGAAGAAAAAATTGAGTGGTGGCAGTAATGCGAAAAACTTAGCTTTTTATCTTTGAAGAATAACAAATCTTGAATTTCTTACTCTTTTGGCAGCGAATTTTTCGTCTCCGCCATCGACGACACATCGCTTTGGAGGAGGATGTTTCCATCGGCAAAAAAAAATATTTAACATACAAACTTCTTTTTTAAAGACATACTTTACTCGCTATGATTTTGAGCATTTTTTTTATGTTAAAAGTGCTTTGACAACTTTGAGATGACTTTTGCACTTTGAGGAAAAAAGTAGTTAATTGATAATAGTAGAATATGTAATTTCAAAGTGTCATTGAAATCTATGAAAGATTCTTTCCATTTCTTCCGGAAGTAATTTTTGGATGTGGCCATCACAGAGAAAAATGTTACATTTCTTTCCGCTAAAATTTTGATCCTTAAATTAAATTATTTAAATTTGATTTGTTTTAATCTATGAAAAAATTTTTGCACCAATAATCAAAAAAACATTTGCCTTTTTCGACGCTGCAAAATCCACGACTATTATTGCTTTTTTTTTATGCCTCAGAAATTTTTTGCAAAAACTTTGGACCTTCTAACTGAAAACAAAAGTCTTTCATCTTTGATCCTTGCAAAACGAATTTTCTTCCAACTTTTTTTTTACGCAGATAACTCTTCCTCAATTCCTTACATCACTTTTTTTTATATCTTCCTCCTCATCAATTTCACAAAAAAAAAAAAAGTTTTATTCTCGTAAATTTTTACAACTTTTTTTTTATTTTCCCCACTAAAGAAAAGTAAAAAGTAAGTAAGTCCATTTTATGGCTAATTTATTTTATTTTCTTCTTTTTTTTATATTATCAAACCAGGGCCACAAATTGCAGTTGGTCATCATCACTGTGTTGTGACATTCCATTTTGTTGTTTTTTTATTTGCTTCAAAAAAAAGGAATTCCGCAGTGAATTAAATTTCATTTCCTTTTTTGGCAATTTCATTTTTTTTTTGGAGGCGCAAAGAAAACTTTTGTTTCTCTGCCTTCTTTTTTTTTGTTTTGATGCCGCCGTCGTTGATGCTTCTGCCAAAATACGAGAAAGTACGACATTCAGTTTTTTTCTTCTAAATTGTTTGTTTAAATTTGTCAAAAAATCAAGTTTTTTTCTTATTAAAAAGCGGGAGTCCCAATTGTCGCCAATTTCTTAAAAAATTTTAAAAAACATTTATTTATTTATTGTTGCTTTCCAAAGAAAAAGCAGCAACTGACCAATAAAATTTCCTGTTATTGTTAAAAAAAAGTCTGAATAAAGCAGTGAAGATAAAGAAATTTAATGCAAAAGTAAAGTTCAAAAAGTTTAGAGTACTTTAAAAAATTTTGATGTTTTTTTTCTTCTCAAGGTTCAAACATTTTTATACACAGAAAAATTGAAAATATTTCTTCGGTTGTTTTTTTATTAGCTTTCTAAAAATCATGCCTTTGTTTTCTGTTTTTTTTTTGTTTTTATAATATTTTCTTGTAAGCAAATTCTAAGAATCATCAAAAGAGTCTCTATGTGCCATTTTTAATCTTAAAACTTTTTTTTATAGCACTCGTATGACACCTTATTTTTCTCCTCTTAATTTATTATACCACCAAAGTTTGAACATTTATCTTTTACGATAAAAATATAGTAGTTTTATCTATTTTTTAACAAACTCATGAGAGAGAAGAACTCATAAACATTCCTAAAAAGTTTTTTTTAAAGAAATGCATTTTAAACGAAGAAGGCATAAACACTTTTGACCAATTTTTTAATTTCACATTCGTCTTTACTCTTTTGCACTAACGGTTGTTTTTTTTTTTATTTTCGTTATTCACCTGCAAAAAATTTTACATTTACATATTTTAATTTAAATACATCTAAAATAAATTCATGTTACATATAAAATTGTAATAATCGAGAGAGGCTGGTAGTGCTATTATAAAAAGCTTTATTACAATTTTATTTTAATGAGATTGTCATAATCTCCCATGCCATTTTTATTTCTTATCCATATTTTTTCGTGTTTTAATGTTTTCCTCTTTCCTCGATTGTCATTTCAAATCAGCGTATGTTTTTTAAAAGAAAAAAATATTTTCATAATAAAATCTTCTTAAATTTTTTGAAACTCATTCTACCGTAACAATAACAACAACATTGTTGCGTAGCAGAGAAATTTAATCTTTAGTTTTTAACCAAAACAGAAAAAGACAGCCTGCCTGCGCACTTTGTATCTTCTTTTTTTTTTGAATTTTACACCCTTGAGTAAATTTTTTTTATTTTTAGTTAAAAAAATTTTCTTGTAACTTATAAATTAAGTTTTTATTTTAATTAATTAAAAATGTTTAAACTTTACTTATAAAATTAAATAGAGACAAATTATTTCTCTGAAACATTATCCTTGCAAAAAAAGATTCTCAGAAATTAAACTCAAAATTCAGAAAATAAAAAAAATACAACCTCATTCTTTTTTTCTGTATATGTGGGTATTTTTAGAAATACTATTATTAATATATAAAAAAACTACATAAATTTTAACAACTTTTTTTATTTTGTTTTTTTAATCTTAAAAAAAATGAAAAACAAAAAAATTATATATTTGTATTTAATATTTAAAAATGCAAATGCTTAAAAATGTTAATAACAAAACAAAAAAGTTTTTCGTTTGTTACGTAAAAAAACAACCCCGCCGCTACCTCAACCTTCTCCATCTAAAAAAAATTTAAAATTATCATTTTTTATTCGCTTTGCACTTTTCTCTTTCTCCTAAATTTCTAAACTATTTTTATTTTTTTAAATGGAAGGTTTTTTCTAATTAGGATAGCATTGCAAAAATGAGACATTGAGTGAGTGAGTGGTAAGTTTGATCATTTTACAAATTGAGAGCGTTGGCTTTTTAGTTGCAAAGCTTGTTTTTTTTTTTTTGAGTTATTTTTGCTAACTTTTAAAAACAGTGAACTACCACGCATGATTAAAAAACCATTAGATACTTTCTCACTATTTTTCTTGGTGCTAAATATAAAGTTTTGAAATTCATTAAAGGACCCTGGTCATTTGATCTTTTTTTCAAACTCGCGTTTGATTATTCCCTCATGCCGCAATATTGCAGAGCCCGTAAAGTACAGTAATTTGACCGTAAAATTACTGTACATTACTGTACTTTACGGGCTCTGCAATATTGCGGCATGAGGGAATAATCAAACGCGAGTTTGAAAAAAAGATCAAATGACCAGGGTCCTTTAATATTGAAAAAAAGAAACAACAAAAATAATATAGAAAAAAATAAAACAACCAAAGTGGAAGGATTTAAATGATTTTTATTTAATTTTTTTGTTTGTTGCCTGTGTGTGTTTTTAAATAATCATTGGATTGGAAAAGAAAAATTAAAATATGATAATTTTGTGTTTAAAAATAAAGTTTTTTATTATTCGTCCTCATTTATTATGAACCCAAAAATTAGATGCTTTAAAAAAATAAGAAAAGATGTAAATTGTTTTTTTAATAACGCGTATTTAACATCCAATTTAATGGTTGGTATCATGGGGTAACTTGTTTTTAAAAAAAGGGGAAAAATTGTTATTAAGATAAATGGGTATTTTTTAATTTTAGCCAACATAGAAAAAAAGTTAGTTCAGATTTCTTTTTTCATAGCTATTTGCAGATTTTTTTTTGTTGCTTTGCCTTTTGCAGAAAAAACTAAAGTGTTTTCAAAATCTTTTGTTATGCGTTTTATTTGAGACTTTTATCTATGAAAATTTTGTTTATATTAATTTTCGTTTTTTAAAACTCTTCAGAAAAATTTATTATTTTTTGAATGCAAAAAAAAACGAAAAAAATGCCAGCCAGCCGGATTCGAACCAGCGACCCTTGTAATTGGGATTTCATCACGAAGAAATACCAATCACACCACTCTACCTCTGAGCTGTAGCTGGAACAAAAAGGCATATTTTATTTTGCTTTTTAACAAAAGGATTTTGAATTTATTTGCACCACGGGCGACAGGCATATTAGAAGGTTGAAACTTTTTTCGATAGCTTTTATTTTTAAATGCAAGAGCAATTTAAAGTTATTAGATAAAAACCTATAAATTCTATTGTATCGTTTTATTCATTTTTCATAGAAATATTTATGTTAGAAATTCCACCATGTCATCATCTTTTTTTAAAACTTTTTTGATCTCTAAGAATCTGTTGTTAATGATCCCTTAAACTTTTTTTGTATAAACAAAAAAACAGTTATTTTTCCTCGAAAAAATTTTTGCAAAAAAAAATTAATGCTTTACGTTATCTATCTATTTTCCCTTGAGAATTTTATTTTTTTTGACTAACAAAACTCGCGCTACTTTTAATTTTTTATTTTATCGTTTTTATCTCATTTGTTGTTTGTTCATTACTCTTTGAAAAAAATAGGCGTTAATTTGAAACACTTTTCATCCGATTAAAGTCATGCTTCTTTTTTCATTTACTTTTTGTCTTTTAATTTTTTGTTTTGTTTTTTTAAAGTTCATTTACGTGGCCTCGTTTTTTCCATTTTTGTTTTAGGCTTATTACCCTAAAGCATTATTTTAGACAGACTTGACGACGACAGTTGTAAGTAGCAAGTAAATGACATAAAATAAAAGAGGATTTCAACAAAAAAGTAAAAAAAAAAAAAAAGTAAGTAAGAAACATTTTTGTGTGAAAAAAAACTAAAGTAAAGGGGCGGCTAACTGACTTTCATAGACTTCGATTTTGACTTTGACTCGAAACTCGGAAGCTTTTGAGTGATAAAAAAATTTAAAGTATGTAAACTTTAAAACAAAATATTTGAAGATAAAACGAACGTTTATGAGAAAAGTTAATTTTATTTTTTGTTTTTGCCAGAAGGGCTTCTGAGTTCTCAAACTTTTTATCATGTAATAAAATTTTATTTTAATTCCAAAATGGGTGGTAAAAAAAAGGAGGAAGAAATTTTATGTTTATGATGGGTTTGCTTGCTTTTGAAATTTGAGGAACTGGGTTTTTTTCCATTAATTATTATCGCGCGCGTCGTTGTTATTTTTTATTTGAAGAGGATTAAAAATCTAAAAAACTTTTGTAGCCCCTTTTTTTTTACATATTTTTCTCTATGTGTTTTTAAAACATAGTCAGTCTATAAATTTTTATTTTTCAAATTCAATCAATCTTATCATCCTTGATTTAATAATCCATCGTTGACAAAAAAAAATTTTTTTGAGTTCCGTCTTTCATGTTCTTTGCTTTTCAGCTAACTTTTTTTCCTTTACTTCGACTTTCTTCCGTTCATCATCTTTTTTTTTTTGGAGAGGGCTTTTTTGCTTCTAATATTTTTTTTGACTGAAATCAGCTCAAATTAAATTACCCTCTCTCATCATCCAAGATATTTTGCTATTTGGCTATGCCGCATCAAAGAAAAAAAGTTATCCAAATTTTTGCCTTAAAACAAAAAAAGCACAGAAACTTTACATTTTTTTTACTTTTTACTTTTTGGCTAAAAATTTTTTATATAAAACTTTGATATTTTTCTGAAAATCATTTTTGGCGGTGTTAAAAGTTTTTTTAAATTCTTTAAAAATATTTATTTCTTTAATAATTTGAGATTCCCATGACTTTTGGCATCTAGATTATTCTTTTAGCGCCTAAAAAATTATTCAATGCTTTTTTCCAAATAATAACTCATTTTCTATTCATCGAGCTATTTTCTAATTAGCTAAGGCTTTTTTATTTTTTAAAAGCTATAAATAAAGTTCGAGAAAATTAAGAAACAATTGAGAAATTAAAAAAGAAGCTTTTGCATTAATACAGATTATTATTATTTTGGAAAAAATGGAAATTTCGTGCTTTTTATTTTTTCAGAGGCTTCCAAACTAACTAAAAAAACTTTGAATTTCAGAATTTTCTATTTCGGGTAAACCCTAACTTGCCCCATATTCTTGCCAAAAAAAACTTATTTTCTTTAATGGATTTGATTTGATTATATTACTGTTAAAAAAAAAGGTGGTTCATCACAATAAACAATAAACAATGAACGGTGGACTTTGTGAAATTGGTTCAATACCATTACCAAATTCTACATGGCTTATTGGTGCCATTCATACTTTTCAATCTGGTTATGGTAATATTCATCCATATCTTGCTATGATGCTTTGTATTGCAGGTGAGTCTCCTACCAGAATTTTTTTATATAGAGAATATTGGCATTTTTAGGAACATTAATGAATATCATAACTGTAATAGTATTAACAAGGCCACAAATGATTTCACCTGTAAATGCTATACTTTGCGCGGTGGCACTATGTGATATTTCAGTTATGTCAAGTTATTTTATATTTGTTGTACATTTTTTATTATCCGCTGCAAATCGATGTGAACCATCTGATTACTCATATCCATGGGCATGGTTTACTATGTTTCATGCCCATTCAAGTGTGATATTTCATGCAACAAGCATTTGGCTTACGGTAAAATATTTCATCCCCAAATTTGCCTCTCATCATAAAAATTTTAATATTAATTTTATTTAGGTTACATTAGCACAAATTCGGGTATTTACCATTCGTAAAGCCACTACGGGTCCAATCAGTACTATAACAGTTCGAAATACAGCAATTGTTAGCTTTGTCACATGTTTAATTATGGTTGTAGTAAATTTACCAAATTTTTTAACTTTTGAGGTTTGTAATACTTTTTTTCGTTTGTTTGTTTTTTTTGATAAAAATTGACAGTTGAGGGTGCCGCTGTAATTTAATTATTCTTTGACGCTTTTTAAAATTTGCCACAAGGGATGATTCTTTTCTTTTTTGACTTTCTCTTTTTTATATTTTAGTTGGTCAAAGAAATATTACTTTTTCCCCATAAACTTTTTTGTTTTCATGGAATTTATAATTACGTCAGAATTATATTAATTCTGTGAAGGAAAAAAATAACTTTGAGTCTCTTTTTTTTTGAAAATTTAGCAAAAAAATTTATGAATTTTTTTTTCAGATAGTTGAAATCCCAGCACCCGCATATTTAACTTGTCTTAAACCCATCACAGATGACATAATTGATATTGATGATTTAGCTCTTAAAAATCTTACTACGGCAATTCCATTATTAAACAGTAATACCAACACAGAAAATGCATTTATTGAAGCAATTTTAAACAGCTCAACTTCTTCAGAATCAGAATTTTCAAGCAGCATCATTGATGGCGAAGATGAATATTTTAATGATACTGGACCCGTAGTTTATTCTGTAAGAGCTCATGAAAAGGATTGCTTTAAATTAAAGGTTTGAAAAAAATTTCATGAAAATGGAAGCAAAAAAAAGTTTTTTTAGATGGCATTTTGGTCAAATGGAATGATATTTAAAGTTGTTCCATGCTTATTATTAACGGTTTCAATCATAGCTTTACTTAAAATTATTGCAGATGTTTCACATCGAAGAAAATCTCTTTGTCAGGTACAGCATTTTTTGCATCATATTTAATTATAGTCTTTTTTTTCTTGAAATAACAAAATTCTTTTAGGTTATGAAGAAAAAAGTCCCCAAAGATCATACAACACCCATGTTAGTAGCAGTGCTTTCCATTTTCCTCATAGCTGAATTGCCCCAAGGTTTAATGTTAGTTTGCACTGGAATATTTTCATCTAAAACATTTCATCAAAAAATTTATTTACCTCTTGGTGATTTTATGGATTTACTTTCATTACTTAATTCAGCGGTGAATTTTTTGATTTATTGTGTAATGAGTCGAAAATTTCGTAGTGTTTTCTTCCAATTATTCTTTAAAGGATGTAAAGACAAACTTGAGTAAGTTGATTTTAAGGCTTTGAAAGTTGCGGTAACAATGAAATTTTTCTTTAGTGATATCGATGATTTTAACCAATTTTTTGAAAGAACTGATTTATCTAATAATCGAAAAAATTCAAGTGCTGTAACAACGAATCATACTAGGACTGAACAAGTAAGTACATAGTTAATTAATGGCTCTATAGCTTCATGTACCTCATCTCTAAAAATTTTTTAGTTATCCCATTATCCATCAACTGCATCCACCCTTAATGCGTCTCATTATGATCAAGGCGGTTTATTCTCACATTATAAAATATCAAATAATCTTTTATCCGTTGGTGATCCAACACCATCTCGTCGATCTTCATCCTCAGCAGATTATTATAATCGTAGATTTTCAACGGCTATGTCATCATTTGAACCATCTACAGCGGCAGCGTATTCGAAGCATGCATCAACCAAAAGAATTTCATTTAATCTTGGAAATGAAAAATCACAACAACAAGAAAATTGTTGCGAAGAAAAAATAAAAATTCCTATTACAAAAAATTCTATTTCAATTAATAAATCAAAAACATCTCCAACAACATCGACAACAAAAGTTGGAACATTTTCAAGGATTCGAGAACGAATACGTCCATTAAATAAATTAGGCCAATATTTATGGAATAATGAAAGCAGTATGATGCTCATTGATTCAACAAATAGTCCACAAAGAAGGTTTAATAATATTCAAACTGAAACTAATTTTGCTGGTTTAGCTTATTAATAATTGATCATTTTTGATTTTTTTAAATGTGTGTAAATAAGAAAGTGTAAATAAATAAATCTTTTATAAAAAAATAGTTCTTTTGACATTTCATTTCAAACTCGTCGAGTTTTATTTCAAAAAAAATTATGGCTGAGCCCTAAATAAAAAAAGAAAGGCTTCAAAATAAAAGTTTTATTCGAATAAAGTAGCAGGGAAAAAAAAGAAAAACAATCGAAAGCTTGAGCTTCAAATTGCTGCATGTTAATCAGTCAGCGAACGTCCATTAATTTGTTTTAATAGCTCACTTTTTCGCTTTTTTTATATCATGACGACTATCTTCCATCAAATTTTTTTTTTGTTTACTAAATGGTTTGATTTTTTTTGTTGGTTGTTTTTTGATCATTTTGGAAAAGACCCAAATAAACAACAAAAACCTTTTTTTGATGTTGCTAAAGTGCATTTACAAATTTGTTTTGGAATAAATTTATTTCTACGCCGCGTTTGCTTTTCTTTTTTTTAATAAAAACATGACTCAAATAAAAATAATATTTTAGTGATTGAGCAGTTTTACTTTTGTTAAGTTATGAACTCTCTATGCGAGCAACAGTGTTTTTGTGTAAATAATATTATAGTTACCATAGTTTCAAATGCTTTAGTTACTTTAGAAAATTGGATCACCCCGAATTTTTTTTGACGATTTACAAATTTATTTTCCTCTAACTACAATAAATATTTTTAAACTTTTTTCATTAATTTTGAACTTTTATTTAACCGCTCTTTTCTCTCTCTTGACTTCACTTGAAAATGTTAAAAAAGAATCAAGACAAAGACAAACAAGTTAGTTGTTGTTTGTTTCTATATATTTACTACGTCAAACCAACATCAACGCCCATGTAAAAAATCTTAAAATCAATCCATCCTAACATTCATTAATCAATTTTCTTTTTACGTTCTTTTCGTTTAGTTCTTCTGCATATATATTATGTTCCAGCTGATTGTTCGCTTTTTTTTATTCTCGGATATATGCGTGTCTCTTTTTTTGCTCTCCAATCCTTAACAAACGACCAAAGTAACAACAACCTGCACATTTAAGAAGGAAAAAAATGCTCATCGTGTTCATTGATGATGACAGACAAACATCAACCTTTTATTTCTGTGTGTCGGCGTCGGCGAAGAAAAAAAAACTTCAGCTGTTTTAATGAATGTCTGTTTCTCTCTGACTTTTTTTACATGTGTGTTTTTTCCTTTTCTATTTTTTTTTGTTTAGCTAGTTGAAAAGACGAAAAAAAGTGTCATTGGGAAAAGAGCCAGAGTTTTTCTTCTCATTTTCTATGCTGCAACAACGACGAATGAATAAATTTTTTTTAACGACAGCTCCGAGAAGAAAGAAAGCAAGCAGCAATGGTTGTTGGAAATGAGAATGGAACGAGAAGAAAATGATCGTTCAATAACTTTTTGAATTTCTTTTTATATTCTTTAAAAAATATTTTATAAAACTTTCATTGACTTAATTTTTTCATTGCGCTTATACTAATAAAAAAAACGGGTGTTTCTTTTAGTTTTTCTGTTTGTAACCATGGTTGTTTTGTTTTTCTATCATGTAATAAGATTAATATTATTGTTTCAAAGTTGTTGTTGCATCATTTTTACACCATGTTGGATAAGATCCTTTTTATTTTTACAACGCGCGAGAATAAACACATTTGACAATTATTGTTTCGAAACAATTTTTTGTTATAGGAGGCGCGTATTTTTTTTGTTTGTTAATGTTTTTGAAACACTTTAAGTTATTATCACATATTACTCACACATATTGGTGTCAAAAATTTAAGTTTTGTTACTCCGCTTTTTTTCTGAATTGTCTTTTCTCTTATCATTTTGTAGTCAAGCAAAAGGGTATAAATAATGAAGTTGATTCTATTGAAATCCATTTTGATAATTTGTTTAAAAGTTAGGTTTTTGACCTTTGAAACATGTATCTTTGATTTCCTTCAGGATCATGAGCGGCTTTATATCTTTGAAAGTTTATCCTTCCTTTTCAATATTGATTTCAAAAAGATAAACTATAAACCCTCTTCTTATCATATGTATTTGTTTTTTACACACTCCTCCTTCACTTAAAAAAAATCTTGAAGACGTTATTTGTTTGATTGACGTCCGCATTCGTTTATGCTAGTTTTTCTTTTTCTCTTGCATCATCATAATCACATCAAGAGAGGGCAAACAACAGTTTAAAAACTTTTTCATTATGTTATTTTATTGTTTCTTTTTTAACAGCAGTTAGTTAAAACAATAACCTTGAAAAAATCATATGTATTTTTGTTCGTGACTTTGATCTGATACTTTCTTTATAAACCACGCAATTATTAAATATTTATTAATTTATCTTTTTTTAGCTTTCAAACCATCAATGATTCCTCGAATATAGAATTAATTATTTCCTTTTTCTTTACTCCCAAAAATTAAACAGGAATAATCTCTCATTCGATCGTTATTATTATTAAAAAGAGATAATCATGGATTTTATGTTAACTGATTTTACGGAAGAAAGCCAAGCCCCAATATTTTCAAGTTCATTTTCGGCTGATACTGCTACCCTTCTTTCACGTAAAGCAACAAGTTTACATTTAACCAATGATGAAACTTTACCACCTGAAAATGATAATGGTAACGTAGAATATAAAGCAAAACTGTGTTCATTATCTAAAGAAAGAATATATCATCTTACAACCCAAATGAAATGGAGGCTACGTGAGGGGCAAGGCGAAGCTATATATGAAATTGGAGTATCTGATAATGGTTGCTTAACTGGAATAATTCAAAGTGAAATGGATGAATCGCTAAAATGTTTGCATCAAATTGCAGATAGTATTAGTGCAAGCTTTAGTGTATTAAGTGAACGTGAGATTATTTCTGGAATAAATAATTTGGATGAAAATGAGGTGGAAAAAGAGGAGGAGGAGAAGGAAGAGGAAAAGCGATATGTTACAGAAGTTTTAATTCGCAAAGTTCCTGATAATCAAGCATTTATACAAATTAGGTATGCAAAGAGTTAAAATTAAATTAATTTTATGATTAAAATCCCTTTTTTAGATTAGCAATTTTGGGTAGCGCAGAAGCGGGTAAATCCACTCTTTGTGGTGTACTTAGTCGTGGACAACTTGATAATGGACAGGGTTCAGCAAGATTAAACCTTTTTCGATATTTACACGAATTTCAAACTGGTAAAACTTCATCCGTATGCTTAGGTGTAATAGGATTTAATTCGGATGGGCAACTTTTAAATTGTCATAAAAATTCTCTTGATGAAGTTGTTGAAGAATCAACTAAACTCATGACTTTAATCGATCTCGCAGGTGATCAAAAATATATTCGTACAACAACTTATGGCCTTTGTGGATATAATCCACATTATTGTGCTTTAACCATTTCTGCTACCACAGGGCCTTCAGCTGTTACTCGAGAACATGCATGCCTTGCAATGGTATTAAATATTTCTATTTTTGTTTTAATTACCAAAGTTGATTGTGTTTCTGATGAACAAATATTAAAGTATGATTATTGCTTTATTTTTTATATTCTAAAATTAAAGTTAAAAATCATTTTTCAGTGTTATTGCACGTACAAATAAATTGCTTAAAGCTGTAGGTCTCACATCTTCAACATGTATTGTAACAACCAAAGATCAAGCTGTATCAGCTGCGGCTTCACTTCAATCAAAAGATTGTATACCAATATTTATTATTTCATCGGTGATTGGAACAAATATGGATAATCTTAAATGCTTTTTAAACATACTTCCAACAAGTTTTACACCGATTGAGCGAAAAGCATTATCACAAAAATCACCTTTTTTTCAAGTTGAAGAAGTATTTCGTGTACCGCGGGTCGGTACAGTTATTTGTGGATTATTAAATGAAGGAATATTATATGTTGGAGATCGAATTAAAATAGGACCAACTAGAAATGGAAATTATCAAGAAGGAAGGGTGGCTTCAATTCGAAGGAATAAACAACCATGCTTTAGCATATTACCTGGAGAAGCTGCAAGTATTGCGGTGACATTTGATGAACAAGAAGAAAATAATATTGTTATCCATCGTGGAATGGTTATGATAGCTGAAGATGAACCTGCAACATCTTGCAGGGAATTTGAAGCAAAATTTTTATTATTTTATCATCCAGGCAGTGATATCGAAGTTGGATTTCAAGGAACAGGTAAAAAATGTCTTTGTTATTATTTTTTTTGCAAAAAATTGGAAAAAATATTTGCTGGAAGTGGGATTTGAACCCACGCCCTCATTCGAGGAGTAGAAAACCCCGTCTCGCATATAATGCGTAAGAGAATAAACTCTTGAGTCTACCGCCTTAGACCACTCGGCCATCCCAGCATGTTTATGATCATCAAAATTTTTGTTTGCATGCCTCCCATCAAAAAAAAATACTTGTGCTTTGATTGCAAAAAAAAATAACAACTTTTTTTTAGTTTATATTGGTTTCCTTTGTCGTACAGCAACTATTGTCAGCATCGATGATTCAACAAAAAATAAAATCAAACCATGCACATGGACAAATGTTCGATTCAAATTTTATGCTAAACCAGAATATGTTCAAGTTGGAGCATCATTAATATTTCGAGAACAAAAAACTCGAGGAATGGCAGAAGTCACGAAAGTTTTCCCATCAAACTAAATCAAGAATAAATAATTCTCAAACCATTTCTTCTTAGTCATTTAAAAAAAATTTTAATTTCGGTTTTTGATCTTCTTTTTTTTTGCTTTATTTAGTTTCTTTTTTTTTAAATTTGCCTCAATAATAAGGCTTAATAATGCGTGTCACAATTTTTAAATACAATGTACATAATTTCTTCTTTATTAATGTAATTTTACTATGCCGGTTAGGCCTTTTTTAAAATTGTAGTCGTTTTTTTTATATAAATAAAATTAGTTTAGAAAAAAAATAGTAAGCCAAATTGGAATAACAAGAGAGTATTGCTAATAATCAATAACATTGAAATGGATAAAAAAAACTGAATGTGTTTATAAAAAAATATTTAAAAATCAAAGTGAAAGATGATGAACTTGGAAAAAAAATTTATAAAAATCAATATCTTTCTGGAAGAAAAAAACAAAAATATCATAAAAGGTTGTTGTCAAAAACAATCGCTTCTTCTTTAGTAAAATTTATAAATCCTTCACCTAAATCGATAACAAAAAAAGGGAAGGGAAGTAAAACCATAAAGCAAAATAGGATATAAGAAAATTTTAGAAAAGTAATATCCTAAAATTCACGATTAAAAATTTTAAAAGGTCCGTGATTTTACAACGAAAATTCTTGCTTATTGTTGTCGTGCAGGATCTTCGAAAGAAGCGACCAAAAATAATTTTGCTAAAGGTACATACAAGAAATTTTCAGTTTCATTCAAGTTTTTGTCATCATCATTCATATTGCTTTATCTTCAACAACAACATCATCAAATAATGGATGAGGTAATTTTTATTGAAACCTTTATACATGAATAATTAGCTTATTTTTTTTCAGAGCAAGGATTTAGAAACATCCGAATTTTTTCAAAAGAACATCAATCCAAAGAATGAGAAGCTTATTGGAAAGCATGCTGATTGGTTGATTCGATCCGCTACGTTCATATGTTCTTCGTATGCATTTCATCGTGGCTTATTACCTGAAGAAGCGTTCGAATTTGTTCGGATTTTGAACCGAAGTAAGTTAGCTTTTTTGTTATATTCTTCTCCCATATATTAACATATGTACATGTTTTTCAGATGGAAAATATCCCATATTCAACCTGAAGCATGATAAATCGCGGCTCAATAAACAATCTTTGCAAACAATTACTGATTCCATCAAAGAAAAAAAGGTATGTCTATTGTGTTTTATTTTACACTTATAATTTAATTTTATTTCTTTTAGGTTTCTCAGTTCTTTTACGCTGTCATAGTCAATGGAAAATCAGATGATATGGTTGAATGCATGCGATTCGAATTCGATTACAATACCGCTTCTTTGAGTGTGAAAATGTATGTGTTCATATTATTGTTGATTTTCATTTCAAAACTAACCATGTTTGTTTTTTAGGCCAAATGCAACAAATGCTCGAATTTCGTCTGGTTATGATTTTGCTGTTGACTTGGTTGAAATTCTTGATAAAGTGAGAGTCATCTGTGATTGTCTCGGTGAACTCCCTGCAAATTCTTCTGCTGCTATCATGGTTCAATACAATGAGAACATCAAAGATCTTCCAAAAAATTTCAAGTATCATCCTTATGATCCAATCAACCAGAGCTTGAAATCAATCCCAATTGCAACATTTCCAACTCCTAGTACTTTGTTAGTTATTTCTTCTATTTTCTCTCTTTCTTTCATTAACATTATGTTACATTTTAGGATGATTGTCGAAATTAGATCTAAATGTATGAATGGTTCTAGTGCTGATGATTTTCGTCGATTAGTTGATGAAAGACTTTCTTATAAACCATCAGTAAGTTACTCAATCTTTTGTTGTTTCATTAACTCATTTTTTGTTTTTTAGAACGCCAATGAAACTTTCCATCCTTCAAAACAAAATGATAGTGCTAATCAAAGTGGTGACAAAGAAGATGCTGATCGAGCGCCAAAAGATCCCGGTGATGATGTTCTTTATCTCAGTGGAAAATCTCCTCCTTCAAAGCACCGTAAAGATCTTACATCTCCTGTCAAAACTCCAAAAGAAAATAATGTTAAATCACCTGGTACTGAAGTTAGTGATGATACAGCTGCTGATGATAAAATGTCAAATGAAAATATTATGGAACATGCTCGTAATGATCCTCATTCTCCTGAGCATGAAATGGAAAGACCTCAAAACGTTTTGGAAGGCGCTCGTGAAGAACTTTATTCTCCTGTTCACCAACAAGAAAGACCTGATGGCCAAGATGATGATCTCAACAACCTTCCTTCTGGTGAATTAGATGATTCTCACGCTTCTTATAAGCGACCTTTATCGCTTTTTGATCGCTTCATCAGTCAATCAAGGTTTTTTTCTTTATATTTTTTCATATCCTTGCTCATTCTTTTATAGGGAACCTGCACCTAAAAAAATGTGTTCAAAGTTATATTACAATGTTGTTTCTTTGGTATGTTTTCTTTCTTTTCCCTTATCTTCATTTAATGTGATTGATGTTTCAGAACGATCTTGAAGTGAATTTGGATGCTGCGCGCTCTTAGTTTCTGATGTTAAATTGTGATTGCTAGTTTTTTTTCTCAACATTTTGTTAAGTTTGATTGTTTATATTTAAATAAAGACGTAAAACATTCATTTTTTGTATTACTTGATTATAGCATTATTATGATAGCATGAAGCAGAAAGATAACGAGGAAAAATACTATTACTTTGAAAACAAAACTAAATTTGCCGGTATTGTAAAAATCTTGTGAATCATCAGAATGTGCAATGGCTTTTACGAAAGCATCATACAATCGTAATTCGAGGTAACTGTAAATGATGAGAGATAGCGTAAAGAAGCCTGAAGATACTAAAGTTCTGTAATACATGGCATTGAAAGACCTTGAAATTAAAGCATTCTCATTTTGGCAAATATTAAACGCTTCAATTGATTCAATTCCTTGGCAAGAATTATTAGAAATTTGAATGTGTTCAAAATCGATAAATTTTATTCCAAGAAAAATTGAAATGAATAAAAGCAGCAAAGTTACAAGATGGCTGATTGTTGCAAGGCAAAAATGTCGCCGGTCAAAAATCTCCTAAATATTTTTAGATCATAAAATTACCTAAAATGGAAAATAAATTACTTCATTTGGTTGAGCACGGCGGCAATTGCATAATTGACGTTTTGGTTTATAAAATTTTGACATGACATCGTTAGTCAAGTAGCAAGCAGCAATCACATAAATTTTAATTATGTTGCTTGAACGCAAGTAAGTTACAATGCGAATTAATACCTTACAAATTCAAAACCAGAAAACCAGATTCATAATTATTTCAACAACATATAAATATTAGCTGGAATTATAACTTTTCTTTATAAATCGATAACAATAAGAATCATTTTCTGCAAAGCAGAAAGAAAGAAACAAGCAATGAAAATAAAAACTTGGAAGGAAGCGTCAAAGCAAACAAAGTTTTTCGAGCAAACAAACAAGTTTCTTTTGATTTATTACAAAGAGTCAATCAATCTATGTATGTATGTATGCAATAAATTTTATTCCTCTAATTTGTAAATTCATTCATAGTTGGTAGGATGAGCAATTTACAAGGTAAACGTAAAAATGTGCCATTGATGCAAAGCTTTTTACAGTAATGCGTTCGCTAATTTCGAATAAAATAAATCCTAAAACGACAAAACAAAGTTGCTTGATTTTCTTCGAACTTGAAAATTTTTTTCTTTGATCCTTTTTCATTTCGTTGCTGTTTTTTTACGCGCTCTTCTTCAATAATTTTTTGGAAAAATATGGGTGGTGGAAAGAAAACTATCAAGTACACGAATATGCACCAAGTGGGCGCATTGAGTATCACCATTAAAGCCAGCTTTAAAGGAGATGATTTCGATGATTGTGATTGCTGTAAAGCTTTTCAAAGTGTAATTCAAAATAATGGTTCACCTAATTTTTCAAATTATCCATCTGTAAGTTTTTTTTATAAATATGCTTTATAATTTATTTTAATTGCACGTAATTTTTCAGATTTATGACGAATATGCTGATATCTCACGAGTTCGAATTGGTTTGAAAAGAGAAACTGAAAACATCGCAAAAATCCGAAAGGAGCTTAATGATTTTCATAACATTCTTATTGTAGGTGTTTATATTAACTTTACAATCATTAAAAACTAAATATATTTTAGGATGCTACAGCTAGAACTTTGGACAGTGTATATGGAAAACCTCTTGATTATGATTTTGATGAAAAGAATGAAATTATCACAACTTTTGTAGAAGAAAAATAATTAATTTTTTGTTTTGTTTATGTTTTGTGTTTTTTACTGTTATGAGTTTTCTAATAAAATTGATTTTTTGATGGTGGCATTGGGTGTAATGGTTGAGAAACATATTGTGTTGTTGCTGAATATGGTGGTGGACCAGTTGCATTGGGATAATATGGATATGGTGGTGGTATATGTTCTGGATATGGAGGCTCTGGAAATGAATATGTTGTATGTAAATATCTTAAAAATTATTGTGATGGAAGTGAAATGCTTTATGAAGGGATTCAAATTAGCTAAATGAATGGTTTGCTCTAATGAAATCGTGCCATTTTTCTTATGTTATTTCCAACTCTGTTATGGCTATCAAGTTTCTTTAATATGGGTTTCATTGTGGGCTATTGCACCTACATAGAATTCTCTGATTACTATTGAAATATTTAGTTTTTTGCGGCTTCAAAAAAAGCAATAACCGATTGCTATTGTTTGCATTATGAAAGCTTTACAAGAATATCACTTACGTCCGGGAATAGTATAAACAGGATAACATGTGTTTGGTGAATAAACAGTATTCCTTCGTCGTCGCCAATATGGATGATAAGATGCACCTCTAAAATTCATTTTTTACTTAAAAAATTTCCATTCTTCCTAAAATCGTTACCTAAAGAATAATGAACCTATTAAAATGATTATAAAAATGATTGGAATAATGAAAAACCAGAAGAACCACCATCCTCCCATGGTTCAATAATAGTTAGTCGCTATCTCGTAAATAAATTTAAGTTAAAAATAAAGTTATTCTAAACCCAGCAACAACAATAACGTTGCAATGGTTGGTTGGTTGATGTGGGACTACAAAAATAACTTTTTTTTCTTCACCACTTCTTTCTCCTATTGATTGCATAAAAAAGAAGGGTTCGCTGACTTTTTTTTCCTGGATGAAAAAGTGAGAGGAAGACATTTTAACCTTCAGACTTGAGAATGTGGAAGAAGAAGAAAGAAAGGTTGATGAAAGAGATGATGGATTTGCAAGTAAATAAATTTTTTGCTTAAAGTTGACGTGATTCATCATCGCCTATGTAAACAATCACAAATAAAGCGTGTTTTGGAATTATTATTATTGCATCATCAGAATGAATTTTTTTAATCGAAATTTATAAACTAATTATTCCATAATGTGAGTACAGTAATTTACTGTACAAACTCATGCCTCGAATAAATATATTTTTAAAACTAAAAAGATCCCAAAACGAAATACGAATGCGGAGAACTTTGATTTTTTTATTCGAACTGCAAAAAATATTTATCTTCAAAGCTTTTCAATAACTTTACTTCAACTTTTGAACCTTTTTTTTGTTGTTCGTAAATTAATAATCTCCAGCTATGACGCTTCTTGACAATGATAAGTTCTTGGCTCAATTAGCTGTACTTTTTCAAAAGCCCAAGCTTGGAGGTTCTCAATCTGTTTCAATTACGATGAAAGCTTGTAAGTTTATTTTCTTTCTTATTCACTATATTCATGCTTCATTTTTCAGATAATGGTCAAACAAAACCAACACCAAAGAATCCACCAAAAGATTATAAACCGCCATCAGAAAGATTATGTCTCTTCCGTGCAAATTGTGGAAGCAATAAGATCAGCACCGTTGTGAGTTTTCTTTATATATTTTTCATTGTGCTGAAGCTGGTTATGAAACAAATGGAATGTTATGGATGGTGCTTTTGGTTACAACCTGCTCAAGGTTCCCTTCAATTTTATGTTGCTCTCTTCTTTTTCCAATCATTGATTTACGATTTATGCCATATGACAAACATGTTTATAGCCAGCAACAGCGTCACAACTTTATTTTTTCATATGTCTTTATATTTTCCATTTTAGGTGCAAGCTAAAGAAGTGAACAAATTTCAAGCTGCATATGTTCAAGTTCTTCGTTCAAATATGGATGGTCTCAAGAAACGTGAAAAGAAGAAGAAGCCCGTTCAATGATGATTTCGTATGATTTTGGCTTCTAAATTATTTGTTGTTAATAAAGTATTATTAATAAAACTATGCATGTTTATTTCTAATTGTTTTATTGTTTTTGTTGTACATAAATGATTTTGATATTTAACGTTGTGTTTTAGAATCAGAGTACTGATGAAACTTTATTTACCAAGAAAGAAAAAAACATTTTTTGAAAGCTCTCTAAGAAAGTATTATCCCATAATCAATTTTATCTTCGTTGTAAATCAAGCAATAATATATGGTGCAGACATAATAATTCCAACACTAGTGGCAACAATAAAAAAAGTAAAAATATATAAACAACATCGATCAACAACCATTGCAGCAAATTTCCATTGATTTGCAGCTGTATCATCTTTTTCTGATTCAATCATTTGTTTTGTGATTATTTTTAATTCGTTGAAAATTCTTTGTAAAATAAGCATAGTTGCATGATTTCCAAGTTCAATGGCATTTGGTTTAGGTCCAGGTGAAGCAAAAACGGTAGATTCAAGGGTTCCAGTATTGATAAAAGATTTCGGGCCGCCATTAGTAAATGAAGGCAAGTATCGGCTTAATCGATGTTCAATATCAAATGAACCACGTGAACCTGTTTCATTTTCTTTTATATTTCTTATTAATGATTCACTATGTCGTTTAGGTTTTGAGCAAGGTAATAATGAAGGCAGAGTTTGCCATGTTAAGGTTATACCTGGTCGTTCCATTCTGAGAATATATGGTAGCCAATAAAGCAATAAAGTTCGAGTCTAAAAATGCAATATGAATTTAATCAAAAATATGTAAACATACTTTCGAGCCCATTTCATGAGTTTCAGGTGTACGATAATGCAAATTCAAAACATAAACCGTAAAAACGGTTGATGCTGTAACAACTATCATACAGCAAGAAAAAAATATTCCCAATAATGGTACTGCTTCAGATGTGGGTGGTGACATTTCAGCTAAAATTCCTAAGAAAAAACAAATTGAAAGCAATACCGTTATCTCTGAAAATTTAATAATCTTATTAAAGCTATTTACAAAGGACAGCAACAAGGGCTTACGAAGAGTAATCTTTTCTCCAGCCTCAGGCGGAAGAGTAAAAGTAAGTAAAGACATGGCAGTGGTCAAAATACATGGCATGATTAAATTAAAACCGTAATAAAGTGTTCGTCGTCTCATGTGTAAATAAAAGGTTAAATCGGGATAAGGCTCCTGCAAAAGAAAGTGCATTAATCGCGAGCTATTAATTATTATGGAGAAATATCAAATTTGTTGAAATTATGGATGGCAAAGAAATGGTTTAAATGGCATAAAGCTTACTGTGCAACAATCATAAAACTTTTCAGATCTGGATACAGTGGTAACTAAAAATTTCAATCGAATTAATATGGTACATATCTATGAAGTAAATAAGCTCACGTGGCAATGCCCATTCTCCATTAGGCAAATATTCAGATATATCGAATCCACCTTTAGCTGGCTGTAAATCAAGTTTAAAGCCATTATAAGTCCATGACCCGAACTAAAAAAAGAGCAATTCTTTTTACTCAAAGCTTTATCAATATGTTTCGAAGAAGAAACTAACTTTAAAAAAGCATCGTTGTTCATCAAAAGGAAACCACTAAAATATTTTGCGTTCGACTTACTTATTTTTTTTAATTAAAAGATCTTACTTTAATATCAATTTTACAACTTATTTTAAATATTCCTGGAGGCACCCATGAAACATCACCTGTATGATATACCACCATATTTGTTGGATATGTTGAATCAAAATTAGCGTCGACGCTATTATATAACAAAACCTAAAAATTTTATGGTATCCAAAACTTGGATTATGCGAAAATAGGCGGCAGGCTTACATCAGGTTTCCAAATTCTTCCAGCTGGAAATCGAACATCTGAAATGTTACCATATTCTTCGCGATCCCATCGAAGTTTATAATCGTTCCATGTCTGGAATTTTTGTTGTTTTATCTCAAATTTTTGCCAAACAACAACTACTTACATAATCCAACCATGCATTAACATAAACAATTTGATTTTTTTCATCCACATCAATTAATTGTTGAAGGGATACTTTTAAATATACAGTTACCGGTAAAGTATGATTTGCAACAGGTCGTTCGAGAATATTATAATCTCTCATTAAATCTTCATATAATCGTCGCTCATGATAACTGGCAAATGAAACTTCGATTAATCTCAACAAAATGAATAATAAAAGTTTTGAAAATTTCCAATAACAACAACAATTTTGATGTTTCATGGTAGAAAATTATTTGAAATCGCCAACGAATTTCTTTCATTGAAACCGAAACTTTTTTAAATAAAATTTTGTAAATAAAAAATAGTAAAGCAACTCTATTTTTTTTAAACCATTGAAATTTTTTGTTTTCCTAAAATTTGAAGAAAAAAAAATTCAAATAAGTTCCAAGAAAATTTTGTGGGACCCAAAAAAAATAAAATAAAAGAAGCGAACGATGTTGAAGCAAGCGATTTATTTGTTTTTGTTTGGAGAGTTGATTTAATTTAATTTGAGAAAAGTAAGGCAATAAATAAATATATATATATAAAGAAAAAAAACATGAGATAACAGCGGTGGGATGGCATCGATATAAAATGGGATATCATATCCTCAAGGGAGATTAGAAAATGGAATACATACTCAAGTTTTTTTTTTGGATTTTTTGGGAGATGGAAAAAAGGAACGGGAAATAAGTGAATGAAAAAAAGTACGCTTTTGAAATAAAAAAAATAGATTTAAGGAAAGATATTTATTTATAATTACGGGACGTATCGGTTTTTAAAAAGTTTGATAAAAGTATTTGAAAAAATCTGTAAATAAAAAAATTAAGATTTTGGTGTTCAACCAACGAAAGCTGTTTTCGTGGCGGTGTAAAAGATGTAAGACGAAAAATAAAAAAAACAAAATACGCAATTTTATATTTTGTGCAAAAATTTCTTTTTTTCTTCAACGTATTTTTTTTTTCAGAAACATTTTTTGTTGATTTTTTGAATAAATAATTTTTTGATGTCTTTTTTTTGGAGACCCATTTTTAGATGGGCAGCAGCGTTTCTCTTCAATTCCTTTGTTTGAGAAACAACAATATTTTACCTTTTTTTCTTTAAAAGTGAGTAGTATCACTCTTTTTTTTCAATTGCGAAAAAAAAATCAATAAGGAAGATGTCTAAATTTTCAGAACAAGGAAAAATAAAATAAAAAACAATATAGTCTTTGGTTAGTCGAGTACCTAAGAATTCCCACGTAGTCAAAGTAGTAGACTAGGGTTGTCAAAAAAAATTTCCCGGGAATTTCCCGATTTTTCCTGGGAAATTTCCCGCTACAAAGCCTCACAAAGTCTAACAAACTCCTACCAAAGTTTGGTAACACTTTGTTAGACTTTGTAAGGGTTTGTAGCGGGAAATTTCCCCAATTTCCCATTTCCCGGGAAATTCGACAACCCTATAGTAGACGATGTGGCTTGGTTGTTAATTGTGTCTTGGCATGAAACTCAAAGAATAAAATTAAATAATAAAGTTTATTTTCAAAGGACTAAAAATGGAAATTAAAGTTTTAGCTAAAAAAATATTTTTTGATTTAGAACTATTTATTACTAATCTTCAGAATTAATGTTCCTCTAAATTTTTTTCATAGCAGACTTCCATCCTAGTAGCATCAACAAAATAGTAAAAAGTAAAAATAACGGCAAAAAAACAAAATCAAAGATTGTTATTACATATTTTTTTTACATTCAAAAAAATAAAATGAAAGATCAAAGAATTTGGTCAAAAGTTGTCATTTTTATAATAATCTTGTTGACAACTAATCATAAAAGACATATGTTCTGTCTATGTACATACTTCTTTTTCTCAATTTTTAACAATAACTTATGAATTTTTTTCTTGACAAAGGGAATAAAAAAGAAATTTGTCAGATTATGATTTTTTTATAATAATTTCAATCAACGAAATTTTTAAAGTAAAATTCAACTTCCATCGACAGCTTTTTAAAAAAGATTAGAAAAGTAGGCGAGATTGATTGGTGGTCAATGGCCAAAAACTTTTCATGAAAATATTTTCTTGATGACGGCATATTTTTTTTATACAGGAATGAGTAAAAAGAGTATTATTGGTTGTACTTTGTCAAACAAAGAAAAAAGTGAATTTGTTGAACTTCGAAGAAGAGACGATGAAGCAAAAAATAATGGAGAAGCCACTCAACGCATTGCAAAGAAACTTGTAAAAAAAGAAGTGCGGGCATCGACTCAATAATTTTTTTCTTCTTCAGCTCAACTCAAAAAAGAGAAAAAAGAAAAGGAGTCTATCTAGAACAACAACAACCGAAGGAAGTTATTTCTCATTCGGATTCATTCTTTTTTTCATTTTCTTCTCGAAGAAGGAAAAAAAGGAAAACGAAAATGATGAGGCCAAAATAGAAAAAAGTGAGAAACAAACAAAACAAAAATTAAAGACAAAAAAATATCAAAAAAATAATGAATGATACACAAATGCTAAGGTTGGAGGAGAAGCAAAGGACAAAGAACCTCTTCAAAATCAAAATATTTAATCCAAAGTATTATTGCTACCAAAATTTTTAACATAGCTAACAAAAACACATCATTTTCTCGTTTTTTTTGTTGTTGCCAAACTTATCAAGGAATTATCGATAAAAAAAATGCTGGAGGCAATATTGCTACCATAAATTAAAACAACAAAAATATAAGCCTTATTTTAGTTTCTCACAATTTGCTTATAAATATTTGAACCCAAAAAATAAATGAAAAAAACATCATTGATTTAAAAAAGATAATAAAAAAAGTAGACGATGGCGTCAAATAAAAAAAGTTTGAGACTAAATTGAAAAAAATAAAGTTAAAAGGGTAAGAAAAAAAGCAAAAGACAGAAAAAAGGAAGAGATTAATGGAATTTTATTGCATTGCCTTAGTTTGTTGAGTTATTTTCACAACTTTTTAAGGATGAGAAAAAGAGAGGTTTAACTCGATAACTTTATTTTTTTCAAGCTATTTGAGGACCTAAAGAAATAAATCAATGACGGAGTATTCGTTGTTTTGTAAAATGGAAAATTTTAAGAGGTCATTCAAAGGTTTTTTTAAATATTTCCATGGACGAAGAAGATAAGATAAAATAAAAGCAATAACAAAAATAACTAATCGTTAATATTTTTATCTGCTGATGCAGCAGCAGCGTGTTTTCTGCTTTGATTTTTCTTTAAAACAAAAAAGTAAAAAATGACCAAAAGCTTTAATAATTTCTTAAAAGTATCGAATTTCGAAATAAAAAATGCATTTTAAAGTGCGTCCAAATATCTTTAAAAATGTGTAATAAAATTATCCAAAGATTAAAAAAAAACAATCACCAAGTTCATTGATGGATTTGAAAAATATTGGCGCCTATTAAACCTAATTAAAACTTGCGATTCGATAATTGTTTTTGAACTTTCAAATAGACAGTTGAAGATCAATCAAGCTAAAAAAATTAAAATGATCAATTTTAAAGACAAACTTTTCTTGTTTATTTTTTAAACAACTGATTTTTGAGAACATAAAACCTTGCTTATTAGCAGTCAGGCAAATTAAAAACTGTGAATGGAGGATTCTTTTTTGGAAAGCATTGAAAAAGTTCTGAAAAATCGCACAAAGATTTTGATCGAAAATAATAAATCCCTTTTCACATGACTTTGTTAAAAAGTAAACTAATAAAATCTGATAACGTTCCAGCCATAGTTCAGTGGTAGAACAAAGGATTGTGGTTCACTTCAAGAACAACATCAATCCAAGGTCGCTGGTTCGAATCCGGCTGGCTGGGAAATGTTTTTTTACAAATAAAAAAAGTCCATAATTTATTGAAAGATTTATCTTTCGGAAATTAATTTTTTTTAAGTCAAAAAAGCATTTCATGTTATGCCATTTTAAGCTTTAAAGAAACTCAAGTTAAAAAAGGCAGAATTAATGAGTTCCGCAAAAACAAAACAAAAAAACTTCAAGGATTATTTTTTACCACATTGGTTTTACTTTTTTTTCCATTATGAGTTTTTTATTTGGCTTTTTTATTTTTGCATGCGGAAAAGAAGCTTCGTAAAAATAACTTATTCTTATTTTAATCTCTGAAAAAACAAATTTGGTGGTCGTTGACAAAAAGCCCTTTATTTTATTGACTCTGAAAATAGCCATGGGAAAAGAAGAATGAAAATTGTAAAATCGAAAACGTAAATAATCAAGCACACTGCGTTTATGAAAAATTCAAGGCCCTTTTAATAAGAGATTTGGAAGATGTAAAAAAGGGCATTGATTTTTGAGATAAGGCATTTTTGGATTTAAAAAAGAGAGTAAAATTTGCAACCAAAGTTATGTAAAAAAACCCTGGAAATGGAAGAAGCCTAAACCCAAAAAAAAAATTCACTACTTTGAAAAAATACTTGAGACCTCTTCCAAAGACACTTGAAAATAATAAATTAAAAGTTTTAACCAAAAGTCTAAAAACCAAATAAATATTCTCTCTCCCACTAATCAAACTCACAACAACAACCACTATCATTTGAAGGTGGCGGATAAAAGCTAAAAAATGTGGCAGTTAAAATAAATCAAAAGAAGATGGATTACTTTGGTTTTAACGCTTTTGCTTCTTCTTTTCTTTAATATAATTTTGAACATCGAGGACATTAATAATAGCGATGGCAAAAAATAAAAAATGTCGCCAGCTGCAATCTATTATATTTTTTCATTTGATTCAAAAACCGTCATCATTTTTTATTTGAAGTTTATTTTTTAGTTTTGAACGTTCAAAAAGTGTAAAAATGATTGATTATCCATTAAATTTCTTCACCCGGTGTTGATTACTAAAACTTACTATAGTTAACAGCTTTCAGGTCTTTTAAAAACTCCAATAAAAAAATTAAAGATTGAAAAGGGAAGAATTTGCAGTTAGCAGTTTAGGGTTTGATGCAATTCAACTTTCTCGAAAATGATACCCACACACATTATTTCATTTACGGAAGGATCAAGTTTAATGCAATGATAAAATAAAAAGTTTTTAGGATCGATGTTTCTTATAAAATAATATTAATAATTAGTTTTAAGCTTTATTAATAAAAAAAAGTTTAATATTTTGAAGCCTTTCACATTCTACAAAAAAAGTTTGCGGAAAATGAATCAATCAAGCACACGTTTTTGATTTATGTCAAAGTTGAAGGAAATACAAGGAATTATTTGGCTCTTACTCATGCTTTCGTTACTGGTCTTTTGAATCAAGAAACTCATCAGCAATTGGCTGAACGCAAAGGTTTACATGTTGTTGAAATGAAACCAAGCCGACAATATTTTCATGAAGTCGTTGAAGTAAGAAAAAATCTTACTTATTTTCTCTCTTATCATATGGCAAATTTTAGCGTTTGAATAAATGTGTCTTTTGTTGAAATAATCACTCTCTTGCTTTGATCATTAACTTTATTAACTATTTTTGTTCTTTTAGGTGAACTTGGTAAATCTGTTCAAATCGATGCAAACTTACCCGAAGTTAAACGTGCTTTCTCTGAATTTGGATTCAACACTCATGTCTCCGATATAATTTCCATGAATCGAAGTCTTCCTGATGTTCGAATGGATGAGTAAGCAACTATCATACAAATGTTATTATCTTTTACAAAAACTTTGTTTTACAGATGTAAATATTGGCACTATCCTGAAGATCTACCAACAGCTAGTGTTGTTATTGCTTTTCATAATGAAGGATGGTCACCATTGCTTCGAACTGTTCATTCTGTATTCAAACGTTCTGATCCAAGATATCTCAAAGAAATTATTTTAGTTGATGATTTCAGCGATAAAGGCAAGCTTTATGATGTTATTGCTGCTCTCGTTTACCGATGATTTTTTCAGATCATTTGAAAGGAAAACTCGATAATTACATCAAGCAATTCAATGGTATTGTCAAGTTGGTTCGAAACAAAGAACTTGAAGGTCTAATTCGAACAAGAACAATTGGTGCTACAGCTGCAACCTCTGATGTTGTCATATTCTTAGATGCTCATTGTGAAGTTAATCGAAATTGGCTTGTACCTCTATTAGCTCCAATTCGAAGAAATGGGTTAGTTTCTCATCACATTTAACTATATTTCTCATCGTTAAAACTTTCAGAAAGGTGATGACTGTTCCTGTCATTGATGGAATCGATATGACTACTTGGGAATATCGGCGAGTTTATGGTGCTGCTGATGTTCATTTTCGTGGAATATTTGAATGGGGACTTTTGTACAAAGAAACAGAAATTCAAAAGTATTTATAAACAGAAAAAATCTGTGGTGGTCTTTGGTTCAACCGAAGGTACAAGAAACAAATCATAAGCTTACAAAGTTGTGGTAGTGGAAGTATTCCAATTCTTGGCAAATATTTGGTTTGGTGGATGATGTTACTAAAAAGCATCGAAGAAGCTCTGTCAGAGGATTATGAATAGCTTGCTAGGACAAAATGATTGAGATGCTTGGATTTTATAAAAGAAGGCAAATTCACCTCATATAACAATCATCTTTCATTCAATCACTACCCAAAGCCCACATATATCATCATAATTACCTAAAAATTGAACTAAAGAAACAACCAAAATATTAAAGATAACTCCCCTGTAACTTAAAGATGATGAAGCAGCAGCAACCATTTTAATAGATATCATCAAATCAGCCATCAAAATTGAGGAAAACCACCAACATTTACATCAAACATCAACAAAAAAATTTGGAAATGAAAAAACCAAGCAACGCTGTTTTCAAAACTAAAAAACGTTCTCTAATTTTGCGCCTTTGCACAGACCCTATTTTTTCATCTCAAAGCACCACAACCTTCATTTTCAAAAAATGCAGCAAATAGCCATGTTCTTTTAAAGTGAAAACAATAAGGCTTTATAAAGTGTTATGTATAGTCAGAATCGAACACATTACAAATGAATAATTTATATAGTTTTAAATACACAGATAAACATAGAAGAAACACATACATACATATTTATAAAAAAATTTTAGATGAAAATCAGAGAATCTGTGATGAAGGCATAATCAACGATGAAAGAACTTCCAATTTTAGCGAAGAGAATCCATTTCACTGAACATTATCAACTTTGATGTGATGCAGGATGAATTCAACCCATTTGATAGATGATGTTAAATACTTTTGATCAACTAAAAAATGAAATTATTAATGATAAGAGATTCTGCAAAAACGTACGTTCTTCTAATTCTGTAGGAACAAATGTTCTTAACTTTTCCAATTGATCAACCACAATTTGGGTGCTCTCTTTAACTCTTTGAGCATGACGCCTGAAAAAAAAATAGAAAAAGAGATAAAATAAAGGAGTGTTATATTATCAAGAATAAATTTAGATCATTCTTCTTGCTTTAAAAGTTTAATTAGAATGGTTCTTACCTATATTGTGAAGCTTCCTGTAACTTTGCAATCAAAAATTGATTCAGTTTGATGTCTTTTCCGGATACATTGCCATTTGATGCTATTCGATGAAGTGTTGCTCGAGAAGGTGTTGGTAAATCAAAAGATGGAGCATTGATTACCTAAAACATGGTTTTAATAAATAAAATCGAACTCAATCACTAATAATAAAAGTAACCATAAACCTTTGTATTTGTTAAACTTACTCCTTCAATTGGACCATGACAATGCTTTGCAAAGCTTCCAGGTTGAAGAAATCCTTTTTCATCCAGATAGATATGTCCATTACATTTATAATCAGTTCCAAAGGCAGGATCATTCTTAAAATCAACATCATAAGTACAGCTGAATAACGAAGGATCCCAGCGAAATTTAGCATATTTATAACCTTGAAACAAAACAACGGTTTTACTTGAATCTTTAATAAAAGTAGCTTTCAATTTTGTCATAGATGGAGCAAATACATTAAGTTTTGATTCAATTGAAGAGATTATATGATTAAAACTGTCAACATCATAATTTGAGAATGATCGAGGCTTGCTTGTTTGTTGATTGATATCTTTGATGATTTTCTTTCGTTTTGGATTTAAATCCGTAACATATTCCCTGGAAAATGTGTATTAATATTTTCATACATTCAAAAAAGTTATGTTGTGATTAAAATTTTGTTGGCATTGGTTGATAAAAGAATTAAATCAAAATCCATTAACTTCATAGTGACACACGGAATAACATTTTCCGCAAACCATTATTTACATTAACTAAATAAATAAATAAATCACTCTCTTATCGTAACCTTATTTTTTAACTATTAATTATTAAACACTTACCAAAATGTTCTTAAATATTTGAACATTCCAAATACTTTCAGTTCGTAAGCTTTGAAAGTCGGTGTTGTAGGATCGGTATCAAAAAATTTGGTAGCCTAAAACAAAAAATAAAAATGAGTTTAACAACATTGTTTTAAAATGACTTACAACAATATAATCATTATCATCATTGCAAACCGATGAAGCATAAATCGAGCTAACATCATCTTCGTCCGTATAAGCACTCAATTCACTTTGTTCATCATCTTCCTAAAATTTCAGTGATTATTGAATTAGTTACACATTTTTTCAGATAAAAAAACTTACAAGTTTGATTGCAAGTTGTTTAAATGGATCGAAGACATCAGGACGAGGAGCTGGATACTGAAAAATAATTGGTTTTATTTATGTATATCGAAATTGGGGAATAAAGGAACGTATTTTTTTACTATAAAACTTGTGATTTCAGGATTTAGATTCCTTTTAAAGAAAAATGCCTAACTACAATTCATACTTTTGACCATTCTTACTAACATTTTTCGCGCTTACTAAATAATGATCCCAATGACTTACCAATTTTAATGGATCAATTTCAGATGATGCATCACTTTTTTCACTTCCATTATCACTATTTTGGTCCTAAAAATATTTTTATATGTAATTAAAAGAATATTTGCTTTTATAGCAACACAATTAAGCATTATAAACCAATTTTATTTAAGTAAAATAATAAATGAATATATCATTTTTATATAAAAAAAAAAGAATTAAACTTACATTTTGCGGTGATTGATCTTGATTGATTTCTGTATCATTATCACAACCACGAGCTTCGATTAAAGCTTTCTAAAAACAAACATATTAAATAAACGGTCGGAATGTGAAAAAGTTTCATTTTAAATTTAATAAAGTTGCTTTATATTTTTTTGTTTATAAATAGAGCTTACATTTAGCTCATTTTCAGCGGCATATCTTTTACGAACTAAAAAAATAATAAAAATGGTTTTTAAATATAAAAAAATTTACGCTTTTTTTTATTTTTCTCACGTATTTGTCGACCTAAAAGCAGCGGTGGCATAATTCACAAGTTTGACTTCAATCTAGAATACTAAGATGAAATTGATAAATATAATATTTTTTTACATGTCGAAAAATTCTTATGCAAATTTTATAAAATTGTGTTTTTGGTATTGGGAAAAAACAAGGTTTTCTGATTAACGTTTTAATGAAATATTCGTTTTAAAACAAATATACTCATTTTCGTTTGTGGGAAATTGGGAGAAAGATGTAACGCATATTTTTAGAAAATAAAAATAAGACATTTTTAATTTTTCTGAAAATCGGGGTGGCCTTTACTAAAATTGTTTATTATGTCATAGCAGTCACAAGTGAAATGAAAATGATAAAATTAAGATTTAGTGAAAACTTTTTGTAACAAAGCCGTTTTTGTTCGCTGGTTCAAATCCGTTTGATTGGCAACATTTTTTAAGTAATTTTTTGGAGATATAAAAATAACACTTTTGGTGTTCAAACCATTTTCTACGAAGAAAGGTTATTTATATTTTTTATAAAAGCATCATAATTAGTGACACCATATTCCAAAAATTCAATGTCTCAAAGCAGACAACTCAAATAATTTTTTTTATTTATTTTAAAGCAAAAAATTTTAAACCTGTTGATTTTGGTGTTCAAACCATTTTCTTCGAAGAAAGGTAATTAATATTTTTTATTCGAGCATCACAATTAGTGACACCATATTCCAAAAATTCAAAGTGTCAAAGCAGATAACTCAAATAATTTTTTTTATTTATTTTAAAGCAAAAAATTTTAAACCTGTAAATTTTGGTGTTATTTGGACCTGCATATGTTACATCGGATTCAACCAACAATGATGAAATAACCATTATTGAATCGATGATTTAAAGAATACCAAAAAAGTCGTTTAAAACTATTGCCATAATCATAAAATTATTTTTTGTTTTAATTGTCATTCCTCCGTTATTAAAAATTTACTTCAAAATTTGCATATTGAAAAAATTGTGTTTGTCAGATTCCCACATTTTGTAGTTTTAGTTTCGTCGTTTATGTTTGTCAAAAAATGTTTAAAAAGCATCTTCTTCCTCCAAATATTTTTGGACTTCATCAAAACAAATGGTGGATATGCAACAAAGAATGGAATATACAATATCAGTATGTAATTCTTTTTTAACTCATGTTTATCTTTAGAATAAATATTTTTTGTCTTTCAAATTACCTTTTTTTATTGTAACGTTTCAGGAACGATATCCAAAGAACATGCCTAAAATTTATGTTGAACGTAAAGCAAATTGCTCGAGTTGGTGAAGGTGATTATGGTGAAGTTTGGACTGTCACAATTAATGCTAAAGAACGTGATCTTGTGGAAAAAATTTATACAAATCTCTCGTCAGCAGAAACGGTTCAAGCAGAAGTCGATGTTTTATCTTTGGGCTGTAAATATTTTCCAAAGCTTCTTTATAGTGGTTTTAACCTTGGATTTTCATGGTGTCTAATAATGGAATATTTCAAAGGTGGAACATTAAATTATCATATCTATGGTCGTAGAATGGGAATTTATATATCGAATATTTCTGCTAGAGCCAAACAAGTGATTGCATATCAAATAGCCGATGCTTTGAAATTTTTACATGATAGACAATTAA
This sequence comes from Panagrolaimus kolymaensis, assembly GCA_028622995.1. Lineage (NCBI taxonomy): Eukaryota > Metazoa > Nematoda > Chromadorea > Rhabditida > Panagrolaimidae > Panagrolaimus > Panagrolaimus kolymaensis. The sequence goes on from JAJQJQ010000006.1 coordinate 2,841,479, forward strand.
CGCATGGGTAAGTTTCGTTTTCAAATTAAAATTTTGCAACCTAAATGGGTTAAAATTATGATTTTTTGTTGCTTTCTTTGCTTTCCTACGTCATAATTTCGCCTTTTAATTTTGCCAACTCTCATAGTTATTAAATAATTTTTAGTGATCTGAAGTGTGACAATATCGTCTTTACTCTTACTGGCTACATTCGACTCATAGATTTTGGCTTCTCTCGAAATATCGAAAATGGTAATACTGATCTTCCACTTCCAAATGCTACATTTTGTGCTCCTGAAGTTTATCAAAGAAAAAAAGCAGGGCTTGCTTCTGATTTATGGTCATATGGAGTCGTGATTGCATGTTTACTTCAACGAGAAGAACCTTTTATTGGTGAAACAGATGAAAAAATTCAATATGCTGCTTCAAATAATCCACCAAATCTTGAAGCAATCACCGATCCAGTTGCCAAAAAGTTTGTTCTTGGTCTTTTACAAGTTGATCCTAATAAACGTCTCAAAAATGTTATGGGTCATAAATATTTCGATAAAGTTCCATCTTATCCATTATTTAAACCTCTTCAAGTTGAACCTACTCCTGATGAATATGAATGCAAAGATGATCCTATGTCTCTAATTGTATCAAACAAACTTGCACAATTTGCAACAAGAATTCCAAATATGAAGTACTATTTATCTTTCAACTAAAATAAACTCATTCCTCTTCACTCGTGCTATGTTGTGCTAAGTTGTCGTCGTTCATCAATGATTCAAAATGAATGAAATGATCTCCTGGATACTTATATGCTATGAAACTTAATTATTGATCCACTGTCATTGCTTCTCTCTATTTTTTGTATTGTATTTGTATTGTATTCATGTAATCACCAATAAATTTTATGTAACAAAACTGTGTATCACGCGTCATTAATGAAAGTTTAAAAAATAAAAGTGAACTATTATCATTTTGATTCATTGTTGCTTTTTTTGTTGCTTTTTGTTGTTGCATAAATTTTAAAACCCTATTTCGATTTTTGTTTGGGCATTTTGTATAAAACTTGTTTGTGACAGAAACATCATCGGATAATAAAAATATAGTTTCTAATGTCGTACATAAAATAATCCAACAACACATTACAAATGAATAATTTATATAGTTCTAAATACACAGATAAACATAGAAGAAACACATACATACATATTTATAAAAAAGTTTTAGATGAAAATGAGAGAATTTTTGATGAAGGCATAATCAACGATGAAAGAATTTCCAATTTTAGCGATGAGAACCCATTTCACTGAACGTTATCAACTTTGATGTGAAGCAGGATGAATTCAACCCATTTGATAGATGATGTTAAATACTTTTGATCAGCTAAAAAAATGAAATGATTAATAAGAAGAGATTTGGCAAAAACTTACAATCTTCTAATTCAGTAGGAACAATTGTTCTTAACATTTCTAATTCATCGACCACAATTTGGGTGCTTTCTTTAACCATATGAGCTCGACGTCTGAAAATAAATATTAAAAAAAGAAATATGTTTGAAAAGGATTTTTTTACTATCAAAACAAAATTTAGACCTTTATTTTCTTGATTTAAAAGTTTAATTACAATGATTCTTACCGATATTCCGAAGCTTCATGTAACTTTGCAATCATAAATTGATACAGTTTGATGTCTTTTCCTTGTACATTGCCATTTGATGCTATTCGATGAAGTGTTGCTCGAGAAGGCGTTGGTAAATCAAATGTTGGAGCATTGACTTCCTAAAACATGATTTTAATAATGACAGTGAAACTCAAAAATTATTATCAATAGTAATATAATTGCCGAAAACCTTTGTTTTTGTTAAACTTACTCCTTCAATAGGACCATGGCAATGCTTTGTAAAGCTTCCAGGTTGAAGAAATCCTTTTTCATCCAGATAAATATGTCCACCACAATAATCAAGTCCAAATGCAATGTCATTCTTATAATCAACGTCATACGTACAGCTGAATAACGAAGGATCCCAGCGAAATTTAGCATATTTATAACCTTGAAACAAAACCACGGTTTTACTTGAATTTCGAATAAAAGCAGCTTTCAATTTCGTAATAGCTGGAGCCAATAAATTAATATCAGTTTCAATTAAAGTAAGCAATACATTAAGACGATTAACATCATAAATTGAGAATGATCGAGGCTTGCTTGTTTGTTGATTGATATCTTTGATGATTTTCTTTCGGGTTTCATTCAAATCCGTAACATATTCCCTGAAAAATTAGTAATATATACGTTTTTTACAATCAAAAAAGTTATGTTGTGATTAAAATTTTGTTGGCATTGGTTGATAAAAGGATTAAATTAAAATCCATTAACCTCATAGTGACACTCGGAATAACATTTCCCGCAAACCATTATTTACACTAACTAAATAAATGAATCACTCTCTTATCGTAACCTTATTTTTTAACTATTAATTATTAAACACTTACCAAAATGTTCTTAAATATTTGAATGTTCTTATTACTTTCAGTTCGTAAGCTTTGAAAGCTGGTGTTGTAGGATCGGTATAAACATATTTGGTAGCCTAAAAAAATATAAATGAGTTTAACAACATAGTTAAAATGGCTTACAGTAATATAATCATCATCATCACATTCAGATATAGCATAAATCGAGCCAACATCATCTTCTCCGGAAAAAACGCTCAATTCACTTTGTTCATCATCTTCCTAAAATTTCAGTGATTATAAAATTAGTTAAACATTTTTCAGATAAAAAAAACATACAAGTTTGAGTGCAAGTTGTTTAAATGGATCGACGACATCAGGACGAGGAGCTGGATACTGAAAAATAATTGGTTTTATTTATGTATATCGAAATTGGGGAATATATGAACGTATTTCTTTACTATAAAACTTGTGATTTCAGGATTTAGATTCCTTTTAAAGAAAATTGCCTAACTACAATTCATACTTTTGACCATTCTTACTAACATTTTTCGCGCTTACTAAATAATGATCCCAACCAATGACTTACCAATTTTAATGGATCAATTTCTCCATCACTTTTTTCACTTCCATTAACACTATTTTGGCTCTAAAAATGGTTTTATATGTAATTAAAAGAATATTTGCTTTTATAGCAACAAAATATAGCATTTTAAATAAATTTATTTAAGTAAAATGATAAGTTAACATATCATTTTTATAATAAAAATTAAACTTACATTTTGCGTTGATAAGAAAAACGTGAAAAAACTCAGCATTATTCAAGCGTTGTTTCAATGTTTGAAAATAATTATAATGCGATCGACTAAGAAACTGTTAAATTTTTAATATTATAAAAAAATTTTATGCTAATTTTTTTGACTTCAATTTTTTTTATTCGCAGAACACAAGGATTTTCTATTTAGTTTTTAATTAAATATTTGCTTTAGGATGATAAAAATCTGACCATATTCGTCTGCTGTAATATCCATCAAAGATGTAACACATTTTTAAACAACAAAAATAAGTCAATTTTTTTCTTCTAAAAATAGTGGGGCCTTCACTTAACTTGTAGTTTTAAAGGGAAAATAACAAATTAACAACAAAAAAATGGAAAAGATCTATGAAAATTCTTGGACGCATATTTTGTTATTGAACTATGTTTACTGATAAAATTGATTCATTGTTAAATAAAATTGCTTTGATTTTCTCCTGGATTATTTCTGATGAAGATATATCACATTCAATAAATAAAACAAATATCAAAACAAAAATGAATAAAAAAACCTTTCAATAAAAGGTTTAATCGAAACATTTTATTTAACTCTTGAAAGATAAAAAAAAAGCCAGAATTAATGAATTCCACAAAAAGTAACAAACTTCAATTTTACCATATTGCTTTACTTACATATTTTTTATTTGGATTTTTTGTTTTTGCTTGTGGAAAAGAAGTTTCGTTAAAATAACTTATTTTTTAGTTAAATCCATAACACAATGATTTTAGGAAAGATAAAGCTTTATTTGAATTTCAAAGAAAAAAAGATAAAAATAAAAGTAATAATAACATTAAAATATTTACACGTATTTCAATATTTTAACTATAAAAATTGATTGCAAATATGGAAAACCAAAAAAATAATAATAAGAATTTGAGAGGTTTAAAAACGACCAAAAAGGAAATCAGACCACGTTAAATTAAATGATACAGCAACAACAAAAAATTCTTGTAAAAATGGGGAGAAAAAAATTGGAAAGAATGCCAAATTAATTTATAAATTATAAAATTTAAAGAACGAGCGAAAACAAAAAACCGGCCGTAAAAAAGATACAAACAAAATAAAAATATCTAAGCAAATCTTGCAACATTATTTAAATGAAGACATGGAGGAAGGGTTAATTTTTCCAAATGGAAGTCAGAATATACAAATCGATCAATATTGAATGGTTGAAGGAATGTTCCAGGGAGGATGAGTTTTTCCTACAAAAAAAAATTATGGGCGTTAAAATTATTCAAAGGCAGCAACATTCAGCGTTAATAAACTTTTGACATCTCAAATTTACAATGCCTTAAAAAAGTATGTAAAATCTTACTCTGTCTTCAGTATTTTCATCTCCATTCAAAGCTGCTCTAGTGGTTAAACGAGTTTGAACTTTAATTAAAAATTCCATATCTATTGAATCTTCCTCAAACCCATCGGATGGAGTATAATGTTGAAGGATGGATACAACCTGTTTAGCATTTAATTCGGAAGTCATTTCCCCACAAAGTGTATCCAAATTTCCTTCATCTTTTCTTGATTGAAGTAAATGGCATGCTTGCACGAGGGGCTCAAGAACAGCTCGAGTTTCACCCAAACCTTTTTGATATAACCATCCTTGAATTTCAGAGACATTATGCCTAAAAAATTAATAACTAATTTTCAAAAACTTTAAATCCAAAAAATTTACTTGATTTGGATAGCTTTTTCAAATTTGCATAAATCTTTTCTAAACATTAAATTATTTAAAGCTTGTGAACAAATCCATTTAGTTATTTGCCAAAAAGTTTGTCGGACAAGAACGTCATCTGCTCCAAATGCTTGCAAACGATTATAAACAACATTCAACTAAAAAAACACATATTTACACTTATTTTTTCGAATTTGAAAGTTAAAACTCACTAAAGCAATTAAATCATCTAAAGCTCTTTGTACAACTTCTTTGGATGGTTGTCGAGTCAAACCAGTATGATTTGGACCATTGCTTCCTGCTAACAATTGACTTGAATCGTGTTGTAAAATTCCCGGAACAATTTTAGGGGATAATAAAGGTTCCACTGTTTTTTTCATAAATGATTGATAAAATACTTCTATTCTCATTTTAAGTTGATTTCGAAGTGGTTCAACATTGAAATTTGCAATTCGATGGGAATTTTGTTTTTCATCGTTTTGAGCTGTCCATTCCTAAAAAACGAAAAAGGTAAGATAAATAAAAGTGTTAAAGTTTCGTTTAAAAAAGTCACTGTGTACTTAGAAAATTTCTTACCTCATTTTCTTCACTGCTATATTGTCTTAACAAATTATATAATTTCCAAGAATTAACAAGCCAAAGACAAAGAATGTCTGCGTCATTTGAATTCTAAAAATTGAAAAAAATTACTTCACTTTCTTTTTTTCGGAACTAAAAATAACTACCATTGCAATTTCTTTAAGAACTGATTGGGCAGCAGCAAATAAACCAGTGATAGCTGTTTCATCCTTTTCTCGATCATAAAATCGAAAACCAGCAAGAAGTAAATATGCTGGAAGTCCAGGGGTTAATTGTTTAGCAATTCGAGGTTTAAGTTCATAAATTAAAACTCTTGAAAATTCTGGCACATTAAAAACATGCAAATATCCTGAATGCGTGTTTGTGGATGAAAGAGGTTGTAATCGAACAAAATCTCCATCACCACCATTTTGATTTTGATCGGATGTGGTGGATTCAGAGGAAGTTGAATATCCTCGAAGTTGGGCTCTCAGATCAGATAATTCTTCACTTTGTCGATTTAATTTTTGTTGTAAAATCTGAAACAAAATCCAAAAATAAAATTCTTTTATAACTTATATTTACTCTTTAAAAAACACACAAACAAAAACAAAGCAATTAAAGAAAGCTTTTTTTAGGAAATAATATTGTAAAAGGTAATAAAAATCTAGCTTTAAAAAATAATGGAAATTTAAGGAATGTAAAAGTAAAACGCAAAAAGGAGTATTAATAGCTCTAATAATTTTAAACGTATAAATTGTGGCCCATCTTTAGAGACATTCCACAACTAAAACGAAGCACATAAACGGTAAACAAAATATAAAAGCATGGAACAAAAAATCGAGCTGTTTGTTCTTTAATTGTTTTACATATACGCGTAAAAATATTTGATGGAGGAAAATTGAGAGTGGGAGAAGAAGAAGCAAAGGAAAAAGAAGGACAAAAAATTCGTACCATATTATCGCAAAGAACTTTGGCTTGAATCATTGAATTATTTGTGGATGATGTTTCATAATTGCCATCATTATGAATCTAAAATAAAAGAAATTTAAATAAAGTTATATTAATTAAAAATAGTTTAATCAGGAATTTTATGGAAAAGAAAGTTTGGACTACTATGTTCTAAAAAATGATATTTACATCTTGAATTCCATCATCAAGATAATCTTCATCATCATCTAATGGAAAAGTTAATTGATAAAAATCCCCTGCTTTAGGTGTTTGTACTACGCCGGAACTTGTGGTGGAACAAAATCCATCATCCAAATCGAAACCAATATCAGTTTCAAGTTCAATATCCATATTTACTTTTTTACTTTACTTTACGCCTAATAAAAATTCAAAATCAATTATTAAAAAACTATTTGAAGAAATAAATAAAAATTATTTAAATGAGCGAAAAACGAACGTTTATACACGAATGAATTAATCCTTCTTTTTTTTGCGCGCAGAAAGAAAAAAGAAAGAAAGAATCTAAGATCATAATCAATCGAGAAATTGACAGTTTCTTGCTGTTGCTTTTTCTGCTTGCTTCAAAGAAAGTGTTCCGCTTTTTTTTGCTAAATCTTAATCCTTTTCCATTCCCTTCCTATTTTCTTTTTTTTTCCCGAAAAAAGCGCGAAATAAACAATCACTTTTTTTTATTCTAGGGGGGGGGGAATAATGTTTAAAGCTAGCTAAATGAATTCAAGGCAGATGAAACGAAATACAATAATTTAAAAAAACGGTTCCTGTTTTTGGGCAAATAGAAAATGGCCAGGATTTAGATTTTTAACAAACAAATAAGAAAATAATAATAAGGAAAATTTGTTATTAAACACCTGCGCTGCGTGAAATGAGAAAAAATGAATTTCATAATAATAACAAAAGAATCGAAGACCATCATCCATCCGCAACAACCTCCTCTTCCATTAAAGCTTTCAGGTGAGAGAGATAGAAAAAAACCTTGTTAAAGTGGCTCACGGACTGTTGCCAGACGGACGACAACGCTAGTTTGGGGTTATGCTTGAAAAAGAAAATAGAAATGCTTTAATTCATGCCACAAAAAAAGCAAAACTCTAGCAACCAGGTGAATAGCATCATGTGAGGAGGCAGTTAGACGTTAAAGATGGCACACATATTTGCTTTTTTTTCTTAAAATGTCAAAAGTTAACAAAAATGAAATGAAAACGAAGAAGAAGAAAAACCACTAAGAAAAAAAACTACTCATTTGGTTCGCCTTTAAAAAAACCTTCGTTTAGTTTCACTTAAAATTCAAATATCTATATTTTGTTTGAAATTTTTTTGGGAGAAGATTAATTCCAACCCACTGAAGCTAGCCAAAAAGACTCATTATGACGTTTAAACAAAACAAAAAAACAAGTGCCTTTAAAAGAAGAAACTAGTATTTTTGAAAAAAATGAAGAAAGAAAAGAAAAAATACTTCTTCAAAATCAATATATCCCATTTTTGTGTGTCATCTAAAAAAAGTTTTTACACCCAGTTTTTTTTTTGAACAGCAATAAATTTAAAAATTTTTTTTAAACAAACTTTGAAGGCTAAAAAAACTTGCACCCTTTTTTAATGTCCCAAAATCGTTAACAATATAAATAAATTCCTGCAAAGCTCTTAAAAAAACGTTTTTGTTTCTTATCTCTGAAAGATTTTTTTTTGTTAAGCTCAAATACTTTTTCTTTAACAAATAAAACATAAAAAGAAGAATAATTTTTTTTATGTATGTCATTGTAAAAAAAAAGAATAGCAAACTCAAAACGAAAAAAAATCTCTCTCATCTTTTTCAAGTTAAAAAAAGGAAACAAGAAACCCATAGCAAAGAAAAGCAGCTAGTTTTAAACTTGTAATAATAAAAAGACAAAAAAAGATGTAAAGCAACGAACGAACAACGATAATAATTTGACATTGTAAAAATAAAAAAAAATTAGCGAAGAAGGGGAAGTAAGAATCATCAAAAAAAAGTGTGAAGGAAGGAGGCTGTTGTTACTTGCTTGCTTTCTCGCTGAAGATGAATGACAAGTGAGTCACATCGGCGTACAATAACTTTTTCATTCCTCATCTTCCGGAAAAGACAAAAATATTCATAACAATAACTCAACAAAAAAAACTAGGAAAGTCATCCATTTTGCAAGCGAAAAATATAATTTAAAAAAACAAGTTGACAAGGAAAAATAAAAACATGTGGCGATTTTCTTGAGTGAAAATAATAAAAAGGAGTGGATTGGAATAAAAAAACTTGAGTCATTTTCGAGAAGAAGAAAAAATTATAGGAAAAATTAAAAATTATTTTAAAAGACTAAAAATACATTGTAAACCAAAATAAAATTATTCCTGGTTTCCTAAAATGCAGCCACATCCGCCGTCTCTCACATATTTTTTTTCTTTTGTTATTAAACCTTGTGACCAAAAAATAAAGCTTATTATTTACAAATCTCTGTGCATTTGGTTTTTTTTTCTCCAAACAACACAAAATTTATACTCATATCCCTTTTAATCAGTTGTCAGGCAGGGAGCAGTCCAACACAAAAGACCTGTTTTTATTTTATTCTTGTTACTGCTGTTGTTGATGTCGGTTGCTCACTTCACCGATTACACATGCGCATATAAATAAGATTTCCTCTTTAAAAATCGCTCCAGCAAAAATAGATAAATTTATAAAATCCAAATTAAATCAAAGAAAAATAAATCGATTTTTTTAATTTCCATTCGTTAAATTTTTACGGGGTAAAAATGAACTCATCAAAAAATGCAGAGGGAAGAACTAAAGCAATAATAATCCACGCAGCATCGACTATAAAAACTCATCAATCACATCAAAGGAAAAAAAATAACACCCTTATATTATTTTTACCTCATCATAACTTTTTTTATTTTACGTCGATTTTTTCCCTAATTCAAAAAAAAGAAAAGAATACACGGACATCGAGCGAGGCGAGGAGCATCGTCCACTTCTTTCAATTGCTGTTGTTAAAAAAATGAGGAATATAAATAATATTTTTGCGCACAAAAAAGAATTCGAATAAAAAAGGAAAGAAAGAGAAATGAGGCTTTCAATACGAAGAAGAAGAAGAAAATGACCAAAAACGCAATGCGACCGTGGAAAATAAAAAAGCGATGAAAGATAATTGCGTCACGCTATTCACAAAAATGGAGAGACGAATAAATACGTATACGTGTAGTCCAGCAAAAAATTAGGGGGAAAAACGCTAAAATGTAACTAATGCAACTAAATTTTTTTATCAGCTCTTCTCTTATTACATGATTTTGCTCACTTTGAAAGAATTCGAATAAATTTATCTTAAGAAAACGAACAGCTAAAAGCCAGTGGTCGTTATCCATCCGCTGCTATACAAAAAAAAATCTCAGAAAAACCAGCTCCACTCATTCTGTTTTTTAATGAATGTTTATTAAAAAAACGAAACTAGAAAAACAACTAAATCCCTCTCCCTCATTAATTCTTACATTTATCCGTTTGAATCTATGTTTTTTTTACTCTGACCTATTTTTATCCTAAAATCAAATCACTAGGTTAGTCCAATCTTTCTTTTCCATTAAATATTTTTAATCCAAAAAAATGTAATATCCAAACTTACGGTAATCAGATTTTTTATTTGGTCTTCGAGTTCAGCAATGGCTTTATCTTTGGAACTGAGTTCATTAGTCAAAATCCTAAATAATATTTTTACTTTTAATAAAAAAATTCAAATTCGAAATGGAAGCTTACTGATTTTCTTTTAAAGTATTCCTCAAAAGTCTTTCTTTTTCAATCATATCATCTATTATTGAATCGGATGTGGCATTACTACCATCATCGGAATTTGATGTGGAATGATAACCAATATCTTCAATATGTTCAGGTTTTGGGGATGTTGCAGAACGCCTTTCAAAAACATTAGATAAAAGTGAACGCAATTCAATATTTTCTTGTTGACGATTTTCTAAATTTTCCATTAATTGACTTATATAATCATCCATTCCAGATTTTCCACGATTTTTACATAATTCTTGAATATCTCGTTTAAGTTTAGCATTTTCCATTTCAAGTTCTTGAGTTTTTAGCGAACTATAGGTTTCTATTGCCGAATGATTTATGGCATTTGTTTCATTTTGAAGTAGCATCAATTGATTCATAAGTTTATCTTTTTGTCGTTCGATATTATGCACTTTGACCGTTAATTCGCGAATATGTTCATATTGTTTTAAAACGGTTTGATAATGACTATTTTCATTTGCGTCAATGGTTGTGGATTGGCCATCAGAAGAAATGGAACGCATGGAATTCCTCAAATCTGAGCCTCGACTAAATTCAGAAACTAATAAATCTGCATTTGAAGCTAATTGCTTTCTCATTTCATCTCTTTCTAATTCAATTCGTTCCATTTTTCTTTTTTCGCTGAACAATTGTGATTCAATGGAATGGAAATTTTGTTCCATTCTTGAATAATTTTCTTTCAATGATTCTAATTCTTTGAGTTCTTTAGCGCTGAGGGATTCAATTTGGGATTTATAAGTTTCATTGAGAATTGTTAAATCTGTGAATTCTTGTTTTAATCCATCCAAATCAGCTGCTTGAGTGGCAAGCTTATCATGAAGTTGAGCAAGTTCAACATCTTGCATAAGTTTTATTTCTTTAATAGCTAATAATTCATCTCGCTCAATCATGATACGATTTAATTGGGCTTTAAGCTCTTCAAAGGTTGCACACTTTTCGGCTAAAGTTTTTCTTTCAGATGCCTAAAAATTATTTTCTGTATTTTCTGCAAATTAATTAAGTTTAAAACTTACCAATACATCCATTTTTAATTGCATATCCATAATTTTTTTCTCCAAACTTTGATGCTTATTTTCCCAAAATAGCACCGTAGTTCGTTCAGCTTTAAGCTTTTTAAGTTGCTTTTTAGCCAAAAATCTTCGAACACAACTTTGAACTTTGATAATTTTTCGAATTCGTTTAATTTGTTCTCGACGAACCATAAATCCACGAAAATATCTTTGAATGGTGACAGCTGATTTTTCAAATTTAATCGCAAGCACTTTACGACGAACTTCACGAGCTTTATATGCGGCTTGAATAGCGATAATTGCATTTCGAATTGAATTATATTTTTTTCGTTCAATATATCCTCTCCATGCTGTTTGAATACAAATGGTAGCGCGATGCATTTGAAGATATTTAATTCGACGATATGCAAGAAATGCTTTAGTTGCCGCTTGAATTATTTTAATTGAATTCATCATTTGAAGATATCGTCGACGAGCAACAAAACCACGCCATATTGTTTGAATTTTAACTGCGGATGCTGAAAGGACATCTTGACGAATTTTTTCTAATCTAGCTACTTGACCAACACGGAAAAACATTTTAGTTTTACCAAGTGCAAATTTTTCTGGCTAAAAAAATACAATAAATTAATTCACTACGCCTTCAAACTTTATAAAAAAGTCTTACTTCAAGCCATTTTTCGCAAGCAAATTTAGCAAATTCTTTAGGTTTATGTTTCCACATGGCTTTTCCTTCAGGGTATAACACTCGATATCGACGACCAAATTCATCATACGCCCATCTTGATGGATACCCAGCAGCTGAGATTCTAACGGTTTCAAGAACTCCACAAGCTCGAAGTTGTTGAATGGCGCGTTTAGGTTCAAAATAAAAGCATTCTTTATCATCATTGGGTTTAATACATCGAACATAATGTGGTCTAGTTACGCTAAGGACACTGATAAGTTCAGATAAAGAATCACGAAATTGGAAGGCCACAGTTTTCTTTCGATTTGCTCCAGTTGACGAAGAAGCAAGAACATCACGAATAACTTCTTTAAGAAATGGAAACTAAAAAGAAAATTTAAAATTTAGACAAAAATATATTGAATAATCGGACCTGAGTCTTTGCAAAAACTCCTAACAATTGTTCATTTACAGTATCTTTATTCTTTTCTAGAAAACCATCAATTCTGTAAGATACATCCGCAGCAAAATGTTTAACCAAAAATGATGGATCTTTAAATTTAGGCATAACAAGATGAGAAGATTTTTTAAGTTTAGGACAATTTGACATAAGTGCCAGCCAATCGCTATCACTTCCACGTCCCATCTTACATTGTTCATCGAGATATTCAATAATTCCTGGTCGTGCTTCAATTAAATCAATGCATGGTTGATTATCATAAAAATCTATTCGAACCCAAGATATTTCTTCTCTCTCATATTCTTGTTGCTCCAATTTAAAAACATGCTAAAAATCATAAAAGTAATAAACTTGAAAAAAGAATTGAAATCCAAAAACCTGATTAAATTGTTGTTGTAATTTTTCATTAGCATAATTAATACAAAATTGTTCAAAACTATTTATATCAAAAGTTTCAAACCCATAAATATCCAAAACTCCAATAAATTTTGATGGACGAACTCTACGATTTTTAGAGCTATTATGTTGATGATCGAGAGATTCATTAATTTTATCTACAATCCAATTAAACATGCATGCGTAAATCATTTTAGCTAACGCATCTCGATTGGCTGAGGCATCATTTTTGTTTAAATGTTTTCGAACTACTTCACCACCAGCTCGAATTTCACGAGCTGATAACCAAGTTTTCAATGCATTTGCATCGATATTGAAAATTTTTGAGTTGCAAAATTGGTCGATTATGGATGCGCTTGATTTCTGAAAAGTTTACCTTTTAGTATTTCTAAAAAATAACAAATAAAGGTAGACATACAGAAATTGTGGATTGTTCGCCATTTCCAGCTGGTTCAAAAACTAAATTACCAAGAAGTAAAACTCCAGCAAAAATTTTAAATATTTCTGTTTGTCTTTGTTGATCGATTTTAAGCATATCAAAAGCTGCTACGAGGTCTTTGAAATCTTTAGCATCATCAACTCCAGGGATTTCTGGGGCATCGCCATGATTAGTATAAATATAATCATCGGCTGTGTAAAGATCAAGTTGAGCTAATAATGGATGTTTGGAAGCTGCACACATTTGATAAAAGACATGGTAGTTTCGCTCATTTTTAGACTAAAAATAAAAAACATTTCGAGTCTATCAAAGAAAGTGAAAGACTTACTTGAAATACCACTCTTGATTTTTCAAGTAAATATGTTTTCATTTCAGCACCAGCAATAGAAAAATCTTCAGCAAAATTAATTTGAATAAATTTTCCAAATCTTGAAGAATTATCATTTCGAATGGTTTTTGCATTTCCAATTGATTCCATAATTGGATTTGAAGCTAACACTCGAGATTCAATCCCAGGTGAATCGCTATTATTTGAAGTTCTTCGAGAAATTTTTTTTGAACCCGCAACATTTGCAAGATATTTCATAACAAATTTTGCTGATACTGTTTTACCTGCTCCTGATTCGCCTGATACAATAATGGATTGATTTTTTTCATATTCTCTCATATCATAATATGCTTCTGCAGATATTGCATAAATATGAGGGTCTAAATCTGCGCGACCTTGATTGCCTGCATTTCCATAAATCTAAAATCAAAAAAGTTTAGGTTGCAAATTTAGACTAAACTAATTTGTGGAACATACACTTATAACATCATCACTATAAATTTGTGAACAATCTGCATATGGATTAATTGCAACTAGGACAATGCCACAATAAGTATAAATAGCTTTTTTCTTTTCAAATCGAAATCGAAGATTATGAAGAACTAAAAAATGGAAACATAAAAATTGCCTTCTTCAAAGAGACTACTAACCTGCAGGTTCATGTAAATAACTCAAATGAGTTAAATCATCTTTACCAATTAATATTTCTGGATTAGCTAAAAATGGCAATGCATCAGGTTTAAATGATTCATCAAGAATTTCATCATCGATTTCTCGCTTTAATTTTATTGTGGTTGAAGTAAATTTTAAATCTTCCAATAATTCAGCTCTCAACCATACATTTTCTTCATCGCGTAACCATACTCGAGTTCCACGTTTATAATTTTCTAATGGATATGCATCTGATCGACCCAAAGTTGCAGCCATTTTTTAAATTGAAAATGCGCCAATCAAGAGGCCACAAAATATTAATAATAAATAAATAATGAAGAAAAGAAATTATAATAAATTTGAAAAGCGTTTGTTTTTCTTTTCAAATGGAATTATTGATATAAAGTTTTAATCATTGCAATTTTTATGGGTTTAAGCTAAAAAGAAAAAAATATTTAACTAAAATTTATAAAACGCGAGAAAAAAGATATATGAAAAATGCAGGCACGAGAATTTTTGAGAGGTTTATAAGAAATAAAAGAAAGGAAAATTGAGATGTTTTTTTTATATTTGAGAAGAGGATAAAAAACAATACTCTGAGAGCCCCAAAAGTGGACGACACTATCGAATGAAAAAAAAGAAAGTGTAAAATTGAAAGTTTAGAAACGCTATTTTTCAAAAAGAGTTTTAGTTTTCTGCCAGATTTCCTATAAATAACTAACAAAAGTGCTATGAATTTTAGTTAATCAAGGCCTAATTTTAAATATTTTTTCTAAAGTTTGAAAATGTTAAGTAAATAATGTCGGAGGATTCATCGATCAAAGTCATAGGTCAACCCATTTTTTTCGTTGCACATCTTTTTTATGCTTGTATTACTTTTTTTCTTAAACCCCACTTAAAATTGACAAGCATCCGACCGTCGTTAGATTGGTTGAAAAAAAAACTATGTTATCAGCTCAAAAAATAAATAAAATGATTGAATTATTTCATCGACAAAAAACACACAATCACAAAGCATTGATTTGTTCCGTTTTTTTTGGGTGGCGAGAAAAAAAAAATGAATAAAGCATGAGAGATTAATTTTGTCGTTGAGAAAATTTTCGTCAAAAAAAAAACGTGAAAATATATGGTTATTCATCATCAACCTCTCGATTTTGCAAGCAAAGTTGCTAAAGAATAAAAAATTTGAGAGTGAAAGGTTTCGAAACCAACCCTCATCAAAAAAAAAAATAGAATCTGCGTCATTTAGAAAAAAACCAAAAAAAAAAGGTGAAAGCTCCCTCAAAGATAAGAAATAAAAAAAAGCGAACGATGACAATAATTGATTGATTTTTGTGGGATTGTTTGCTTGCATTTTTTGTTGCTTTCAACTAAAATAAGGAGTGCTGCATATTTGAAATTTTCTTTTGAAAAGCATAAAAAAATTAATCAAAAGAAAAGGGAAAAATGGGTGGATAGCGGATGGAAAAAAGTAATAACAACAATTACGATTAGTTTCTCTTTCATTTTTCCTTTTATGGGTTATGGCGGAAGAAAGTGAAAAAAGAAAATATAAAGGTGATCAAGTATCGCCTGGTTTTTTGACAAAAAAAAAAGAAGGATATGATAGATTTAATCTTTTACGGCAAAACAAAAAAAGATATGTATTAGTTTACCGCATTTTTATGCAAATAATTAGTGGTTGTTCTTGATCGTGGTCAATCGAAGAAATATGTGACGGTAAAAATGAAAAAAAATATGGAAAGTTGATGATTAGTCTCATTTTCAAGAGTTAAGGGTATCACTAGTCAGAGCGGTGACAACAACAAAAATGGAAACAAAACAAAAAAACAATGTCCCAAAAAAGACAAGCCGAGAAACTTCATAAGGTGGTGAACATGCTTTTTTTTAAATCAAAATAAAAAAATAAAAATAAAACCTCGAGAAAAAAAATTATTTGAAACAAGCAAAAGCAGACTAATAATTTTTTTTGTCTAATAAGAGGTTTTTGAAAATTTTAAGTACCTCGATCGTGAGGGAAATCGATCGATTCATTACACTAAATCGAAGACTTTTTTTTGTAGGAACAAATCAGAAAAAAAGATAAAATCAATTTTTAAGAAAATATTTGTATTTTCTATTATTTGTAAAAATATGAAAGCTGTCAATTAAAACGTCAAAGTTTAAAAACCAAACAAAAAAATACAAAATGTATTAGAAACCAGAAATTCAAGGAAATGATTCCACAACAAAAAAACATGGAAAAAAAGGTTTTAAAAAACAATATTTAGGCATAATTATGGGCGATTATACATGAAGGAAAAAATCGACAAAAACATCAATCATAGAACAAACACAAAACAAATAAACAAATTACAGATGGTAATTATTATGTAAGAGTAATATCGTGGAGAAACTCTGCGTATTAGCGATAAAACAGGAAAAAATCATTAAACTTGCTCTGTGATTAATTTCACACTATCAAAAGTAATTATTTTTTATTCAAGACTTCTCGATTAAAGATTATTCAATGACTGTAAAAAATTAACCCACAAAAATATCAACAAACTTTTTTTGTATTGCAAAAAAGTTTTAAGAAATACGCGTAAAAATATGTATGTTATTTTTTGTTTTCAACTTTACCACTTATCGAAAAGGAAAGTCAAAAGAAAAAACACCGCAACAATAAAAAAAAGATGAAAAGAAAAAATGGCGTGAAAAATAAAAACGACAACGATGCTGATGATCAACTTGAAAAGCATCACCTTTGATGTCGTCATTTTTCTCGATGGTCAAACAAAAAAATAAAATAAAAAACGATGTAAAAAAGAAAGTGGCCGAAAAAAAAAATTGAAAAAGCAAAATGGATGGAATCTTTTTTTCGGTCACGTCGTCAAAAAAAAACATAAAGTTTTTATCCTTGTGTTTAACGCTAAAAGGGTTAAACCTTTTTTTGTTCAAAAAGCAATCGCAAAAAATAAAACACAAACACGGGGATAATGTACATACGAACACGCACATCACGAAAGGTGATGATTTTACAAAATGTTAACAAAAAATATATACAACCAAGGAAAAAAGATAGAATCGGATTAAAATTTAACTTTTCTTTGCAAAAAAAATAAATGTGTTCAGTCAAAAGTTAAGAGAAAAAAAAGATTTAACGATGAGTCGATTAAGAAAAGTATATACTATTTAAAAGAATACTATTTGCAAATAGTCTTGAAAGTTCAAAATTTTAGAAAAGTAAAAAAAACCAAAAGTTCAATAACAAAATTTAATTTTTAAAGACAGCAAAAACTGGATGGAGTATTATTAATAGAAATATGCAAATTTAGCTATCGCTGATAAAATTTATTTATAGCTCGCGGTAGTACTCTAATTTCTCGTAGAGCCAAAAGTAATAGAATAATGATAATTTTAAGACTATGAAAAAATACAAAATAGGTTTTTCAAGTCTCCTAACAGAGTCATCTTACACCTAAAAAAAACTAAGGATTCTAAAAAGTAAGTATAGTTCCAGAAAAAAAAATCAAACAAATAATTTTTTACGTAACGATCTTTCTTCCTTCCTAAACTAAGCTGGTGTACATGAATATTATTCTTCCATAATCATACTTTTTTTCCGGATTTTTTTTTTACATTATGAAAGAAACGATTTAACAACAATTCCGGTCGGTCATAACAGATAAATGAATGAATCGATGATGACAAAAGAAAAAGTTGACAGACAAAAATGATGCAAACCGGTTGTAACTAAATTGGAAGAATGAAATATGGATGGAATGGAAGAGTTACAAAAAAAAAAGAATGAATAGGAGGTTTATATCAAAATAATAAATGATTGAATTCCTTCCTCTTCCTCAAGGTTCAAGAAAGACATATTGGACCGCTCATTTTTTTTATTCGAGGCTTAATTGAAAAATGAGATTCAGGAAGAAGAAAAAAGGAAGATTGGAACAAGAAAAATATCGGGTTTGAGGAAAAAAAGGTGTCATAAGAAATTTGATTTCAGAAGACAAAAATAAAATTTTAAATTGTAAAAAAATCCTGAAAAGTTTGATAGAAAAAAAATTGAATAAAACTATTGAGTTTTTTTCCATACAAAAAAAGAAGAAATGAATCATACTTTTTTCCTACAGATTATATCCTCGCATCCTTGAAGAGTTAATCATAATCACTGAATATTATTACTTCATGAAACTTCTTTCGAGTCATTCAAGTTTTAATGTACTAAGTGTTTCATCTCTAATACTTTTCAACCTTGTCCTATCGTGTCAATGTTTTGATGAAAGCTACTAACAACCAACTACTACTTTTTTAGGTTAGGTAAACTTTTAATTTTTTTTTCGGTAGTGTCGCTCACCGCTTTTTCATTTGCATTATTTTTCAACCCAAAAAAAAAAATTTTTCAGTCACCGCTATTGACTGCCAAGACGCGTTTCATTCATTCCCTCTTTCCCGACGATGACGATGAGTTAAGTTAAAGCTGGTTGAAAAAAAAAATAGAGTAAAAAAGGAAGGAATGTATGTGAATTATCGTCGTCGTCATTTCGAAAACAAAAGCAAACATTTAAAATATAAATTTTTGAATTGAAAAAACTTTGCTTTATTCTCTTCTTTATTTTGGTGGTTGTGGTCAGTTGGTTCGAAAGAAGAAAAAAAAAGAAGGTGAAAAGCATTGAAAACAAAACAAAAAAAGTGAAATCACAACTAACTTGAAAAATATGTAATAATAAAAATAAAAAGGAAAAAGAAGACAATGGGAGAAGTGTGAGAACATCATAAAGACGTCAAAAAATCAAGTTAAAAAATGGAACAGTTTTTGAAGAGGATTTTGAGATCGTTTGAAAATGATGAAATACTAGACTGGATTCCAAGAGGTCATTTATAAGAGGCATAAATGAGGGTTAATTAGCTAATAACATTAAATGAAGAAGAAAAAACCTAATAAGATAAATAATTTTTTTACTGGAATAAATATACTCTTCAAAAACTAATTATTCTAATTCTCAACCAAAATAAATAATAAATCCATTTTCAACTTTTTATTATTACTTTTTTGCGCCACATTTTTTCTTCTTTGCTTTTTATTTTTGCTGACCTCCTCCGGTAATGATGCGCCGCAAAATATGTAAAGTATTGTAAAAAAAGAAGGAAGGAAGACATAAAAGTGAGGCATAGATGATCCTAATGAGATCGAAAAAATAATAAAATAAGAATGGATTTCACGGATTCGCGAACGCGTGTGCCGCCATACGAACTTCTTTGAAGAAAAAGAAAAAAAAGAGGGAAATATCAAATTTTTGTTTTGGTTGTTTTCAAATGTGTTTCAAAAATAAAAAAGTAAATAATACTCTCGTCTCGCAAAAGTAAAATTCAAATAATAAAACTAAAATATGAACACAAAAAAAGAAGGAAAACGAATCAATTGAATGACCAAATAGGAAAATAATATTGTTGATATTTTTATTTATCAAAAAATGTGTCAAAAAACTTTAACAACCAAAATCAAAATGAAATCGAAAACATTAGAAGTTTAAACGTTTTTAACCGTGAAAAAAAGCTTTAAAATATAAAAATATAGAGGTTGGAGCCGGATGATTGTAAAAAAAATTAAATCATAAATAAAATTATACAATTTTCAAAATATTCAAATTAGACAATCAATACAAACTTGAATGGAATTTATGATTTTTGAAATGAAAGAGTTTTAAAACGCGTTAAAAATTTAACTTTTAAATCATTAAAAATTCTATTGCCTGCCTGTTTAGATATTAGAAGCAGATGATGTTATAGATTTTTCCCTTCCTTTTTCTCTGGTAAATTAGTTATCCAGAAAAGTTCTAAAATTGACTCAAATCACTGAAACAAGCTTTCCATGAAAAATTCACCAAAAATCCATTTTTGAAGAATCAACTTTTTTAAGGATGAAAAAAGAAACAACGAGGTGAAACATGCATTTAACCAAAGTGGGTTAATATTTATTTTTTGGTGCGCAAAAATAAAATAAACTTTAATTGAAACCAAAGAGAAAGAAAGAAAAAAACACATAAAAATTACAATTACAGAAGATAATTGGTTTTCCACGAAAAAAAATTTGAATCCTTTCATGGAAGTCCTCCTTAATTTTTTTTTGAATGATGGTTCCTTTTCACAAAAAAAGAGAAAGTTTTACGAATTCAAAAGAAACGATGTAATCCATTTAACAAAAATTAGGAGAGGAGCTTTCGATTTGACTTTTTTTTTTTCTTTTTAAAAAATTTTGTAGAAAAAAACATGAGTGAAAAAAAAGGAAATATTTCGAAATATTTATGGTTGCTTTAGGCGATTACATAAAAGTCGCAACCACAGCCATGAAAAAAAACTTTAATCGTTTTTGTCGTCCGCATTTTTTCCCTTCTCTCATGCATACAGGCAGAAGAAGAAAAATAAAGTAGCAGCCGACTGGCTGAATGACCAAAATAAAAAAGCAGGTATCTATCCTTTCTTTTTTCCAAAAATGGCGCCAATTTCCTCAATTTTTTATTTTTAACTTCAAAATTCAAAAAGTTTAAAAAAACGAATAGACTCCGTTTTTGGGAGAAAAAAAGTAAAATGTTTTATTTGTTTCGATCAATGGTGGAATAAAAACAGAGGACATACACAAACAAAAATGGAACTTAACCAAACTGCTGAGAAAATTTTGAAAAGAATAAAATAAAACAAATAATACATAAAAAAAAAAGCCGTGGTTGACGACGGCGATCGATGGATGGATGGAAGGAAAGAAAAGGATTGTAAAGGTTAGTCATTCACCTGGCATATTTTTTCTTTCAATGCCGAAAATGGGCGACGACGACTGTCTTCTCCTTTTTTTGGGCTTTCGACTGGCTGAACTGAATTGAACTCAGTGTGAAAAAGGGGTGGATGTATTTTGGCGCAGCTAAGTGGATGTTGTTGCTTTGCTTCTTTGACCCATTGTTGAATAAAAAATTAAAAAAAAGAGAAGAAGAGAAAAGGCATGAATCAAGAAGCTTTATTTTATTATTAAATCAAAGTTAAAAGAGAAAAAAACGGAAATTTAAATTGCAAAATACTTTTATTTGCGCAAATTGAGAAATTTTTATAAATTTACAAAACTTTAATTTTTGTTTTTATCGAAAAAGAAAATTAGAAAAAAATGTCAGAATTTTCTGGAAATTTGTAACTATTATTATTTCATGAGCATTTATTTATTTAATAAGTAATTATTTAAAAGTTCATTCATTAACAATTTTAGAATGAAAAAATATAAAATTCTCTCTTTTTTAAATATTTTTAAATTACAAAAATGAAAAATCAATACAAATACAAAAAAAATCAGCAAGAAGAGAGTTGAAATTAAAAAATAATAATGGCACGATAAGCTTGTTTTTCTTTTATTTTTTTTAGAGACGTTGATGGCTCATTAATTCATGCTTGATAGATTTTTCATCAATATCCGAAATATCGGAAGCTTGAACTTGCATAAGGGATTCCAAACCCAATGTAGCTTTAAGGGCCCGAACTGAAGAAGCATAAAGCATTCGTCGGCGAACTGGAGCTTCATCAGGGCAACTAAAATAAAAAGTTTAATTTTTGCCTAACAAAATTTGAGGTTTTAATCATTTTAAAAAAATGCTAAAAAAATTTGTCGAGTTTTAAGATAAACGTATTTTTAGTTTTTGCAAAAATAGCTAAATTAGAATAATGAAAGAAAAAAGTTAAAAACTCACTATTGAATAAAGACTACTTTGTTAAAAGTGCTTGCGCCATCGGTACCTTGACGTTGAACGCTTACTTCAACGTCAACGGCAGCATAACGGCATTCCTTGCCTGATCCAACAACCTTACGAAGTTCGTCAACAAATTCTGAATATGGTGCGCCTTTATCACTCTTCTTTTCAACAATAATAGTTGTATCATCATCAGAAATTCGGAAAATAATGTAAGAATGAAGATGTTTATTGTGTAAATCATCATATGCTTGTTTACATGCTGCATCAACTTTTACTCCAGATGCCTTAAAAGATATATGCATATATATAAGTATTATGGATTATGGATAATATTCGAAAAACAAATATGAAAAGTTAAAGCAAATATAATTTTAATGATTTTAAAGGTTCATGGTTTAAAAAATATTATCAAATTGCTTGTCAAATTTTGTTTAGAAAAATTTCAACTTAATACTCTGCCATAAAACAAAGAATAGCAGTTGGAAAAGTTATAAAATATTCACAAATTTGCTTCGATAAATCAATGAAATCCATTTAACTCCGAAAAAGGTGGCTTTATTGGTTATAGAATCAGATGGTAGTTTAACAAATTGTAAGTTCCATCTTTTCTTGAAATAATCAAAAGCTGTATTTTTGTTAAGTTTGTTTAATGAAATATATAAGAGTAATAAAAACTCACCATTTTGAATTAAAAAAAGATTAAACCCGATTTATAAAAGAAATAAAATAAAGATAAAATAATAACTTTGTTCGCTTGAAACTTTGGCGATTGAGAGTAACCTAAAATGAATAACAAAGTTTATAGCAAAAAGCATAATAAAATAAAAATGTAAAAAATTTTAACGCTAAAAAGAAATTTTGTTAATAATTATCGTGATGCGATAAGAAAAAATGATGAAATGGCTTCCAGATAATTTTATAGAAATCAAAAATAAACTGATTTTAAAAAATTACTATAAAAATGGAAATAACTAACTAAAAAGTACAGCAAAAAGGCACAAATAAATCCACAAAAAAAAAATATTGCGTGGGAGAAATAAAAGATAAGCGAGAAAAAGTGGAAGGAATGCATTACACAGAGATTGAGATGTTTGAAAAAAATTTGTTAATAGTTTGGGGCTTAAATGAGATTGAAAAAAACGATGACAATGTCTATTGATATTTCATATTTTTTAGGTAAAACAAAATGAAATTGAGGAACATCCTACTCAAAAAAGTTTCGAAATCCAATCAAGCAACAAAACACGTGCTTGATGTTGTTTGGTAAATGATCAAAAACTTCTAAAAATCATTAAAGCTTTTGAAAACTTTTTTTTGTGTTTGTTGCTTTCAAAACGGATAACACAGCAATCTTTCTCATATTTTCTTTCTCTCACTCATTCATTTCAAGGCTCTAAAAGATCTCAATCCTAAAAGCAGGCGGGCGGAAAAACGAGTTGAAGTTTTTGCTTCGATGACGGCTGTCTTGAGCTTAAACATTTTTTTATTTAAAAAATTTGTCTTTTTCTTTTTCCTCTTCGTTTCTTTGCGTCTATGCTGATGATGACTAGGTAGTAAGCATTATTCACAAGCCAAGCTAGCTTGTATGCGACGAGATCTTTCCAAAGCCGATCTCTCCGTTCCATCATCGACTGACTTACTGAGCTGTTGGTAGTTATCCTCCCTCAAAATAGTTGCTGCTAACTGCTTTCGTTATTTCTTTTCTTCAAGGATATTGCTTTGGATAAAAAGCAGTATACGAGAGAGAATAAAAAGCAATGGAGAAAGTTTTTGCAAGAGATCTTCATTTTTCAATTTGACCAATATATATTTCGCCCCTTGCTTGCTGCTGCTTTTTTGACTACCAAGCTTTTGGACTCTCCTCAATGCCAATGGCAATTAAAATAGGTTTCATCTCTGCCTAATTTGCCACCGTTTAAGATTTTATCGTGTGAGCCAGAAATTGCCTTGACTGACAGCAGCTGCTGCTATTGTCGTTTAAACGAGGAACGGCTGTCTTTTAGCTGGAAGGTAAAAGCAATCAAATAGAAAGAGTGGAAAAACTTTTTTGTTTAAAAAAAGAAGCGTGGGTTGAAAGAAACAAACTAAGTTTTGTGTTTAAGAAAAATAAATGAGTAAACAACAACAAAAAAGTTTAAAGACTTATTTATAAATGGTTGTGAGTAATCATAAAGGTTGGTTGCATTTAGAAGGTAAAATTTTGTGTTGTATGTTTGAAGAAAGTCAAATGTTGGTTTATCATTCAGGTTATCGACAATCCCAACAAATTTCAATGATGGTCAAAGTTTTATAAAAAAAAAAAGAAAAAGAAAAAAGGTTTGTTTTCTGAATGCTACAGCTAGCGTAAATATTATTAACGGTATTCAACAGAAACAATGTAAAACTATTTAAGAACTTAAACACGGCAATGAACAAAGTTTCATTAAACCCTAAATTTTAAAACAAAACAAAACTAAAGCTTCGAGTTTTAAAATATAAAAGTTTAAAATTATGTGGACAACAACAGCTTTTTCTCAATTTCAATTGCAACCTTTTAATCCATCTTCTTTTGTTTGTTGCTTGTTTTGTTTAAAAAAAAGGAATGAAGAAAGCTTTATCCGCCCCCATTTAAAAGTTGCTTCATCTCTTTCAAATCCTCCACAAACACATTGCATTGATTAGAAAAACAACAAAACAAAAAATACTTTCTTACTTTAAAAAATCAATATAAAATAATGAAGAAAATTTATATCATTGGAATAAATGAGAATTATATGTTATCGAGCATCCTTTTCTTCTCTTGAAATTTCTTTTTTCTTATACAAAAGTTCCATCCAAATATTTCACGAAAATGAAAATCCGCAGCAATATAAACTCGACGAGCTTAAAAGGCGAGTAATTCTCCATGGTGATCAACGGGTTGAAAATTTAAGCGACTACCTTTGATGTGAGTGAATTACGAAAATTTATATAAAATCTTGCTTTTTACACGCTGATAAGAATTTATTTGCTTTTTTGTTTATTGCATCAAAAAAGCTTTATTGTAAAAACATAGTCAAATTTTTTTATTTAAACCAATAAAGCAAAAATACATAAGATAGAGACAAAGAAAAGTTAATATGTTTATCAAAAATGTATATTATCGAAGAGATAGTAAGAAATTTGGTGATGGAATTCTCAAAGCAGTTTGAACAAGAAATTTAGCAGCTTTTAATCCCATTGGATCTTTCTTACATTCATATGCATCCATAGTAAGTTTAGCAGGTTTAGGACGAAATGATGGTTCCAATAAAACATTTTTAAAATATTCGTGATACGTAACATTTGCTAAACGATTTGCAGGATCAACTTGTAAGAGACAAAGAACGAAATTTCTGGCAACTGGATCGTTGATTCCTTCGAGATTTGGTGGATTATTTGAAGCAGCATATTGAACGTGGAATTTAGTTTCACCAGTAAATGGCTTTTCTCCTTGAAGTAAAGATACAATCACAACTCCATATGACCATAAATCAGATGCAACTCCAGCAGCTTTTCTTTGAAATACTTCGGGCGCTGAATAATAAGCATTTTGAAGTGGAAGAACAATATCGCCATATTTGACACTTTGAGAGAAACCAAAATCCAAAATTCGAACATCACCTGAATAAGTCAAAGCAATATTATCAAGCTTGAGATCTCTAAAAAACGATAAACATTAAAAAGAAGAAGAAACGTTAAACAAAAATATTTGAATACCCATGTGTTTGCTTTCGATCATGTAAGAATTTCAAAGCATCAGCTATTTGATATGCAATAGTACGCTTTGCTTCATAAGAAATAATTGATTCATTCTCGAAAATATGATAACTCAGAGTTCCACCATCAATATATTCCATTAGTAAAGACCATGAAGATCCAAAATTAAATCCGCTGAAGATAAACCTTGGAAAATATCGACAATCATTTTGAGATAAAACATCAACTTCAGCTTGAATTTGATCAGCAGATGCACAAAAAACTTCTTTATAAATTTTTTCAACATAAACAGAACGTATTCCATTGATTTCAGCTGTCCATACTTGGCCAAAAGTACCTTCACCAACAAATCCAATTTCATCAACATTTTGCATAAATTCCAAACAAAAATTTGCAATTTGATTCCTAAAATAAATTTTGTTTATAATTTTCTTCAAACATTTAGGTTATCTTTGGTTTTTTTTTATATCAATAAATCAAGTTTATAAATTTTAACAACACCTTTTTTAAAGGCTTTTAAACAACATACACGAAAAAATAATTCCATGAGAAAAAATAACTTACAAATTTTTTCCATTAGTATCCAATTGTTTTCTGCATTCATACCAATTACCTTTAAGTTTAATGAGGCCATCAAATTGATCATCCACATCTATAGCTGTTTTGATTTGATCCAAATCATTATCAATTGCAGTTTTAATGTTTGGAGAAGACATTTCAGAAAAATTTGAAGACATTGCGATCGTTGTTGAATGTTCAAAAAATGGAATGAATGTTAGTGAGTGAAGAGACTTTGTCTTTTTTCAAATAATGGCATTGTTTGAATATTCAAATTTGGGAAAGATGCAAAAATTTCGCTTATTTTTTTATGCATAAAATACTGTTCTTTGTTCCAAATATTTGTTATAAACAAAAAACTATTTTATTTAATTCAATAAAGAAAAATACATACAAAAACAAAAAATTGAGGGATTCTAGGATAAATTATTAAAGGAAATAAAGAAGATTATATTACAGTATTAATGTACATTGAATTTCTATTTTTTTTTGCAATAAAATTTATTTAATTTTTAACACGTTCAACCATATTTTTAATGTCTCTTAATGATTCAACTACAGTATCAATATATCGTTGAGCATTCTGAAAAAAATATTTAGCGATGAAAGGTTAATGCACAAATAAAAATTTTGTAACTTACAGTATGACTTAAACTTTTCCATGTTGAAACATGGAAGCTCAAACAATCTCCTGGTCCACTAATGGTATAACAAACGCCATAATTGGATCCATCAGGGCAACAAAAGCCTCCAGCAGGCCAAAATAATTCTTTTTCTTTATTCAAAGCAGAAATATATTCGGGCATTTGATGTTGAGGGGTTTGAGAAGTAGAAAGTTCAAATGGCATATTAAAGACATGATCGAGGAACGGTGAAGAAATTTGAAGATATTTTGAAACCACGTATAAAGCAAAAAGGTGTCGATCACATCCTTGTCCAGCCATAGCAGTTCGATAATAATCTTGATGATGATCACATGCTTTTCGAAGGAGTTCGAAGCGTTTAGAATCTTCGATTTCTGGGTTTTTCATTGCTTTAACAAATTCGGCAGATTCAATCGAACATGAACGAACTGTTTCAGTTCGACCATCTTTAAAAAGTCTCATAACAGCGGGTTCATAAGTTAAACCAAATTTGGATTGATCCTAAAAATAATTTTTTTAGTAAGGTTTCAAAAACTATGATGCCCTTACTTTATGATAAGCCATTTGAAGAGCCATTTGAATAAAGGCATCTGGGGAAACTCGAGCCTTTTTAATAAAATCTTTTCCAAAATCATTGAAAACTACACTAGCGTTTTCAAAATCATCAGCAACTCCTTTGCTAACTTTATATGCTTCATCAATGGCTTCTTTAGTTTCATCATCCAAAATAAATGAAAGTCTTTCTGCATTTGGAACCGCTTCAATTTCACCTCGACAATGTCCATCAGGATTATATGGATTTGAAAAGCGTTCATGATATTTAATATATTCTCGAATATGAACTAATGCCATTGCATCCACTGCAGAATGTTCAGCATTGGATGTAAATCTACCATTTTTAGAGAAATGATACACTGAAGGTTTATCACACCAAAGTTGATAACCATAACCATGAAGAGCTCGATGATATTCTTCATTAATTTTGGATGAATCATTTTCATCATAAAATCTTTCTTCATCATCAAGATAAATAATTTCTAGAGCATTTTCAATGGAACTAAGAGATTCTTTATTTGTGCCATTTCCAAACTTTTCACATCGAATCTTTGCCCATAAATCTCTTGGGCCAGCTGTGAGAGCAGCAAGGAAGGGTTCACGATCAACGGGATCGGGTTTGCGATCAATAATAGTTTGTAGAGTTTTTTCAAGTTCTGCATAACGAACTAATCGACGATTATGGAATACATTTACTCGATACCAACATCCTTTACAATAAACAGCAATGAAATGAGAATTTGGAAGACGAACAAATTCATCTGAAGTTTCTCGAGGTACTCGTAAAGTTCGATAATAATCGAGATATTGATTAGGACAAAGTGGAATTCCTCCAAGAGTTATGGGTTTGAAAGATTGTTTTTGGAAGACTTCACGCAAAAAATTTAATCTCATAATTGTGATTGTTGCTGCACGAGCGGCTTGATTATCGGTGGTTTTTTGATAGATTACATCCGCGCATCCAACATTGGTATTAATCAGTGAATTTCGATAACGCATATATACAACTTCTTTCCACCAATCGGAAACATAATTACGGGATGTTAACCATTTAAGCCAAAGTTTACGTTGAAGTGATGGACCCACAGTGGCTTTAAATTCTTCAGACATTTTTACAACATTTTCATATTCTTCATCCGACAAAAGTGGTTTAACAGATCGAAGATATTTTTTAAGCGTTGCATCCAGGGATGGAATAAGAAGCCATGGAAGAAGATCGGTGAAAGAAAAGAAAGTTGCATTTTTATTAACGAATTGAATGATCACCTAAAAAATGAAGCGTTTGGGTAAAAATAAAATGTATGTTGGAAGTTGTTTACCATAAAAATTTTAGTTGGAAGTGAAATAGGTTTTCCAATTTCTTCAAATAAAAATCCATGATAATAAAGCATTAATGTGAAACCCATTCGAATAACAAAAATAGAAATGGCACACATTATTGAACTCATAATTGTTATTGATGCAACTCGATTCCATATTGAATTTCTAAAAAAAAATGAGGAAACTTTATTATATGTATATGTATTTTACTCTCAAGCATGTCCTTCCATATTACTGTATTTTTTTTAGTTCAAAAAATTTTTTGACATCAACGTGTTTTCTATTACTTTTTTTTTTAATTTGCAAAATTATCAAACTTTTTTTATTCTTTGCTATCACTCTCATCTGTTTTCATACTTTTTTTTGTTCCGTAAAAATTTCGAAAACAAATGCTTTATTACACAAAGAAAAAAGATGAGAAGCAAAGAAGTAAACATTTTCTCTACGTCTCCGTTAAATTTCTCGTTCCTCGAAATACACTATGACTCCGAGAAAAATTCTTTTTTCTCTTCGTTTCAAAGACTCTCAGTCTTTTTCTCCGAAATAGGTTGGGTCTGTTTATTGGCAAACTAAGCAAAATACACATACATACAAAAACCTGACCAACCATGGCCTTACAATAAAAATAAACAAAAACAACGAACAAAATAAACAGTTATTATTATTTGAATATTTCTTTTTCGTATAAATTTCTTAGAACAGATGACACATTTTCAGTTGTTTTAGCATTATTCTGAACATAGGATTTCTTCGAAGACGGCGATTTCCAACGAGCACCTCGATCTAATTCGGCTTCAGAGCATCCAGATTCAATAGCAGCCGTTGCAGCACTTCCTCGAAATGAATGTAATGTCAGATTTTTCTTTATTCCCATTCTTGTTGAAGTTGATTTGAGTTCTTTTAAGGCAGCATCGTAAGACCATGGTCGATCAGAACCTGAAAAAGAGGGGAAAAGGTAAAGGGAAGAAGGACACTTGGTGACCCATTCTTCAAGAATGGCAACTGGGCAGGAAGGACCTTCTAACCTTGAAATGAATACTGGCTCAACCGGCCCATTTTGATTACATTTTGACTTTGTGAGATTAATTCTAACATTCCTTTCATTAAACTTTACTTGATTTCTTTCTAATGTTAAGGCTTCAGTTGGACGAAAAAATCCAGCGAATAATGTTACTACCAGAGTTCCAAGTCTTCTTTCAGTATGTTTTGACGACTTCGATAATTGTATAAACATCTTTAATTCATCTAGCGTTATTTGTTCTTTATGTTTCACTGGAGGTGCTTTCTTTGATATTGCTTTCAGGACCAAATTTCTAAATTCACTTCTTTCTGGTACAGATTTGTTATTGGGGATATTTCTTTTACCATAGAATAATGTTGCAGCAGTTATTGTAGCAGCTTTTGACTTTGATTCTTTCGATACAGTCATCAAATACAAGGGTAATAAGTTTTCGTCATCATCTTCTTCTGATTCGAGCACTAAAGACATCTTCCATTTTTTGAATTTCTCATATTCACGTTTATAGGATTTTTGCGTTGATTTTGTGAGACCATCCAGAACAAAGTTTGAGATTTCTTCAGGCGATGCGGTTTTCTCTCTATTTCTTTTTGCAATATGAACTAACCTGTCTTCTGAAAATAAATAAGCATACATAAAAAATGTAATCAATTTCCCGATTCAGTCGGCTTGCCTGCAGCAAGTGCTCGGCGCCTTGCATCTAACAATGGACTCCTTCGAGCTAACCTTTTTTAATCTGATGGGAGATGGAAGGGGATGGTGGGCGGGGAACACAACTTGCTTTCAAGTTTGCCAAAAGCAGAATGAGAAAACTTTAGTTTTTCATTCGAAGGTTGATGTCGAAAAACACTGTTCGTCTTTTCGCTACGAGAAAAATGCACTTTTCTCTACGTCTCCGTTAAATTTCTCGTTCCTCGAAATACACTATGACTCCGAGAAAAATTCTTTTTTCTCTTCGTTTCAAAGACTCTCAGTCTTTTTCTCCGAAATAGGTTGGGTCTGTTTATTGGCAAACTAAGCAAAATACAGAATATGGAAGCTGAAGGTTCGAAAGAACAAGTTAGATATATTTACTTTATTATAAACAATATAATTGGGACGCACCCATTAACAACAATATAAAGACTAAATTTAGAATAAACGAATAAAAACGAAATCACATTTCATATATGGAGTCGAGAACATAGTAGATGATTTACTTGATGGAGACAGAAAAACATGACCTTTAGGAACTCTGAAAATATCAGTTACTTCACTTTTCCATGAATCATTTTTGTTTTTTAACAACGGAAATATTGATAAAGTTGGCCAGTAAGGGAAACCAAGGATAGCTGGGCATTTGTACTTAAGGATAAATGTTAATGTTGGATATAGTAAATCTACCGGCGGCACACAGTAATTAATAACACCTCGCCAATCTTCTGTAAAAGCATCAACTGCTTCTGAACCTGGGGAAGGGACCTGGGAATTAAATCTCGGAAGCTTTTTGTTAATACAACTTGCGAATCTATCAACTTGTGCTGGTCCTAATCTTTTATTTACTTTATCAAAAACATGAGGAAGTATACTCCAATCATCTTTATCTGGTATCCTTGAAGCTAAATCAGCTAATTTGTTTTCTTCTCGGGGTATCCAATGTGGAATAATTGTTGCTTTTATCTTATCCAGGAAACTCAGAATATCAATGCTTAACTGGTTTAAGTTATCAACCATAGAACCTTTTTTCAAAATAGGGATGATATTTTGGTTGTCAGTATATACGTGTATCTCGGAACCTTTACATGACCTTTGGAAACATTGCATACCAAACATTACTCCTAACAGCTCTCTATAGGTACTAGACATCACAGTTTCTTCTAATGTTAAAGGACGAGAAAAGGTCTCACCATTGTTAGAAACAACTCCCAAAGCTATCGATGAAGCGTCGGTATGGAATGAAAATACTTTAACTGGTGGAATGAGGGACTTTGATAATGGGCTTTCAAGCATTTTTCTTATTCTTCTTAAATCTTTATGTTCATTTTGAGACAATTCAACTTTGAAATCCATAAATTTATATGTACAAACGGTTTTATAAATATTTTTGGTAAACACAGAACCTTTTGGACCTAACACTACCCACATTGAAGCTAACTGACCGGTTAGTTTTAGTCTTTCTCTTAATGAAGGACATCTTTTATTCTCTAAAAGTTTTAAACCTTCAATCGAATTAATTATTCTTTCTTCTGTTGGATAAATTCGGGCTTCTTCTAAGTCGAGGATCATTCCTAAAAACTTTAAACTTCTAACCGGGGATAATATGGACTTTTCTTCTTGGATAAATACACCTGCAGCTCTTAGAGTTAATCTTACATAAGCAATAGCTTCCTCGCATTCAGCGAAACTTGGTGACCATATAAGTCCATCATCGAGGTAAAGGGCACAGTGAATACCTTTTTCTCTCCAATGTCTTAGTAATGGACGAAAAACTTTGGTAAAGATATATGGAGCAGGGGCAAGACCAAATGGTAACACATTAAATATATAATATCTGCCATTCCAGGCGAAACCAAGATATTTACGATCTTGTGGGTGTATTGCTATATGATGATATCCACTCTTCATATCGAACTTGGCTAACCAGCCATAGGGACAAACAGTTTTACTTACGAAATCCAGATCTTCGTACTTAAAACGTGGGCATTCTAAGAATTCATTCAACTTGGAAAGATTTATAATTAACCGTGGTTTACCTGTATTTCGGACAACAAATAACGGGCTTACAACTAGAGGCATATTTGATACTTGGGCTATGGCATAAGTCTTTAATAATTTTAGAACTTCTTCATCGACAAACTTTTTATCTATTTCAGACATAGGACAATTCTTTAGGTGGAAGGAAGGATCTGGGAATTGTAATCTAAAAGGTAATTTATATCCATTCTCAATGGTATCTAAAATATAAGCTGGGGCCTTAATATTTTCCCAAAAACCTACTTTAGAACTTAGAGAATTGCATAAAAAACTATTATTAAAATCCTTACCAATTGTACCCGCTTCAGGCTTTTTCTTCTTAGTATGGAGCACGGCGAATTGAGTTCTTTCTTCTGGGACAATCTTTCTTGAAGTGTGGTCCTTGACAGACGAAACATGGTCCAGTTTGTTTGATTCCTTCGAGAAGACTTGGGATTCTTGTTTGCGTACCATAGAAGTTGGTTGGTGTTTGGCGGCCATAATTTGATCCAGCGAAAGGTCGACCATAGCCTCCACTGGCCTCACGAAATCGCCACGGTTTTTCATTTCTTTCGTTGATGATTGAATCACGTACTTCCTTTGAGAGATTCTTTGAAAGTTCCCCAATTTTCTTTGTTGCTTCTTCAGCATCAGCTATAGCGAAAGCACGAGGGTGCTTGTCAGCAAGTTCCAAGAGCGCCATACGACCGTTCACGTCCTTGCTAATCTCGTCTACTTTCTTAAAGATGTCATCCAGATTGTCGAGCTTCTTTAGTTCTTCTAACTTGAGGTGAGTTTTCATTAATACAGCATATTGTTTCTCTAGACCAGTATTTCTAAAATTTGAAACAGCTACCTTCTGTGCCACACGTTCATCCATAGACAAAGCATCGGGTTCTTTCTTCTTATCTTTCTTAATTTCAGCTACCATTTTTGTCAGGCTTCCGATTGCTTGCGACATAGCGATCATCGAGTCTTCCATACGAGTAAGAGACATCTTTGGTTTCTTTTTTGAAGGATCTTCTTCATTGTTGACTACAGTTCTTCTTCTTTTTACAGGTGGTTCACTATCAGATTCATCGTAATCAAGTTCAGGAGCATTGATTTCTTCTATTTCTCTTTGAAGTTGTTCTTCGAAATCATCTTGTGTTTCGTAATCAGCCATCTTTGAATAAACGAAAAGCACGTATGAAAAAAATAAAAACTTTTTGAGAACAAAAAAGGAACACAACTTGCTTTCAAGTTTGCCAAAAGCAGAATGAGAAAACTTTAGTTTTTCATTCGAAGGTTGATGTCGAAAAACACTGTTCGTCTTTTCGCTACGAGAAAAATGCACTTCTCTTCTTATTTATTTTTTTTTTGCAAAACATCTCATCTTTGAATCATAAAAAGGTTCTACTATTTTTAAGGTCCAAAGGTCTATTTTTTTCTCTCCTTCTTCCGACGATGATTGGTTGCGTCATTCTATTTTTTTATATTTTAATCTTATCAATCAACCGCGTGCCACCCGTTTATTTGATTCCAAAGGTCGCTTTTTTTTCATTTACTCGTAAAAAAACTTTTTAACTGATCTAATAAACAAACTAATTTTATGTTGTCGTAGAAACTTTAAAATAAGTTTAAACATACCCAAAATGATAATCAAGGGTATGAGAAAGATCATCGATGGTTCCATTAAGTGGAGCCCAACCAATAGAATTTAAAACTCCTATTCCAATCATGGTCCATAAAATCCATTCTATTTTTATAGGAAATAATTTGTTTTGAAGATTTTTCTAAAATACAATAAACAAATGTATTTACGAGTTTAAAAAAAAAGTGCAATAAACAAACTTCAATTCTATCAAGTTTTCGTTGATATCGTCGAAGGTTAACTTTTCCATCGACAGGTACTTTTGAATATCCCATTTTTATGGGATCGTCCCAAGTTGAATCAGTTGTCGACTAAAATATTATGAAATAATTATGCAGAAATTTAAAAAATGAAAGAATGAAAGAGTTCAAGAAAAAAAATCGAGTCATATTTTCGCTACCGTAATTTGAATTAGATATTTATGGGTTTTTTTCTCTCTCAAATATTTGCTACTGTTAAAAAAAATTTTATCATTGTGAGAGACTAGCTGCGTGTGTATTTTGAATGTTTGTGTGTTCACGAAAGAAACTTTTTTTTCAGGGGCAAAGGTCGATTGTAAAAATTTGTGGTGGATGTTTGTTATCAAAGAAGAAAGAAAAATTTTAAGAAAAAAAGGCGCAATTTTTTTTGTTTTAATGCTATAAACTTTTAACGAGATATACAGAAACTGTAACTAACACCACGAGACAAAGGAAGGAGAAGAAAAAGTGATAAGGTCAAGGTAAACTTATTTATTTTAATGGCAAACAAAAACATTAAAAATTGCATGAAAAAGCTTTAACAAAAAAAAAACGAAATGGAAAAATTTTGGCGCGCTTATTTGTTGTATAATTTTTTAGCAATGTCAGTCAACAAACAATATTTATTAGATCCAAAAATTTAAATATTTTGTAAATTCCACGAAGATAAACTTATTCAATAAAAACTTTTTTCCAATTTCCAATTCGACACGCATTTTGTTCTGAATAGTTTTTTTTTTCAGTTACTTTTTGTTTTGTTGTTTGTCGTCTGTTGAGGAAAAAACATAGACCAACAATGATGATGACCGACGCAACAACATTGAGTTAGAAAAAAAAAAGAAAGAAGGCAGACACACTTTCTACCTTTTCACAATTGCATAAAACTATAGAGGAAGAGAGAGAAAAAGGAGGCAAAAAAAGGATAAAAAGAGTTTTTGTATAAGAATATTTTAAGCGCAAGCAACTAACATCCGAAAAAATGAAACAAAAAAAAGCAAATGTATGTTTTGAACTATGTATGAGAGTGAGAGGAAAAGATTGTGTGGTTGGTTTACTCTTTTGAGCAATGGTTGCTCAGAGAATTGAAACGTGAGCTTTTTTGTTTGTTTGAGACTCAATTTTCATAGAACAGAAAGCTTTAGGGAATTAAGTTAGAAAAATTTCATCCAAAAACGTTTGTTAGAATTTTAGTTTGAAGCAACTAAAGCAGCAAAATTATTTAGTTAATTATGCATTCAAATGCTATTCCAAAAAATTTAAATATCCTTTTCTTTTCTTCCTTATTAATTTTTTTCATAAAAAAAAATAAAACTTACGCTCATTTCTGTTGAAAAATTAGAAGCCTTTTTCTTTTAATTTCTTTTTATATATTACAGTAACTTTTAATCAAGGATCATACAAACAAAAAAATAAATAAACAAAATTAGAACTTTCTCTCTTCTTATTTTATTTTTCTTGATTGTTTTAAGGAGTTGTTTATATATTGCCTTTCCTCAATTTTTGAACATTAACCATTTGCATTTTTTCTTTCTTCTTCTTCGATTCTTTCTTTATTTTGTTGTTTGATAGTAGTGTCACAGTTGACCGCTTTTTAATGTTCACTCCGCCTAGGTCCGAAGGTCGATTTTTTTTTAAATAAAAAAAAGCATGCAAGACAACGTGTGCTTTCAATTCTTTCCGCCACCAACATTGTCGTCGTCTCCGTCGTTTTTTTTTGTTGAAATAAATAAAAAAAATAAAACGGAAGGTTACAGAATTTGATGATTTGAATGTCTGACAGATAAACATTGATATTTTCCCTCGAATGATGCATAAGAAAAAGAAAAACTTTTTGAGATTAAAAAGATAATATCGAAAAAGCAAACGAAACATAAAATCATTTTTTTAGATCTTTTTTGCTTGCATAATATTTCTGATCAAAGCTTATTTTAAACATATCGCTTTCATTTTTCATTGTCAATCTTGATAAAGTCAAAAAGAAAGCTTTCAACTACGGTATTTGAAATAAAATTATGGCAAAAAATTTAAAAAGTTTAGCCCGATGCGGGGCTCGAACCCGCGACAGCCAGATTAAGAGTCTGGTGCTCTACCGACTGAGCTAACCGGGCACAAAAAAAATTTACAATGTTTCAGCCACGATTCTTGTTTCTTTCCTTGGACAAAAAACAAGTTTTAGTGTTTCCTTATTGCATCATCCAGCAGTTAAATGGAAAATTTCGTCTTCCTATTGAAAAAAAGATATTATTTTGTTACCATATGCGAGATGGAAATGAGGACGTTAAAGAAGATTTGGTAAATACAGCAAGAAAAATAATAATGAATTTCAAAGCACAATATTGCTTTGATTATTCGAAAATTATTTTATGTTAGTCATTTCCGATAAATAAAAAAAGAATATTATTCAAAGAAGCTTGTCGATTTTTTCTTCTTCTTTTTATGAAAAAGAAAAAAGGCTATTTCTAAGCGCAGTGGACTAACCAACCGTATGAACTTCAAAAATTAACTTAATTTAACAAATTTGTTTTTATATTATAATATAAAATTTTTCAAACTTTTGGAGAAAACTAAATCAGTTTAAAAAAAAGAAGTTTGTTTGTAGTCAAAAAATTAACTTTCATCTTGAAAAAAGATCAATAAACATAAGATTATATTTTTTATTTTTGTGGCATTTAAATAAAGGAAAACAAAAATAAATTTATAAAAGCAAAAAATGAAAATAGAATGTTTAAGATTCTAATCAATTTTTTTTATGGCATTAAAACCCCTTTGAAGATACAAAATCCGGCCAGAATGTTCTTATTTTATAATAAACCTTTCAACTTCGTTTACGTAGGCGATCGGCCATTCTTCTTCTGCGCTCTACCTTTCGATAAAGTTTGTCGAAGCGCTCTCCATTTTTGCTACCACGAAACCAAATCAACGGTGGCAAAAAATCAAAGGATTTGGAATTTTTTTTTATTTCATCGATAAATGCTTGAAGTTGATTTTTATATTCGATTGAAAGATTATCTCCGAATGTAAGGCAAAAATCTGTTTGTGATTGAGCCTAAAAAATGTTTATTTTAAATCGATTGGAAACAAAAGCTTTTAATTTTGC
Source organism: Panagrolaimus kolymaensis (assembly GCA_028622995.1). Taxonomy (NCBI): domain Eukaryota; kingdom Metazoa; phylum Nematoda; class Chromadorea; order Rhabditida; family Panagrolaimidae; genus Panagrolaimus; species Panagrolaimus kolymaensis. The sequence goes on from JAJQJQ010000006.1 coordinate 2,878,868, forward strand.
GACATACTTTCATTATTTCTGCAAAGCTTAGGAAATCAAAAATTTCAGGAATTTTTACTAAATAAAATTTTTTTAGTTTCTTGATAGAGTTAATAATGGTTTTAACTGATTCACTTGTAATTTTTAATGGTCGTAAGTTGTTATCACTTAAATTAATAATCAGTCTATGATTATTCCAAAGTGTATGTTGAAAACATACCATTGAAAATTTTCAAGATTTGGGAAAATTGCAAATATTTCTTCGATTGACATGGGTGTTCCATATTCGTTCAATGGAGAAGATTCCCGCAAATGTAATTTTCGGATTTCATTTGTCAAAAAAGATAACTTATTTAATACAAAAGTAGAAAGACTAAAAAATAAATAATCGAAAAATGCGATTTTTTGTGATAAAATATTAATATCCAAGTCGCTTAAATCGGAAAAACAAACAAATTCGCTAATCCAAAATTTGCACGCAATCTGATTAACATTTGAAACTCGCAAAATAGTAGCCTGTTTTCGTCTACCATGAATTATTTTATTGTTAGACTTTTCAAGTAATATATTGTAAGACTCTTCCCTACAAGTGGGTTTTGTAAAATACTTTTTAAAATTTAAACATTCAACAAAAATGATAGGATTTTGAGAAAAGAAATATTTGCAAGTTTGAATTAACTTTTGAAAGCCCCTTTGTGAACTTGGTTGTTTGGTAATGTAATAAACGACGCTTCGTGGAATAGAAAAATGTTGTTGAAGATGATTTTTAAATATCATATTGGAATTCATTGACATAAAGTTTGAAGAAGAAGTTTTCAAATAGTTTTGCTCCATAATTAAAAAATTATTGATTATCTGCCGAAAACAACCGCTTCCACTGAAAAGTTTACATGCTTTTTATAAATCCAAGAAACAATGAAATATATGGTTTTAAATTTAAGTTCTCACGAGTTAAAATTTTTTAGAGATTTTTAACTTTTTTAAACAACGCTGGAAGAAAAAAAAATTATTCCAAAACCAGAAGAAGGCTAATCGAGAAGAAAAAAAGGAAAAGGATACTAAAAATCAGAAGATCGACAATAACAAACCATCTTTTAGCCTCACGAAAAAGAAAGAATGCTTTGGTCACTTTTGCCATCGGTGCATCGCCAACGAGCATTGTCACTTGTGTCTTCTTCTGATGCATAGCTCCTAGGTCAATTGCGCACATATGTCAGTTGTTAAAATAAGTGAAGCTTTTATTGATTCAATGCAAAACAAAAAAACAATCCTTTACAGTAGACAACAAATAAACAAAAAATAAATAGGAAACAAGGTTAATAAGAAAATTTCACCAACACTGGTTGAAATACAGTGGAGCACAAAAGTTTTATGACTTTTATTTTGCTGAAAGATGGTTGAATGAACTCCTGCTGAACGACGACCACTCGCATAGGGATTCGAAGTTGTTAATGATGATGATGTTTCAACTAAATTATTTGTTTGTAATAAATAAATTAAATTGTATTTGTTTTGGTAAATAAATCATTATTATATTTATACATGGTTAGTTGTTACAATCTTACCATTATTAACGCTAAGTGAAACACACCCGTCAGGATGAGTATAAGAGACATTCAATGTCAAGCGACATTACAATATCACAACATAAAAGAAACAGTGATAAACATAAATTCAAATCAATCTAACTTTATTCGATAAAATTCAAAAATCAATAATCAACAAACAAAGAAAGCCAACAAAAAAATTAGAAAAAGCAACAACGAGATTTAAAAATAATAACACTCGTATTCAAAATGAAGACAAAAATAAAATAATATCCATAATCTTTATGCTCGTAACAATTGTTTTTCATGTGGACGAGGTTGAATAGCGCCAAGAGAAGTTTCACTAGTGCTTCGAGGAAGAGACGATGATCGAATTGTACCAAATACTGATGGTCGAGTTTGACCTAAAATAATTTATGTTTAAGAATATTCTTCTAAATTCAAAAATTTACGTTGTGGAGGAGGAGCAGCCATATGATTTGGTCGAACAATAGGTTTAAGAGCTTGATGAAGAGGTTTTGGAACATGACCATTCATACCAGGAAGAGAATTTACACGAGATAAAGCGGAGGCTTTTGACGATGAAGGTGCTTCAGCAGAACGAATTGGAAGAGTTCTAATTGGAGTACTTTTACGACTTGAAATACGACGAGTAATTCCATTATCATTTGATGGAGCTACTGAGCCATTTAAACCATAGTTATTGATGGTACCATTGAGTTGACTTGTTGAAGCCTTTGCTTTAATAAGTGAAATGCTGCTTTTTTGACGAGGTACTCCAGGACGAGAACATAAAGAAGCACTGGGTTTGTGATTGAGAGCTTTTTGACGAATTGCATCAAGGGACTAAAATAGATGGGTGATGAAAAGAAATACATAAAAAAGTAATAACAAACATCGTAAAGTTCGAGAGCCTGATGAGGAAATCTTTCATAAAACACATAATAAGCCGATTGAGATGTTGAACGACATGTAACATTAGCATCAGTTAGTCCAGTTATAATAACCTTCTTGATAGCACTAATGAGTCGTATCAATAAATTATCGTCCCAGCTTGACAAAATGATGCATAACATGTGAATAACGTTGCTAAAAAAACAAACATAAAGATAGTTCAATCACGGTTTATAAGAAGCTTACACTCTAACTGGATAAGATTTCGATGCCATATGAACAGAGAAGAGATTGACCAAGTTACCACTGTTGACATATTTGGCAATGAATTCGCATAATACGATAGCTGAACTTGAGATAATTTTAATAGAATTTTTGACAAGCGTCATCAAATTGGAGAAGAGCAGTTCAACTTGAGGCATAAAGCGGCTTCGTAATTTTGTAGCAAAGAAAGCGATGGTGATGCAATATTCTCTTGTTAACGTTGATCGAAGTTCTTTCAGGCCATCAACTAGACATTTCTTCCATAATTCGGCGTTTTCATACACAATTTCGATGGAATGAGGCACCGTACTGATGAGACAGCCTCGAAGAGCACCAAGCTAAAAAAATATCGAGATAAAAATATATTCAAAAGTTAAAGATAATAACTCACAATTTTAACTTTTTTTGCCCAATCATTCTTAGGATCAACTAAAAATCCATTAATTTCATGAAGTCGATCAGTAAGAGCTTTAGAATTAGCAAGCTGAAACGATGTTCTTATTTGAATGTTTGCAAAAGAAAATCATACCTTCTCTGGTTCAGTGTTAGCAAAAGCTTCACGAAAGTCATTTTCCGAAACTGCTCCAGCAGCAGATGATACAGATGATCGTGAAGAAGCGCTCATAATTCCTCTGAAAAATAATCAAATTAAAAAAGGTTTAAACTTTTACAAAAAGACAACAATGGAAGAAGCAATGTCATTCATTTAAAATTACAAAACATCATCATTATCTCTTTCACGAAACATCACGAGAATAAAATTGCATAACTACAAGAGGAGACACGAAGAAAAAAGTAACAAAAAAAGTTGGTCGTGGTAACCAGGAGGAAGAAGGAGTAAGGATGAAAGCTTTTGGCTTGTTTCTTTTACATGGAGTGGACGAGGACAAAGATGTAAAACCCAAACAAAAATAAATATGCCTTCTCTTGGACAAAACAAAAATGCAGCAAGAAACGAGCGAGAACAAAAACACTTTTTTTAAATTTTGCTTTCCGCGGTTGAAAGAATTTGAAAAGAGAACTCAAAGCCACATGAAAAATTTTTTTAGAAACGTAATAATAAATTTTTATTTTTTCAGTAAAAAAAGGCAAAGGTATTTTACACCTTTTTTTATAAACGAAGGATTAATATAAAAGCTGAATGAATGAATAGAAGAAGAAAGAAAGAAAAATATGATAAAAAGATTTCCGGAAGCTAAATGAAAAGAGAGAGGAAGAAGAAAAAAATGACTGCAAAAAAAGGCAGACGTCGTAGCCCATTTGAAATGAGTGCTTTCAAAAAAAGGTGAATGAATGTACATATGCAAAAAAAAGTTGCGCCAAATTTTTTTTAGGGAAACCAAAGAAAGTACCGGGGCAATTTGAAAAAAAGATATGGTATATTTTTTTTACTGCATAAATTTTTTGTTGTTGTTACATAAATGTTGTTTGTTTATTGTATCATATAAAAGTATTTATTTTTATGATAAACACGAATAGAATATTACTAAAATAATCTAGTAAGCATTTTTTATCATGTTTGAGAAATATCTTTGTCTAAAATTTACTGTGAAATGGAGATAAAACTTTTGGATGTGGTGTTACGGTATAATGGTTTTAGAAGTGTTCAATTTGTGAATGGGTTACGTCGTAGTTGACATTACGGGAACGGCTGAAATAAACTTTTCGTTATTTTTGTTCTTATAAAAATTTTTTGTTCATGAAATTATTGGCAAAAAAAGATAAAGTACGAAGCAGTAATTTTTTTCATGCTGATCGCTGCAAAAAAAACATAACCACGTTGTTTTTGATAGCCAAAATAATTAAAAATAAAAATCTTACGAAAGTCTCATGATTTGATAAAGGCCAAATAAGATGATGATTAATAAAATGAAGATGATGCTGACGAGGCAAATGAAACTAAAATAAAAAAATGTGTTTATAAATTTACTTTTTTATGCTTTTGTAATACATATAATTTTCTGCGATTTTTATGACATTTTTCATTACAAATTTTAATATTTTTGTGCTATGTTTTCTTTTACAATTTCTAAACCTTTTGGGTTAATCAATAAATGCAACACTCCGTCCTCCATCGTTTACATTTTTTTCTTTTTGCCCACTCTCTTCGTTTTAAAGGGAGCAACTCCGGAGTAAAATAGCTGTATGCTGCTTTACACAAACAGCAACTTACTAACAGAAGGAGAAGAAAAAAATGTGGGCAGCAAAGCGAAATAAGAAAGAGAGCAGCACATCCAACTTTTACGCAATTTTGAGAGCAAAAAGAGCTGCAGGTTTTTATAAAAATTATATGTGGTGCAATAATTTTTTTAATTGATTGAGGAATGTCAAAACCAAAAAATCCAACAAGATTCATTTTGCCTTTAGGTAAGTTTGGGATGCAGTAGTTAGAGGATCTCGAAATAAATATATTATGTATTGTCTTTCATTTGATTTTCTCTTCAATTTTTTATAGAATCTCTTAGTGGCTCAACATTGAAAACTTTTGAAAGCATTTTTCAAGGTGAACATTGTCGATTATGTAATGAAAAAGTAACTGGAATGAAAATATGGAATATTAAACGCCATTTAGCTCGTAAACACCCCATGGAAGCTATCCTTGCTTATGAATGCTCCAAAACCAAAGATATCACAACAGACTCAAGTAATAACGTTCATCGAATTCGAGCTACCAGCGATCTTCAAAAATTTATTTCAACTTCGATTATACCCATTTCTGATTTGGAGAATGTACATTTTAATGTGAGTTTTTTGAATGAGCAAAGTTAGAATAAAAGTTTGGGGTTAATAATGCCGCATGAAAATCTTTGCTATGATGGTTTGGTTTTTTGATTTTTTCAATTTCTCTTTCCACCGCCTATCAAACAATATTTTTAATATTTGCCCACGTGAAAGATAAAAATCCAATCGTCTTCGAGTCCCATGCTGCACCACCATTGCCTGCATTAAATACACACACTATCGAAAATATTTTTTGAGAGTTGTTGAAAGATGGACAAAAGAATAGTGCAGAAGTAACAGAAAAAAAGTGGGACGACGCAAATTTCGGTGTGTGGTGTGTAACTAGCAACAACAACTAACTATATGAGACTGAATGTGAAAGAGGAGAAAAACGAGAAAACAGAAGAAAGAAAAAAATAGCGATGAAAAAGTGGAATAAGTATGCGCTGCGGCGGCGGTGGGACATTGGTGGTGGTGAAGAAGAGTGAGTGCACAGCGATAAAAAATATTGGTTAGTTGGGGCAGCAGCAAAATAATAAAAACCGACATACATTATTGTTGCTGTGCTGCGCCTTGCGCTTTAGTTTGCTTGTTTTAGACAATTTTTTTTGATTCGATTCGGTTTTTATTTTTCTCCTCGGTTTTTAAAATACATATTGCTGGTGATTTTATTACTTTGAAAATTGGCTGCAGTAGAACGTAAATAAAAAAATGAATGGTCAAGATGAACATTCAACTTTCGCGGATCTTTTAGCTGCAGCTACTAACTCTGGGTAACACTATTTTTTCTCTCCATTTTTTCAAATCCATATTCAATGATTTTAAGTGCCTCAATGGATGATTCATCAAATGTTATCCCTGATTTTATGGCGATCACCCAGGCTTTAACTCCAGAAGTTAAACCAGCTCCAACAAGAAAGCGTCGAACCAATAATAATGGAACAACAAATCCAAATGGAACAACAGCCAAACCTAAAACCGATTTAATTCTCCCTCGAGCGATTGTCGAACTTCCAAAAGATGTTTTACAAAGTTATTGCGACAACGTCAATAAACGATGCTTGCTTTGTTGCGAAAAATATGATACTGATCGAATTTATAGTGTTCGTCGACATTTATTTCGAAAGCATCGAAATGCATTGGATGAAGAAGTGGCTCGAGCTCAACATAATACTGAAATCTCAACATCGAATGGTGTTGGAGCATCTGGTAACTCTGCAGCTTCTAACCTTCAATCATTTCAAGGAACTTTAGTTAATTATGTTCGAAGTCAAAGCGCTTTTGATTTATTGATGATTAATCTGTTTTCAACTATGCCTTTACCTTTATCGTTGAACGAAAACCAATATTTTAAAGTAAGAAAAGAATGCATTTTTAGTTGGATTGGAAAGTTACGGTATGGGGTCAAAGCTGTATAAGGATAATTTTAAAGGTATTAGAGGCTTAAGGATCGTTGATTAAAAGCAAGCATCTAGCTTAACAAATGCCATAGATTTGGGTTAAAAGTGAAATACGAAATTAAAAATCCTATTTTTCTTTTTTTGCTAACCACAAATCCTCTATTATTTTTTTAGCGCCTCCTTCGAATGATACCTGGGTTTGATCCACCAACAAGTATAACATTTCGTGGCCAACTTGTAGCAGATAATTATCGAATAATTGTTAGCGCTGCTAATGCCGCAAATTTTAATCATTTTTGTGCTGTTTCTTCTGGAATCGCCATCGATCCTTACACTCTTACTTATTATATTGGAATTATTTTACATTATTATGATTATACAAGTCGAATATTTAAAAATGCAGCATTGTCGTTAGTTGCTACGGATAAAGCATTAAGTTCAGAAGAATTAGAAACAAATATTTTTGATAAATTATGGGAATATCAAATTACACCACAAAAATTAATTAGAAATGTTATGGGTTTTCAATTTGGATTGGAAAAAGAAATATTGTGAGTAAAAGTTAAAAAAAACTTTTTAGTTTGCATTTTGAGAGCTTTTGTTTATTAATAAAAGTTACGGCAGAAAGAAAGTCTAAAGTAAAAATGTTTCAGCTCGATAGACAAAGCCCTAATGGAACCAGAAGAATATCCATTGGTTAAAGAGGAAAATGAAGATATTGCTATGCCTCATCAATACCCGTTTGATCCATCATTGTTGTTTGATTACGAACTTCCCGAAGTTTTGCTTACTTCCAATGGCCTTCATTGCATTTCTCATCGCCTTGAACTCACTATGATTTCAGCATTTAATAAACTTCCAGAACTTGTTGAACTTAAAAAAGTATGTTCATTCATTTGGATTTTTAGAGTTATCGTTAGCTTTTAGGCAATTCTATCATTCCTAGAAATATTTTCTCAAAGTTCCACAGCTTTTCAAGAATTGAGAAATTATACTCGAGTAAAAATATTATTTCCAACATCTAATTCTTGGCCATCAATGTTTGCAACATTTAAAAGGATTTTATTTACGTTTGATGGAATTCAACAAATTTGTGAAAATAATAAATGGGAAAAGTTTGATTATTCAGTTAAAGATCAATTGCAAAGCGTAATAGATTTATTTGAACCAGTATTAAAATTTCGAAAAGCTGTACAAGTTGATGGTCAACCTACGATTAGTTTAGTGCATAGTGGTATTCATGGATTAGTTGATCTTTGCATGGTAAGCAATTTTTTATCGGCAATTTTGAATCTTAGCTTTCTAATCTCAACCCAAAATTTTTATCGTCTAACTTTTTTTTATAGGCTAATACCACATTTCCCGAATTTGCTGAAGCCATTCAAAGTGAACTTACATCTCGTTTCCCCGATGTTCTCGACTCTGAAACCGCGGATCCCATTTATCTCGCTGCTGCAGCTTTAGATCCAAGAACTTTTGAGCTTGTTTGTAAAGAAGATGCAACCAAAGATGCTATTTATAAAGTCCTTAGAAATTTTGGTTTTGAAGAAATTCATGAACTTTCTCCAACAGCAAATGAAAAAGAAATTCCTGTTGCATCATCGATATTTGGTTTCGATATTCCCAGTGCAAAGAAAATCAAAGTGGATAAAAAACCTTCAAGAACGATAAGTCAAATTTCATCGTATTTAAATAAAATAGAAGATGGAGAATTTTATAATTGTCCAGTGGAAGCAGGGCAATTTTGGAACTTTAACAAAGATTTCCCAATGCTTGGAAAACTCGCGTTTAATTTACTTTGTATTCCCGCAACATCAGTAAATGTTGAAAAATTATTTGGAAAATTACAACTTTTTACTAATAGCGGAAAAGCAACAACTGCTGATGAAATGTATGAAACCCGTGCAATGTTAGCTTTTAATAATCATGTCACTTCGGGTTAAATTTTTGTGCCTTTTAATATTTTGTTTGCTTTTGTTTATGAAAGGATGGATATACGGTTTATTTGATTGGTTAATAAAACCAGAAAAAAATAATGACTTTTTCTCGAAATTTGATTGTGTAAATTATAAAAATCTCCGATAACTTTTACGTAAGCAACCAAAAAATTCCCTACCACTTTTTGACCATTGTTAAAAATAAACGTTTGTATATTTCAAAATCACTCACATTTCAACAATTGGATAATCATCAATTTGACCGCCTTCATTTGGAGCTATAGTTGTCAATGGAGTTTCCATTTTTTACAACAACAACAAAAAATATAATCAAGTTTCAATCGATTAGTAAATAGCAAAAATATAAATATGGTGAATAACACAAGAGAAGATACAAGCAGCAGCGGTAACAAATAATGATAGAAGAAAGGCCAAAATCGAATATGTAATAAACACGAGCGAAGGAAGAAGAAAAAAAAAGCGCAGCACAAAGATAGTCTATGTTTTTAATATGTGCAAAAACGCTCCAACAAAAAATAGCTTCCAAAAAGCGTCTTCTTTTTTTTTGAATCACATTGAAATAGAAGAAAAAAAGATCAAATATGTATGTATGCGCAAAATTGGAGAAAAACAGATGAGACACATCAGCCAAAAATGGCATTTAAAAAAGTTCAAACGTAAAAAAGGTGAGTCATTTGTTGGAAATAAACAACACACTGTAACATCGAAAAAATCGTTAAAAATTGGCTTTTATTTGCAGTTAAAAACAACCTTTAAAAAAATGAAAGACAAAAGTAAAAAAAATGTTAACTTCCAAAAATATTCTTTTTTATAAAAAAAACATCGAAGTCGAAGAAAAATTTTTTGGTTCATGAAAACCAAGCTGCAGAAATTTAAAACAATGTTAACAGTTTGAAATAGCTATGAAATATTTTAAATCATTGATTCAATAATGGGTATTTCATCATAGTTGGTTGAATCCGATGTAACATAAGCAGGTCCATATAAAGCTCGAGAATGGATTTCAATAAATTCTTCATCGATTTTACAAAAATTCACGTAATAATCTTTTGGAACTAAATTGGTTTTAGGAATGTGATATGTTCCACCTGGTGTAGCGCTATAAAAAGTGGAAAAGTAAAGGTTCAAACGTTAGGTTTGAAGTTGAGAAACTTAGTAAAAAACCAATCTTCTAAAAAAAATTAATAACACAGCTCAAACTTACCATATTTTTCGGATAACAAAATATGCAATTGCAATGACGAGAATTAAAATTATCAAAGCACTAAAAAACCGAAGTCTAAATAATTACACAAATTGTTAAAGTTTTTTTGCTTACATAATTATCCAACTAAACGTAGATGATTCAGGAGTTACTGGTGGCGTTGTTATCGTCGTCGTTTCTTCCTTCGGCAAATGTGTTGTTGCTACAGCTTGTGTCGTTGGAATAACTGGCGGACTAGATGATGGAAAATATGTGGTCGTTGTTGCTGAATGAGATTCCAAAGTGGTTGTTGTTGCTGATAATACAGTTGGATTAACGGTTGTAGGATTATGGTAGGCCAGCGAATATTCATATCTTGAAATAAATTTATGCACAGGAGTTTCAAAGTTGGGATCTAATGAAGGAAAAATTATTTCTTTATGATTACCAATATATCGGCGTCCATTAGTTCTTGAGATTATGGTAAATAAACCCATCAGCAAAAATGCACCAAACTGCATTTTAATCAGCTGATTCTTTTCTGCCAAAATAAAGCATTCAATAATGTCCAAACAAAAATTGACAAAGAACCTTAAAATTTAGACAACAACATAAAAGCGTAAAAAAGCAAAAATGAATCAAATGAAAAGGGTTCATTTTCATTTTTCAATCTTTCATCAATAACGCATGAATCACAATTTTGTTCCTTAAAATTTATTGACGATTACATAAATACAATACAAATATAATACAAATACAATACAAAAAATAGAGAGAAGCAATGACAATGGATCAAAAGATAAGTTCGGTAGCATAAAAGTATCCATGAGATCATTTCATTTATTCCCAATCATAAGGATCATCAAGATTCACTTTGCAAATGTTTCCTGCCTGAAAGAAAAACGGTTGTTAAAATAAGTTTGTGGAAGATAAATAAAACTTACAAGCTTCAAAGTTTCATAAATATAAGTATAATCGATTCTGTCAGAATAAGTCAAGTTGTCGATATATTCAAGGATTGATGAAAATTCTTCACGACATTCAAGATCAGCAAATAATTCACCACGACGTTCTTTTCGACAATCTTCTTTGACTTTTTTGACTTCATTTCGATCAGATAATCTGCGCCATGGAAGACCTTGCATTTGAACCAAATCGAGTAAAAGATACACCCAGGATTCACAATCGTCTAAAAATTAATGAGGTTAGTATGTTCTAATAAAAGATACATTTTTACCTTTTGGTCCCATTTCAGTATTTTTATGACATGCTAATGATGCAAAACGTATGGTGCCTTTGAAGCCAACACTTTGTCGAGGAGCTTTAACTTCGAGTGAACCAGATTCAGTAATTTTCTTGAACATCCGAGCAATACCAAAATCCAGAATGTAAATTGTATGAGACTTTGAACCAGGACCACAAGCATAATTAGCAGGCTTCAAATCCTAAAAATTGGGAAGTTAAGAAAAGTTAAAGTATTACAAAAACAAGCATACCCGATGGATATATCCAGCACCATGTAAACCTTCCACAGCTTCCAAACATTGATGAGCAACACCAAGACCTGTTCCCATTGAGAATATTTTGAGTGGAAGTATAGCTTTTATATCAGCAAGAGATTTACCAACAAGTTCCATGACCAAAAAGAAATATTTCTCCTTTTTCCCTCGATCAACGATATCAGTATAATGTCTCATAAAGCGTTCATTGTCTTTGTCGGATATGCCTTTGAATTCTTTGACAGCTTTGAGGATTGCTATCTGAAAAATGAATAATATTAGTTACAAAGAAAAAATACAAAAATATCTTCGCGGTTGCTTGGTTATTATATTATAACTTCATATGTTGGAAGCAACAGAACAATTAAAACAAGCAAGAATAAAAGCAGCGAACAACTAAAAAGAGAAAAGACAATCGTCAGTTTTTAGGCTGAACCTTCGTTAGTGCGTTCAACCATATGCCGCCAACGTGTCTCACTCTTTGAGCGGTCAAAAAGCAAAAGATAATTCCCACCAAAAAACAAATATGTAATTAACTTTTTGAAAAATTATACCTCCATTTTCAGCTTTGAATGACGTCGTTTATCTAGCTTCTTTTCAACTTTGAGAGCATATTGTAATACCTTGTTTTTTTCATCATGTACCAAATACACTGCTCCAAAGCCACCTTAAAAGTTTAAAAATAATAAAGCCATAGTAAATTTTCAAAAAAATATACCTTCTCCAAGCATTTGATCAATAACATAAACAGCTTTGGGTGAATCGATGAGTGCACCAGCACGAATACCAAGTTCATTTTCTAAATTTTCTTCAGGCATTTTCTTTTTTTAATTGATGAACGACGACAATTTAGCACAACCGAGCACGAATGAAAAAAATGAAGAGATATGAATTTATTTTATTTTGCCCAATCCTTCCTAGTAATTTTCATTGTGCGTTTTTTCGTTCGTTTTTTCGTTCGGGTCTGGAAATGCTTCATGGGAAAATTGAAAGAAAAATGACAAAATTTTCATAAATTTGGATGAAAGCACCGTGAAGGAAGCTTTCTTTTACATTGCATAAAAATGAAGCGGTACTGAGCAGTGGTCATCTTTGAGGTGCTTTAAAGCTTTGCAATCCTTTAAAAAGATTTTATAAGATCCAAATTGAGGGTATGCTTAAAATTATTGGTAATTGATTAGTAATCTATGGGAGAAGCCGGAAGAAATTTTGTACAATCTTTGAGGATCTTAAAGAAGTAAATTAGACTATGATGTCGCGGAGTTTAGGATCTCATAATTAATGACAATTTTTTTAAATAATTTGCATAAAACTAATTTCAAGGCCGGCCGGAGGCCGGCGGCGTTTCTAGTAAATTAGAAAGCTTGAATGAAACTATTTATGCTAATTTTTGAGTAAAGTTTTGTCGACTGCATTATAATTTCATTTTTTTATTATTATTTTTTAAACGTTGCAACAACACGTGTGAATTATGCCACCGCTGCTTTTTGATCAACTAAAACGTGAGATGAATAAAATAAAGGGTAAATTTTTTTATATTTTAAAAACGTTTATAAATTTTTTATAGCTCGTGAAAGATATGCAGAAAAAAAGAAAGTTGCTCAAGGTTTGATGTTTTTATAATGACTTGAAACTTTATTATTTCTTTCATTTTCAGTACGAGACGTTTTAATCAAAGTCGCAAATTTGGATGTAACTGAATTATTGGATGCTTCTTCGTCTGAAAATCAACAGAGTGTATGTTTTTTTATTTCATTAAAATTTTTAAAATTAACTTTGGAAATACAAAAAAACTATAAATCCTTTTTACATTAAATTTTTTAGGATCAAAATATTGCTAATGGAAGTGAAAAAAGTGTTGCAACATTAGAAATTGTTCCAGTAAAATCGGCGCAATCTGATCTCGATCCATTTAAACGACTTGAACTCAAACTTGTAAATTCTTTTTATCTGAATAAATGTGTAAATAATTGAATAATCAATGAAATTTTAGGAAGATGATGAACAAAGTGAATTGAGTGCTTTTTCCGGAGACGATGTTAGCTCGATTTATGCTTCATCGGTTTGTGATGATGAGTATTATATTATTGTAAGTAATTTTTATTTAAACATTGTTGTTAAAATCATTTATATGTTTATTGGTTTTAGCCAATGAAGAAATATGGTCGACGTGTTGCTGCTCCTCCATCTTTCGTGGATTGCTATTTTGAAATATGGAAAATGTTTGATTATTTGAAAATATTTTGGTAAGGGTTTTATACTGAATTGCTATGAAATAAGACTCTTTTTGATTGTAATAAAAGTATATATTACTAATTTTTCAGGGAATATGTTACGGATTTGAACGAAACTCGAAAGAAAATCATCAAAGATATCAACCAACAAACAAGCAAGCCTCGATCATTCTCAATTTATGATGTTACTCGTTTTAATGCATTGCTTACTTTAATTGAAACTGATATTAATTCAATGGCTCCAGCTATGACAAAGTTTAAAGCTACTTTTGTTCAAGATTCAAGTAAAAAAGTGGTTTTGTTTCAAGGGTATAAATATGCTAAATTTCGCTGGAATCCTTCATGCTACCGCTGTACATATTATTATCCGAATGACTTTTCGGCAACACCTCGTATTATGTGTGATGGACAAATTTATCTAGATGAAAAAGGATTTCTTCAAGCCGGAAGCTTTTTACGTCATTATCATGATCCTATTGAAAGAGTAAGTTTAACAAATACAAAGATTTTTTTGCTATTTTTGATAATAATTTTGATATTAACTGTCATTATTAAAATCATGTTTTAGGAAGTCAATGCTCCAATTTTTGATTTACCAACGCCTTCTCGAGCAACACTTCGTCGAATAACATCAAATGGAAATGTACAAGGAAAAGACATCAAACTGTATCAATTTATGATTGCAAAGTTACATGAAGCTTCGGAATATCGGTAAGAATCATTCTAATTAAACTTTTAAATCAAGAAATAAAGATCTAAATTTTGTTTTGATAGCAAAAAAAAACCCTTTTCAAACATATTTCTTTTTTTTTTAATATTTATTTTCAGACGTCGAGCTCAAATGGTTAAAGAAAGCACCCAAATTGTGGTTGATGAATTAGAAAAGTTAAGAACATTTGTTCCTACAGAATTTGAAAAATGTAAGTTTTTGCCGAATCTATTCTCATTAATCATTTCATTTTTTTTAGCTGATCAAAAGAATTTATTATCGTCTATCAAATGGGTTGAATTCATCCTGCTTCACATCAAAGTTGATAATGTTCAGTGAAATGGATTGTCATCGCTAAAATTGGAAGTTCTTTCATCGTTGATTGTGCCTTCATCAAAGATCCTCTGATTTTCATCTAAAAAATTTTTATAAATATGTATGTATGTGTTTTTTCTAGGTTTATCTGTGTATTTAGAACTATATAAATTATTCATTTGTAATGTGTTGTTGGATTATTTTATGTACGACATTAGAAACTATATTTTTATTATCCGATGATGTTTCTGTCACAAACAAGTTTTATACAAAATGCCCAAACAAAAATCGAAATAGGGTTTTAAAATTTATGCAACAACAAAAAGCAACAAAAAAAGCAATAATGAATCAAAATGATAATGGTTCACTTTTATTTTTCAATCTTTCATTAATGACGCGTGATACATAGTTTTGTTACATAAAATTTATTGGTGATTACATGAATACAATACAAATACAATACAAAAAATAGAGAGAAGCAATGACAATGGATCAATAATTAAGTTTCATAGCATATAAAGTATCCAGGAGATCATTTCATTTATTCTGAATCATAGATGAACGACGATAACTTAGCAAAACATAGCACGTATGAAGAGAAATGAGTTTATTTTAGTTGAAAGATAAGTAGTACTTCATATTTGGAATTCTTGTTGCAAATTGTGCAAGTTTTGTTGATATGTTTTCTTCCATAGGGTAGTCGTTGCACACATAAACGCCGGAAGTAGGTTCCACTGGAAGAGGTATAAATATAGGTTCTTTGGAAACATTTTTAAAATATTCATGCGCCATAACATTTGCAAACCGTTTGACAGGATCGACTTGTAAAAGACCATGAATAAATTTTTTGGCAACTGGATCAGTGATTCCTTTGAGATTTGGTGGTTTGTTTAAAGCAGCACTTTGAATTTTTTCATCTGTTTCACCAGGAAATGGCTCGTCTCGTTGAAGTAAGCATGCAATCACGACTCCATATGACCATAAATCAGAAGCAAGTCCAGCTTTTTTTCTTTGATACACTTCAGGAGCACAAAATGTAGCATTTTGAAGTGGAAGAACAATATCGCCATTTTTGACACTTCGTGAGAAACTAAAATCAATGAGTCGAATATGGCCAGTAAGAGTAAAGATGATGTTGTCACACTTCAAATCACTAAAACGCAATGAATTAATAAAAAAATTAATAGCTTATAAAATAAACTCACCCATGCGTTAATTTTCTATTATGTAAAAATTTCAAAGCCTCGGCTATTTGATATGCAATTGTTTGTTTGGCTCTAGCAGAAATATGCGATAAAAATTTACCATCTTTATTAGCATAAATTTGAAAGTTGAGATTTCCTCCTTTGAAATATTCCATTATTAAACACCATGAAAGCCCATGATTGAAACCACTATAAAGCAGCTTTGGAAAATATTTACAGCCCAAAGATAAAACATTGACTTCTGCTTGCACTTCTTCCAATGATGACACAAATACAAAATTTTTTTCCACAAGATCACGTTCTTTAGCATTAATTGTGACAGTCCAAACTTCACCATAACTTCCTTTCCCAACTATGGCTATCTCTTGTACTTTAAATACAAATCTAAGGCATGAGATTTCGATAAACTTTCTGAAACGATAAAATTTATTAAAGACAAGAAAATTCTTTGCCGTAAAGAAAAAATTCGGTTAAGGAAATATTACTTACTCATATTCTTTTTTCCATTCTTTGTTGCAAATCCACCATTTGTTTTGATGAAGTCCAAAAATATTTGGAGGAGTAAGATCATTTTTATGCATAATTAATCGATGAAGGTAAGTAAACGTCACTAAAACTTCAAACTGATGAAATTTGACATACTTGATTTTCTCAATATGCAAATTTTCTGTAAAATTTTTAATTTTTGGCATAAGAAATTTAATAAAAGTTGTGTAGTCAAAGAATTATTGGAAGGCCCTGCATCAACTAATTTCATGATAGTTGATAAAGTTTGTGAAACTGGATGGTCAAGTTCGCTTTCATTCCATCTTTTCATCAGTTTTTTTCTTCTTTTCAATGGAACGCTTGACAAAAGGCTGATTATCGAAATTTTTCAAACTATGGCTTGCAACAAAAGCATTAATGCTTCAAAATCTTTGTGCTTTTTCTCTTTGAAGAATAAATGAGTAAAGGTTAGAGGATACAGAAAACTGCAAAATTCAATCTTGCAACATCAAAATTAGCAAATGGAGACAGAGAGTAAGAAAATGTTGTACTGTAGCAATTTATTACATTAAAAGCACATTAATAATTATTAAATAATACAAAATAATCAATCAATAAATAATTACAAAAAAATAAACATAAGGCAAAAATTAAACCCAAAAAAAGAAAAACAAGTGAAAGGAAAAAATACAAAAACCAAACAAAATATCCCGTATTTAAAAACAATAAAAAATGAAATACTATTAGTCGGAGAAGTGTTCTTTCCATAGCCATTTTTGATAAGGATTTTCATCATCACATGTTTGTAATTTTGCTTCAGATGAACCAGAATCTTCAGCAGCTGTGACACAAGTATTTGCTAAATGAGCCATAATCTGTTGAGTTTCACGATTGTATTTGAATTCACCACGAACATTTCCTTTCTGACAATGGCCAGTACGAAGCACATTTGAATGTGAAGTAATACACCATTCACCTTGAGCCATTTGACCTTCTTTATTTAGACGAATGAGTTGATTTCCACCATAACCATGACAAGGAGTTGCACCAACAGTACCAGGAATAGCTCGACCCATAGTGTCAATGCATTTACCAGATTTAGGATTTTTAGCTTCACCCCATACATCGTTATCAGGAAGCAATGGAAAGCTTTTAGGTATATCATAGGCTACATTTTTCATAAACCAATCAAATGATTTGCATTGAAGATTCTTGCGAAGTTCAAGTTGAGCAGAAATATCACCAGGATTACGATGTTGAGCTTGAGGTTCACGAATGTAATAATATTTTTCATATTCATCCATCCAAGTTTTGACTACACGAACCATATTCTAAAGCGACGAAAGTTAAAAACTAACAAAAAAGAGTCATAATCTTACTGTTGAAATAACAGGTTTACCAGTGAGTTTACCAAATCCATAAGGCATATGATTACGATAGACATGACCAACATGAGAACATGGAACAAAAAGAATTCCTCCGCCACACATCCATATTTTGAATGAAAGTTCATATTGTTCACCACCCCAAATTTGCAATCCAGGATCATAATAGCCAAGTTCAGCAAACCACTTCTTATCAATGGCGAAAAGACCTCCAGCATGAGTTGGTGAACGGAATGGTTGACAATTATGTTGTCGAGCATTCTTTTCTTCTCTTGAAATTTCTGTTTCTTTATACAAAAGTCCCCATTCAAATATTCCACGAAAATGAACATCAGCAGCACCATAAACTCGACGATATTCCCATGTTGTCATATCGATTCCATCAATGACAGGAACAGTCATCACCTTTCTGTAAGTTTCAACGATAAGAAATAAAGTTAAATGTGATGAAAAACTAACCGATTTCTTCGAATTGGAGCTAATAAAGGTACAAGCCAATTTCGGTTAACTTCACAATGAGCATCTAAGAATATAACAACATCAGAGGTTGCAGCCGTAGCACCAATTGTTCTTGTTCGAATTAGACCTTCACGTTCTTTGTTTCGAACCAACTTGACAATACCATTGAATTGTTTGATGTAATTATCAAGTTTTTCTTTCAAATGATCTGAAATTATCAACGGTAAACGAGATCAGCAGTAGCATCATATAGTCATACCTTTATCGCTGAAATCATCAACTAAAATAATTTCTTTGAGATATCTTGGATCAGAACGTTTGAGTACAGAATGAACAGTTCGAAGCAGTGGTGACCATCCTTCATTATGAAAAGCAATAACAACACTAGCTGTTGGTAGATCTTCAGGATAATGCCAATATTTACATCTGTAAAACAAAATTTTCGTAAAAGATAATAACATTTGTATGATAGTTGCTTACTCATCCATTCGAACATCAGGAAGACTTCGATTCATGGAAATCATATCAGATACATGAGTGTTGAATCCAAATTCAGAGAAAGCGCGTTTAACTTCAGGAAGATTTGCATCAATTTGAACGGGTTTACCAAGTTCGCCTAAAACAAGAAAAATAGTTAATAAAGTTATGGATCAAAGTAAGAGAGTAATTGTTTCAACAAAAGACACATTTCTTATTCCAACTACTTCGTCACAATAGTGTCAAAAAGCAGATTATTTATTTTTTTTACTTTCATTCATTCGTTTGAGCTTACCAGGTGTTCCAGCATCAATTTCTTCAGCAGGTTCAAAGTTTCCAAGATCATCTTTTAATACTGTATCAGAGTCTTCAGTGCCAGGCAATTCTCCATGTTGATCAACGGGTTCAAAATTTAAACGACCACCTTTGATATGAGTGAAATGTTCTCCACCACGTTCCTAAAAATCATATCCATTATTCATATATTTCTTTCAAACAAAAAAGCAACATACTTCTGGCGAATCTCCAAAAGAAGCTAATAAAAATATTACACAGAATAAGATAACAGCAAATGTAACAAATTGAATTGTTCTAAAAAAGAAGAAGTATGAAAGTTAACCTTGAATAAAAATAATAAATGAACAACTCACTGATGTCTAAAAAGTCTTCGAAATTCATGGAATTTACGTCTCAACGACATGCTTCGACTAGCAGCAGATTTCAACTTTTCATCGATAACTATTTGAAGCTCTTCTCGTGCTTCTGGGAATAGATTCATTCAAATTTTTGAAAGAATGAATGAAAAAAATGTTCGAAGAAAAAGCCAACGCGGCTTTTTTTAAATGCACGCAACATTGTTCCTTTTTTGCATTGCCACGACTTTAAATTAAAAAAAACGCACACACTTTTCCCCCAAATGTCTCCCTGTCTTCTTTTTTTAAGCAGAACAACAAATTGATGTTTATTTTAAAATTATGTTGAATAGGACTAATTTTTATTAAAGGAATAAACCTTACCTTATAATGATTTTTAAATCCAAAAAAGCAATATGAAGAGAGAAAGCATATACTTATTAAAAACTTATATCAATGTTTGCCTTCTTCAAGTTCCTCGTAATTTTTTTGATACTTTGATCAGGAAGAGAAAGAGATAGCAAAAAATAAATAAATGCAGAATTTGGAGTTTCAAAAGATGAAAGTTTAAAATGGCATTTATTGTTTGCGTTTGTTTTAGCATTAATTTCTAACTCGTATTCATATTTGAGTGTGTTAATATTTTGAGAAAGGAAGCATGCATAACTTCCATTGAAGAGGTGGACATTATCTTGAACAAATTTTGATTTCAAGGAATTAATGTTTATCGAGAATGCCTTCCTTGTCTTTCGTCCACCTTCAGCTTTCCATCACAATGGATTTTATCGCTTGAATGTATTGGCACTGCTTGTTTTTTCTTGAGGGATTAGATTTGAAGGCTGAGAATTTTCTAATGGTTTTCTCGCTCTTCTTTCCCGCTGTTGCTGGTTTTAATGTGGCATTGTTGTTTGCTTTTGTTAAATTTGCTTCTTTTTACTCATAAATGCTTTTTGAGGGTTTGAATACTCTAAATTTTATTTTGATGATAGCGTATTTACTTTTGCTAGAGTATCTCTGTTATGGAAAGTTGAAAATTTGCAATTAAAAATGGTGGAAGATGTCACCGTTATCGAACTTTTTTTTAACTTTTTGCTTTTACTAAAATCATACTACATATGTACATATTTGATGAGGTGTTAGTGCAGCTGTTATTCATTTTAGGCATTTAGATACAAAGAACAAATAATTTCTTTATGCATAATTTTTAAAGTGCTCAGTATTGTCCAAAGTTTAGCTTATTTAATTACTTTTTTACAAAACATCTGTTTCATAAAAAAAAGTTAAATTATTTTTTTATTTTTAGAAATAATAATCTTGCAAATTGATGAAATAAATCAAAGGCGGAGCAAAGGCATTTATTATTATTTTTTTCTCCTGATATTATTATTAAACCTCCAAAATTAACTTCTTTTTTTTTATTTCTTGAAGCTTTTTCTTGTTACTTTACAATTCAGCGGTTTTCTGTCTTCGATAGGCCTTTCTTTTTTAATGTTTTTATCCCCGAGTTTTTTTTTATTTATTAACAAAAATCTGAGGCTTCAACTTTTATATTTTTTTAAACAAACAAACAAAAAAAACTTGACATTTACCATAAGTTTTTTTTTCATATAATTTTCGCGTGTTTCAAGTTTTAAAACTTTTTCCTTTTCAAAGTTCAATAAAATAAAATAAAACAACAGTTTTTTTTTCGTTTCCGTCGAAAGTACCTATGTATGTTGGTAAAGGTGTTGCTCATGGCAACAACAATTTCATACGTATGTAAAAAAACTTTAATTTTTTCACACGAAACAGAAAAGAATTTTTGTTTTCTAAAACATTTTTTTCGTAGTTTTTTCATTATTATTTTACCGCTTTCTTAAACAATTAAATTTATTGTTTTGATTTGTGAAAAAAATAAAAAACTAATTTTTTAATTTCTTTTTCTCATTCATTCTCATAATTTTTTTTGTAGTATAATGGGAAACCCCTACGTAATTGTTGGTCACGATGATGAATTGTTAATTAATACAAATAATGAAGAAAGAAATTTATTTTCTTCTTCTTCTTCATGGCTTTGTGGCGGCAATAGCGGCATTTCAAGCAATAATCGAGGCTACGGAACAATGCGCTACTTTTGCTCTGTAAGTTTTTTAATTTAATTTTTATTTTTTAATTATTAAATAAATAAATATATAAGAGAATGTTAGAGGGTTAATAGGAGGGGGATAAGAGGCTAATGGGGTAATGGTTTTGTATGGTGTTTTTAAAAATTTGTAAACTAAAAAGATAGTTACTAATAATAATTTTACTTGTCGGAAATCGAACCAAATTTTTTCAATAACTATAAAGATACTGTTTTTTTTTGTTGGTCAAGACCAATTCTTCTTGCAACCTAATAAAGGTTTTATTGGACCATCCATTGTTTTATACTTTTGTTTCAAGACACCAAGTTAACAACTGTGAGCTTGCGGTGATATTCCAAAACTTTCTTAGTTCATAATTCCCAAAAGCAACGTTTTTTGTTTTGCTTTTTCGATAAACTTGCTAGCTTTTTTAAATCACTTTTTGAGATTACTGTAGTGTGCCACCTCGTGGCGACCTTATGATTATCATTATCTTTGCCAGTTAAACATGCTCATGTGTTTCATGTAACATGTGACAAATAAAAAATCACACGGATGAGAGCGTGAATTTTTTCTTTTTTTCCCGTACATTATGTAAACAAACTTCATCTTTTTTACTGTAGCTTTTTGTATTCCAAAAACAAATGAACACGTGTTTTTTTTTAATTATTAATTTAAAAAAATATGCTTTGGTACATAAAATTTTTGTTTTTATTTGCTTCATTCATTTTTCACTTTTTTAATAAAAACCACGTAAACACCCATACTTTAGTGAAGCAAAAATTAATGATGAGGAAGTGTTTACGAAAATAATAACTAACGAGCCAACTCCTGATTTTTCATTCAGATAAAGAATTAATTAGTTTTTAGCAAAGATTTTTAATAAAAAATTATGTAATAATTAAATAATGTGAAGAATATCGACCTCGTTGGTCTGCTTACTTTGCAAGAATGAAAAGTGTCTCAAAAATTGCAATGAAACTTTGAATATTTGTACTTTACAAAAAATAGTTTTTAATGGATTAGAGATTAATAAAATTTTAGCTATGAAAAAAATTTGATCGCTAAAACTTGTTTTGGAAGCTTTATAGGACTAAAATTTGATTCTTGAACACGAGCTAATCTTAAACTGATAACCTCAAATTTGGAATATTTTAGAACTTTTTATTTAAAAATTCATAATCTCTTTTTTTAGTACCTTTTCGACCCAAACTTCGTTCCCGAAGTTGCACTCATTATTGATCCATTTGCATCAAAATGCATCATACATGATCCGCAAACTGAAAAACATCGAGTAATTAAAATAAACCCGTTACGTGAGTCACTCTTTTTTTTTCTTACTTCCACGAGTTAATTAAAAATTTTGTTTGCGCTTTAGGTGACTCACATCTTTCACAAGATATTATTCATATAATTAATTATCTTTCAATTCAACAAAATTGCTTAATTAAATGGATAATTTGTATAGGAGAATTAAATAAATTACAAAAGCATGAAATTGAAACTTCGATTGAAACAATGTTTGATTATCGAAGTGTATATTTTGTGGGTAAATATGAAGGACATATCATGTTTTTATTATCTCAACTTGGAGCCACATTTTCACCAAATGAAAATGTTGGAATTATTGTTGATAAAAATACTTCCGCCGATGCTTCGCTATGGAAATTATTTAATGGAAAAATGGTTAAATATCGCGAATCCACAGTTAATGGTACAGGTATAAACGGAGGCCTCACAGTTGATGATTTAAAAATCCTTAAAGAAAAACTTCTTGAAACTCGAACTTGTGATAATTGGATAATGGAATACGGTGAAAGTAAATTAGTTTTGGAAAAATTTTTTGATTATAAAATTCATGAAACTTTTCTCATGGTTGGTCTTGGATATCGTTCGCTTGCTATGATTGAAAATTCAACATATAATTATCTTTCTGGTGGACTCTATTATGCTCAAATGATTTTAAATAAATGCAGTCATTCAACAATAATTATTGGAAAAGATTTAATTGATGAAGCAACTATTAATGTTGAAAAGAAATCATCAAATCCAACTTGTTGCATACTGTAAAAATTTTTATAAAATGCATGCTTCAATTATTTTTCTTTTATCGAATTAAAGTTTTTGTTATTTTTTTCGTAATTAATTTATGCTTACTTATTAATCATATCTATCATTTACTTATTCATGGTTAAATTACAATAATTAAAAAATATATTATTATTTTTATTATTCATATCTCAAACTCGCTCCCTTTGGACTTTCTGAGCCCATTAATCTTGTGCGCGAATTCGTCCATTTCCTCTCCTTTTAATTTTTTGCAATTGTTCAGACTTTGTATGTATAAAAAGATATGTACATATATCTGTGAGTACTGTATCTCGATTGCTTTTTTGCTTTAACATTAATTATTAATAAATGTTGTACAAGTTGAATTAATCTTGTGAGAAAAAACGCTTTGCTTTTTTATTATAATATTAAAAGTGAATGCAAAAGTTAACACAGGTGCTACTTTGCAAGATGAAATTTACGTATTCCTTAAAAACTAATAGCAAAGTCAAAAGACTAAAAGCTATACGAAAAATAATTTTAGCACTGGCCATGCCAAGTGTACCAAGATTATGAATGCCTTAATAATGCTTTACGCCTTACCAATAATGAATCATGTCCTGAAGTTAGAGAAGCAATGAAACAAGATTTAGATTACAAGTAAGTAATTTTTCTTTAAATGATTAAGCCAAATTTTCGTGAACTTTTTTCTTTTTAACAAGTGAGGATTTCCACGATTTCACGAAGTCATAAAACAAAATCCATTTATTAAATAAAAACTATTAAAGCGAGTAATAGTGGCAAAAAAATAACTTTCTTCTTTTTTAGAAAGCTTGTAAGTATGACAACCAGTTGCGCCAAAAAACATTATTTAAACTATGGATGCAGTGAAAATGCATGGAATCATGTATGCAATAAATGATTCGATTCTTTTAATGTTGATGCTAACGGAGGCCAAGAAAATATTGATATCGCCAAAATGACTTGTACCGAAGAAATTGAAGATTCAGCTTACGATTGTTTTGTAAAAGCAACCAAACAAATGATGAATAGCAATTCTTGTCCAGAAGTTTCTCACGCTTCAAACCAAAATGCCACTAAAGAGTAATTTCCAATACCTTTTTTTGCTTTTATAAAAATCGGTTTTTTATTTTTAGTGAAATTTTCCGTCAACAAATGCTTTGCTATAAGCGATATTTTCTCAATAGCAACTGTGATGTCGTTGAATGGCAACGTGTTTGTAACAAATCTATCAAAAAACTTCCCGTTGAAATGAATGGTCAAGAAACCATCGACCTTGCTTTAAAATATTGCAATGTTTAAATTTTTCTTACTTTCTTTAAATTTGAAATGGTTTTTTTGTCAAAATAAAGTCCTGAGCATTTAATTATTTTGAGTGATTGAGAAAAGGGTTTTTAAGCGAGACAAATAAACAAACAAAAAAGTTGATGAATCACTTTTATTTTTCTTTAACAAAAAAGCAGATACCAATCTCTAAACGCGATGAAATAATAATATTGTTTTGGCCATTCTCAGCACGTGAATTTTTATTAAATAAACATTTTTTGTTTTTTTGACACTCACTTTGAGTTTTTGAAAAACAAGAAACTCACTCAATTTTTTTGTTTAACTGCCAAAGAAAGTTTGGTAGAGAAAATGAAGTTAATATTTGGCGGTAGTTTTCTTCCATAATTTTTTATTTGCAATAATAAAATAAAAATTTTTAAGTATTATTTTTAATTACTTTTGTTGTTGCTGAAAATGATACAGCTTTTGAATGTCTTTCGAATTCATTGCAACAAATGCCTAAAAATTTATGTCCTGAAATACCTCAACTCGATGATAGTGGCCAAAATCATAATTCTGATATAAAGTAATTTTAGTTTTTACCTTTTCCATCACTAAAAAGGCGAGATCTATTTTAAGGGTAGTTACTCGGCTATCTGTAACATGCTATAAGGGCCAATATTTGAATAGCGGCTGCAATGAAACCGAATGGATTCGTGTATGCAATAAACGAGTTGATAATCTCGAAGCTCAACGCTACAGTAATGAAACAATGGAATTGATGAGAAAATTTTGTAATGAGGATGAAGAAGATCCTGCTTTTGAATGCTTCCAAAATTCTTTACGGAAAATGAAGAACACAAGTTCATGCCCTGAAGTAATTTTATATACAAACTCATATATTGGACAGAATAATTATGATAAAAAGTGAGTTACCTGAAACTTGTTTTGCTCTTACACGAAATTGGAAAAGTCCTACTTTTTTTATTCTCAAAAGTTTTCATTAAGCTATCAAGGTTTTAGAAAATTGACCCGTATGGCAATTGCATGTTACAAAGGACAATATTTAACTCATGGATGCAATGAAACTGAATGGATTCGAGTATGTCGAAAAAGAGCTGATAAACTCGATGCTCAAATAAACGGTGAAGAAACCATTAAACTTATGTTAAAATATTGCGACGAAGAGGAAGGTGATGTAGCTTTTAATTGCTTTCAAACCGCCGTCAATCAAATGACAAATAGTTCATGCCCTGAAGTTATTTATGCCACAAATCAAAATGCCACCAAAGAGTAACTTTCTTATATTTTATTTTTATTAGCACAACGAAATCATATTACTGCATTTTTAGAGAAGTTGCAAAACAACAAGCTGCTTGTTACAAGAGATATTATTTAAATCACAAATGTGATATTGCCCAATGGAAGCGTATATGCCATGTTATGGTTAATAAAGCCCCATTTGAAATGAATGGTCGGGATGCTCTTCATTTTGCTCGAAAATATTGCGATGTTTAATAAGTTTTTTTTACCAATAATGATTAATTTTATGCCGTTTTTTTGAGCGTAATAAACCAAATTTTTAATCTTCGTGGTCGAACATTAAAAATTTATTTATATTTAATTTTTAAAGCCTTTTTTGCGTAAGGAGTGTTTTGTGTTTTGATCCTTTCAATTTAGCTATGAGTATGTTTTTTTTCTTTTTTTTTATCACATGAACGTCCTAACGTTTAGATTCATTTGTTTTTGATTCGAAAATATAAACAATCATTTGAGTTTTTAAGTTTTTCTCAATCACTTAACAGACCACCATCGTTTGCTTGTAGATTGATAGAGTATTTTTCTCGTTTAAAAAAAAATGCGATTTATTCTTAGTGGTAAGATATGGGTTTCAGTTAAATGGTAAATAATTATTTTTAGTCTTTTGTTTGATTGTTTTTGGATTTGCAAATGACGATGACGCTTACACTTGCTTTGAATATTCAACCGCGTCTATGATTAACAGTTCTTATCCAGAAGTTATTTATGCTAAAAATCATAATGCCACCATAAAGTAATTACTAACTTTTTTGGTTTATCAAATTCTTTTTTAAAGTGAAATTAGAGGGCAACAAATATTTTGCTATAAGCGATATTATTTAAATCGAAGATGCAAAATTGAAGAATGGCGCCGAGTTTGTAATAAAATGGTTAACAATCTCCCAGTTGGAACAAACGATAATCCTCTATCATTGAGTCTTATGCGAAAACATTGCAACGCTTCTATCTATAACCTCGATCCAGCTTTTAATTGTTTAAAAAAGGCTATCAGGTTAGAAGAAAGGTTTATCGGTTGCGATGAACTCACGGATGCCCAAGATAACAATGCCCCAGAAACGTAAAAACTATCCTTTTCATTCATCAATAAACAATTTGTTTGTGATTTTAGGATCATTTTTAAGCAACATATGGCTTGTTATAAGCGTCATTATTTGAGCCACCGCTGTGATGTTAATGAATGGAGACGTGTTTGTATTGAAATGGTTAAAACTCCTCTTTTTAAAGATTATTATATAAAACTTTTTCCTATTGCTTTCGAATATTGCAAGGTTTAAATATTCTTTGTTTTTACCAAATCAATATTGGTAATATTAATTTCAATGATTTAAATAAAATATTTTTTTGTGTTCATTTTTAAGATTTTAATTTAATTTTTAGAAAACTTTAAAAAGCCAAAGTTTAGCTTTCAAAAACAGATTTATCATACCAACAAAACTATTTTTTGCTTTGTTATTCATTTTCTTTTTTGTATTCTAAAAATTAACTTTGCTTTTTTTGAAAAAATATATTCACCAATAGTTTTTAAAAAGAAAAAAACTTTAGTTTCGTTGTGTTAAAAAATGCTTCATTTTTTATTTCTTTATTTTTAAATATTTTTTTTCTCAAACATTTTTGTATGCTGTTTTTTAGTTTAAGGGTTTAAAAAACTGATAATAATCCATCCATCTTTTGAGGATTAAAGAAAACACCTTCTCCCTTTTTTAAATCCACAAAAAAATGTAAAGTCAAATATAAATCCAGAGAAAAAAGCTTTTAAATACATGCATTTGCGTATATGGCAGTGTTAATGAGTCAAAGAGTTTATGTATTTTTATGTAAGAATTTATAATGGCAAAGAATTAATACATCAGCAGTATTAATCATGTAGAGGCTTTTTGAGAAACAAAATGGCGAGATTTGCTTTAAAAACATTCTGGTTGCAAAGTGTAAATTCGAGATAAAATATGAGTCAGCAATATATTCATTCCTTCATGTTAAAATAGATCAGAGAAATATCGCCTGTAACGATATCTCAGATAATCAGACCATTTTGAACTTGTTTCAACGAAAAAAAGTTTATCGAATTAAAACGTTTCGAAACCACCTGTCATAAAAAGTTAGATTTTTAATCAAAAAGTTGATCAAAATCAAAGCATTCGTCTAAAAAAATTAACCATTTTCATGAAAGCCTTTTTACAAGAATTGTTTCAAGGTTAAACTTTCTTCCGATCAAACAAAAAAACCAGCTGTTCGAGACTAATTTATCTATCATGCATTTGAAACAACTAAACAACCTTCAAAAAAAGAGATGATTGTTTCTGATTCATTAAACCTTCTTTCATTTTCATCGCTAAACAAGTCTTCTCCAGAAGAAGAAGAAGACCCAGTAATCATTCGAATGACTAAATTTAGAGAGATCGACAAAAAATTTTTGCTGATTACATATGTAAAATAATGTCAATTTAGATTTATCAACGAAAAAAAACTATTTCAAAATTGGCCTTAATTTTCTTTCCGACTTTCAAAAAAAACCAAAGGTTAGTAATATATGTTTTTAATTTCATAAATGTAAAAAAGTATCTGTAACACAGAAAAAAAAGCTTTTTTAATCAAAGGTTATGAAAATACAAAAAACATTATTTTGTACTTTTTCATACATTTTTTGCCGGAGATAAATAACTCCTTACTTTTTTTTTCTTCACTTTCTTGAGAAAAGGAGAAGAAAAGTGGGTGTCAAAACTCGAAGTACAAATTAAATTTCTTTCTTCTCTTTTTTTGTGGTTAAAACAAAAAAATATATTGAGAATGTAAGGATTTTTTCTTTTTTAAAATAAAAATACATAAAAGGAAAAAAAAGTCTGGGAAAAAAAGAATATATTTTTTCTTTTTATTCTAAAAAAAGCAGAGCGGTGGTTAAAAAACACTGTTATTAAAAAAAAGAAAATTCCCTCCTTTTTTTCTTCGAAGCTAGCTTGTTGCTGTTTGCTTTTATTCATTGGCTTTGAAAGAAAAGAACAGAGTCAAGGTAGCGGCTTTTATTTTTATTTGGCATTTTCTGTTGAAAAAAGAAATTGTTTAAAAAATATTTTAAATTTTTGAAATAATGAAAATTGAAACAATGAATAATATTTTACCGATAATGTTGGTTATGATAATTGGAGTTTGCTTGAATGGCGTTTATGCCGATGATGATGTTGTTGATTGCGAAGTTATTTCAAATCATACAATCAGTGGAATAGAATATCGTGAATGCAAAGATGGTGAGTTTTTTGTATTTTTAAATCTTTGGTTTTCATGGGCTTGTTTGTAAGTTACGAAACAAACCAAATTTGGGTTTGAGAAAAATTTTGAAAGAATTTTCTTTTTTTATTTACCATTCTTCCGATTCAGCTTGAAAAGTTGGATAGTTGCTTTTTAAATTATAGCTTCCTTTAATATATAAGACGCCGATATTTAAAAAAATTTGGGGCAGCCCTAAAAATCTCACTTTTTTGAAAAAGTGTCTCTTTTGCCATTTTTTTCAATTGATTTTTTTGGCAAAAGAGACACTTTTTCAAAAAAGTGAGATTTTTAGGGCTGCCCCAAATTTTTTTAAATATCGGCGTTTTATATTTTTTCTGCAAAATCCAATCCTTTTCGAAATTTTGAAAAATATATTTGAAGCGACTTTGAAAAAATTTGGACTTTAAAAATTTGAGTTTTGCATTTTTGCCATTTTTTCTATTAGATTTCCGATAAATCGCGTGATACCTTTATTCCAAAACAAAAAGATTCTTCTTGGCTTTAGAAAATCCTTATGTTTATGAAAAGAAAAAAAGCAATATTAATCTGGCATTTTTTTATCTCTTCCAAGAATTCGAGTATATAAAAATGTAAATACCACCTTTTTTCTGCAAAAATATTTTTTTACATAAAGCAAAAAAATATGTGACACATCTTTCCATAATTAAAAGCAAAGCGACATTTGTATTAAAAAGTTTATTCTTTTTTTTTCGGGTTTTAATTGTTGTTTCATGAGATTGATTTAAAAAAATTTATTTTAAAGCGTTTCCGTAAAAGTACGTATAAGGCAATTTTTTCATAAATTAAAAGAAACAGTGTCATCAAGTGAGATAATAATTTTTTTTGTTCCGGATACAATCTAATTGCTAAGTAATAAAATACTATAACACTTATTTTATTTACTACAATGAAAAAAGTCAAATTTTGTATTTATTTAATAAACGTTGAAACCCGCTTTTAATTTTTCCTATTATCTCTATTAGCTTCTTTCTTTGTCGTTGGGTAGTAATATACTTTTAAGCCACTTTTCTCCAATTTAATAAAATAATAAAAAAAATTATGAGTTTCCAAATATCACCTGCCTGCCTGTTTTTCCTTAGCTACGACATTTATAAGCAGCGGCTAGAATTATTTAAAAAAAAAAGGAAATTTAAAAAGAAGTGAGCATGAGATGTGTGTTTGTGTTAAAATGTTTATGAGTTACTTTTCAATTATTAAATAAAAAAAATTAATTTTTTTTCTTAAATTAGATTTTTTTTATTTTCAATTTGTAAAAAGCCATTTTTTTTTGAAAAAATTAGTCATATGAGATTTGATAAAAAAAAATTAAAAAGCTAAAGTACTGAATACATTTTTTATCCCAAAAAATAAATCTTTGAAAGAATGATGAAGCCTGGATTTATTTCTAAAAGCTGATTAAAAACTATAGTATGAAAAAAAATGTTAAAGAACTCTTTTTTTTCCACACACAAAAATTTAAATAAATGATTTCTAATTCTTTTTATAGGTCGATTAATGAAAGTTATTGTCGATGATGATTCAAAAGATTCTAAAGGAAATGAAAAACTCACAGAAATAGTTGGAATAATTAATTCAGATGAAAAAGTTTTAAAAAATCTTGCAAAAATTAATATTGATGATAACGATGTTTATTTTGATAAACATTTTGGAAAGCAACGAGAAGTTCGAGAAAAATTGATTTCACTTCAAGAATCATTAAAAAAGAAAAGAAACGGAGATTCTAAAAATCATGGAAGAAGATTGGGTGGAGTTGTTTATCGACATAATGGCTTTGATGAAGGCAGCCATCATCATCACGAAACTGAAGAGGAAGAAAGCTCAGAAGAAAAAGAAAATGTAACAGCCGATGCAATGATTAAAGCTACAGTAGAAGAAATTCAATCCACTTCCCAAACACTTATGGCAACTCAGGCACCCAAAATTGTAGCATTACATGAAATGACTTTGGATGATGGCATCAATAATTTCCCCGTGGATTTTGATGTTAAAGAAATGATTGCATTGGGTCATCATAAATCGTATCATCATCATGAAGGAGTAGAAATTAAAAATCTTAAGCCAATTGTTGTTGATGAAGAACTCACAACAAAAACCCCTCATCATGATATCCAAGTTCCACATGATACTGTTCATTATGGAAATCTTCGATTCCTTGATTTTGCTCCTGAACATAAAGAAAAAGAAAATTCAGATGCGATCAAAGATAATGCAACACCAAAAGAATCCAGTGTCGTCGATTCATTGCTTCCTGAAACGCCAAATCAAATAATTTCTAATTCTAATAATCCTTATTTCCTTACAATTCCAAATCATCCAATTAAAATTCAATCCGTTGAAATTAAAGATACTAAAACCGTCGTCGAACAAAGTAATGAAAATATTTTAAATGAAGTTCGAAAATTTTTTACTTCCGATGTTCCAACTTCTGATTTCAAAGAACATCAAGAAGGTATCTTTCTTTTATTATAATTTTTTTTGCATTCTTATCAATATTTTTTTTAGCAAATAAATTATTCTCTATGACCCAAACACAAATAATTATTGCATTTGCTGCGTAAGTATTTGGACCATTTTTTTTTTGTTTTCAACCTTTTCTACAACCAAATAAAAAATGTGCATGTCGTCGCTATGCATTTCTTTCATATTCATTTTTCTTCCACCAAAAAGTATGGGGATATAGCTCAGGGGTAGAGCGCTCGCTTTGCATGCGAGAAGTCTGGGGTTCGATTCCCTATATCTCCAGGAAAACCTTTTTTTCAATTATTAAATATATTTTTTTAGACCCATTGTTGCATTCTTACTTTATTGCACCATCGTATTCTTTTACATTCAACGAAAGTAAGCTCTTTTTGTTCTTTGTTTTTAAAATAAAATAACATTTTTTAAATTATAGGCGAGCAGCAACCCAACAACGGAAACTATTACCTAAAAAATGCCAATATCAACATTTTGAAGGTGATGATGATGAAGCTACCGTAGGATTTGCTGTATAAAAATTAAACCCAAAACAAAGAAAATATTATAATAATAATAAGGAGATGCAAGCAAATAATACTTTTTTGATTACATCATTTTCCGGTATTTATATATAATTTTTTTGTTAAACAAAAAAAAAGTTTGAAAAAAATAATAATGATGTGTTACGGATTTTTTAATATTCTGGTTCTTTTATTGTTCTCATATTTATTTGTTTTTTGAAGAAGAAAAAAATAATTGCAATTTTTGTATATATAAAAATTTGTTAGCGTTGCAATAAAATTTTTAGCTTTTTCCCTTTTTGAACAACTCACATTCTTTGAAGCAAAAAAAAAATGAGAGAGAAAATAAAGCAGACAACAGTGCCAGGCTATCGAGCAGCAGCAAAACAAATTTTTAACATAATCAAAATTCATTATGATTCATAAAATAGCTCACGAACCAAGAAAACAAGCATGTAAAAACAAATCATTGATTGCGTTTTTAGGTATTTTTTCATCATCGTTTTAGTATAGTTTTTGTAAAATAGGTAAATGCATTTATTTAAAGGGATTTTGAGTTTATGGATATTTACTTTCTTTCAAATTAATGCAGCAGCTGAAGAAGAGGATGCTGAAGTATTAATGACAACAGAGATTTATGAAACTTTAAATATTTATAATGGCTCAAATTTTATTCCAAATGAAATTTCGATAGTTTCAATTATGCCACCATCGTCTTCTATTATTCCCACAAATGCTTCAACAATCTCATCGACTGATACAACCCAGCCATCGTCGTCAAACTCTCCCATTTTTCCATTACCAAATGAAACTGATGAAACACTTGCGTTAACGACCTTTTCACCTATTCCATCTTCTTCGTCGGCATCAAATTGTTCGCAACCTTTAAATTGCATTTCAAAAAGTTATGTCTTTGATTTTGCCAATTTTATTCATCGCTCACTCGCGGCATCATCGGAAATTACACAACACCAAAAAATCAGCAGCAGCAACGACGATGGCACAACAAAAACACTATTTTGTTTTCAAACATTTTTGACTTGCAAAGATTTTTGTTCAAATTATTTTAATGGTGGTGAATGTTATAGAATTTCTTCTTCTTTAGCAAAATTGGATAAAACTTATTATTTGAACTCAACCACAGCGACCAATATCAACTGTATTCCGGAAGAAAAAGAAGAAGTGAAGTTGTTTGTTTGCTTTTTTTCATATTCAAAGTAAGTTTTTTTTTATTTCTATCAAATTTCTGGCATTAATTATTGGTTCTTTTTTTCAGAGTTCTTGTTGCAACGATGTTCTTTATTGTTATTGCGATTATTGCTTTTATCATTGCTGGATTTAAATACATAAAGTAAGTTATTTTCTAGTGGATTAAGTATGTTGACCACATCAATCAGACAGGTCTTTTGTTGTTATTGTTTTTAACTTTTTAATGGATATTTTGTTTAACTCTTTGAAAGTTATTTTTCAACCAAAACTTTCAATTATTCTTTCTTCGATGTAACAATTTTATATCTCACTTTCTTTCTTTGTTTCAGATCCCGTCAAGCTTCATCCGTTGTTCTTACTTCATACAAATATACTGGCAATTTTCCTGATCTTTTTAAACTTTACAATAATGGCCAACAAATAAATCTTTTAATTAATTATGATGTTGTTCAATATAATCGTGCAAATTCATCTGCTACTATAATTTCATCATTAAAAGAATAATCGTCTCAACTCTTTCAACTTGGACGACTAATATTTGATTAACTAATTAACTGATGTACCTTTGTATCAACTTTTTGTAAATTTTCAAGTTTAACTTTTACTCGTGTAAGCTTAGTCTTTCTTCTTTTTTGTATGTTTTAATATTTCAAATATGTATGTATCTTTTTATTGTTCAATAAAAAATCTTTTCATCGTAAAGAAATCAACTAATGTTTTTTTTTTTCATCGTGTGTTGCGTGCTTCTGCCAGCTGACCACTTGTCATTTTTTTGATGTCGCAAAGCAGGCTGAGTGGTCTAGTGGTATGATTCTCGCTTAGGGTGCGAGAGGTCCCGGGATCGATCCCCGGCTCAGCCCGATATTTTTGCATTTTTTCCATCACTTTTTATTTAAATTTTACTTACAACAATCAAAGAAATTTATTTTTCATCGAACTCGAGTCACAAAAATGCTCAAAAAAGATGTTAAGGTTTTTATTAAAACAAACTTTTCACATTATTTTTTTCAAGGACACCATTCATTATGGAATTGTGTCGTCATTCATCACAACAAAAGAACCCATCAAACCCATCAGAAGGGAGTCAGTCATTTTTGTTGGTAACAATGATTTTTTTTATTTCTAATTGGTTCCGCTCTCAATAATGATTAGAATGGAGAGAGAAAAATGTGGTATTTAAAGGAAGAAAATTTTCTTAAATTGCGTGTTTTTTGGGTTTTGGGTTTTTTGATTTAACTTTGGTCTCTCTAAAAAATAAATTCCATCAATCATGGGTTTGATAAAGTTCAAAATTATATCTATTTTATTATTGATTTTATATGTAAAAAATAGTGAAGAACAAATAGGTGGATTTGTTGGATCCATTCTTGATCAAGGTAAAGGCAATGAAAAAGCTTCGATTTATAACATGAAACTCATTTTTTAGTTGTTCCACGATTTGGAATGGGTATGGGCCCACCACTTCAAGATCCACCTCCGCATCGACATCATCATCACCATCATCGACATGGCTTTAATGATTATGAAGATTTTGATCCTAGAGGGCCAGGAAGATTTGGTGGCGGCGGTGGTGGTTTTGGACCTGAAGGACCTGGAGGTTTTGGATCTCGTGGTAGATGGGGCGGCAGTGGTCGTAGAGGTGGATTTGAACCTGAAGAAGATTTTGGATCAAGAGGTGGTGGAGGTTGGAGAGAACAAGGTGGCGGCGGCAGAGGTGATTGGGATAGTAATCAAGGACCTCAACAACAACGATGGGGTCAACAACAGCCCCAACCTCGTGGTGGCGGTAATCAATGGAGTGGTGATCGACAAATGCCACAACAGCCACAGCAACCAAGTAAACTTTTGAAATTTGCCAAAAAATAAAATAAATAAATTTTCTTTTAGATCCCCGTCAGCAGCAGCAACCTCAACAACAAGCTCAACTTCCCGATGATATTGACACTACTGGCGCCAAAACCTTTGCACGAAATGATGGATCAGTAAATGACAATAATCCTATGCCAGGTGTAGCTCCTAGACAAAATCCTGCACCACCACCTCGTCCAGCTCCAACGCAAGCTCCACAACCTCGTTCAGTTGCGCCTCAACCAACTTCGCCACCCGCAACTTCAGGTGGTGGACTTTTTGGTGATCCAAATAATAAACCTGTTACACTTCGAGGTCCACCTGGTTCTAAAAAATAATTTTATGTGACAGAAAAAAACATGAATTTGTTTTTTCTTTTTTTCAAATTCATAAATTTATTTTTTTATGATACAAAGAAAAACAGACGACGATTCTCAAATTGCTCTTTTGATTTGAAAAATAAATAATAAAAAATTTATTGGTTTTAGCTTTTTCTCTCTTTTTTGATTTGTTGTGTATAGGTTTATTTCTATTTTTATTTTCGTAGAAAAAAATAATGTTATTATTGTAATAAAAAAAATGACATGTCTTTTTTCTTTATAAAAGGGCAAAGCTTTCTTTCTTTAAATTATTCAATAATAGGTGTTAAAGATTTGAAAAAAAGGAAGTTATAAAAAAGTTTTGAGCAAAACATGAATGTTAACTTGTTGACAGCTTTTTTTTTACATCCTTTTATTAAAAAGCAAACTGAAAAAATGCAAAGTTGTTCCAGTCATAGCTCAGTGGTAGAGTGTGGGAGTCAAAGGTCTCGTTGTTTTACGTGACCAAAAAAGACCGTCCTAAGTCGTCGGTTCGAATCCGGCTGGCTGGATATATTTTTTGCAAATTAAATAACCATTTTTTCTTTCTAAATAATTATTCATCGCAAATTAAAATTTTTTCCCTCTAAATTTTTATTCTTAAATTTAACGTGCGAAAGTCGAGGCATTTCCTAGTCGAGATTTAAAACCATCCATAAATGGAAAATAAGAAGCAACTTTTAAAGGTAAAATTTCCATTTTTATAAAAGTTTTATAATTTTACTAGTTTTAATTTTTAATCAAAAGTTAATGATCCTTTAGAATTAAAAAAAATCTAATTGAAAAAAAGGTTTAAAACAAGAAAGAATCCTTTAACATTTTTTTTTGTTATGCAAATGACAATCGATTATTCATTCGACCTTGACAAACTAACCACACGCTTTTTTGTATTTATTTTATTTTATTAAACAATTTCCGTGATGACATAGCATTAAAACGACGAGAGAAAAAATAAAAATCCCACATATTCTTTTTTTTATTGATCTTCTCTCCCTTTTATTCATAATCCCATCTAAACACTTTTTTTTCTATGTTGTTTTCTTCTTTCCATCACCGCTTTTTTTTTAAATCGCTACAACCAACTACCGAGACTGCTCATTTCTAATCTGATTTTGTTGTTGTTTCATTTTTTTACTTTTCTTCCGCCATTTTTCATTTGTTTTTGTTTTTTCGTTTGGAGTAACAAAGTTGTAATTTTGACAAAATCATGGAATCTTTAAAAAAAATATAGCAAAATTGTCCACGGTAGAAAAATAGCTGTGCTGAATGAATCATTTGGAGAGAAAAAGGCTTTATATTAATTTATTTTCTCACGACATCGCAAAATAAAAATAAAAAAACAATGACATATGAAAAAATCGTCTTTGAAATTAAAGTCTTTTTTTATCTTTTGATAATAAAAATGTTTCTAACATAACTCAATATGAAAGAAATGACAAATTTTTCGATCGAATGAATTTTTCTTTTCTTTCTTGTATGATCACTATTCGCCGATCACCATCCATTTATTTTTACATCAAAGTGATTAAAGTATCATTGATTTGGGAAGTAATTTTCTAGAACTTGAAAAAAGAGTTTTAGAAAGTGAAACATTTATTTAGGTGATTTTTTTTTTTGCGATGGCGATCAAGGGTTATTAATAGCAAAAAAGATTTATTTGGAAAATGGTTGTCATTTAGAATCTTGAAAATAACTACATGAAATAATTTTCCTGTTGGTGAATTCGATACAAAATTAGAGACTCATTATTTTGTTAAACTATAATCCGATACTTTTTACTAAAAAAAACAATCATAAAAATAAAAAAGTTTACTTTCCCCTTGTTTTTTGTTTTTTTTTCTTCGGTAAATAAACATCCAACTTGCCTCTTGAATTTATTTGTAGTCTTCTCATTTGTTGTTATTTTTAAGTATTAATTACATTTTCCGAGTTTATAAAAAAGTATATGATGCACTTTTAATTTTGTTGATGGCTTTAAAATTCTCGTTTTTTCTGATTCGGTGAATAAATTTAAATTTCATTTCATTTGATTTTTAAATGAGTTTTTCGTTTACATAAAGGTTAGTTAATCGCCTGGTTAAATTTTTTTGCTTTATTAATTCATGTTTAAAAAAAATATTTTGAACGCATTTTTATGAGACTTTTTAGTTGGAAACATTTTTAGTTATTTAAAAAAGGGCAGTTTTCAAATTGAACTTTTGTTTAAAAAAATATTTTACACTTTTATCTTTTTTTTGCGTGTGTTTGTTTTACTTCAAAAAGTTTTCTTCTATGAATTTTTTTTAATTACAGCAAAAAATGCCTGATATAATAATATCCAATGGAGCTGTAGTGGCTCCATCAGAAGCAGCTATAATTGGAATACCTCCAATGAAACCAAAAGAAAAAGAAATAAAAACTCGAAGATTTTATAAAGCTGATGATCCCATTCCATGGACGTTAGCTATATTATTTGGATTTCAAGTAAATTATTTCTTTAATTTTATAAAACTAAAAATAATTTTTTTAGCAAGTTATGGTATGTGTAAGTGCATTATTAGTTGTACCATTTTGGGTTGCTGATCTCGTATGCCCTGGACAAGATATAAATATAGTGAGAGTTAGATTAATTTCTTCAACTTTTGTATGCAGTGGTATTAATACTATTATTCAAACTACTCTGGGAATGAGGTATCGAATCTTTTTTTTGATCGAGATTACTAACGAAAAAGCTTTAAAAAAGGCGCACTTTACCAAAATCTAACTTTTTTCATTTCGATAATTTTTAATTCTTCCAATTTTTTAGGTTAGCTCTCCTTCAAGGAACTGCATTCGCGTATGTTCCATCAGTGATGTCCTTTGTAAATTTAGACGGGTTTAAATGCAACGCAAATTCCACAACTTATGTGGCGCCTGAAGTTTATGAAGAGAAACTTCAAATAATTCAAGGATGTTTAATTGCATCAAGTTTTATTCCAATGTTTATTGCAGCTACGGGTTTAGTGGGAAAACTAACAAAATTTATTGGTCCATTAACTGTTAGTCCATTGATTTTATTATTAATGATTTCAACCATGCCTTCAACCGTTGATCGAATGGAAAAGCATTGGGTTGCTATTGTGTAAGCGTTTTTTGAAATTAGCTTTCATTTGTAAATATATTGCCGCGATATTATTAGCGTTTGCATATTCCTGAGTTTTTTCCTTCTCATTTTTTGCAAACTTTAAGGGTTTTTTTATAGACAAGCTGTAACATTATTTGCTACCACACTTTATTTAGCTGAAGTGCGAGTTCCATTACCAGGAATAAGGAATCGAAAATTTTATTGGTATAAAGTTCATATTTTTGGTCAATATCCTGTAAGCTTTATTTAATCAAAAATGTTAAAATTTTAACTTTTTGAATTTTTAGTATCTCATTGCAATAATAATTTCTTGGTCATTTTGCGTTTTTCTTACGGTGACAAATTTAGTTCCACCAAATAGTGAAGCAAGAACGGATAAACAACAAAATATTGATGCAATAGTTAGTGCACCATGGATTCGTTTTCCATATCCTGGTAATTTTTTTTTTGGTATTTGAAAGCCTTTCAATTAACTTTTAAAATTTTTTTAGGCCAATTTGGTGCACCCAAATTTCATACAGGGCTTTTCTTTGGCTTTTTAGTTTCAGCCATGGCTTCAGTAATTGAATCAGTTGGAGATTATCATGCCATTGCAAGAATTAGTCAAGAACGAGCTCCACCATCGCATGCAATAAATCGAGGAATTTTTGCTGAAGGTATATTCATTTCCAGTTTTTTTTTTCTCCATGAAAATTAATGTTTTTAGGATTTGGTTCATTCCTTTCGGGTCTCATTGGCCCTGGTGTTGGGCTTACAACTCACACAGAAAATATTGGAGTTATTGGAATTACTCGTGTTGCATCTCGAACTACTTTAGTTATCGCTGGTTTATGGTTAATTGGTTTGGGATTATTTACCAAAGTTGGCGCTATCCTTTCGACCATTCCCGATCCTTTAGTTGGTGGAGTCCTTGCATCCTCAATGGCTATGGTATCTGGAGTTGCAATAGCAAATGTTCAATCAGTGGATTTAAAAAATTCAAGAAATATGGGAATTATTGGTTTTGCGCTTGTTTGTGGCTTAGTTATTCCCGGATATTTTACTCGACATCCAGCTCATACAGGTATTCAAGTTCTTGATCAAGCTTTAGCCGTTTTATTAAAACTTGAAATGTTTGTTGGAGCTTTTGTTGCATGTGTTTTAGATAATACTGTGCCAGGTAAAAACAAAATATTACTTACAAGATCGATATTTTTACACAAACAATTTTTTAAGGTTCAACAAGAGAAGGTCGAGGTCTCCGTGAGAGAGGACTTGCACATGATTTAGGACCAAATGGTCGAGATATTTATTTATATCCAAAAAGTTTGATGAAAATATTTGAAAAATATTCATGGATGCAAAAATTTCCAATGGTGCCAAAAAGAAAAGTGGCTGGTGGATCAAGCGCCCGAAATATGCAAGACATAAATGAATTTGATACTTAAAAATAATTTAACGCTTTATTTATTATTTTTTTTTTGTTAAGTTAAGTTAATTAATTATGTATATTACTTGAAAAAGGCTTAAAAATTTTTTAAAAATAAATGAATTAGAATTTTATAATAAAAATATTGGTTTTACACTTTTAGCGAAACCTTTAAAAAAATAAAACGCTGAAATTTTAATAGAAAGCATACTAAAGAAAAAATCAAGAAAGACTCTTGTTAAAGCTAATCCGATAAAAAAATGGAAAAATAATATAGGGCCCACCCGGAATTGAACCAGGGACCGATCGGACTGCAGCCGATTGCTCTACCGCTGAGCTATAGACCCTGTATATAAACAACATATTTTTTAATTCCCTTATAAGCAGCCGACGCTGCTACGTGGTTTCTCTTTTTTTTTTGTAAACAAGCTAAACTAAAAAAAGGAAAGCTCACAGTCCTCATTTTTATTTCATTAGCTGGTAAGGCTTTCGCTCTCTCAAAAGAAAACAAAAAAATAAGCTGCTTTGCGCAGAGAAAACACACAAGACTTTCACTTCAAAGAAGAGAAAAAATGTAACAAAAAATTAAACTTATAAAAATTTGCGATAAATTCACACCAAAAGTGTTTTCCATCTTTATTTATCCGAAACATATCATCGCATCTTTTACATCATTATCGCGAAACAAAAACAATGATAAAAAGAAATCATTCAAAGATAAACAACATCTGTCAGTAAAAAAAAACTATGATGAATGACTTTTCTTGGCTGTCTTTTCAACAATCTTTAAATCATTATCATTTTTCTGCTTATAGACGATTGACACTATGACCTGATTACAAAAATGTAAAAAAAAACATCAAAATTAATGAGTTAAGTTTTTTTATATAGAGTTTCATTTTTTGAGAACTTCATTATCCGTAACCTAATGGATTTATTAGGTTGTATAAATAGTGATGTAAAATGTGTTACAATTTTAATATTTATATGTCGCTAAAAAGATGACGATGAGATGTTTCTTAGTTTTGGTATTTTTGTTAAAAAATTTGGAAATGATATTAGCTTGTATGGCAGTGAGAGGCGGTGGAGGAGGCGATATACCTATTACATCAACAACTCCGATTACGACAACTACAGCATTTATATGTTCCATTCCTCCCTTAACAATGCCACCGTGTCCAATGGCTGCTATTAATCCAAGTGTTTTTCTTACAAGCGATGTTAATTTGTTAGATGGTCTTTATGGAATGGTTCCTCGAATAGGTAAAAGAAAAGTTTTTTGTAATAATTTAACTTTAATCATAAAATTCATAGGTGCATGTGAAAGTTGTGCAGTAGGAAACGAAAATTATTATCCTTCAGCATTGGATCCCGTTCCTCATTTTACTGATCCTCAAGAAGGTATTGGAACTTTAACTTCAGAATCATGCCCGAATATGTTTTTATGTGATACTTCTGGGACATGTTATAACCGAAACACTGATGAGCTTAGTGTCACATTGTATCCATATTGCATCCCCGGTGGAACATGCGCTGTATATGCCATTTTAGATGGTACCTTAGACAGTGATGGCTTAATTCCAATTGGTGGAACAACCCCAACATTTACCGCTGGGGCTCAAGTTGATCCCTTCACTTTTTCGGCTAAACCTGTAACCGATCCAAGTTATCCTAAAATTACAAGGGTTAGTTGTAATGGATGCCCAACAGAAACATGTTAAAAAATGAGTTAATTAAATTTCTAAATTATTCCTAATAATAAAATAAAATTAATAAAACATTTTTATTTCTTTTCAACTAATTATAAATAAATAATAAACAAAATAAAGTGAAAGTTTGTATTAATTAAAACGTCTAAGAAGGTAAAAGAATTTTTTTATTTCTTTGATTGAAATGATTTTCAAGCTTTTTATTTGCCATTTTTTCTATTGACTTTTTGTTCAATAATTTATTCTTTTACAAGTAATATTAATTTTAAAAAATGATGTGTTAATAATGTAATAAAAGCTTTTTTATTTTCCAATAAAAAAATCGATGATGTCGTGGAAAATTTTTTTAATGCGAACATTTTTCTTTCATAGTTCCGATTTACAAATCGAAAGTTATCATCGCCTCCACAATCAATTTCTCATTATCTCCTCCTCTTCATTTTTTTATTATTAATTTTCATTATTGTCGCCTCCGCAATTTTCTTTATCGCGTAATCCAAGAAGTTAAAATGAAAAAGATATTAAACCCCCTGCGGTAATGATTTCATTTTACCTTTTCTTTCTTTCAACTCTCGTAAGAAGAATCATTAACTTTCCTTTTTCACCCGATTGAGAGTAAAACCTTAAATTTCTGATCACTTACACTATGACCTAATTCTTTGAATAAAAAAATTCAAACAACGAAGACGTAACAGCTTTTTTTTACTTGCTGAAAACATGGACCGATTACTTCTGCTACAATATCCGTTCGTAATGGGTGGTAAAAACGTAAAGAATTCATTTAAAAGTGAAAAATGATATATACATATTTTTTATGTTTACATACATTTTGTGTTGACATTTAAAAAAAATTGATAATATGAAATATTTTATAGTTATAGTATTTTTATTTAAAAATTTTGAAAATGGATTAGCTTGCATGGCTGTAAGAGGCGGAGGTGGTGGAGGAGATGGCGATATACCGATTACAACAACCACTGCTCCACTTACGACGACAACAACGACAGGTTTATCAACAACCACTACTTCAACAACTACAACAACTTCCACCACCACTACGACAACTACTACAACTTCATGTCCATTAGCAGCGACAAATGCAGGAATCTTTTTGACACCAGATGCAAATTTAGTTGATAATGTTTATGGAATGGTTCCATCTGAAGGTGTGATTCATTCTACTTTCGCTTTTTGCTATAAATTAATTTTGTAGGAACTTGTGAAAGTTGCGCAGCTGGAGCAGATACTTATTTCCCACCGGCAATGACAGCTGTTCCTCATGCTACTGATCCACAAGAAGCTGCCGGATCTTTAACATTAACTTCTTGCCCAAATATGTGTGTTTGTGACACTGCTGGAACTTGCTATACTCGAAGTGGGGATGATACTGTTGTAACATTCTGGCCATTTTGTATGGGAGGAACATGCGCAATTTATGGTTATTTGACAGGCGCTCTGGATAGTGATGGACTTGTACCTGTTGGAGGGACAACCCCAACCTTTACTGCTGGTGCTCAAACTGATCCAGTTACATTTGATGCTAAACCTGTAACAGATCCAAGCTATCCTGTGCTTTCAAGGGCTGGATGCAATGGATGCCCTGTAGCAATGTGTTAATAGAAAAAAATGTTAATAATTTTTAATAAATTTGCTAACTTTTTATTTAAATCATAATTTTTATTAATAAACTAAATCTTTTAAAATGTTAAACTAAATCTTTAAAAATGTGTATGTTTATTAAATTTTTTGTAATAATTATATAATAAAAACGTGTGTGGTATTGAAACTAAAATTGCTCTCATCATTTATCTCAAAAATTCACAAAAAAAAAAGAGATATCAAAAGATTTCACTTTTATCTTTGATTTCCTATTACTCTTTCAGCGATGTGTGGTAGGTAAATATCCAAATGAATTAAATGACCCGATTCCATTCCAGAAAGAGAGACTTTCAAACAAAAAAAATTTTTTTTCATTGAACATCCGTCATCATCATTCTTCTTTTTTTATTCTTATTCTTGGGTGGTTTAAAAAAAAGTGAAAGTCTTCACTTTTTTTTTATTGTTTTATAATTCATTAGTTAGTAGTGGAAGTATAAAAAAATTTGACGATGAAAAGTTTCTTGATTTTTGCATTTTTATTTATAAATTTTGAAAATGGATTAGCTTGTATGGCAGTTAGAGGTGGTGGAGGAGGAGATATCACAACAATAGCTCCATGTGCATTGGCTGCTGATAATGCCGGAATTTTCTTGGCCACTGGTGCTAATTTAGTTGATAATGTTTATGGAATGG
Organism: Panagrolaimus kolymaensis; assembly: GCA_028622995.1. Classification (NCBI taxonomy): domain Eukaryota; kingdom Metazoa; phylum Nematoda; class Chromadorea; order Rhabditida; family Panagrolaimidae; genus Panagrolaimus; species Panagrolaimus kolymaensis. Next base: position 2,923,161 of record JAJQJQ010000006.1, read on the forward strand.
TTCCCGCTACTGGTATCTATTTTTAATTTGGAATTTTTGATTTAAAATATTCATTTTTAAGGCACTTGCACTACTTGCGCTAATGGAGCAGATACTTATTACCCACCTGCTGCGACAGCTGTTCCCCATGCTACTGATCCTCAAGAAGCTGCCGGATCTTTGACTGTTACTTCATGCCCAAATATGTGTGTCTGTGATGCTGCTGGAATTTGCTACACTCGAAATACAGACGACACTGTCGTTACTCTCTGGCCATATTGCACTGGTGGCACTTGTGCTATGTATGCATATTTGACTGGTGCATTGGATACAGATGGACTTGTGCCTGTTGGTGGAACTACTCCAACCTTCACTGCTGGTGCTCAAACTGACCCAGTAACATTCGACGCTCTACCTGTAACAGATGCAAGTTATCCAAAAATTGCAAGTGCTGGTTGCAATGGTTGTCCTATTACAACATGTTAGTAGAAAATTTGTTTTCTAAAATTCTAAAAATAAATAATAATATAATATTATAACTTAATTAAATTTTATTATAAATAATAAAAATTTATTTAACTATTTGCAAAGCTTATCTCTTTCCACATATTTTTTTTTGTTTTGCCGATGCAAAAATGAAAAACATGACAAATTTTAAAAAAATCAGATGAAAGAATTTGCATACAAAAAACTTTTTTTCCCTTCAGATGTTTCTTATTGCAAGAATTCTAAATTTACTGTACGTATTTCATTTTCTGCGGCACAGTTTCTTTAAAAAAACTGAACAAAACAATACTTTATTGATTTTTAGTTAAATCCAGAGAACGGAGGAAGAAGATTCAAGTGATTTGATTAAAATACAAAAAAAAAGAAGAAGAAAGATATCGAAGGAGTTTATCCTTGATTCGTATTTTTTTTTTACAAATTCTAATCAACAAACACTATCCAATGAAAAGATGGAATGACCCGATTGAATGAAAATAACACACAATTCATTGAATATTTTTGTGTGTGGGCTATCATTTATTTTTCCTTATTTTTTTCTTATCAGTGTTAGATAAATTTTTTCATCCATTTTAAAATGATTAAAAGAAAGTCTTTAATATTTATAAATTTTATTATTTTATTATTTAATTTAAAAGTATCATTATGTTGTATAGCTATGGCAGGAAGGGGTGGAGGAGATATACCAGTGACAACTACTCCAGCACCAATTACAACTACTCCAGCATTAATTACGACTACCCCTGCGATAGTGCTTACAACCACAACCACTCCAGCCCTTACAACTACCACAACGGCAGGATTGACGACCTCAACTACAACGGGGCCATCCACAACTACCACAACACCTTTATCTACAACCACAACAACGCCATTAAGTACAACAACCACGACTCCATTAACAACTACAACCACGACTCCATTAACAACTACAACCACGACTCCATTAACGACAACAACCACAACTCCATTAACGACAACAAGTACAACCACAACAACTACATCAACAACAACAACAACATCGACCACAAGCACCACCACGACAACTTTATGTCCAGATGCCATGGGAAAAGCAAGTATATTTATTGCTCCAGATGTTAGTATTATTGGTGGTTTTTATGGATTTAAGGAACCAACAAGTAAGGCTTTTTACGCTGTTACCTTTTTTGATTTAACGGAAAGCTAAAGGAAATTTTTATACTCATTTATTTGATTTTTTTTTAAACTTCTGCATTTTGTTTATTTTTTAAAGCGAAATCCACTTATTCTGAATTTTGGATTTTTTATATAAAAAAGGCGCTGGAAATTATGGGGAAAAAATCACTTGCAGTTGGGAAAATGTTGTTTAGTGAAAGCACTGTCTAAAATTTGATATTCATTTCTTAAAATGCATCTACTAACAATTTTATAATATTTTATAAATACTCCTTTTTTTAGTTTGCAATGGATTAAATTATTATGAACCCTCACCTGAAGAGATTACGTTTGGTGAAGGTGGACTTGGTGCCATAGATAAGGGAACCGATGATGCACCTAATTGTGTTAATTTATGCATTTGTGATGCCACAGGTGAATGTTTTCAACCAAGTCCCATGGGCACTCAAGATCCTGCCATTGATTTATATCCATATTGTGATATGGGTACAGGTGAATGCTTTGTTGCTGTAATGCTTAATAGTCAAGGTGAACTCATCAGCACTACCAACCCTGCAAATATATATTCTTCTGATGACCAAGCGTTCGAAACAATGATCACTTCACCTGCATTTTTACATGCTACCCAAGTAGGATGCAGTGGATGTCCTGTTATGATGTAGACTGGTTGCTTTAAAAATGAATGAATTTTAATAATTAATAATATAATAATAAATAAATAATAATTAAGTTTTTTTTAAATAAGAACTTGTTTTTGTTAAGTTTCTGCCTTCAGCGACAGCATGGAAGATAAAAGTGAATTCTCAAACAAATCAAAAGCACAAAAAAGCAAAAGATCATGGAGATTAAAAAAATAAAAATAAAAAAGTAGTTACAATGATAGATAATAAAAAAATTATAAAAAAAGTCGAGTTTTAAAATACATTTTTTATGATTTATTTCCTTTCTTCTTTCGAAGAATTTTGCTTTATCTTCGTATTTTTTTTCTTACATTCCTCAACGACGAAGTCCAAAAAAATCCAAGCTGGTCATTTATCCAATTCAAAACTTTACAATATTCTGATTCCATATTTTTTTGTTTGTTGAAAGTCATTAAACCAAATTTTTTAAAGCTTTTGATACAAAGATTTGTTGTTGTTCCAAGAATTGTAACACAAAAACACTTTTAAAATATTCAGAAAAAATATATGAAACATTACTTTGATTTTAGCATCATCAAAGTATCCAGTCGGTTTAATAAAAATTAGCAATAAGCCTTTATTTTGTTATCATACTTTTCATTCAATCAAAATGCAACAGAAAAAGAAAAGTTTAAAAAGAACGTTAACTTTGTTTTGAAAATAAAGTGATAGGTGACAAGTTGACGATAGTAAGAGAAATGTGTCAAACTAAAATGATTATAAGAACCGTTAACAAAAAAAAATTTACGTAGGATGCGAATGGATGTTATTTTTATTAAATGGTTATCTCACCTATTTTCATATGGTTTTTTTACAGGTAGTTTTTTTAATGACCTTATTTTAATTTAAACAAAAAAATGTCTAAAAAGGTTGGCTCTTCTTTTTTCATAAAAAAATATTATCCATACTTTTAAATTTTAATTTATTTTCAGTTTTATTTAGTTTTAAAAAATGATATATTTTTTGATATTTTTTCTAACTTTTGAAGAGTCATTCGCTTGTATGGCAATGAGAGGTGGTGGTGGAGGTGATATACCCATTTTTACAACCACGACTCCACCAATTACGACGACTACGTTATCACCTTCTACAGTATCATCAACCACAACACCTTTAATTACAACAACGACAACTCCATTAACAACTACAAGTACAACCACAACAACTACATCAACCACTACGACGACATCGACTACGACTACCACATCATTTATATGTTCCATTCCTCCATTAACAATGCCACCATGTGCAATGGCTGCTATTAATCCAAGTATTTTTCTCTCTAATGGCGTAAACTTAGTTGATAATCTTTATGGAATGGCTTCTCCTGCAGGTAAATAAGAATGTTTTTTTAAATTATTTTGCTTATACTTATAAACACAAACAATGTAGGAATGTGTGAAAGTTGTGCTGTGGGAGATGAAAATTATTACACCCCTTCTGCAAGCAATGCTCCTCGTATTAATGATGATGATGAAGCTGTTGGAGCTTTAACTCTTACCAATTGCCCAAATTTGTTTTTGTGTGATACTTCTGGGACATGTTATAATCGAAACTCTGATGATCTTTCTGTCATATTATGGCCATACTGCACTGGCGGGACATGTGCAGTTTACGCCTATTTATCATCAGGTGGTTCTGATACTGATGGACTCGTTCCAGTTGGTGGAACTACTCCAACCTTTACTGCTGCTGCTCAAACTGATCCAGTTACATTCGATCCTAAACCTGTAACCGATCCAAGTTACCCGAAAATTACAAGAGTAAGTTGTAGTGGATGTCCCACAGAAACGTGTTAAACAAAATGATTTATTTAAATAATAACTATTAACTTTAATAAAATTAATAAAACATTTTTATTTTGACTTATAATGGATATCTCACGAAAGCTAGTTTTAAATATAAGATTTTACAGAAAATATTAAAATTTGATTAACGATAATTTATAATAAATAATAAAAAATGGTTAAAAACAATATTTACATCAAAATTTACTAAAAAATTTTTTTTAACTAATTTGATGCCCATAAACATCATAATCATAAATGGATTTAGAATGTTCTGAATCCCAATCCCTTAAAAATACATCTCTAATATCGCTAACAGCTTGAGAATTTTGAGATGAATCTGTGCCTTGAATAGCCATGGAAATTCCAGCGGTATCAATAAAATAATCTCCCGACCAATTTGATGTTGTTATAAATGCAATATTATCGGTTACCATATATTTTGCATGGTTGACTCGAGAATATGGAACCGTAATATTATAATCGGGGACATTAAAAAGTTTAACTTCTATTGATCCACCATCAGTGAGAGAAGCATTCATATATTGGAGAGAATAAAGGTAACTATAAAATTCCGTCCAAGTATGATTCCATCGTGACATCATTAATCGAACATGAACTTTTCGTTCAAATGCTGCCCGTCGAAATGCGTCATCGATGTTAGGCCAATATTTATTTGAGCTTCCATAAAGGGTTCTAGGAGCATAATCCATTACAGCAACATAAACAAATTCTTTTGAATTATCTATTATTTTAACCAAAGCATCGATATCATTATCTCTTCCATTTGGTCTAAATTCAGGTGGTGAAACGCTGAATGAAACTAGCGATTGTGCATCATTTAATTTTACGTATTGAGGATTGTTTAAATTAAAGTTTGTTTCTAAATCTCTTGGCCATGTCGATGGAATTTGTGCATTGGGAATTCCCATCTTCCAATAAACTTGAAAGATTTTATCTATGTCCGATGCTAAACACGGACAATCAAAAACAGATGCACCAAATTCTTTAACCTAAAAAATAAGAAGATTTTTGATAACTAATAAAATTGCTAAAAAGCAATAAAAATAAGGTCAAAGTGTCGCTTGATTTTTGATAACAAAAAAAGTCCAGGAACATCAAAAATAATAAGTTATTACAATTTTTATGGCTTTCTTGTCTTGATCAATAAAGAAAAAGTGAAAAAGCAAAAGACAAATCGATTGTTTGCTATATTTTTTACTGCAAAATGATGGATTTCGAACGCCTCTCAAATTTTTAATGTTCGAAAGGAGAGAGCTAGAAAATAAATAAATTAACAAACCTGAGTTAAGGATCTCCAATCAAAATTAGCTGAACCAACATAAAAATGTTTTCCATCGACGATAATTGTTTTTGTATGTAAAACTCCTCCACCAAACCAATGACTAAAATTTAAACTTCGAACTTGGGCTAATCCAGCAGATTCCAAATAGGCTGTTTCTGCATAACCTCCAACTGCAGCATTTTGTGCAATTTTAATTTCAACTCCACGTTTACCAGCTTCAGTTAAAGCATTTAAAAAATCCAAGCCCTAAAAAATGCTTTTTATAAATCAAAAATTATTTTGGTGAAAGGTTTTTACAGGTTGAACAGATGGATCATAAGTATGATAATCATCCCCGGTGTCATTATAATTTAAACTCCAATAATATGATCCAATATGAATGGTTTGATTTGCTTTTGACATTAATTCCATCCATGCTGATGAGGTTGTATTATATATTTTACTGCTTTGATTAAATTTTAATCCCCATGGTATGCTTTCAACTAATCGGAAGCTAAAATTAACAATGTTTAAACATCCGTAAGATACATCATTAAACAAAGTTTGAATGAATTCCAATTAAAACAAAAAAAATTTAATCCTTTTATCAAACAATTTTTTTAGTTGTTGCAAGAATGATGTTGTTGCTGCTGTTAATGACTTACTCGCAAGAAGCTGAACAAGTGGTGGAAGAATATGGCGGTGGCTGCGATACTGTATTATTATTATTCGTTTGTGTTGGAATATTTGCATTTGGTTCGAATGATTTGGATTCATTTGGTTTTACACCAATGTAATAAGCCTAAAAGATTTCAAAATTAAGCCTTTTCAAAAAAATGAAAAGTTTAAAAGCCAATCGAAGTTTTTCCATCATTAAAAAATTATACAAAAACTAATAAAGAAAAAAAAGAAGTGTGCCTAGATGGTAAAAATAATCCATTAAGTTTTTAGTTTTTTTGTTTTTAACCAATAAATTAAATATTGGCTTTTTTACTTGAATTTCTTTAAAGCTTTATCTTACACTGTCAATCTTAAAATTTCACAAAAAATTGTCTAATGGCCGAATTGGATATCACTAAATAAGCATCAATGTTTTCGAAGTCAATTAAAAAATTCAAGCTTTGGTTTTTTTTGAGTTTTGGATAATCTCATAAGATTTTTTAAAAGATACTGCGATGCACTTTAAAATATTTTTTTATTGAAAGTTGATACCTTAATTAATTATTAATAGCAACAACTAAATCAAAATCATTTCTCAGTTTGTCTTCTTCAAAGCCTCGATAGCAAAAAAAAAATTATTTTTTATCGTTGTGGCTTTTGTAAGCGTAAGAATAAAAGACAAGAAAAGCCATAAAGCAAAACTTCTCATTCATTTATCTATTTTTTTGTGTGGAATTAAATTAGGAAATACTCTTCAATGAAATAATAAAAAAAATAAACTTACACCAACCCAAATTGCTGAAGTAAATATCGCCGTTATTCCAACAACCAAAAGTGGCACATATTTGCCATATTTTGTTTTACCCATATTTCAATCACTAAAATAAATCTTTACTTAACATTTTCACAAATAATAAAAACTATTTTGTTTAAAATGAGAATTACACGAGTTTTAACAGATTTAAAAGGCATGCGATTAAAAAAAGCGGTAACAATGGAAAAAGGAAAAAAATGATTTATGGAAGCAAAAAATAATCATTTTGGCGGTGATGCTTCTGAATATTTAGGAAAAATTTGATAAGAACTAACAACATGTGCCTTTGTCATTTTAAAGAAAGCAGAAGAAAAAAATGTAAGATTGGAGAAAAAAATCTCTACAACGATGGAAAGAACAACTAAAATGATTATCGCTGATCAGGGGAAGAAAAAAAAGGTGTCGAAGAGCATTGCGGCTGCTGTAATAAAATTGACAAGAAAATTTATGTTTTAATGTGAAAAAAAGGGAAAGAAAACGGATATAAAACATTTGTAGTCCTATTGATTGGGTACAAAGGTAGCTAGTTAGTGGTTGAATTTATTTTTCAACAACAAAAAACAAGCTATTTGGAGATTTATCTGATACGAAAGGCTAAGATAACAAATTTCTAAAAATTTGATTAAAGACAATAGTGAACAAGGAAAGGTTGAAGAAGCCAACAGCAAATAAAAACTCTTTTTATTGATACATATTTGTAATAACTAAAAAACTATTTTTTATATTTTTTTTGAATCACATTCATCTTTTTTTTAGGAATTTAAACTATACCATTTGGCGGAAAAAACATTTTTTTCAACCTGTAATGCCAATTATCTGGAATACTGCCAAATGATCAAAGATCATTTTCACTAACATTGTTATCGAAGAAGAACCGTGTTTACCAAGTTTTTATTATTTTTTTCATTGCTTACAGCTTTCGAGCTTGAAGATTCTTAAATAAAAAATGAAATCAAACTTTTTCTTATTCGCATAACTTTTTTAAAATTGATTTATCGTATGAACATTGCATTTAAAAAATCATTTTCTTTTTCGTCAATTATTTTCTTAATAATCACGTGAGTTCAGCATATTCTCGAAAAATGTCATCATCAGACCCATCAAAGCCTCCATCAACCCAACCATCAATAGCCAAATCTGATTCTTCTTCACCACCCGAGAAAAGCAAGGACGAACCTTCGTCCTCTTCAAAACCTGAAACTTCCACATCTAATCCACCACAAACAAATTTGCCAAATTTATATGATCGATTTGTAACAAGTTTCGAAAAAGCTCTTTCACAAGCTGAAAAAGAAGACGAAGAGAAAAAACCGGGTTAGTGAACTTTTATTTTTCTTTCAAAAATTTTGTTATTCGTTATTGTTTTCGAAAATCTTTAAACATTTAAATTTATCGATGTTTAAAATTTTAAAAACAACTGTTAAAACTTTATTTATAAACCCTTCACCAAAAACATATGGTTTGATTTGTGTATTTTTTGGAAGTATTTTATTTAACTCTAATGATTTAGAAGGTGGATTGAATGCTTTTTCCCTCGAAGGAATTGCCGAATATATTCAAAAATATAAACCTAAAAATGTGATATTTCTTGTTGGAGCTGGAATTTCAACTTCCGCTGGTATTCCAGATTTTCGAACTCCTGGTTTGTCAAATTTTTTATTTGCTTGAACTTATTCTTTGCATTGTTAGGGACTGGTCTTTATGATAATCTTAAGAAATACAAACTCAGCTGCCCAGAAGATATTTTCAGTATTCAATTATTTCGAAAAGATCCTGTTCCATTCTTTGATTTAGCCAAAAGATTATTTCTCAGTGATGTCAAAGTTGGTTTACATTAATAATTAACTCATCGATGCAAGAAAATTCTAAAAGCACTAAATTTTAGCCAACACTTGCCCATTATTTCATGCGATTAATGGTTGAGAAAGGACATGTTCGAAGAATTTACACACAAAACATAGATATCCTAGAATATTTATCAGGAACACCTGCAGATAAAATAGTCACTGCTCATGGTTCTCATTACACTAGCACGTGTATGAATCCTAAATGTAAAGCTACCTATGATCAAGAATGGTTTGCAAGTATGCCTTTTTCGAGTCACTTTCAAATATTCATGTGTCCGTTTTAGACCATCTCCGGTTCTCAAAAGAACTCGTAGCTTATTGTGATAAATGTAAGAAAGGAGTCGTTAAACCTGATATTGTCTTTTTCGGTGAAAATTTACCACCGCGTTTTCATCAACATGTAACTCAAGTAAGCATTTGATGCTTTTATTTTACATGTTTTAATGCTATCTTTAAGGATTTCGAAGCTTGTGATTTATTAATTATTATGGGAACTTCTTTAGTCGTTTACCCTGTTGCTGGCTTGGTTGATGCAGTAAAATCGCATATTCCCCGATTATTAATCAATTTAGAACCTGTTGGAAAGAGCGTCTTACAATATCATAGAAAATCATCAAACAAGAGGTTAATTTATTAAGACTCAGCAGAAATACCATTAACTTTAACCCTAATTCTTTAGAGACGTTTTCTTTGAAGGATCAGCAGATGATGGAGTTTCTAAATTAGCTGAAGCACTTGGGTGGAAGCCCGAACTCGATCAAATGAAAAACCATGAATGGAAGAAACTCGATGAAGAATTTAAACAAATCAAAGATAAGATGGCTACTAAAAAAGATTAACTGAAATTTTACAAAAATAATATTTATTCGCTTTTTTTCTTGAATAGTCAAAATTTGATATTAATAATATATTAGTTGTAATTGTCCAAAACTTGGCAATAAAAATTTTATACAAAGCTTAGTAAGAATATGTAAGAGCTCCTTTGGAATTCTTCAGTTGTTTGACGGCATGAATGGCGGCACCACGAGCTATTGAAATTTCTTCGTCAACGATGAAATTTTGAGTTTGAAATAAATCTTTAATCGTTGTTTTTATTTGGGGAATTTTGCACGTTTTTCCAATTAACATCACTTTATCAATATTAATAGGCTGCTCTTCTCTTGTAATAATTTTTTCAAGCTCTTGCTTCAGGCTTTCAAGAAAATTTTTTATTTTTAAATTAAAATCTTCGAGTTTGATGGTCATTTTTTCGTTTCCGCTTGGATGATTATAGCTAAATGTATGATACATATGGTCAATTTATGCTAACATCCTTAAAAACTTACTCTGTCTTATTTTTACCAAAAAGATTTTTCTTTATAGACTCCGCAGTTGAAAGAAAATAATAGTTGCTTCCAGCATCTTTTGCACCATCTTCTCCTCGAAGTGTCTTTTTAATTGAATCCGCTAACGAAATATCAATATTTCTTCCACCAAGTTTTGGATTACTTTTATTCAACTTTGGCATCGGTGTTAAAGTGAAACCTTCAGAAAATGTTTTAATTGAATATATGGTAATGTTAGTGTTACTACCACCGATGTCGATAACACATAATGTGTAAATGTTATTAGTTCTTGACCTTTTCTTGTATAAATGATCGACAACTGCCGCTGTGGGTGCATCAATAAATGATCGCACTTTTATCGCAGCAAGTTTTGCAGCTGTTTTGAGAGACGTTTCATAATCACCCTTCTTGTTTGAATCCATAAAACTCGGAGTTGTAAGAATTACTTCAGTTACTTGAACACCATTAAATTTATCCTCATTCTTTAAAAAATCATCAATTTTTCTAGCAATTTCTTTGAATAATTCTCCACAAGCAACTTCAGGTAAAATTGTTGCGACCTCGAGTTCAATTTTAACAAAATCACGATATTCTTTTACTTTGTAATCCAAATAATCGTGTATGTTAATGTCATTAACTGATTTTCCCAAATAATGTGCAATATCAAAAACGGTATTTTTTGAGTTATCTTCTTTATCTCCAACACTCATACTAGTTGTACCATTCTCAGTTTCATCTTCGTTTTTACCTTTGAAAATCTTTTTGGCTTCTGATCCTGTTTTAGTTTTATTTTCCAAGAATGTTACATAAGATGGCATATCCACATCTTCTTCATCAAGCTTAACTAAAGATTGTAGTTTTTAATTAAATGTTTATTATTTAGTGAAAGCGAGTAAATAATGCGAAAATGGATGAAATTGAAAATGACTTGAATAGTATTCTTGGAAGTTATGTAAAGCTTATGTTAACTTTACTTACCTATATCAGATTTATTTTTATAAAAAACAACTGCTTTACATGTTGTTGTTCCAATATCAATTCCAATTGAAATCTTTTGCTTATTTGATTCATCCGGAATTTTTATAGCGTTGTGTTCAATGGCATTTTCTTCAGATGTTAGTTCTCCACGAGAAGATGTGGCATTTACCGCTGGAATTACCTCATTGGGAGGTTGAGGAATTAGCAATTGTTGTTCCAATTCTTCGCGGGGAAGTTCTTCAATTTTAATATAATGATCCTGTTTTTCTCGCTTCAAAGACTTAGCTATCATAATTGCACCTTGCGCTCGATCATTATCCCGGTGATGAAAATCTTTTTCAATTTTCGCATTAGTTGGAGCTTGTATCGTCCCTAGTGGAATAGAAGGAGGATAAACAACAAGAAATGAAACATTATTTAACCCTCGATTTCTTTGCCTTATTTTTGAACATAATTCACCGAAATTTTCAGCATTGATTCGACAATATTGAGCCATGAAATCTTCACCATTTTCTTTTCCCCGTGCATATAATCCACAAACTACTCCACCGTCAGTTTTCACCCTTGTAATTGCAATTATTTCTCCTAATTTTATATCACGATTAAGTTTAGAAACCCAAAATGTGAATAATGGGGCTCGAAATGCGCATATATGTATATCTGCTGAAGTAAACACATGTTGGCAATCCCTTTCAATTGAGTCCTTATGTCGAATATCGTTGTCTGAGCAAGATACAATTACATAATTAATTGCTTGTTTGCAGTTTAATTTTATACTTGCAAAAAAAGTTTTCGCGGATTGAACATCTACAAGATATTTTACGGTTGACTGGCATTGTGAAAAATTATATAAAAAACGTTACCAAAATCAACAGTTTGGAAAGCTTTAGAAATATTATTAGATTCAATCGCAAGTTTTTTCGTTGTATCAATACTTAAGATATTCAGAGCATTTGAATTTTGATTAGGCATTCTGATCGCCTTTTTTAAAAATTTTATCTATATCGATTTAATTTTGATTTTTTTTCTTCTGCAACTAACTAAAAAATTAATTCTTTATTAGAAAGCTAAAAATTTGAAAAACTTACGTATAAAAGTTTCAAGCCATTCAAAAAATCGTTTAAAAAAATTTAAAATTTATAAAATAGAAACCAAGTTTCAAGTTTTCGTACACGTACAATTTTTTCCTTGATTGTTGATAAAAAAATAATAAAATTCCTATTGACTTGTTTTTGCTTTATTTTTGCTTTTTTATTGAAGAAAAATCATCATCCATGATAAATGATAAGTTTTCTTTCCTTTTTTTTTCTTTTTGCTGTTAAAATGCATTATTACAAGTTTTTTGTTACAAGCTTGACAACATTTTTTTGTGGTAAACATAATCGTGTAAACAAAAATAAAGAAGAAAGGTTAAATATTTTAAGAGTTAACAAAACAGAAACTTTAATTCGCTCAAATTAACAGATGTGATAAGGTAATGCATCTTCAGAAACAAATGTTACTGGAGTTTTATGTTTCATCAATTAGGATTTTTTTATATCCAAAAAATAATTTAGCTAAAAATTTTGAGATGATGGAAAGAGGAAAGCAGGAGTATGTCAAGTTAGAAGCAAGCCATTATTATTGTCGATTCCAACTCTTCAAAAAAATGATGTTTTTCTCATCGTTTAGCAAATCACATATAAAATATGTATGGTAAAATGCAAAAAAAACTTATTTGTGCTTCTTCCTACTCACTACAAATTCAATCCATTTTTCCAGATACGGCTTCTTTACTCAACTATTTGATTTTTTGATGACCATTTAAAATGAAAAGATGATGATAAAGTAAAATGGCGGAGGTAGCTTTAACCACATTTAATCCTTTCTCATGATACACACCTATTTTATCTTTTGCATTCATTTCCTGTGATTTTACCAACAACAAAAAAAGAAGTTGAAAGAGCGAAGAATTTTTGTTTTTTCTATCTAATTAAATTTTTTGCAGCAACAAGTCCAATATAAATAAGACTTGTTGCTTAATGTAATAATGAACGTCATTCATTTCATTTTATTTTATTTTCATTACCTGATTTTTTTCAAGCGTCTATCTTCCTCATATTTATTTTGACGAAGACAACAACGACTGCAGTGGTGATAAAGATAACACTTATTTCCTTCTGCTAAAACAACCGACCAAATAAATTTTATGTATTTTTCTTCTTCCTTTGAAAACAATAAAAACAAAAGTGTGAAAAAGCTTCTCAATCCACAAAGTTATTTCATTTTATTTTTTGTGTAATCAAAAAAGTAAAAAAGTGAAGCTGAAATAAACATGAATAAAATTATTTTTGCTTTTGGTATATTTTTTTTATTAGGATTTTTTGGTGATAATTCTGTAAATGCTGCATGCGGAGAAGGAGCAATCCCATCGTTTACAAATGCATCAATATGTTATTGGTTTGTTGGTCCTCCACTTGCTTTTATTGAAGCTGAATTAAATTGTGAAGCTTCCGGTGGACATTTGGCTTCAGTTAGTGATGGATTTACCAATACTTTATTAGCTCGTAAGTTACTTTTTTAATACTTTGGATCGCTGCTGCACTGCTATCTTGAAAATGGAATTCGAGAAACTCTGCTTTAAAAAAATCTTCGAGGTCTTTGTTTACTTTCTTTTTAATTTTCAAAACCAAAATTTATAGTATTTTCATTTCAAGAAATTACAAAAAACATCAAAATGATGGAAATCTTTAACTGTTTTTTTAAATTAACTATTTATTGTTTTTTTTAACTATTTTTTTTCAGAACATGCTAAAAAAGTCCTTCCTGATGCAACAGATTTTTGGATTGGTGGTGAAGATTTGGGTAAAAAGGATTATTGGTATTGGGTGGATGGAACAAATTTCACTTTCACCAATTGGGCTCCTGAAGAACCCGTGGAATTACCCGGTTTTGATTGTATGGGAATAACGGTTGCTGAAGGATTTTGGTATACATATGATTGCTTTAAATTAAAGCCATATGTTTGTGAACTTCCATCTTCATCAGCACCACCCGCAACGATTACAGCTGCTCCACAAACTACACCATTAAATGTAAATACAACTACTTTCATGCCTCAAACTACCCTAATTGTAAATGTTCCAACTACCACTCAATCACCCCCAACTTTTTTGCCTAGTACTTCTACTCCATCATCATCCCCATCGTTTATGGATTCAACCATTACTTCTTCTTCACCCGATGTTTTTCCATCTACAACTTCAGGTGCTTATTATTGTCCTAATGGAACATATAATGCAGGGCTATGCAATAACTGCCTTAATATACCAGGTGGTAAATGTGATGGTACCTTGTGTTGCGTTTGTTCTAATAGTGGAACATTTACCGATCGTGGTCCATGCATTGGTGGCGATTGCCCCGATGGTAGTTTTTGCATAGATACCGAGTGCATTAGCTGTTCTTAATAATATTTATATTTAATATTTACTTTAATTCAATTATTACAGTGAGCAGCGGAACAACATCAGAAGCCACCGCATCAACAGCCAGCTCTGCTTCTTCACCTCCACCAACTCCTTTTTAATGATTCATCCAATAATACTCATTTAAAAACGCAAAAAATAAACATCTTTAATTACTTTATTATTTTCCACAATAATTTTTGCTGTAAAATGAATGAATAAATTTTATTGAATCATAAAAATTCAATTATGTATTTTTTTAATAAAGCAAAAAAGCCTTTTTTGGTAAATCGAGTTCATCAAAAAATGTAAATTCTGCTAATATATTGCAAATGCAACAATCTTTCGTTTTACCGTTGAAAAATGTACTACATATTCGATGCCTCCCCACCAAATATCACCCATTTCCCATTCTCTTTCATCTGCACTAGTGTTAAATTCCCGACCGAAAAGTCGGGAATTCCCGCCTTCCCGACCGACTTTTTCCCGACCGACTTCCCGACCGACGATAATTTCTATCCCGACATTTTCCCGACTTTCCCGACCGACTCATTTTTTATCTCGACAAATAAAAAAAAATTAATATTAATTTTAAAAATCATTCATTTTCGCCTTTATTTTAACCAAAAACCCTTTATTTACATTTTATTTACATTAAATAGCTCATTTTTATATATCTAAATTCTTATAATAAATTTAATTTAAAAAATTCCAACACCATACCTTACTTTTCGATCCCCCGAATTCCCGACCGACAAAAATTTTTATCCCGACTTTTTCCCGACTTTTCCGACCGAGAGCAATTTCTATCCCGACTTTTTTTGGATTTCCCGACTTTTTTGTAGGTCGGATCGGGAATTTAACACTAATCTGCACCGCTCGAATAAAGCATGTTCGATTTTCTCCTGGGAAAGTCTAAGACATGAAATTTTCTTCAAGAAGAGAACATTTAAGTTTGAATGTGGAACCTTACTTTAAGCATCATGTCAAATGCCGAATGTCTGCAATGGAACAAGAACTTCCATCATCTGGAAAGTCGATTCTGTAAATATTGGTGCATTCGAATTTCGAAAGAAGGTTTTGAGCATCAACTATATTGCAATAGTCAAAGAACCCAATTCAGACTATTACACGAGCAAACCCATAATTTTCATTTTATTGTTAAAGCTAACAGCCTTTTTTCTTGCTTTCAATAAAATTTCACTAAAAAATCCCACAAAATATTTTTTAGAGTTTGATTCCATTCCATTATTCTTTTTCATCCAACACGAGCAGAATATTTGAGAGGAAACATAGTTCAAGATCCATCATGCCATGAGGGAATTTTGCTCGACAAGGAAGTTTGAGCATAATTCTATGTAAAGGTTTGATAAAAAAAACGATTTTAGTAAAGAGTATTTTTACCATCTAATGGCAAAAAAGGTCATTAATGGGACATAAATATTTCAGTAAAAATGCTAAACCATGATATGGGTT
Source organism: Panagrolaimus kolymaensis (assembly GCA_028622995.1). Lineage (NCBI taxonomy): Eukaryota > Metazoa > Nematoda > Chromadorea > Rhabditida > Panagrolaimidae > Panagrolaimus > Panagrolaimus kolymaensis. Next base: position 2,939,094 of record JAJQJQ010000006.1, read on the forward strand.
TAATAGATGCAAAGGGTTAAAGTAAAAGGCGAAGACAAATTACTCATCTAAATAAGGTAAGCTTATTTTTTATAACGCCTGTTAACATTTCGCTTTATCTATAAAAAAAAGTCCAAAAAAGTTTGTTTTGTAAACATTTATTGAAATTAAACATCAAAAAAAATTAATATTCAAACAACATAATATATAATTAGAACCATTATAAATGGTTAAAACTTGAGCAATCAATGATCATTCTTCTGTTGAAGTAGCAATCGAAGCTGTTGAACAAGAATTATGAGCAGCAGCACTAGTACGACGAGGAGAAAAATCAAATACACCATCATCTTGTCGAATAGCAGGAGGAGTCCAAACACCCTTTTGATTACAAACATAATAAGGTGGAATTACACCAATAGGATAACATCCTAAAAAATGAGATAAGAAGTTTTAAAAGGTTTAATAAAAACATACTGCCTGGAGATCCATCAGGATTATCCGTATTAACCAATGGAATATCAAGTAATGTTAAATTCTTTGGAACCTTAGTGTCTGAGTTTTCACCAACAGCTTTAGGAAGAAACCCAGAGGAAGTTTCATTTGTTCTTTGTTGATTTGGTGGCGGAGAAGGATTGACATCACAAGTATTCTTAATAACATCAGGAATGGATGGTTGCTGAATAGTACGTTGTTGAGGTAAGACCAAATCATTCACAGGTATAGCAGAGGTGTAAAAATTCGGGACTTCAAATTGAGCAATATCATGGAAATTAGCACCATTTTCAAGCTTTTCTTGTTTATTAAAGAATACAGTATCGAGAGTTTGTTTTGACACTGCTGTTTGTGATTTGAATAATATCCATGATGACAAATTCTTTTGAAGCATTTCACGACGTGTTTCATCCATTTCATGCTCGATAGCTTTGCGATAACATGCGATATTCTCATCTGCTTTGATGTGATTTTGAGCGAATTTGATCTTTTCTTTATCATACATCGATATTAGCAAAAGCATTTCAACCTTCTTAACAGCAGAGAGGAGTTGTTGACGTTCTGTTTCATGTTTGACGTTATCCTAAAACATAAGAATTCGTTGAGAAAACAAGTAAAAATAGGGCGAAATGAAAAGTCTCTTTCAAACAAAGATTTGACATATGAACTAATGGTACATATAAACGTGAACCTTGATAATATTAATGCTAATGACTTACACTTTCAATTTTGTTTTGACATGATTCCAGTTGAAGCTTTCTATCTTTAATAACAGCTTGGAGTTTCAAGATTTCATTTTTCATAGCATTTTCTTCTTTCTTAGCAGCAGAAGCATGATCAACCAGAGATTGTTTTTCACGTCGCACACTTGAACCAACAACTTTAACCTCGTTTTCAAGGTCTTGATAACGTTTATTTACACTTTGAAAATCAGCTTTAGCTGTCGTAAGCACGACATCATTTATTTCTTCAACTTCTTTTGTAGCATCAGCTTTCTGTTTTTCAATCATTTTCAAACGTTCTTCCACAGCTTTTATTTCATCAATGAGTTCTTGTTGTTCACGAGTTGTACGTTCAGATTGGGCATTAAGATCTTTCAATTCTGTTTGAATATTGGCATCACGTTTTTCCAATTCAGTTATTTTGTTCCTTCCCATTTTTTCTGTGATGTATCTTTCTCGATTCAAGACATAAGTTTGTAGCTTGATACTATAAAATAAGGTTAAAATAAATTAACTTTCATGGTTTTAAAAGAATTAAAAAATGATTAAAACTTACTTTTTACCAAGAGATTCACGGTCATAAGCTTCTAAATCACAATGTTGTTGGCCATCTTCAGAATCTTCCACAAGATGTCCCATTGAACCATTTTGTTGATGTTGTTTGACATTTTCTATCAAAGCCTTGAATCCTTTTGTAGTCAATTCGAAGTCACGTCCAATATCATTGAAATGTGTTTCTAACGGTGGCATTATTTAATTAGTCAAATAGCATACAAATGAATGAAGAGAAAAAAATGCTTGTTTCATAAAAATGAAAGGGATTCAAATTTTAATGCGCCATTGAAAACCCTTTTGTTTTTTCCCTTCAAGATTACGAAAGACATAAAAATGATAAACCTTTCATTCAAAAAATTTTTCAATTTCTTCGAGAATTTTGTTATTGTTTTTGACGTTAGTTTATGATTATGAAATGAGCGGATAATAAAGTGGGAATCGTGATGGCTAACATTTATGAAAAAGTTTATCATGCTCCAATTTTGGTTTTTTATTTTTAGTTTTCATTCACAAAAAAAAACTTTGTAATTGATAGTGTTTCAAAAATATACTTATACATAGACACTTTCAAATAAAAATTAAAAAAAGACAAGGAAAAACTCATCCCTAAAGAAGAGAATTTCGCTTTTTAGTATACACTAATGAAAATATTTTTTTTGTTTAAGTTCCATAATTTAAGTTGGTTTTTGAGATATTCAAGACATTCATTTTTATGTTCCTTTGTGAAATATCTTGAAAGAAATCCAAATCTAAAACGTGATTCCGAAGTTGAATTATTCTAAAAAAAATTGAATAAAAATAAAGTTTTAACAGAAAAAACAATAATCTTACCAATATAAATTCAAAAAGATCTGCGTTTTTAATAGGGCGACAAATCACTCTTAAATCAAAGTTTTTTATTTTAGATTCTTTTTCATAAAATTTCTCCTCTTCATATTTAAATGGAATTGATCCCATGTAAAAATCAACACATTTGATATTTGACATTTGATTAATTATCGTATTTACAGAAGCTTCATAATCTTTATTATTACTATTGAAATAAACATGTGAATTATTAAAATCGAAAGTTTCAACATGCGTGGCCAAAAATTTAAATTCTTTTAGCGTCATAATTTGATCATACAAGATTAAACATCGAATTTCTGATTTATAAATTTTTTTCATAATTTTTGATATTGGCACACTATCATAAAGCTTTAACATATTGGTTAAATATAAATTTGGAAGTGTTTCAAAATTAAATGTGTCCAAAACAAAAATGGATTGTTGAAAAGGATATGCTTTAAAAGGACTTGAAGATTCTAATGCTTGAGAAAATCGATGGCAAACGACAACTTTGAATATTAAAAAAAATTGTTTTGATGTTGCATAAAGTTTTTCAAGCATGTAATGATTTGAGGCTTTCATGATATAATAAAGAAATGATTGAGGTAAATTAATATTTTGATTTAAGCCAGGCTTACAAAAGCAAGGCCGGGGTGAAACATTTGACGGTTTTTGAAGTGATTGGAATGTTTTATAATCCATGGCATAATCCGGTTTACATGGAGGATGTTTGCTATAAAATCCATAATTCTTTTGCTTCAAAACTTTTTCAAAATTTTTTATGGTTGCACAACATTTAATTCCAAAATAATGAACAAAACGTTGTAAAGCAGAGGAGTGATTGGAAACGAAATCGAAATCTAGCTTATCACTATCAATAATCCATTTAGTGGTATCAAATTGCTGGTTTTGAGCATTTTGAATTTCGCTTCGATATGTTTCCCTCATTTCTAAATCATCGATGAAGAATCGGCAATAACGAGAATAAACATCGAGAAGCCACTGAAAAATAAAAATGAAATACATTTCACAAATGTATTTACATGCTCCTTGAAAGTAAGACCGTAGAGTACAAAAGTTTTTGGACAATTTTAATTTTGTTCATAGCTTTGTTTTTGGAAACTTACTTTCACATATTTTTTTTCCTTTAAAAATTTCAAATAAATCAACCACATATTCTTATTTGCTGGATTATCTCCGATTCGAGATTCAATGTTTTGAATGATAAACTTATCATCATCCAATTCTTTCAACGCTTCAAACCATTCTTCATCAGAATTAATTGCTGCCATGATTTTATCATATAACTTTTGTGCTTTCATATACCCATTTTTAAGCTCTTTTGATATTGGTTTAGCTAAAAAATGCTGTGAAAGAACACAATGAAATTTAACGTGAAAATTTACTCGAAAAATTATTATATGTTTCCAACAGTTCTTTTAATTCGCGTTTTGGTAAACAGAGGGAATCTTCTATGGCTTGTAATTCATTAAAAAAATCATGAATATTAAAATGCCTAAGCCATGAAGAATGCATACTGTCAATAAGTTTGGTCCAATACTGAAATATATAATTATCATTAACATTAGTTTAAATGGAGGGAACGGCGCAAAAACTTTATGTTTTCTTAAATTACTGATTTAAAAAAAATAGTATGCCTTTATATCATCAGGATACCAAGCAAATATTGGATCGAAAAGATGAAAAATAGCTTTGTTTTTTATCTCCATCATTTTCTCCCTCTTTTCTGTATCTGATAAAAATGGATCATTCCAAATACGGCTAAAATAATAAATATAAAAATAACCCAATTCCAAAAGGGTGTTAAAGTTACTATATCAATTTTATCCATACATCTGGAATAGTTGTAAATTTTGAACTAAATTTTTCAATTTCTTGTTCAACCGATTTTAAATCAGTGACTGAATTAACAGCACGTTTTAGATTATGAAGAGCTAGAATGTAAGCTGGAGAAAATTTTTCAGGATTTCGTACTTTAAAATTTATCATAATGATGACTTAAAAAATCCCAAATAAAAATGTTTGTAAGTTTAAATATGAAAGAGTGTCCAATCACAGCGGGGATTAAGATTGAATGATGAAAGATTGGGATTGAAGGTACTAAAAGTTTTGGGTTAGACTAAAGCTAAAAAAATATTGACAGGGATTGAGATTGAAAAAAACGATTTCGATGACACTGGTCATAAAAAACAAATAATACAGAAAAAGGACGAATGGGCACATTTTTTGCTTGTTTTTATCTTTTTTTTGTTAGAAGATTAATGAAGAGGTCCCCTGGATTGACACTTCACAGTATTGAGTATTTATAAAAAGGGTTGATAAGGAAATATTGATTCAGTAAAGAGATGTGTGTACCGTTTGGAAGAGCAACTAATGGTGAGCATACTTATATGTAAGTAGCAAAAAAGGGTTTAAGAAAATTTTGCCTGTATTGCATAAATTTAACAAAGAAAAAGTTTAGCAAAAAATCTGGTGGAATTGTATTTCCAACGTTATTAGTAATGCATTCCATTAGAAAGAAAAATTAAAAAAAAACTTTTTCTCTTAGCAAACACGTTTCATCCATTTGTTGAGTAATTTAGTTTTGATTCGGAAAAAAGGTATCAAAAACTGATTTAGAAAATTTTATGGTAGCTTTTTTTGCCAAAGGGAAATGATAGCAAAGTTTTCAATACAAGTTTTTATTAACACATTACAAAAAAATATCAAAACAAGGTAAAAAACATAAAATAAAATACATATGAAACAAATTATTGACTTTTTCGTCCATGTTTTTGAAGAAAATCTTTTCGTTCTTCTTTGAGTTTGTTTTTACGTTCACCAATTTCGCTTTGTTCATCTTTGAGTTGGTTTCGTTCATCAGCATGATCTTCATCATCAGGAGTATTGTTCAAGCGGAGATTATTGATCATTTCATCGAAGTAAACATCAAACATTTCGAATCCAAGCTTCTTGAAAGCATTGTAATGTTCTTCACCATGTTGAGTTTTCTTTAACATTTCTTCCATAAGACCTTTAGAACCATCCAAAGAGCGAAGACCACGAGATGGAAGATACATGAATGAGCGTTGAGTTTGAAGAATACGGCGAATTCGCCGAGGAGGATGAGTTAAACCTTCTGTTTCTTGAGCATTGCTAAAAAGGAAGAAAAACGTCATAAAAGCAAAATACTAACACAATCATACAAAATCGAAGAAATAACAACAAACTTACTTTTCCTTTTGAGGGTCACCTTCTAAAGCTTCGGTATCATCGTCATTTCCATCTTGGATATCTTCTTCATTAGAAGTAGCTTCTGGATCATATTCTTGTTGTTCGCCATCATCATTTCCATATTCATCTCCATAATATTTTACTTTTGATTCATTTCGATGTTGGCTGATAAATTGAACTAAACTTTCGAATTCTTCTTTGGTCATTGTAAAATGATCTCCTTCTCCATAATCTGCTTCTTTTGTTGCCATTATTCTCAGCTAATAAAACAATATCAATTCAAGCGATGCAGCAGCACGAAAAGAAAGATTGCTTCTGTTTGAAAAATGAATGAAACCTTTGTAAAACTAACAACTTCAATCACAAATTTTCTTGTTAAAACCCGCTGATTGTAATTTTGACGTCTTTTAGTTTAAAAAACTTGTGATCGTCTTTTGCTCATTGATGAAATAGTTTTTATTTTAGATTACAAAAAATAAAGTTAGGCAATTACATTTATTATTAATCTTATATTACATTAAACAAATTATTTATTTAGTTTTTTTGACCATGCTTTTCAAGAAATTCTTTGCGTTCTTCTTCAAGTTTCTTTTTGCGTTCATCAAGTTTGCTTTGATCTTCTTTAACTTTTTTGAGGTCATCAGCACTTTCACTTCCAGCATTGTTCAAACGATAGTTGGTGACGATTTCATCGAAATAAACTTCAAACATATCTGATCCCAATTTCTTTAAAGCTTCATAATGATCATTACCATGTTGAGTTTTTTGAAGGAGTTCTTCAATGACATCTTGAGATTCTTGTGGACCAGCGGTGATAGAGCGACGACCACGAGATGGATAATAACCGAATGAACGTTCAGAACGACGGAAGCGACGAGGAACGAATCTTTGACCATGAGGTTTTGCAACAGGTTTAACAGAGCGACGATAATAAGGAATGAAATCATAATCATCCATACTAAAAAAAGAAGCAAACATCATAAAGACAAAATTATAAAAAATAAACTTACTTTTCACCATTAAATCCACCATATTGATAATAACTTTCAGGATCATATACTGGTCCATCATAATGTCCATTTACATAACCACCATTATGATAATAAGGTTGACGAGATGGAATAACATAGCCACCTCGATAATGTGGTTTACGAGCATGGAACGGTGGAGGTTGAGTTTCATTATGAGCAAAGATTCCAAGAATCAAAAAACAAAGAAGAAAAAGAAGACGCATTTTTGATGAAACACAACGATGACGACCAGCACAAACACAAATTTGAAGCGAAGTTTGAAAGCTTGATACAAATCATTTCGTGCTTTTATAAACTTTCAACGGTGTTAAAAATTTGCATGAAGCTTTTTAACGAGTATTTATTTTCTCATTTTAACATTTTTTTCAAAAGCTCTTTTTTGCTAACAAAAATTATGGGATGGGTACAGTAAAATTTTTTTAAAGGATATTTTTTCTTTCTTAAATTATAAGGACAGCTTGACTAACAGTAGCAACTGCATCCGATGATACAATACAGCAGTTAAATAAATTATCATTTTGAAAAGCCTCATCTTCCTGTTCTTCTTCTTCCTCAATGTAGTTAATGAAAGAAGTGTTGTTGAAATTCGCACTAAATGAATTAAAAAAAAGGTTCAAATAATTATTTTTAATTACTTAATTATTATTCTTTTATTAGTCCTTTTGTTGCTAAGGAAGAAAGAGATCGAATTCAACCTCCAAAAAAAAAATACACAACAACCAAAAGCATTGAAGTCAAACAATAATACTCATTACAAATCTACCTGAAGCAAAGAGGGAGAATGCTCGAAGTTCAACCTTATATTATTTTAAGCACTTATGTGTTTAATCTCTTTGCTTCTGGAATTACGTTTATTCTAAATCTTGTTATTTTATGCATAATTCAAAGGACTTCTTCAGCTTTTGATATTTCATTATCTTTGTATGTTTATATTTGGACTCTTTTTACTTCATCGTTGTTTATTTTTATTGAATCCAGTTTTTTAGTTGGATGGTGGAGATACGGTATGTTTAGGTTTTACGTGAACTAAAGTGCCATTAAAAACATCGATGTTAAGTTTTAAAATATCAACAAATTTTCGAACTTAAAAAGTTAAAATTGTCAACAAAATCAAAAAATTGATAAACCCTAATATCCTTTTTTTTCCAGACGTTGATTATCCCATTGATGGAATATTTTGGTGGGGTCTCATAAATCAGTCATTACTTACAAATGTTCCAACATCAATCTTTTTTATTTCCCTTGATCGATGCTTTGTAATTATTTATAAATGTAAATATCAACAACATTGGTCAAGAATTATTGGACATTTCTCGCTATTTACCATAATAACATTAACAATTAGCGTAATGATAATTAATTTAGTCACTCGACTTTCACCTCAAACACAAACAATGAAACCATGCATTCATTTTGCATGTACCATGAATCAATCGTCTAAATTAATTTACAATGGAAGTATCATATTTATTTCAATTTTAAATGTGGCAGTTGGAATATGTTATTTGATTGCATCAAAACGATATCAAAAAAGTGTAATTACAGTGAATTCGGATTTCTTTTTGGTTAGTTTTTCGAATATGGGTGATGCTTCATTAACTCCATTCAATAACCATTAATCATATTTCAGTCTGATTTACTAACAGCTCGTGCTCTTATATTTGCATTCATATTTCATTTTTTACCTCATACAATATTAATTTTTTATGTTGCAATTTCAAATGATACTCCTCTAACAAATTATGGATCATACAGTCGGACATTGATAGCAGCAGATTGCTTTTGCTCTTCAATGGTTAATCTTTGGTTGGTAATAAGAAAGCATGAAACATTTCATCTAAAACAACAACAAAACTTTTCGTCCATATTAGAGCCAAGAAAGTGAATGATAATCAGTGCTATTGGAGCATTCAAAAACGAGTAAAAGTAAGATTTCACTTTTGCGATAATAAGCTTAGTTTACATTACACAGAAGTTATGAATAAATCATTTTTATTTACATGATACAAAGAAAAAACAATTAAGTATCAAAAAGTTATAACAAAATTAAATGAAACAATGTAATATATTAAACAAAAAACAAAGTCGAATAACAAGGTCATAAAATGGTAAACTTCGTAGCAATAGAAAATCCTTGATCAAATCGTTCATAAAGATTGCGAAGACCTTCATTCTTAGTGAGCAAAGCATTTTGAAGCTAAAAAAAACTAAATGTAAGCATGAAAGTGATAGTCAAAAAAAAAACATACATAATCTTTCCAATGAAATTCTTCCTTTGGCAAATCTTCCAAATGAGCGTTTTCAAGAAGCTTCTTATGTTCTTCGTCCAATTTCATAAAAGCATCAGTTTTGAGTTGAATATCGCCATAGAAAGTAGGAACTGCAGGATGAACCGTGAAATTTTCTGGAATTGGAATAGGAGCATAATTGAATTGTGCGGCTCGTTCTTTAGTAAATGGATCAAAGCGTTTTTTCTTATTTTCTTTTGCATCAAAGACTACCAATGGCTCATCAGGAAGTGGAATCGAATGATCACGATGACCAGTGGATAGTTGTTTACGAAACCATGACTGAAAAAAAGGAAAGAAGATAAAATGAAGAATGAACTCAAAATACAATAAACTTACAGCTTCACAAAAGATTCCAAAATCATCATTTGGTTTACCACGAGCAGTTTTAACAGTAAGTTTACGTTGTTTTAGGCTTTGCAAATCAAAAGGACATGGAATTTCACCACAGATATCTTCCTGAAAATTTTAAAATTAGTTTATAATTGGTTAAGATAAGGTTGAAACTTACGTAAATACGAATGGATGTTTTAGGTGAGTAAGCATTTCGTACAGCACTTCTTCGGTTGCTCTGAGGAGTTTTCATTCGTGGAACAATCTTCCTCTTCTTAGGCATCACTTTTGCAGGAGTCGATTGTTTACGCTTCTGTGCTTTCTTAATTCCATGTTCATCAGTAATTGGGACAATTTCATCCGTTACAGGCGCAAGGATAAGCTTCAAAAGATTTTTATGCTTGACATAATGAGGTTCTTCAAATGAAACGAGCAGTGATGATGTTGGAAGATCAGAGTGAAGTTCATCCTCTTTGTTTTCAAATGGTGCTTCTGATTGAGCGTTCATTAAACATTCACATTGTAGAGCTCTGAAACAATAAGTATAAGAAATGCTTCGCAAGGAGAACTAACATCTCAAGATAAGGTGGAATCATACTAACATACTAGACATACATATAACTAAGAAGTCTTACCTTTTTTCAGTCGTGTAAACGTGGACACCATTTATACCTGTCATCATCTGACCCATCGTAGACTTCTTATCAGCACCAAGCTTTTTGATCCTTAAGCTTTGAGGAAGCACTTCTTTATAAACTCCATCAGGTGAACAGTATGCTTCAAAAAACGCGTCCATTTTGAGATAACCAGTTAAAGATGTGAACACATCGATGAAACTATGAGATCTGAAAAAAAAATCCTCGTTATAAATAATCAAATTAAAATAAATAACAAACCTTTTATCAGCATCAGCAGAGAATGATAAACCATGGAATTCCTTTGTTGACTCTAACATTTTGTTGATTGCCATGCTTTTATTGATTTCAATACTAAACTTTCACCTTTTTCTTGTAAAGTAATGATTGTAAATAAATTTTGCAAAAAAAGCAACAAACAATAAAACGTTTGCAAATTAGGTTCAAACTAGGGTTGTCAAAAAAGATTTCCCGGGAATTTCCCGATTTTTCCTGGGAAATTTCCCGCTACAAACCCTTACAAAGTTTCACAAAGTCTAACAAAGTTCTACAAAAGTTGCTATAACTTTGTTAAACTTTGTAAGACTTTGTGAAGGTTTGTAGCGGGAAAATTCCCGGGAAATTTCCCGGGAAATTTCCCGGGAAATTTCCCCATTTTCCCATTTCCCGGGAAATTCGACAACCCTAGTTCAAACTTCATTAATACGATAGAAAAAATAATCGCGCTGAAACCAAATCTATTTCAAAATGATGCATTCAAAGCTTTGTTGATTTTTGATTGAAAGTGTAAATTTTGCAGTTGAATGAATCATTCTTTTTCAATGAGAAACTTTTAAATCAAAAAATGTATCTAATTTTATTACAAAACTTTGCTTGTTTTTTAAAATTCATTTTTGATGCTTGCATTTGATCGTCTTTCTTTATTTGCTATATTATTTGATGGTTGTTTTTATGATTCAAAATTGGGAAGCTTTGTGAACGGGAGACATTGTCGTCATCCATCATCCTTAGTTGTTGAGATACATAGAAATTGATGAAAGTGTGTATGTAAGTGCCATTGCTTATTTCTGGCTGCATTGGTTAAAAATGATTGGATTATTAGACATGTTGCTATATTTCGTTTCCATTATAAATTTTCGTGTATTTTTTTTAACCGTAATATTAAACAAAAATTCCCTAATTTTTAGTTTACATATACGCGCAAAGATTATGCTTGACAGTATTTTGTAATTTTCAAAAAACTAATTTGCTAAATTGATAACCCATTACTTCAATATATTTTTTTGCAGCCAATTTTAATGGGGAATTCCTCCATCGCAAAAACGTTTTAGGTTTCAAATTTTATTCACAATTTTTGACATTTTTGTTTATTATTTATTCTGTTATTTAAGATTCCAAAGATCCAATTTTCCACTTTCACTTTTTTTTCACGTCAAATTAAAGAAAAACGAATTCTTTGAAAATGCATATTTTTTCATTGAATTAAAAACATCCATCCACCATCCAACAACACAAAAGTCAAATTCATGAATGCATGTATGTATGTTCCCTTTCATTTTCATTGCTTATATGGGGCTCTTGTGGTGTTATTTGAAGCAAATCGATGCCATTCTTTTGCGCAGTCATCAGAGTTAAGTAAAAAAGTGTGTTCACGTGCTTTTCTCTCTTTCTTCATTGCCTCTTCATTGCTTTCATGCGTTTCCGTTAAAGCTGGTTGGTTGACTATTTGGATAACTTTAAAAAAAAGTGGCAATCTTTGAAGCTTTTTGAAAAAAGAAGAAAATAGAAAAAAGGGTTTCGAGAAAGAAGAAGTAAACGAGAAAGGAATCCCTGTTAAAGAAAATACAAACACACAAGAAGAAAGAAAAAAAAGGAAAGAGAATGTGAGGCAAAAAAAAAAGAGTGACGTCAATGAAAATGTTAACTTCATCAACCCTCTCTTCTTTGTGTTGTTGGTAGTGGCAGTTTTAAGAGCTCATGGATATTGATTATATTTATGCTTAAATAACCACACATGAAGAAGGAGCAAACTAAGAAAAATGGAGAGAGAGAGAGCAAAAAATGAGGAGGAGTAAAAACTACTGAAAGAACGTGTATGTGCTTGCTTGAATGCCTTCTAAAATAAAATGGCAGAGGCAGCAACTTCTTTGCTTCTTCTATGCCTGGCATCTGGCTGCTGCTGTTGTGTTTATTGATGGCATGTTAAAGCAAAATAAGTTAGTTTAAGCTTAAGCCACAAATAAAAATAGAGATAACCAAAAACACGCAGTAGCAAACAAGCAAGCAAAAAAAAAACTCCTTTTTGACATTTTCCATTCATGCCATCATTCCAAGTAGCTGCTTGTCTTTCCTTCTCTATTTATCTATCCTCTTTTATTCCCATGATGACGGCAGTTTCTATTAGCTTGAAGGCCTCTGAAAAAAAAAGTCTCTCTTCTTTCATGGCAGCAACGGTGTCGGCAAAAAAAAACTTACGTGTACGTGTTGTGTCGTTTGTCCTCCTCAACTCCAAAAAACCGAGAGTCTCATGAAAGCAGCAGCAGCGTTGAAAAGACTTTGAAAAGAAAAAAAAATTTTTTTTTTTGTCACTTGTGTCTCAGCGCTGCGAAGCATAACAGCAGCTAGCGCTCCCTCTCTCAAAAATATTCTTTCTCATCCCAAGAAAGGCAAGTTAACATTAAATAAATTTTTTTTTCATTTTTCTTTAAGGGCTTTTTAAGGTTTATTTATTTTCATTTTTATCAATTTCACGTATTTGAGGTTGAAATAATCGTTAAAACTTTTGTCGATTTTTAAAACTTTTAATAAAATTGCGAGCGGCTGCCGCCGCATCGACTGCTTCTAGAGTAGAGGGTTTATAGCAGCCGAAGAGGACATTACGGTAGCAGCTTTTTAAAAAATTAGCTTGTTTTAATAATCAAAGATTAGATTAATCAATTCCAGTTACGTTTTTCGTTTTCTTTCAAAAAACATTAATTAGAGTTTAGAAATTATCCCACACTTTTTGAAGGGACAGTATATCAAATTTATTTTTAATGTACTTCAATTTTAGCCTTTAAATTTTTTAAAGCCCAATTAAAAGTTTTCATCTTTTTAATTTCTTTTGTCCAAACTAAAACTTCTCAAAAATACGGAAATCGAAGCCATGCTGCCACCAGTGTTGTCACGCCGCCGCCGCCGGCGGCGGCGGCGGCGGCGGCGAATATTTTGGATTGGCGGCGGCGCCGCCGTCGACGGCGATACAAAAAATTTAGTTTGAGAAATTATCAAAGGGATAACCAAGGCAATTATTTTTTCAGAATTTCCTAAATTCAACGTGATTTCTTCTTTGGTATATTTTTTCTCGATATTAGAGCAATCCAAAGAGATATGAGGACCAAACAATAATGTTCTAATTTTTTTTTGAAAAATTTTTAAAATCCAAAGGGTCCTCCCTTTGGTAAAGTTTGTACTACAAATTAACGCCGCCGGCAGCGCCGCCATCGCCGCCGGCGGCGGCGGCGGCGGCGGCGGCGATGAAATAAAAATATGACAACACTGGCTGCCACCATCATCGTATGCTTCTTTTTTTTCATTTTCCAGAATTTTTTCTTTAATCTTGACTAATGCAGTCATCATTCGTTTCTCTAAAACATAAAAAAAATAAAAAAGGTTAATCATTTAAATAATCATTAAAAATTTAAAAGAAACCAAAAACATGAGACTCCAACTGTGCGTGAAAAAAGCGAACGAGAAAGAAGGAAAAAAATCTACTGTATTTTAGTTTTGTTTTCATCTTTTTTTTGAGGCAATATTTTTCATTGAAATGAAAATCTAATTATTAAGAAATTATTTTATAAATATATAAAATATGAAAGTGAAAGGATTATGGTGTGTTTTGTTAAATTAATGATATCACTACCAAAAGTTTGTAATAGTCCTTATAAGCAGCAAACCTGGACCTCTTTTTTCTTTTTGACTGTTACATTGAGTCCCAAGTGAAAATTTAATTCTATGTAATACAAAAAATATTGTTTTTATCGAAAATTTATTATTAAAGTTTAAAATGTTTTTTTTAGAAATATGATTTTATGCCCGCTTAATTTATGTAGTTTAATTTTACTTTTAATTGGTTCATTTTTGGCTGAAGCGGCTGTTGACGTTTATACAAATCATTTTTTGGTTCATACAAATAAACCTGGAATTGATAATGCTCATGCTATCGCTAAACGACATGGCTTCATTAATCGTGGATCTGTAAGTTTTTTGTCTTTCTTTTTCCATTCGCTACTGGAAAGGAAGCATGACGTTTTTTTTGATTGACATTTATTTTACTTACTTACATACTTTTTGAGTTTATTTTTTTCCAATTAAGTTTAGTTAGATTATAAGTTAGTTCCTTGTTTAAAATGAAGCAACAAAAGTAAAGTTTGAGAAAGAAAGAAAAAATGTTTTTTAGCTTCCTAAATATAAATTTTAAAAAAATGAAAATAAAAATTCTATTTTTTATGTTGCTTTGAGTGAAAATGGCGGCTGCGGCTGCAAAGAAGTTATGAGACTACAGTAATTTTCTTTAGCTCTTTTACAAACATTTTTTTATCTAAAAACTTTTTATTGCTTTTTTTAGAAACTTTATTAAGTTTAACAACATTTGCGCTATTCGGCAGAATTGTTTAATAACATTTTGATTCTTTTTTAGGTCTTAGGATCTGATACCCAATTCCACTTTGTTCATAATGGTTTAAGTCATGCAAGAACTCGTCGATCCGTTGCTCATCATGCAAAACTTCATGGTGATGATGATGTTGCATATGCAGAACAAATGACTGGATACCGTAGACTTAAACGTGGATATCGGTAAGTGGCTTGCTTCCCCATTGCCTTCTTAAAAAAAGCTTCTTTCATTTCTTTGCTTTCTTTTTCTTTTCTTTTTTTCATCCCAAAAAACAAGTCTCAGATGTTTACTCTTTTCTTAAAAAAATTCCTTTTTGGTTTTGAGAGTTTTCTCTCTCTCTTTTTTTTCATGCTACCATCATCAGATTGATTTCTGAACAAACTAAATAAGCCAAAATAAAAGCCTTTAGGGCCATTTTGAAAGAAATATACATATATAACACCATCAAGAGGAAGTTTTATGACGTTAATAAAGTTCAAGCATATAAGAGATTGCATTACTTTTTTTTCTTTCAAAAAATAAATAAATAAACATTTTTTTGCCCTAAAGGTTTTAAGGATTTCCTATTCCGTTTTTTTGCAGGCCATTAAATCAAAAGCTTGAAGAACAACTTGATTTTACATCGGTTCAATCTCCATCTGATCCTCTTTATCCTTATCAATGGTATCTTAAAAATACTGGACAATCCAATGGAAAACCAAGACTTGATTTAAATGTTGAACTTGCATGGTCCATGGGTATCACCGGCAAAAATATTACCACCGCCATTATGGATGATGGAGTAGATTATATGCACCCAGATTTAAAAAATAATTTTAATGCTGAAGCATCATACGATTTTTCATCAAATGATCCATATCCATATCCTCGTTACACTGATGATTGGTTTAATTCACATGGAACTCGATGTGCTGGAGAAATTTCAGCTGCACGAGATAATGGTGTTTGTGGAGTTGGTGTTGCATATGATTCCAAAGTTGCGGGAATTCGTATGCTTGATCAACCTTATATGACCGATCTCATTGAAGCCAATTCAATGGGACATGAACCCAATCTCATTCACATTTATTCAGCTTCATGGGGACCAACCGATGATGGAAAAACTGTTGATGGCCCACGAAATGCCACCATGCGAGCAATTGTTAAAGGTGTTAATGAAGGTCGAAATGGTCTTGGTTCCATTTTTGTTTGGGCTAGTGGCGATGGAGGTGAAGATGATGATTGTAATTGTGATGGTTATGCAGCTTCAATGTGGACCGTTTCAATCAACTCCGCAATCAACAATGGTGAAAATGCTCATTATGATGAAAGTTGTTCATCCACTCTTGCATCAACTTTCTCAAATGGTGGACGCAATCCTGAAACCGGTGTTGCTACTACAGATCTTTATGGTCGATGCACTCGTAGCCATTCAGGTACCTCTGCAGCTGCACCAGAAGCTGCTGGAGTTTTTGCCCTCGCCCTTGAAGCTAATCCAAATATAACATGGCGTGATCTTCAACATTTAACCGTTCTCACCAGCTCCAGAAATTCCCTTTTCGATGGCCGATGTCGTGATCTTCCAGTTCTCAACACCGATGACAATCATCGACATAACAAACTTCCAGAAATTTCAAATTGCACTCATTTTGAATGGCAAATGAATGGAGTTGGTTTAGAATATAATCATCTCTTTGGATTTGGTGTATTGGATGCAGCTGAAATGGTTATGCTTTCAATGGTTTGGAAAACTGCTCCACCACGTTATCATTGTGAAGCTGGAACTATTGCAATTCCACATGAAATTCCTGAATCTGGTAATCTCTTGTTGGAAATCAACACTGATGCTTGCACTGGATCTGGTACCGAAATCAACTACCTCGAACATGTCCAAGCTATTGTCACCTTAAATAGCACTCGACGTGGTGATACTACCATGTATCTCATTTCACCTATGGGAACTCGGTAAGCATTTTTTAAGCAACTTTTTTTATATCAAACTTGAATAATCTAATAGCGATAATGCGAAGTTGCATATTCGTGATGACACTTCTTTATTCGTAAAATTTGTTATCTAAAAAGTTTTAATTTTATATAATTTTTTCAGAACCATGATCCTTTCTCGCCGTCCTAAAGATGATGATAGCAAGGATGGATTTACCAATTGGCCATTCATGACCACTCATACTTGGGGTGAAAATCCACGAGGAAAATGGCGGCTCCTTGTTCGTTTCCAAGGTGAAGGAAAGCATCGTGGAACCCTCAAACGTTTCACCCTCATGCTTCATGGAACCAAAGAACCACCATACAGTGGAATTGAAGCCCTTGAAGGTCATCCAAATAGCAAACTCAATGTTGTTCAAACAGCTCATAAACGAATGGCATAAATTTTAAAAAGAAAATAAAAGTGATAACAAGCAATTTGTAAAATTTCTTTATTTTTTGAAGCAAATTTTTTAAAGTTTTTTCTTTTCATGTCACAATCTTCTTGCTTTTATAAATTTGTCTTTGAGTTATTTTTTTCATTAAATTTTTTTGGCTTCCCAAAGAATTAATTTTTTTAGTTTTTTTTGAAAAAAAAAGAAGCTGAAAGCAAGATTGTCGACAAAAAAAAAACAGCGAAAATTAGCTTATTTATTTTAAACCTTTGTTGACAACAAAAATTTTTTTAAGACATTGACACTTTTTTATTTCCTTTTTATTGGCGGCATTTCCAACTTTAAAAAAACATTACTCAATTATTTTGGCTTAACATTAAACAACGCACTCAATTGCTTTTTTATAATTATTTTATCACCATCAAAAAACAACAACAACAGCTTCTTTATTATTATTATTATTTTGACTCATCTCTTCTTTTTTTTTACCACCACCTAAAACACACACACACACAACACAGCGGCGATCTCTCCTCATCTTCTCTCTTTTTTTGTTTGTTTCATCTTTCCTCTTTATTTTTTTGGTTTGGATTTCTTTTTAATCCCGGTTACGGTGTTTATTAGAAAAAAAAATATATATCGAGTTTATTCTTTTCTTTTTTTAAAAATTGTATAATTTATTATTTTAATATTTCTCTGAAAAAAAAACGAGTCTATCCCCCAAAAAAACTATTTGACGCGGAAAAAACGGCGGCGCATTCCCATGTACACATAATACTTTATATTTCAAATCTATCTTTTTTTAAATTTGTAAAAAAAATAACTAACTTGTATGTAACTGTTTTTTTGACTTTTTGTTTTTAAAATTATTTATGGGACACAACAAAAAAATAATTTATTAAACAATGTCGTCAAAAAATCTTTTTATGCAGTTGCTATTTTTCCATCTAATAATTTTTATTTTTTGTAAAAAAAATAAATACTTGCAATGTTGAATAATTCTCAATAACTTCAAAAAATATTTTTTTTATTAAATTAGCAACAAAAACAAAATCGAATATAAAAAGTTATGATGAAAATACTTGTAATTCTTTAAATTTTTCACATTCATTTTGTAAAATTTTAATACCATATTTTCCAAGCAATGTAAACAAGGCAAATCCAGCAATGATCACGGTGGCTGAGCAAAGGAGTAATGAAAGTGAAGGCATGGTTGCAAGAAATCCAGCCATGGCAAGAATTTCTAATACACCAACCAGAAAGGCAATAGTCTATAAAAAAATATGGTTTTAAATAGTTTTTAAAAAAATTGGAGGTTTTTTTATTATTAAACTTACAATTCTATGAAAATGTGATCCAAGAAAAGATCCCAATGGAACAAATAATGACACAGATGGAATACAAACTTTAACATAATCCAATGCTAATAAATCAAATTCTTGAATAATGGCTGCTCGCCAAAATACACAAAATTGTGAAACCGCTGCCATCATTGCAATTCCAGATGGAGCAGCAAAATTTTCTGATAAACGAAAGACAAAAGTTAAAACAGCGAAAGTGCAAATATCCACGCCGGAACCAGTTAAAGCAGTGAATAATCCTGCAAAAAAAATTTTTTTTTCATAATTTTATTTTTTGAAGAAAATTTCAACCTCCAAGAAAACCAGAAAAAATTAAAATTGCTGCTTTCCATAATGTAAAATTTTGAATCTTCGTTACTGTTACTCGCTTCTTTTCAGTATTTAATAAATACAAAGCAATGGCAAATGCAGACCATAATGAAACGAAAATCATTTTTTTCACTGATGGACTTAACAAATCTTCAAGCTAAAATTTGGATGGATGAATGAGTCAATGGCGTTAAGAATCAATAAATAAATTTCTTACAAAAGTAAAAGCCAAAACCACAGCAGGCAGAGCTCCAATTAATTGATAAATAACTGCTCGCCATTGAATTCGAACACCATTTAAAAGTATTGAAATTATTCCACAAACCATTCCTGCAATTTTTTTGAATTTATAAGATTAAACTTCTGTCTCAAAATCTTCTGTGCTGAGAATCCCTAACACTATTTTTTTTATGAACATTTAAAGTATTAATAAAATTTGAAAACTAACTATCTTACCGACTGATTGCAAAGCTATGGAAAAATCTCTTCCAGTTACAGGAGATAACTGAAGAACAAAAGTCATAATTGGAAATGCAATGGCTCCACTTCCTTGACCGGTTATTCCTAGAAAATTTGAATTTTAAACTTTATCTAATCGAGTCTTTAGACAAACCAGCAAGAGTTGCACCAACAATTAACACTGTTGGTAATTGCCATAAAGTTTTATATAATTTAAGGAAATCGTATTTCAGTGCCAAACACCACCAAAAAAACTAAAATACAATCAGATGCAAAAAATATAAATAAAAGTTAGCGAACCTGGCAAATAAAAAATGGAATTAAAAAAGATAATAATTTTTTATATTTTTTTAAAATAACCAAATCAAATGAATCTCCATTATCCACAATTTCAGCGGGGTTGGGTTTGTATTTTTGGCCTAAATTTTTTCATTTAAAAAATTAATTTTGCAGAAGTTTCGTTTACCTTCAAGAAAATATTTAGAAAAAAAATCTTTAATTTTCTTTTCTTTAACAACATTTTGATTATTATTGTCCGCCATGATTCAATAAAAGAAAAAGTGTTTTTTATCCTAACCAAAAAGAAAAAGTTTCCAAAGAATAGATATTTTTGGAAAAGCTTTTATCACAAAAAAATTACGCGAGAACCGCTTCTTTTTTCTTCTTCTTTCTCATTATCTCATATTGTGAGGGTGAAAACTCGTTTGATGACTTTTGGATGACAGGATATTCCCGAAATTAAACTTGATTTTCTTTCACAT
Organism: Panagrolaimus kolymaensis; assembly: GCA_028622995.1. Taxonomy (NCBI): domain Eukaryota; kingdom Metazoa; phylum Nematoda; class Chromadorea; order Rhabditida; family Panagrolaimidae; genus Panagrolaimus; species Panagrolaimus kolymaensis. The sequence continues at coordinate 2,959,092 of JAJQJQ010000006.1, forward strand.
AATTTACACCTTATTAAACTTCCAAACAAGTAAGGATTTTTTTATGTAAAATTAGAAGTGACGAAAACCCAAGATTACAAACCAAAAAGCAATCTATTTGATTTTTTGATTATGCAATTATGATAAAAATGAAAAAAGGATTGTTTTTCTGGAGATATAGGGAATCGAACCCCAGACTTCTCGCATGCAAAGCGAGCGCTCTACTCCTGAGCTATATCCCCGTGAAAAATTTAATCCAAAAAACAGCGACTAAAGATTTTTTATAAATTATAATTCATCTGAAAAATACTTTGTTATCAAATTTAAATATTTTTAGCTTTCATGCTGAATTATTTAAAACTTTCTGATGAAGTTTGGTAGCTGAAATAGTGAAGATTTTTTTGAAACATGTACAAAAAATATTTTAAAATTCGTGCGTTATTGTAACCAAGCAAAATGTAAAAAAAAAAAAAAAACAATGACTAAATTTATTTTAAAAAGTATTTTAGTTTTGAGGAAATGAATTGAATGTTTTTTTAAAAATACAAACAAACTCAAAAATAGCAACAAAAAAGGTAGACAAAGAAAATGCGAAAAGTTACAATAAGAAGAAATTTTTTACTTTTTTACAACATGAATTCTTACAAATATTTTTGTAATAACAATGTTTTCTATTTTGCTGATTCTTGAACACATGCTTTTCTTAGTTATGACAAACGTGTTTAGGAGCAGCAGTTTTTCAACTTTACTTTATAGGTAGAAATTTTTGCACTTTTATAAAATCCTATAAATTGTATTTTTAAGAAATTGCACTTTAAAAAATTTGAAACACTTTTTAATTAATTTTTGAAGTTCAACGACGGCTAATAAACTTTTCGATTACTAAATATTTTCCATTGAACCAAGAAAAATTTTTTATCGCCATACTTCTTCAAAGTTAGTTAAAATACATAAGCCAATTTTTTTTTTGTGATTGTCATAGTTACTCATAGTTTTTTTTATTAAATATTTATATCTTAAAAATTATTATATTTTTCCTATTTAATTACTCTCAAAAAAAATTTCGTATGACTGACATTAGCCATTTTTGAAGTAAAGAAGCTTCCGTCTTTCATTTCCACTTTTAATCTTTTTTTTCCACAATTTTTTTAAAATCTGTTTGTTTAAATTTTTTGTTTTAGCTTTTTTTTCTTTCAAAAAAGTCTAAAGTTTTATTTTGTTGTTCCAAAAGTATAAAGTCTGACTTTTTCAAGAAAAAAAAACATGTGCATTTACCCTGTTTATTGGTTATTAACGATGTTAGCTATTTTGTAGTTCAAAAAAATAAATAATAAAAATACACTAACCAAATTACTAAAATTATTTTCCATTTGTAAGAATAACTAGCGTGAATGAATTGGCTCTTTTGGACTTTTCCATATTTAAACAATTTTCTTAGCTTTTAGATTCAAGCAAAAAAAAGTTTTTTTATTAAAGAAAAAAGTAAGCAATAATAAATTTTTTGCATTTTTGGTTAATAAATTTTCATTATCACATGATATTTTTCGATCGCAAGAAATTGTCATGATTTATACCATAAAAATATTATAACTAAAAAATGCTTTGTAAATTTTATGTTTTACAAATACACATTTTTATTTCTCTAAAAAAACTTTTAACTTCTAAAGTTTTTTTTACAAAATGACTCTCTGATGATTCGATTGCGAAATGTTGTATTCTTTCTTTATAAATTTTGATTACTTTCAAATGCTTACAAAAAAAATTTATTCATTTTTCTGAATCACTTTTTTCGATTTTTTTCCTCCGCTCCTGTTGGTTGTTGATTGCTTTTTTAAACCAATTTGAATATATTTTTTTGTGAAAAAATATACTTACTATATAAACATACATGCCAGACAAATCGCGATAACTTTATAGCATTTTGCTAATTTATACTTTCTTCTCCTTTATTTTTTTTAGTTATTTCCTCTCGGATCTTTCACAATATTTCCTGTTTGAAATGTGTTTATTTTGCCGAGCGCCTTTACGGTTTTTAAAATTTCCGGTAAGTTTAAAAAATAAATAAAAATGAAAGATTGAATCTTCAAAATAAAAAAATCCCAAAAAAGTAACAAAAATTATAGCCTTCAAAAAAAATTTTCGAGCTTTTAAAAAATGTGAAACACCATTTTTCATTTTCTTTTTTCAAACAAAAATTTCACAAAAAAATAAAAAATGGAAGGCAAAATATCAAATTTCTATTTTTTTGTTTGTTGGCTGCTTGCTGCAGCTCCAAAAAGGCTTTAATCAGCAGCAACAAAAAAAAGCAACCAAATATCCAAGGAAGAGGCCAACGTTCAGTTTTTTAGGCACCTTTTATCTTTTTTTTATTTGACGTTTCAGAATTTCCTGAAAAAAATTTTTTTCGTTTGCCAACAAAATTTATTACATTTTAAAAAAAAAAATATTATAAAATTTCTAGCCCTCATCCTTTTTTGTTTTGTCTATCATCAAAAAATATAAAGAGAAAAAGGGGCGCGTCGTTTCCTTGGAAATATGAAGGCTTAGATTTCAAAAGCTGTCTATGGTTTTTTTTCTATCTTGTTGCTTTTTATTTTATTTTACTCAATGTTGTTCATTCATTTTATAAAACAGCTGAAAAAAAATCTAAAATAAAAAAATACGAGGTTATATTATAATTTATAATAGATTTTATATGTAATGTAATGAAAAATTGTAATGTTACGGCTAATTATAAAAAAATGCAAATTTTATCTGCTCCCAAATCCCAAGAGGTAAGAAATTGGTTGTTTTGATGCGCAAAAAAATTTAGGTTCAATATTTTTATTTTAAAAAATCACTGGGAAAAAAGGCTTATTTAGGAAAAAAAATTTAATTTTGTTTTTGAACGTTTTTGTTCCAAACTGAAAAATGGTTCTCGTAGAAAGAGTAAATTCGTTTCATATTTATTCCATTTTTAGATTACAGTAACGACAAATGCAATAAATTTTTTATCTATTAAAGCAGCAATTCAAGCGGGTTTATTTATAGCTGCATTAATAATAATTCTTAAAATTGCTCTCACTCCAAATCATATTCGCACAATAGATGATTTTAGAATATTTATTCAAACCCTTGAAAAACATCCACCATGGCGAAGTACTTCAGCAAAAAATTTACCATTAAAAGGTTCAATATTTTGTTGGGTTATGTCAACCCCAAATAATTATAATACTAAAATGTTAGCGGTTAATAATACATGGTTGCCGGATTGTGATCATGGTGAAATATTTACTTCTCAACCGGTGGATAATTCAATTCCATCCACAGCGGTATTTAGAAATTTTTCTAATGAAAGAACCGAATTATTTTGGAAAAGTATTTATGCTTTTAATTATGCTTATAAACAAATTTCTTCTGATTTTGATTGGTATTTAAAAGTTAGTTTATTTACAAAAAAGTTTCAAAAATGTATTAATAATAAAGAAAAAATTTTGATCCTAAAAGTCATCCAAAAAATTTATGTTTCTTTGAAAGTTATGAAAAATTTTAAAGGTTTTTTTGTGTGTCGAAAATTAACTTCCACAGAAAAAATATTTGGCTTGGATTATTAAACTCCAAAGATTTACACCTTCTTCTTTTTTTTTCAAATCTCACGAAAATAACATTTTTTGAAATATCTTCTTCCGAAACCTTACCAAACTAAAAATATATATTTAATCTCTTTATTTTTATAATAAATAACAACTTTAAAAAACTAATAATAAAATAAAGAATTAATCCCAACTAAATTTAATAATATTTTTTTTTCAAAGAAAAATAAACCTTTATTTTTTGGATCAAAGTTTAATAATGAAACCAAAGAGTTTAAAAATTATTCTTGAACTTTTATTTCGTAAAAAAATGCATGCATTCCATTGATTTATTTATTTACGTTTTCTTTTTCTTCTAAAAAATTATTAATGGCACCTGTTTCTCTTTTTTTTGGAGGAAAAAGGTTTTTTCTTTCTATAAATGCATGAATTTTTAAGCGTAGGCAGAAAAAAAGAAGAAAGAGTATAAAGTTGCAAAAAATAAAAGAAAAATTAATTTTGTATTTTCTCATGTTTTTATGTTTTTAAACTTTCTCCCTCAAAATAAAAATAAAAAATGAAACATAAGTGTTGTTGGAAAACTATGGGAAAATACTTGGAAGAAAACACAAAATGGGAATGAAATTTAATAATAAAAACCTAAAATTAAATTAGGTAAAACAAAAATTTAAATTTAAAGGGCTTTGATTAATGGTAACAAGATTTATGATTTCAAAAGGAAAACAAACTTTTTATTTCTTGAATCAAACGAAAAAATTAAATCAATTAACTAAAGTAATTTTTTGAATCAAAGTTTTTAAACAAAACATTCGATAGCCTTTTAAAACTTTTTTGTCAACCAGACTCTCACAACAAAATTTCATACACATCCAAAAAAGGTTTAAAGCTCCAAACTCAAATCTAAATTATTATTTTTTCAGGCTGATGATGATTCTTATGTCTTTCTGGATAATCTTCGACATTATCTTGCACGTGCTTACCAATATCAACACCGAAGTTGGATGGACATAGTAACAAAAAGCTTGAAATAAATTTTTGTGGCTTTGTAACAAAGTGCTTGGCACCGATGAAATATACATACATGTAAATAATATTATTTTTTTAACATTCAACATCAACTTTAAGTTTATTACTAACTGGAATGGGTACCGAATGGCCTGGAACAATCCAATCTGATTCACAAATAACTTTTCGCCTTGATTCAAATAATTGTATCATATCTGAAGTAAATGTTTGATCCACGCGATTAAGATTATCATCTTGAATAAATAATGATCCTCCTATTGCTACAGTTCCCATGCCTGGAACATTTCTTGCTAATACGGTTATTGAATCTTCTGTGGGACCAGGAGTTTGAATAAGTAAAGTATTTGGTGAACAAAGCTTAACGATGTTTGAAATTTTTAATGGTGAAGAAGTAATTTTAGTTCCTCGAGTAATTAAAGAGCCAAGAATGAGAGCATCAGAATTGAAGAGATTAATATTTCCAATATATTGAGGTTGAGTGGATGTAATAACGGTGTAATTAAAAACTTGTCCAAAGAAACCTTTGGATTGTAAAGCTGATTTGAGTTCATTCCGTTGCATTGAAAGACCTGTATTTATAATAATGGAACATCTTCCATCTTGCAAATGTACCACGGTGGATGGAGCTGAATAAGTTGCTTTAAACCCAAGCGATGGAATAAAATGTCCTGTTGAAAGCAAAGATAAAATTGGACCATTTTCACTCACATAACCACCACCTCCTTTACTTTTTAATGGTTTGATTGGACTCACACGAATTCGATTTTTTATTCCATTCATTGCTTCAGGCATGAATGGCAAAGGTTTCTCTCGATTTATTACGATCTTTTTTGGTGGGGATTTTGTTGTTTTTGATAATGATAACCTTGGCTTTACTAATTTTTCGGGTGCTTTTGTTTGAACTTCTTCAAAGATTGGATCATCTTGAATTGGTTGTTCTGATGATGGAGAAGGATAATAACCTTGATGATTATGAAGTTGAGCAAATTTATTTAAGTCTAAATGTAATGCTTGCCAAACAAGGGAATTGGTTGGAGAATTTCCTGTTAGTAATTCAAAAAGTAAATTTGGTGATCCACAACATACATGACCACGAGTTGGATCAGGTTGACAGTGGGCATCTCCACCACCAGCAAGATCACGGCATGGATCTGGTTGACTCTATAAACAGCAAAAAAGTTTAGCAAACAAGGTTTGTTTTAATTATTTCCATCTGATTAAAAATCATAAAACTAACTAACCCCAACTACTGGCGTACAATACATAAGTTCGAGTGATTGTTTATAACGTAATTGAGTTAAACCTTTTTCGCAACTAAAGCATTGCCCAATTAAAATGAGTAAAAGGAAATAACGCCTAAATTCGAACATTTCCGGTTTCTAAAATGACAAATTTTAAAATAACAAAACACAGAAGCAATATTTCTTTAAAAAACGTGGGTTTTTAAATAAAAATATAAACAAAAATGATGTGAAATTTTTTAAATACGTTTCAGTTTCAGCGTTAGAAAAAAAACGGATTGGAAATTCAATCTGCGTGTGAAATTTAAATATTGAAGGTGAAATATAAAAAAAAGTAAATAATTCAAATAAGTCCTTTATAAAGTAGTCATTGTTTCATTGTTGGTCAAAGAAAAAAAACCCGAGTAAAAGACGAGAATGGATAGAGACTAACTAAACAAGCAAGTGCTCAAACCAAAAGAAAAGAGGTTCGTTCTCAAAAAAGTCATCCAACAAGAGTTTGGTTTTTATGAAAATGATATTAAGTTCGTGAAAGATTTTTTCTTCTTCAAAAAATGAAAGGTTTTTGACTTTTTTATGGATTCAAAAAAAACTAAATTGAAGAAGCTGATTCATATGATCGAAATATCGCGAGCCATATCCTGAGCTCACAATTTAAAAATTTACTAAACCTGAATCATCATTTTTTTGAACTAAAATTTTAAAAAGATCTCATTTCCGTTTTATTCTGCTGCCAAATTTGAAGATAAAACAAAACTATTTTAAATAGGTGGTTTTATGTTTTGGTAAATAATAAGCAAACAATAAATTTCAATTTCTTGAGAAGGAGAAAAAAGAACAGATGAAATTATGGAAACGAATGTTCACACTCACTTAATTAAACAATAGTATCCTATTACTTTCTCTCCTCCTATCATCATCTTCATCACCAAGATTTAATATTTTTTCTTTGACGCAAATTGCAAGACAACAAAAAAAGTGTACATAGAAATGAAAGATGATAGGTTTGCCGTCTAAAAAAAGATTATGAAAATTAAAATTTTGCAACAGTTGCAAAAAAAAGAAAGAGAAAATTGAAGCTTTTTCATTTTTGAACTTTTGTCTGTGCCGTCGCGCAAAGTTAAAGCAACTATTAAAGAAAATTTTGAACTTTCCAGACAAAAAGTGTGGGTTAGTTTTCAGAGATCAAAAACGTTAACTTTGTCATTCTTTCATCGACGCAGAAAAGGCTTTTTAGTTACCAAGAGAAGCTTCTCAATCTCCTTAAAATTTAGGGAAGATAATCAAAATTTAAAACTCAAATTTAAAAAAATTTAAACATCAAATGACCGATATTATAATAATAGCTATCGAATTGAGACCATTACATTCAATAAAAAATGAAAGAGAGAAAGGAGAAAAACTTGATACAAAGAAGAAAAAAACAAGTTTAAAAAAAGTTGAAAAAACCTTTTAAAATCTCATGTTTACTCAATGGATTATCGCCATGTCATGTCCCTTTCAACCCTAAAACGATGATCGTACAAAAAAATGGGTATCAAACTTTTAATTCCTTTCCTTTTTTTTTCAAATCCATTAAAAATGGAAGTATTAGTGAGAAATAAAGAAAGTTAATAGCAACAAGAGATTCACTATGAAAAGTTTTTTGTTACAAAAACGCAATAGTCTCACATTTAATCAAAGCTAAATTTTTATTGTTTATTTTAAGTTTTTGAAAAGATTACATATGTATTTGAGAAAGAAAAAATACCAGATTTATTTTTTTCCAATCATCATCATCTCAATTTACTTTTCTTTTTTCGGTTACTGAAATCCTTTTACACGTTATCCTTCCGATTTTCTAGCTTAAACTCTTTTAAGCTTTTAAAACTTTTGTAAAAAAAGAAAAGAAAGTTTTTATTTTCTGTAAAATACGCGGAAGAACCAGCTCTCTCTACCTCTCATAGCTTTTTTCATCTCTGTCCGAAAACCAAAAAATAGAGTGTGTAATTTGATTCTTTCATTTTTAATGCGGTTTGAGGAGTACAAAAACGCTATGAAAGAAAATTGTAAAAATGAAGTTTTGTTGTTCATCAATAAATACTTTTTTCTTTCCAATGTGTCTATTTATAAGGTGGGTGTATATGAATGTATTATAAATTATTATGCAACAAAACATTGATTGAAAAAAATTAAGCTGACGAGAGTGGGATTCGAATTTCGAATCCATGCCCTGAACAGATTGGTGCCTTAGAACCACACTCGACCATCTCGCCTGAAATCAACTAACATTTTATCAATGGAAAGTTTTGATTGAAATCAACGACAATTTGAAGAAAAAATGTCAATAAAAAATGCATATGCCTTTGTTCTCATAATGTATTATATATTTTTTTAATAATATCGATGATTGACAATGAGTGTAGTAATGCAATAAAAAATATTTGTATCAATAAAGTCAAGTCATACAGAATGCTCGAGACATTTTTTTCATTGAAGCAAAAATGTTAAAAATTAAATTCAAAAAAACTAAAATTTCTAAATTATTTCTAAATTTTCTTCAACCTCTGTGACATAATCTCATTGGTGTAATTTATTTATGTGTGACCTTAATATTATTGCATCAACTTCTTTCTTTTGATCATCATTATTAGGTGGTGTGTCTTTTTGCGTCGTTCGCATCCATCGCATCCATTTTTTTTCAGGTATGTGCAACGGAAACATAAAAAATTGGGTCAAAAACGGTTTCTCTCCGATCACCTACTTATTGTTTTTCCATTTTTTTTTTTGAAGAAATCCGAAATCATTTAGTCTTTATTTAAAGAAAAGGAAAGAAAGGTGAGAGCGATTCAGGTTAATTTTCTGTTAAAAAAATTAAAACAGAAAATGCAAAGTCCTGAAATGCCACCCGGTAGCGGGTACGGCAGCCATCGAAAATCCTTAAAGCCCATAGCTTTTTGTGCCATTGCATTTACGGTTGTTTCTGTGATTGCTTGTGTAATTACTTTACCAATTGTATATCATCATGTTCAAAAAGTTCAATCACTTATGGAAGAAGAAGTTGATTATTGTAAAGTGAGTTTCATATTTGTTGTTTTTGTAATTTCAAAGATAAACATTTATTTATAGTCTCGTTCAAGAGATATGTGGAAAGAAATGGTTCAACTTCAAGCTGCTACAGGCTTCCCTGAAATGTTATCCAATCGCACAAAACGTCAAGCCTTTGAAGGATATAACGCTGACCCAGTCGGCTCATCTCCAGGCCTCAACCAAGCTGGCCCACCAGGAAGTTGTTGCACATGTCAACGTGGTCCACCAGGTCCACCTGGACCTCCTGGAAGAGATGGCAGACCTGGTGCTCCTGGAAGACCAGGAAATCCTGGACCTCCTGGTAGAGAAGGCGTTCTTTTACCTGGGCCACCACCTAAACCACCGTAAGCATAAATAATAACTTTAACACTCATTATCACAGCCATGATTTTTAGATGCCAAAAATGTCCACCAGGTCCACCTGGGCCAGCTGGTCCTCCTGGACCAAAAGGTTTACCTGGACCTCAAGGTGATGCTGGACGACCTGGCAAAGATGGCACTCCTGGAATTCCTGGACCACCAGGTCCTGTTGGTCCACAAGGTAAGAGATTAATCGATTTTTAAAAGACACGATTAATCTTCAATATTTCAGGTCCTCCCGGCGAATCTGGTGATAAAGGACCTCCTGGACCTCCCGGCGAATTAATTAATTCCGCTCCTCCAGGACCTCCTGGTCCACCTGGTGCTCCTGGTCCACAAGGTAAGATTCAACACTTTTTCTAAAAATCTTTCTTTAACTTTCATATTTTTTAGGTCCACCTGGTCCTCCAGGAAAAGATGGATTACCCGGAAGACCTGGACCAATCGGTAGGATTCAATATATTTTTAAAAGGCTTTATTTTACTTTCCTTTTTAGGACCTCCCGGTGATGCAGGCGAGAAAGGCTCAGATGGGCTACCAGGACCTCATGGTAAGATTCAACATTTAAAAAAATAATCTTTATTTAACTTTTCTTTTTAGGTCCACCAGGCCCTCGTGGATCTCCAGGAAATCCAGGATCATGTGACCATTGCGAACAAGCAAGAACAGGATCAGGTTATCAAAAGAGAAAATAAAATTTGTTATCGAATAATAATAATAATAATTTTGCACCTTTGTATATCTTTGGATAAATTAAATGAAGAAAAAAACATTTCATGTAGCTAGAGTTATTCTTGTAATAAATTTGTAATGGAGCAAAATTTTTAATAATACAAAAGCGGTGAAAAAAAAGCAAGAAATCAAAGAAAATGCATACAAAAAGCTTTATTAATCACCGTAACTAAAACAATATAAAAAACTTTAACAACGTCATAATATTTATGCTTAACAGTTTTAAAAATGAAAACTAAATCACAGGATTAAATACAAAGTTGATATTGCCAAGAGAGTCGATTTCTTTCTTTGATGCATGTTCCATTTTCCACCAAAAGTTATTGATTTTTTCTGCTAGAATCTTGTAATATTCCTAAAATGAATTAGATTTTGATTACACTACATTCAAGTAAAAAAAGCACCAACAGTGATTTCATTTTCATGAATAATAACAGCTTCAGCAGGTCTACCATCTTCATATGCAAGCACAACAGCACCTTGCTTTATCTAAAACACTAATTTTTAAACATCGAAGTAAAGAGAATAAAATTTTACACGAGGCATATAAGAGTAATTAGGATCAGTATTGACAGCAACGATATAAGATACAACTTGAAGAGGAACACCATAAAGTCGTTTAAGATCATTAACACCTTGATGCTTATATGAAGCAGTACTAACCGTTTTCCAATCAACAAGAGTTGGCTCACCTCTGTAAAAAAAACATGATTATTGATTATTTTTAGTTCCATAATCACTCACCCAAGTTCAACTATAGCATCAAACCGTCCTTGGTAACAATAATGATTATTTGTCGTTGCCTTTTCAATTGCCATCCATTCTCTATTAGGTATTTCTTTTAATAATGGAATAATTCCTTCAATATAGCCACGATTTTCTTCCAAAGCTTTATCCTAAAAGTTTAGTCATTAACCAAAGAATATTCAAAAAAGCACATACTTCAACAGCATCTTTGCATGATTGATCACTCAGCTCTCCATTTTTCTTCAATTCATCTAATAAATTTTTGATGGTGCTATGAAAATTTGTTCCTGATGCAGCTCTTGTACCCATATATTTTCTGAATTCTGGATAACCCTTTTCTTGAACTTGTCGTTTTTGCCATTCATATAATTTTGTTTGATCTGGTTCTGTTGCATTCATTAAAGCTGATACGGAAGGATATCTCCCAGTAAGTTCCAAATTTGGTCCTTTGCGTTGAGTCTAAAATTCATCATAGTTAAAACATAACCAACAAAAAGAAAATCTTCTAACCGTTGAAAAATTAGCAGCGAATTCCATTTTTGCTTCATCATCAAACTTTGCTGGATCAATTGGCTTCAAATGTGGCGGAAGACTTGCTGTTATGTTTTTGACAATTGTTGGCATAAGCGATGTACCATAGCGAAAACTTCGTAATGACATTGCACCTGAAAAATAGCTTCAATGAATTAATAAAAGAAAGACTAAAAAAACTCACTTTTCAAGGATATGATGAAAATCGTAACAAATACTGTAAACTTTATTCACAAAAAATATTTTACAAACATTGAAACTCTAACATCTTGATCAATGGCTTTGTGTTCATTTTGAAAGCGCGCGATCACCAATTTTGATTTTTTTGTGTAAACCATTTTGTCGGCTTTGCTGCTCTCAATGATTGTTTTTCAAGATTAGCAACATTTTTATATTGATTTTTTGTGTATAAACAATTTCTCCATAAAGAAATCTAATTTTGATTAGCTGATAATCATTTTGTAACGATCGAAAGTCTCCCTTTCAATTAACCCCAACGAAAGCAAATAATTTTTAATCATGAATCGAACTTTCACCAAAGATGACGGAATTCCTGGGTACATTATTATTTTTTATGGTCCTTTAAATATGATAAAATTTTAGCTTCGATGAACACGACTCTGGAAATTACGAAGGTGAGGTTGGAAATATGAATTCTTCCAATGAAGGCAATGATTCTCTCAATGAAGAATTTGAAAATATTGAAGCTGGCATAAGAGAAAATAGAGACCTCCCTGATTTGATTGAATCTGATAATATTCCCTTTGATCCAGTTCATACTACTGCTGAAGTTTGTCAAGAAATTCTCAAAGTGTATGTCGTGGTTTTTATTTCCAATATCAATAATATTTTTTTTTCTTTTAGTGATGACAATGAAGCAGTCATCAATAATGCCCAGCTTGTTAACGAGCTAACAAATGCAACCCAAGCATTAAATTTAACTCAAACAATAAATGAACCATTAATTCGAGCTGAAGATGTTCAACCGAAAGAAGACACCATCGAACAAACTTTGGATTCAGTCAAATTACCAAATTCAATGGAAATTTCTGAAACTACTAGTTCTTCTTCTGGATCTTTTGATAATGATGGCAATAAAAAAGAACGTCGACGTACCTACCATGTTCGACATAATACTGTTAATGTACCTGCCTATGAAACCATTATAGCAAAGGAAGTTGCAAGTGTTCTTAATGAACTTGCTGATACTCCACCTGAAGGCTTGATGGCAGCACTTCAGCTACGTTTAGCTTCTTTTGTTTTCGAAAAAGAAAAGGAATGCAAATCAGAACATGAAAGAGTGTGTTTGAGCTTTTCGTTGCTTTGTTATTATTTTTCTCTAATCTTTCAGTCATTGTCGAAAGCCAAAGCCTTGTATGAAATGAAACAAACATTCATTAATTCTGCAGCTGCTGCTACTACCGCTGTAAAAGCTCCCAGTCGACCACCTTCCCCTGATATCGATGTTGAACGGCTTATTCGTGAACGAGATCAATATCGTGAACATGCATCAGCTTCAATGAGAAGCTTGCGGGAAATATGTCGGCAGCAAGAAATGCTTATGGATAAAGAAAAATCACATTTGGAACATATTCACCATATTCAAAATGAAATGGATGAAGCTAAAAACACGATTAACGAACTTCATGTTCGTTATAATGCTTTAATTGCTGACGCTGAAGAAGAACTTTTACAGTAAACATTGTGTTCTTTAAATTCTTTATCTAACTTTATTGAATTATAGAGCTGATGTTGCTGTGGATAGAATTAGACGGGAATTTGACGATGCAGTTCTTAGCACTCGCTTCAAAGTTCGACAGCAAGAATTGACTCTTCGATCCCTTGAAGGTGAAGTTCAAAGACTTCAAGATGAAAAAAAAGAACTCTTGGATATTTGTGATGATCTTGTTGCTCGATCTGAAGTCACCCATACTCAAATCCAACCTATCTTTGATAATGGTGAATTTTAACAAATGAAAATGATAAATAGTTTACATCGGGTACGGATGCTATGAAATTTCTTAATGGTCTTTATTTATATGTGCTATACTTTCAATACTAACGTGCAGGAATAATGTTTTGTAAATGTGCCTTTGTTTTGATTCTATAGTAATATGATCTTCATTTGCAATTTATTGCTTTGGCTGATTGCATTACAATAGAATGTTTATTTTTAATATTATTATTACAAATTTTTATTTATAATTTTTAACTTGTATTAATAAATTTTTTATATTATCTGTGTATGCATAATTTTATGTGGTAGTTGTTGTTGGTGGAGGTGGCAGTATATCTTCTTTGCGCTTATTTCGGCAATATGGTATCAACTCTTGAATGATTTTCACTTCTGTTTCAAGAAGGTATTGTTCTCTAAAACATTTTTTGTTTTTGAATTTGATAAGACTCATTGAGTTTTAACTTTTAACAAATTTTAACTTACTCTGTTAATTCTTTAAATTTCTTTTTTTCTTTTGCCAAATCATCAATGGTTTCTCGTTCATGCTTCCTTTTAATTTCACGGCATTTTTTAACAGCTGCATTATTTCGACTTCGTTTATCCTTATATCTCTGATCATAATTTGAAGATGTTGAAGGAGTAGGGGATGCAGTCATTTGAGATTGTAAAAATGAGAATTGATTAAATGCTGATGATGAGGCAGTTGCAAAAGCTTGAATAAATGAAGTATGCGGCGGGGTTACTGTAGACGTCGATGTGGGTGTTGTGGTTGAAGATGCATTCATAAAATCTAAAATTTTATCAAATGGTAATAAAAATAAAATAATTTCTGGATGGCGAGTTGATTGGCAGTAAATGGATAATGGAAGATAACTAAAAAGAAATAAAATTTAAACATTAAAGAAGTATTTTTTTTTGATATTTAAATATTGGATAATAATTATCGCTTTAATTTTTTTTAAAGAAAAATGGGCGGAACATACAGTAAAAAAACATAAATGTAAAAAAGTAATAACCGAAAGTTAAAACAAAAAAAATGGGAGGTTTAATTAAATTTTTTCAAAAATGTTGAATCAGACAATTAAAGTTAAAGTTATGAACTTTTAGGATGACTAAAAAAATGCAACTTTGAACTTGTGAGCTTGCTTTTCAATGAGATTAATAAAAAAACGAAAAAGTAGTTTCGTTAGAAAATACAAAGCTCACAAATTTTGACAACATAATTTCTGAAAATTTTAAAAACCAAAAACATATTTTAACGCATTTTTTCTTGTTTTATTTAGGCTACAGTAAACAAACGATATTAATAATTAGCAAAATCGCAAAGAATTATAATTTTCTATAAAGATTTTTTAAAATGAAGCATATTGTAGCTTTGCTAACTTTGGTTTGAATTTTTCCAACTTTGGAGTCGTCAAAATTAAAAAGTTTTTATACAAAAAGAATGCCACCCGAAAGAAAAAAAAATCAACCAAGGAATGAATGAATACATTTGGATGAAAAAAAGTAAAGAAAGTTGTTAAAACAAAAAACAAAATAAACCTTTGCTCTTTATTTTTTTACATATGGCATTTTTTTATTTTCATCCTTTTTTAAATTTATAAAAAATTACATTTTTTTTTATTTTGCTTCCTTCCAAGTCTCTATCTTTTAATAAAAGTTCTCCTCCCACATTTTTGATTTTAATGCACCTGTGTAATTTGAAGACCATAGAACGAAATTGGCACACACATGAGTTGGTTGGCCGTTGTCGTCGTCAAAATAAAAAAGAAAATGAACTTCATAATGAGTAATTCATTTTTATAAATGTCCTTTTTTATTTTATAACTTATGTTTCTTTTTTACTTTTTCTTTATTTCTTGTTAGTAGTAACATTTTCTCTTTCAAAAAAGAATGGAATAGCTAACTAGCTTATGCATAGGTAAAAAGTGCATTTGTCCTCTTATGCGTGATTCCTAAGAGAGCAGCGCAACTAAAAGCACACCTGCTCAGCTGAAATGAGTGAGCTCGTAACTATTGTCACCGTAGTATTACTAAAAAAAAGTGGCAGTGTTCTTTTTCACTTTATCTAAGTTTATTATAAAAAAAGCTTAAAAGTCTAGTCGCAAAATTAACAAAAATTATATGCGATAGATTAATTTTTTAAATGCGGGGTAGATAAAAGTAATATGTACATACATATTGCAATACAGGGAAACAACACCTTCGATAAAACAATCTCTTTTTTTCTTTTAGTAAAAAAAACTTTCTTTTAATTGTTCATTGTTATAACTTTCAAAAGAAATTAAAATTTAATTAAAATTGTATTATTGTAATTGTAAAAAAAAGGAGGAAACAACTATAAAATGTAGTTAATTATTAATTATTGGATTTAAGAAGTTAAAGCAAGCATGAATAAAAGAAATTACTGTAAATTAAATAATATGAAAAGGAAGTTGTGAAACAAATTAAAAAAAAGAGCAGAACAAAGATTGAAAAATATTTTATGTTTTATTAAATAAAATTAAGGGACAAGAAAAACTTGATAAGATTAAAATCAAAATAAAATCAAACTCCAAAAGAGAGATGAAAATGTTAAAAATTCGAGACATAAGAATAATGGATTCCAAAAAAGAAGTACGAAACATGAAAAATGAAAAATCAAAATTTTTTTTTGAAATCATTTATTTCGCTTTTGCTACTAAACTTAAATTTTTAATGCCCGTTTACAAAAAATTTGGGAACAATTCTTGAAATATTTTGTTTGAAACTGAATCCGAATTACTTCTTCTATTTATTTTTTAAGAGAAAAAGCTTTAAAAATTTTAAACTTTAAATACAATGAGTAAAAAATATGTTATAATTTAGCAACAAAAGGGGCTCAAAAAATTAATAGACCGTAATGAAACTAATTTAAAATGAATAAAGATCTACCTTCAAATTTAAATTCTAAAAAAGTGTTTAAGTTAAAATTTTAGTTATGCTTCATGTCAAATAAGTTTTTACCATAATTTACTTGAATAAATTTTATATGAAACCCTACATTTCAAAGTCTTATTTTTTTAAAGTGTCGCAAACCAAACCAATAAATAATCAAAAGATTGCATCAAAGTTTGATTCAATCATTAACGCCCAAAAGAAATTATAAAATTTAGGCATAAGAAATTTATCATTTCAAGACTATCATAAGCTTTTATTTGGCAACCAACAAAGAAAATTTTTTTAATAATAAAAAAGCACCACATTCAAATCTTTCGGCTTTAAAACTCGATTTAAAGCTACAACGAACTATTACTGTGGGTTGTAACATTTTTACTATTACGTAGTAGCATAATCAAAGTTCGTAAAAATAATTATTATGAGACAATAACAACGAACACGTTTTTCATTTTTAGTTAAATTTGTTTTTCTTTGAATATTAATAATTTTTTTTATTGCGTTCCTGGTTGATATGTGTATGTATTCTATTACAAATTGAATTCTTATGGACGTCATGTTTTGATACATATGGTGCTTTAATTTTTTTTTTCAAAGCATTACACACAAATAAAAAAAAACAACCTGCTTTATGCGCAAGATTTATGATGTCAAAAAATATAAAATAAAATGACCGTATGGGATTTGCACTTTTTTCTTTCTTTTCTTGTGAGCTATTTTTACACTTTTTATATTTCTTTTTGAAACATAAAAAAATAGGTTCGTTTCTGTTTCTCACAAAAAAAATGAAAAACTAGACGCAACTTTAGGGAATTTAAAAGTACTCAAAGAAAAAAAACAGCTGCAAAGTAAATTTTTCTAAGACTCGAATACTGTGTTAAAAATTTTGTTGTGCAATTTTTTTAAAGAAAGAAAAAATTAAATTCTTTCTTTAAAATTGTTTTAAAAGTGTTTTTATTTTGTATTTTCTTAGTATTTCATAATAATAATATTAATGATAATTACAAGTTACTTACAATTGTAGGTGGAGGAGAAAAACAATAAAAATTTGTGAATACGAAAACATTCTCATTTAAAATTGTTTATACTTTTTAACGACAACAAAAAAAAATTGTTTTTACAATTTTCAATTATTACTTTCAACAAAAAATATTAAAATAATAAATATGTAATACTTATTTCCTTATCTTTTGACAAACACAAAAATACATACATATTTTGATTTAATTAAAAAAATCATCGTCTGAATCATCTTTACCAGAAATTTGGGTTAAATTTAAAGTTTTTGAAAGGCTTGGTATTGCAGCAACTGGATTAGGTTTAGAAAGAAAAAATGGCGGTTGAGGAGTTAATTGCGGGGGAGTTTTTATTGGTTTTATAGTTGCTGGAATAGTTGAAGATGTTGTTGCTGCTGGTGATTTGGATTTAGAAGTTATCACTGCAAGTTCATCTTCCGATGAGCTTGAAGATGTGGAAACTTGATAAGTTTTTGGGCGAAGAAGTTCCAACATTTTGTTATATGAAGACTTAGAATCTTGGCTTTGGGCTTTAGCTGGAGGTGGAGAAGGTGAAGATGATGGCGGCGATATAGGTTTTGCTGCTCTTACTACTGGTTTTATTGTTGTTGGTGGTGGTGATTTGGGTTTTGATTCTGGCGGTAATGAAGTTGTTGTTGTTGCTGTTGTTTGACCAAAAACTATCCTCCTTGTTGGAGCAATTACATCCTTGAGAACTTCTTGAGGTTCAGGATTTTCTTTTACTTCCACATTTTGTTGATGAATAATCTGAGATAGTTGTGGCTGAATCGTTTGAACAACAGCTTGTTCTTCTTCTCTTTTCGCATCTTCCATTTCTTCCACTGCACTTTTTCTTTCCTTCAACCATTCTGGCATTTTTGAATGATTATCTTCAAATAACTTTGCTTCAACAAATTCCTTCTCTTCTTTCCTCTTTTTTCTATTCCATGCTTCATCCAATATTTCTCTTGACCGTTTTTCTACATGTAAATCCATATTTAATATTCTCGCTTTTAATTCTGCCAATGATGGAATATCAGCTCGTTCCTTTTTGCCGTAATATGAAGTTGAAAGATTTGATAAATCTGCTTTCAAATCGGGTGCTACCTTCCTATAAAAATATATATTACACATTCATTTTCTCTAATGCCAAGATAATAAAAATATCTTACCTAAAATATTCCACTGTTGGCATACTTAATCGATGCTCCTTTAAATCCCTCAAATTTGTTTGAATTTGTTGAAGTCGATTTAAAACATTTGGCATATCTGTTTCAAGATATATGGAACTTGATGGAATGGGTTCACTCGTATTTAATAGTTCAACCCTTCGATAACTTTCATTTGCTTTAATCATAGTTTCTGGAGGATTCCAAAAATATTGACTCGTTTGCAAATCACTTATTAATGAGCGTCTTTGAGGTTGAGGCATTTCAAATGCTGGTGGAAGATTTCCAAGATAATTTGGAATTTGACCTGGCAGAAGTACGTGGGATTGATGTGAGGAATATGGCGGAGGACACTAAAAAGCAAATATAAATAATTTCGAAGTTAATTTATTCTAAAATAGCTTACTGCATTATAATTTGAATTCCATGAAGGATATTTTTGTTTTAAATGATCCAAATAATTATCCTAAAAGAGATTTTTTTTAGAAAAAAAGAGCAAATCCAAAAACTTACCCTCGCCATTTTAGCTCGATCTAATTTACTTTCAAGTTGGTGCAAATAATCTTGGGATGTTGATTTTGGCGCCGAAGTGGTCGTTGTTGTTTCTTTATGACTTTTGGATCTTGGTCGATGTCGTCGTCGACGATTTCCATTTTCTGGCATCTTTGAAGTTTTAAACTATTTTAATATATATATAAAATTTACTAAGAATAATACTATTTTTTTACATTATTACTTTAAAAATATATATATGGCAAGAAAAAAGCATTGTTAGCTGGAATTTTTTTGGCTTTGCTCCATTTTGAAAGTTCTGTTTCTATGGCGACTTAATCTTGCTGGAAGCATGTGCTTTCTTCGTTTTCTTTTGCTTTTCCTTTTTTTTCTGCAAAAAGCATTGCAATAAAAAACCGTTTAAGAGAGGTTCTGCGAGCTGATTCAAATCGGGCGGAACAAAATTTTTTTTATTTTTTATTTTTCTTTACCAATCGGTTCTAAATGACATTTAAAAATTATTGGCGTCAAGCTTTTTCTCAAAAACTGAGCAGAATATGCAAATTCTTTATATTGAAGTTGAAAGCATGTATTAACTTCAAAAATTCGGCTAAATTCACCCATGAAGTATAATAATTTGATTTTTATCCAATATTATGTAATAGATTGCGGGCTAATTTATGGTGTATACCATATATTTAAGTATTCAATAAAAATGAAGAGAAATTTGCATATTTATTTTTCAAATGGATGCCATTTCTTAACCAAGGTATTTGGGGGACCTAAGAAAAATACCATATATCCCCCAAAATCTCCTCTATCGATTCATTAAAAAATTTAAAAAAAAAAGCGGGTCGGTTTTGAGTTTTCCATCACGATGTGCGAGCGACCACCATTTTTTACGGGGAAAATGGTTTTTTTCACTTTTTTCTTTGTTGAAAACAATATGAACATAATGCCAAAAACGAAAAGAAAAAAGTGAAAAAAACCATTTTCCCCGTAAAAAATGGTGGTCGCTCGCACATCGTGATGGAAAACTCAAAACCGACCCGCTTTTTTTTTTAAATTTTTTAATGAATCGATAGAGGAGATTTTGGGGGATATATGGTATTTTTCTTAGGTCCCCCAAATACCTTGGTTAAGAAATGGCATCCATTTGAAAAATAAATATGCAAATTTCTCTTCATTTTTATTGAATACTTAAATATATGGTATACACCATAAATTAGCCCGCAATCTATTACATAATATTGGATAAAAATCAAATTATTATACTTCATGGGTGAATTTAGCCGAATTTTTGAAGTTAATACATGCTTTCAACTTCAATATAAAGAATTTGCATATTCTGCTCAGTTTTTGAGAAAAAGCTTGACGCCAATAATTTTTAAATATTTTTTAGAACCGATTGGTAACAACAGAAAAAAATTTTAAAAAAATTTGTTCCGCCGACTTCGAAAATCTTTAAATTCACTCGTAGAGTCTCTCTTAAGAAATGAATAATGTTGCTTTTAATTGCAACTTTTAAAGAACAAAAAAACTGTTGTTCCAGAACTCCATTAATGCGATTCAAAAAATGTAATTAAAATGTCTCACGTTTGTGATTGTGAATCGGTCATTCATACACACATATTTCCTTTAATGTTTGACACCAGAGAAATTAGTTTACGACTGCGTTTCTTTTTTATCGGGTTAGTTTTCTTTAGTTTATCTTTTATCCTTGAAGAAATGAAGTTTTCTGAAGAAAAAAATCGACTGCTATTTTTTTAACCACCTTAAACAGGCTGAGTGGTCTAGTGGTATGATTCTCGCTTAGGGTGCGAGAGGTCCCGGGATCGATCCCCGGCTCAGCCCGATATTTTTGCATTTTTTTCATTCTAAAAATGTAAGAAAAAGATTGCAGAAAGCTTTTCTAGTTACGTGAAATAATTTTTGTCTCTTAAAAATTACAGATTTTTTTTACGCAACCAAAGAAGATAAAAAACAAAGCAAATAATGTAAAATGGTTTTTCTCACATGTCAAAATTAAACCCATAAAAAAGCGTTAAAAAGACAATAATCATTTTTGAGAGAATAAAAAAAAGCAGTAATAATTGTTTTTGCTTATATTTTTTTTACTACCGCCATCAGTTTGAAGCAGAGATGTAAAAAATTTCTTATCAATGTTTTCCATCACGCTTTTAAAAGCATAAAAAAATTATGGGAGTTCATCATTTTTATTTTTCCTCAAACATCTAAAAAATAACACATTGTTTGGAAAAAAACTTGAAACTTTGTTTGTTTTAGATTTTAAGCGAAATCAGAAAATGGGTATCCAGCAGCAAATTCAACTTGATCCCATTTTGGAAGCAGCTTATGAAGTTCCAAAACGTGGTGCAAAAATTAATAATGGAAATGTGAATCCAGCGAGGCCTTGTAATCGAAGGAAAAAGGTTGATGTGGCTTTTGTTGTGGAAGGAAATGTAAGATTTCAAATAGAATTCGTAAAAAAAGCTTTTACTATGAAAAACCAAAAAACATTAGTATTGACAGAATCCGTCGTCTATTCTGATCCATTTCGATTTAGTTTATCTAAATTTTTCTTTTCGAAACTCGCTGTAGAGGTTTAAAGAAAATTCCAATACAGTGTATTAAAAATTTTATTATTTAGGTAATTCACGCCGACAAATTAATTCTAACCAAGCGATCATCAGTTTTTGAACTCATGTTTGCACATGGTTGGGGTGCAGCAGATTCCACCATTCCTATCACAGATGCCAATTCCAATGATTTTTTAACCTTTCTTGAATATCTTCATAAAGACAATCTTCGTTTAACGATGAATAATGCATTAAATTTATTTAAATTAGCTGCAACTTATTGCGTTTATGATTTACAATTAATTTGTGATAAATTTCTTGCAACTAAAGTTCAACTTTCTACAGTTTTAACAATTGCTGAAGGCTGTCTTTCATTTGGTGGAATAGCATTAAAAAAATGTTTTGATTTAATCAATGAAAAAATTGAATCAATTATAGTGTTGCCAGAATTTTTAAAAATTAGTTCACATTTAATGGAATTTATTTTGGAACAAAATAAAATGAATATTTCTGAAGAAAAACTTTTTGAAGCTGTAAGCAGCCACTTTTCACTTTAAGTCTAAATGGTAGCTAAAATTATTTTCAGTTTACAAAATGGAAAGAATGTCATAATAATCATCAAAATTGTGATGAGATCAAAAGACTAATACGTTTCCCTGTTATGGATCCATTGTTTTTAAAAAATGTTGTTGGTAAGCCAGATTTTGTTTCGACTTCCATTTTTTCAATGAAGTTGTTTACATACATATGTACATGCATTGCTTATGAACTCGCGCTTTGTGAATAATTTTTATATATAGCAGAAATAAGGCCGCCACTGATAAAATTATCTTGTGAGAAAAGCATTAGTCAACAAAGCATGTTTACATACTTCCAATGTTGAATAAAAAAATTTTAAAACACATTAAAAATAGGAAAGCCATGTTTAAAAAAAATCACGGATGTTCCTTTGAAACAACAACAAATTTGGGGTTTTTTCATTTAGGATCGAATCCATTTTGACCATATTTTTAGTTGTTATTTTTCAAACCACAAAAAATTTATTTAATGACCTTTAAAGTTTATTTACGGGGATGATAATTATTAGTATACATTTTTAGTACTTACCACCTAATAAACAATCCATGTAATTATGGAGTTTTAAATAATATTATTATTTAACTTTAAAGTTTTTTGTGTGAGGGTGGAAAAGAAAACCCATTTCTGGGTAATAGCGACAGATTGTAATTAGCTACAAAAAAAATATGTTTTACTATTGTATTCTCTGGTTGAAACTTCAAAAATCAAAAAACATCTTTTTAAAAGTTTTGAGTTAAAAGTGGAATTTGAAAACTAAAGTAATCAAAAAAATAATTTGTATTTTTCAGCAACATCAAACGTTCTAACTCCACAAGAATACAATGATGCTTTAGAAGATGCGATAATGCTTAAAAATGCATATTCTCTACATCGAGAATTTACTTTTTCAAAGAAAAATCGCATCTCTGAATATTTTTATAATTTAATGCTTTGCAAAATCGAACAAAAACCCAGTGAAGATAGTTACAAATTAAATTCAGTTACGCCTCGAAAAGTTGTTAATGGAACACCAAAATGGAAATACACAAAAGTTTTCAATTGGAAAAGCTCCTTCAATCATAACAAACGATTACCATATCCAATTCCAATAAACCAAATTTGAAAACATTTCATTTTATTATAAATATTACAATTGAAAATTTTAAAACAGAATAAATATTTATCATTTTATTATGCAACTCGAGCAGGTAATCCAGCAATAAGTTTGTTATCTTTGTAAACTCTTGGTACAGGTTTCGCTGGTAATGGCTTTGAATCACCTTTGTTACTTCCAGGTTCAGGTCGATAAATACTGAATGAGCATACAAGATCTGAATTAACCACTAAACAGCATGCAGCATTATTGAATTGTCCACAGTAATTTGGAGCAGAAAATATTGTAACAAGGTGACGATCTGCAAAGAATTCGTATCCATCTTCAACAACCTAAAAAAAGGATTATATATAACCATAGTCAAGTAATATAGCATAGTTAAAACATACTTGATGAGCTCGAACAACCAATTCTAAACCAAGAATTCGACAAAAGTTTTTCAATGCATCAGGACCAAAAATTCTTGCAGCACCTCGTGGACTTTCTTCATAACCAGAAATTAATGGATCAGGATCAGCCCAAGTTAAATCAGCAAGTACACCAAGATCAGGAATATCACATGGTCTTTCAATTTTTTCCAACTAAAAAACAACACAGAGATTAAAACGTAGCAAACAATCAAAACCAAAATCAAAAAACAAACTTGTTTAAAATCAGTTAAGTCTTCAGATATTCCACCATGCATGCATAAAATTCGTTTTTCAATTCGAGCACAAAATGGCATACAATAAAATGCATATTGAAAATGTTCATATACTACAGGAGAATAACGGCGTTTACATTCAAGAAAAAAACCATATTGCATATTAACTGGACGACTTTCATGATTACCACGTAAAAGAGTAATTTCTTCAGGATATAATATTTTATATGCAAATAACAGCATCATAACTTCAATTGAAAATGGTCCACGATCGACATAATCTCCAAGAAAAACATATTTTGATTGTGGTGGAAATCCATTCATGTTTAATATAGCAACAAGGTCCTAAAAATGTGAGAGAAATTAGATGCTGGAAGAGCGGTAGAGACTATAAATAGTAAACCCAAGCATACGATAAATGAGAAAATGGAAAACCAACCTCAAATTGTCCATGTAAATCACCAACTATTCTCACAGGTGCAGTAACATCAACCATAGTTGGTTGTTGCCAAAATGTTTCTCTTGCACGATAACATAATTCACTAACTTCACTTTCAACAAATAATCTTTGACAATCAGCTCTTGTCCAATCATAAAGTAAACGATCAATTACTGTTTGTAACCATTTTCTAACCTAAAAAAATTAATAATGGATAAAATGAGATAAAAAAAATATGTATGTAAAAAAGCAACTTACTTTAGCTTGAGCATCTTTATTTACAACTTTTTCACGAAGAGATCTCTTTCCACCAGGACCATCAATTTGTTTAAATTGTGATACCCTTGAAACAGCATTGTTGTCATAAATTGATTGTTGATTTTTATTATTGGTTTTTTTAACGTTTTGTTGTTGATTTTTGTCGTCTTTAGAGCCCGGCATTCGTCGTCGTTGTAGCAGCAATCACAAGTGTTAAAGTTGATTGAAAATGAAATGTTTGACAAAATGAAGTGAAGCAACAAACTTTGAAAACAAAAAAACACATTTACTTTTGAGTGATGAAAAATTTTGATTCATGCAAATTTTCATTTTTACTTTTGGAAAACTTTTTAGAAGAAAAAAAGGCTTTTGTGAAAGTTCGCGACGTCGCGAACTTTCACAAAAGCCATTAACATTAAAAAATAAGCATATCGTTTACTTTATGGGCTTTTAGGTTTTGCTTTGATAAAAGCGTTGTAAACTTTGTATTTTATTTTTGTTAAAGAGAATTTCGTGAATCAATTTATTCAATAATAAATAAAGGAAGATGTACATGACAAATAACAAATATTTAGCTTATGTTGTTACCGCCTGAAACAACAAATATTTGAAGTTAAAATTAGACCATTTACCAAAAAAAAAAGAGTAGGCTGATTGAGAAACTTAAAGTTGATAAGTATATGCTGATTGAGCACCATCACAAAATTCTGAAGGCGCTCCTACTGTGCTAATTACTATTGTTCCATTTGGTTTTAAACTTTCTTTTTTACCCTTTTTACTATTCATTCCTTGTTTATTTCAAAAATGCTTTCAATACAATTTTAATCAAGATTATTTTTTTTGTTTTACTAAGAAGCAAAACATTCCAAAAATTATTTAGTACAGCTCTTAGTTGCTGTTTTGATTAAATTAATCGAAACAGCTTAAGCTCCTTCGCCACGTCAAGGCGGCTGTACTTTGAAGAAGAAAAGGGCTTTCGCCCCCACCAGTTAACAGGTGTATCCGAAGAATCTCCGAAGAGATGGATGAAGAAGGCAACAACACATAAATGTGAAGGTAAGGCAACAACACATATAAATATGCGAAGGTAAGGCAACAACGCATAAAGCGAAGGTAAGGCAGCAACACATAAATGTGAAGGTAAGGCAGCAACGCATAAAGCGAAGGTAAGGCAGCAACACATAAATGTGAAGGTAAGGCAGCAACACATAAATGTGAAGGTAAGGCAGCAACGCATATAAATATGCGAAGGTAAGGCAGCAACACATAAATGTGAAGGTAAGGCAGCAACACATAAATGTGAAGGTAAGGCAGCAACACATAAATGTGAAGGTAAGGCAGCAACGCATAAAGCGAAGGTAAGGCAGCAACACATAAATGTGAAGGTAAGGCAGCAACACATAAATGTGAAGGTAAGGCAGCAACACATAAATGTGAAGGTAAGGCAGCAACGCATATAAATATGCGAAGGTAAGGCAGCAACACATAAATGTGAAGGTAAGGCAGCAACACATAAATGTGAAGGTAAGGCAGCAACACATAAATGTGAAGGTAAGGCAGCAACGCATATAAATATGCGAAGGTAAGGCAGCAACACATAAATGTGAAGGTAAGGCAGCAACACATAAATGTGAAGGTAAGGCAGCAACGCATATAAATATGCGAAGGTAAGGCAGCAACACATAAATGTGAAGGTAAGGCAGCAACACATAAATGTGAAGGTAAGGCAACAACGCATAAAGCGAAGGTAAGGCAGCAACACATAAATGTGAAGGTAAGGCAGCAACGCATAAAGCGAAGGTAAGGCAGCAACACATAAATGTGAAGGTAAGGCAGCAACACATAAATGTGAAGGTAAGGCAGCAACACATAAATGTGAAGGTAAGGCAGCAACACATAAATGTGAAGGTAAGGCAGCAACACATAAATGTGAAGGTAAGGCAGCAACACATAAATGTGAAGGTAAGGCAGCAACGCATAAAGCGAAGGTAAGGCAGCAACACATAAATGTGAAGGTAAGGCAGCAACACATAAATGTGAAGGTAAGGCAGCAACACATAAATGTGAAGGTAAGGCAGCAACGCATATAAATATGCGAAGGTAAGGCAGCAACACATAAATGTGAAGGTAAGGCAGCAACACATAAATGTGAAGGTAAGGCAGCAACGCATATAAATATGCGAAGGTAAGGCAGCAACACATAAATGTGAAGGTAAGGCAGCAACACATAAATGTGAAGGTAAGGCAACAACGCATAAAGCGAAGGTAAGGCAGCAACACATAAATGTGAAGGTAAGGCAGCAACGCATAAAGCGAAGGTAAGGCAGCAACACATAAATGTGAAGGTAAGGCAGCAACACATAAATGTGAAGGTAAGGCAGCAACACATAAATGTGAAGGTAAGGCAGCAACACATAAATGTGAAGGTAAGGCAGCAACGCATAAAGCGAAGGTAAGGCAGCAACACATAAATGTGAAGGTAAGGCAGCAACACATAAATGTGAAGGTAAGGCAGCAACACATAAATGTGAAGGTAAGGCAGCAACGCATATAAATATGCGAAGGTAAGGCAGCAACACATAAATGTGAAGGTAAGGCAACAACGCATAAAGCGAAGGTAAGGCAGCAACACATAAATGTGAAGGTAAGGCAGCAACACATAAATGTGAAGGTAAGGCAGCAACACATAAATGTGAAGGTAAGGCAGCAACGCATATAAATATGCGAAGGTAAGGCAGCAACACATAAATGTGAAGGTAAGGCAGCAACACATAAATGTGAAGGTAAGGCAACAACGCATAAAGCGAAGGTAAGGCAGCAACACATAAATGTGAAGGTAAGGCAGCAACGCATAAAGCGAAGGTAAGGCAGCAACACATAAATGTGAAGGTAAGGCAGCAACACATAAATGTGAAGGTAAGGCAGCAACACATAAATGTGAAGGTAAGGCAGCAACGCATATAAATATGCGAAGGTAAGGCAGCAACACATAAATGTGAAGGTAAGGCAACAACGCATAAAGCGAAGGTAAGGCAGCAACACATAAATGTGAAGGTAAGGCAGCAACACATAAATGTGAAGGTAAGGCAGCAACACATAAATGTGAAGGTAAGGCAGCAACGCATATAAATATGCGAAGGTAAGGCAGCAACACATAAATGTGAAGGTAAGGCAGCAACACATAAATGTGAAGGTAAGGCAACAACGCATAAAGCGAAGGTAAGGCAGCAACACATAAATGTGAAGGTAAGGCAGCAACGCATAAAGCGAAGGTAAGGCAGCAACACATAAATGTGAAGGTAAGGCAGCAACACATAAATGTGAAGGTAAGGCAGCAACACATAAATGTGAAGGTAAGGCAGCAACGCATATAAATATGCGAAGGTAAGGCAGCAACACATAAATGTGAAGGTAAGGCAACAACGCATAAAGCGAAGGTAAGGCAGCAACACATAAATGTGAAGGTAAGGCAGCAACACATAAATGTGAAGGTAAGGCAACAACGCATAAAGCGAAGGTAAGGCAGCAACACATAAATGTGAAGGTAAGGCAACAACGCATAAAGCGAAGGTAAGGCAGCAACACATAAATGTGAAGGTAAGGCAGCAACGCATAAAGCGAAGGTAAGGCAGCAACACATAAATGTGAAGGTAAGGCAGCAACACATAAATGTGAAGGTAAGGCAGCAACACATAAATGTGAAGGTAAGGCAGCAACACATAAATGTGAAGGTAAGGCAGCAACACATAAATGTGAAGGTAAGGCAGCAACGCATATAAATATGCGAAGGTAAGGCAGCAACACATAAATGTGAAGGTAAGGCAGCAACACATAAATGTGAAGGTAAGGCAGCAACACATAAATGTGAAGGTAAGGCAGCAACACATAAATGTGAAGGTAAGGCAGCAACGCATATAAATATGCGAAGGTAAGGCAGCAACACATAAATGTGAAGGTAAGGCAACAACGCATAAAGCGAAGGTAAGGCAGCAACACATAAATGTGAAGGTAAGGCAGCAACACATAAATGTGAAGGTAAGGCAACAACGCATAAAGCGAAGGTAAGGCAGCAACACATAAATGTGAAGGTAAGGCAACAACGCATAAAGCGAAGGTAAGGCAGCAACACATAAATGTGAAGGTAAGGCAGCAACGCATAAAGCGAAGGTAAGGCAGCAACACATAAATGTGAAGGTAAGGCAGCAACACATAAATGTGAAGGTAAGGCAGCAACACATAAATGTGAAGGTAAGGCAGCAACGCATATAAATATGCGAAGGTAAGGCAGCAACACATAAATGTGAAGGTAAGGCAGCAACACATAAATGTGAAGGTAAGGCAGCAACGCATAAAGCGAAGGTAAGGCAGCAACACATAAATGTGAAGGTAAGGCAACAACGCATAAAGCGAAGGTAAGGCAGCAACGCATAAAGCGAAGGAATCTCCGAAAAGATAAATGAAGAAGGCTGACGCAAAATGAACCGAAGATTAACCAAAAAATTTATCCGGTTGCTTGGGCTTAAGTGAAAACCAAAAAAGGAACGCTTAAAGATTCGCTTTTTGCTGCCAGAGAGAGAAAGAAAAACCTTTACGCGCACCTTTTTGGCTTGAATTACAAAAAAAAATATAAATATTCTAACATAAATTTAGCTTTGACAAAAAACAAAGGCAAACTTTAATTTGGCTGAAATAGCTAGGTAGCTTATAAAGTGGAAAAAGAAGGTGGTAATAATTTATTTTTACTTTATTATCAATTTTTATTACTCAACTAGAGGTTAAGCGGGTCTTCGGCCCGCCAGCAAATGTTTCTTTTTCAAAATATTTTTATTAATTAAAGTTTACAACGCGCAGTTCTTAGTAAAATAAGATACTAATACATGCTACTATATCATGGACATTTCTGTGCATTTTACTCTACAAAAGTCCTTAAAACTCATCCTAAAATATCCCAAACCATTTCAATAGCATTCTCATCAATTTTATTTTATTAAATTAGATCCTTCCCGAGATAATAACTCCATGGATCATTTTCCTGATATTAGCTCCTTAATGCTTCCTTAAAATAAAACCCCGACTTATCATTATTTCATTTCTATGAAATGAGAATGCAAAACCATTTTTTGCTTTTTCATTCTTTTTTTCCTTTCTTTTTGCTTGATGATTTAAGGTCAGAATGGAGAAATTTTCAAAGGAAATATTGTTATTATAAAAAGGAATATTGATGGTGAATTCAAAAATATTTAAAAGATGGTGATAATACGACGGATCTTTAATTTATCCATTGTTTCATACACCTGGAAAATTTGATTTTTATGAATTTACCAAAAGAAAGATCCAAACAAACCAAATTTACAAAAAAAATGAGTAAACAAGAATATACGCTTATAAATATCATGTAAGAGATGAAAAGGCGAATGGCTTATTGCATTATGGTGGAATGCTTTTCTTACAACATTTATTTCAAAGGCAAAAACAGAAAAAGATCGATTAAATTATTTGAGATTTAACCAAGACAAAATCAATACCGCTAATTACTTACTGATTTGCATTAAGAATTAAATAAAAAAGCATGAAAGGATGACAAATTACCAGGAAGTATTTATGGTTTACCAAGTTCATTTTATGGAAGATCAATGGTTTATTAGAGCGGATAGATTTAGAGAGAAGTGCATCTTCAAAAAAATTGAAAATTGTGTTATTACCCAACAAATATTTTTCTGCGTCCTTTGACTTATAACTGGACGAATAAGTTTTTTGAAATTAAATTATTCTCTTTTTATTTTTTTTACATTCGTGGCCTTCTTTTGTTGCTTAAAGTGCATAGGTTTTCAGCAAAAGATGCTAAATTGCTGTAGCTTGCTAGTTTGTTACAATTTATTCGTACCCATTAAAACACCACTTTCATTGTGATTTTGGAAAGAAACTACGGGATTATTATCCAAAAGATTGCCTAATTGTCCTGATGTGGATGGAGCTAACCGATAGTCTTTTGTGTGCAACATATTTAAAACCATTTGGTATTTCATAAATCACCAATATCGTCATCAGCGCTGTTATTTTCTTTTTTCTTTTCATCATTGAATTGGAGTTCATAAAAGAATTTCAATGGACTTTCTTCCATGGCTCTTCGTTCATCGGGCGTGAAATTATTGATGAGTTTGAGTTATTTTTGAAATTTTGGGCCTTCAAGTTCATCAATTTTGTTTAAAACATAATATCCTACAGCTTCAAAAAATCTTTGGGAATAAAGAAAGTCATCTTAAAAAGTATAAAATTTAAATTCCGCATCGGTGAAAGAACCAAAAAATAAATTTAGTAAATTTTTGATCCTTGGGTGATGAAACAAATTCAAAATGATTATGTGGTTCAAGAAATTTTTTAAGTTGTTTTGGATTCATTTCAACATCTATGTTTTCTTTTTTATCCGTATGTTACGTAACATTTTTAAGGATGGAGCAATAATATCGCGTGGATTAACTTCAATGGTAAAATCAGGGATAGCAATGGAGTGAAGAATAATTTTTGTCGCTTCGGATGGAAGAATATCAGCAGCAGTTGTTTGAGTGGCTATTAAAGCAGATAAACATTGGAGAAGTTGAGCAAATAAAAATGCGAAAAAGGATATAAATGACATTGAAATAAATTTTAATAATGAAAAGAGTTGTTGTTATTCTGGCATGTCATACTTATTTTCCAATGCTTGCTTTGTGGATAACAACGGACTCCGTTAATTTATTTTTGATTATAAGGCATATTAGAATAACTTATTTGGCTACTAATTTCTATGAAATAAACATAAACTAAAAGCACCAAAAACGCAAGCATCAAATCCTAAAAATAGTCGTTTTGAAATAAAGCTCAATCCATTATGATGGTGTTTCGAAGGTGAAATAATAAGGGACATAATCGTGATGCATCCAACGGGTATGTAATACTTTGACAAACAGCAATGAAAAAGAAACGTCCAGAAGCATAAATATAATTTCCACTACTTCCACATGATTTGATTGAATGTAGTTGGGATGGTGAACCTAATGAACTTCCAAATGTGAAGAAACTGTTGAAATTTTAGAAAGTTTAATTACATCCTTTCCAATTCATTAAAAACCGTTGATTGATTTATTACTAATGGATGATTGGGTTTTACCACCACCAAGTCAAGAATATTTAATTCAAACATATCTTGCATTTGGGAACGATGCTAACTAGCAAAAGAAGCTCCAACCATTACTTCCAGCAAAGCCATTATTCCAGCAACTATCTCCAAGAACTAGTGAGTTTTTTCTTTTTTAAGTGGAAGTTATAAAGATTTTAATTTATTACAAACATTAATGTACTTTAAAATTAATTTTTGTCAACGAATTGGACTACATCGCCCTGCAGTTAACACTTTCCATAGTCAACCTATTCCAGTGCTTCGACCTCCAGCATTACAAATATTTCCAAGATTTAGTATGTCTTTCCTTGTTTAAGAAGTACTTATATAAACCTAGTATTTGTTACTTTAAATATGTGACATTTGTAATAAAAATATAAATAAAATTTGAATAAAAATCAGTTGAAAAGCTAAAAAAATAAAATATCGCGAACTTGCACAATTTTTTTACGGTCTCGACGCGAAAACAAACATCGCGACTTCGCGACGTCGCGAACTTTCACAAAAGCCAGAAAAAAATGCAAAAAGAGAGGTCCTACCCGGAATCGAACCGGGGTTACTGGATTCAAAGTCCAATGTGATAACCGCTACACTATAGGACCGACGAACAACAGCTCTCTAAATATATAAATAAAAAATAGAAAAGAAAAATGGGTAAACATTTTTTTGAATCGCAAAAAAATGCAACCAATTGGTCAGTCGATTGAATTGGGATGCATAGCAAAAAAAAAAAAAAGAGACAAGAAAAGGGAATAAAATAAAAGAAGAGCTCTTTTTGCATTTTCACTTTTTAGTTAGTTACTTTGGTATAAAAAATCCAACTTTTAACTTTTTTATTTGGTTGAAAAATAGTGGAGAATTCAAAACAAACAAATTAAATGATAGATGGCTTTTTATTTTATTTTTGAATTTGATTTTGACTATTGTGAATATTTGTAGTTAGTTACCTGAATGCCATCAACCTCTTTTGTGGTCATATCTTCTTTAAAAACATTTGCTTTATGGATCAATCTCGATTTGGCGGAAAGTGTAAACGGAAAGTGTGACGACATTCATGAAAATAAAAAATGAAATTTAGCAAAAAACAAAAAGCAATAAGTCATTATTGTGATTGACTTCACTAATTTTGATATTGCTTTTCTCACATTCATATTTATGCATTAAAAAATAGAAAAAGATATAGGGCCCACCCGGAGTTGAACCAGGGACCGATCGGACTGCAGCCGATTGCTCTGCCACTGAGCTATAGACCCGATAAATGTGGAGAAACTAAAATGGATTTTATAATGGACAAACATTAAAAGTGTATGTCCACTTGTTGTTGGTTAGTGAAACTCTCAGAAAAAAAAAGGAAAAGAAAGAAAACAGTCCACGCGACAAAATTAAAAAAAGTGATGTCTCTTTCTTTTTTACGTCATTTCTTTTTGTTGTGAGTTACACATTTTAACGTTTTTTGTTCAAAAAAATTCTTTTTTTTGTTCGTAACAAAATCTGCTTGAAAATTTAATATTAAAATTGCAAAAATAAAGTGAGACTTTTTTTTAATTACAAAATGATTCGGAGACAATTGGCTTTGGATTTTATAAAGTCAACGAAAAGATGATAATGAAATTATTAATTTGTTTGTTTTATGTAAATATAAAAAACAGCTAAAGAAGTTTTTTGAAAAAGAAGAAAGTTATGGAGTTGTTTATTCTTGGATTTCTAATACGGATGAGTTCCTTATTCCAATTCGATTTATCATTTCCGGATATGAAATTTTTAAGATTGTTTTAAAATGTAAAAAATAAATGATTTCTCATTGAAATAATTTTGAGTCATTGAAGTTTTGGAAAAAGGAAAAAGCCTACAATAACGGTAAATTTATTTAAAAAAATATAAAAAGGATTTTTCCTGGAGATATAGGGAATCGAACCCCAGACTTCTCGCATGCAAAGCGAGCGCTCTACCCCTGAGCTATATCCCCATGCTTTTTGCTGGGAAGAAATGAGGACACAAAACATTTCTCTCATGCATGCCTTTTTTTGTTTAGACGCGGTCGCGGTCAGCGACAGTGTGAACATTCTCTTTGCATGAGTTATTTACTTTTATTTGCTCTCATTCTTAAAGCTTATTTCCCACCAAATTTCTGTTAAAAAATTTAGTTTTTTTAAACAAAATATTTCTTTAAAAAGCGGGCAAAAATATGTGGAAAGACTTTTTTGTTTTGAACTTTAGCAAAAATTTAAAAATTAACAAATTCGAGCATTATTTTTGCTCATTAATAACTTAAAATAAATGCAAAAAGGAGAGGTCCTACCCGGAATCGAACCGGGGTTACTGGATTCAAAGTCCAATGTGATAACCGCTACACTATAGGACCGGACAATCGTGTGCTTTTTTAAATAAAGAATAAACTTTCGATAACATCGATTGGTCATCTTCATCATTCATAGCGAGAAGAACATTCATTCATCAACAATTGCATTGATGAACGAACAACTCTTTTCACAACAAAAGAAAATTGCTTTTTGTTAGAGCAAAAAAAGTAACTAACAAAATACAATTGAAAAAAAAAATGAAAGGTAAAACAGTTTGCTTTGAATGCTTTGTGTTTGTTATTTTACTTTAAAAAAACTTTTTTATTTATTTCGTTGTTGCAAAAAAAATCAAGAAATTGCCAAATAATTTTTTGCTTTTCACGTTTTCTTTTAAATTTTAAAATTTTTCTCTCGCTTGAATTTATAAATATCCTTCTCCGTCATAAAAACGAGAAATATGAAAAAAAAGGATAATTTTTGTTCTTCGAGAAATAGAGAAATAGAAATGAAAACCAGTGGATCATCATCAAAATTTGTGGAAAGAGAAAGATAAAGATGGAAGAATTTTGACAACAGCGGTTATGAGTGACCCAAAAATGCGCTCCAAAGTGAATTGAAATGATAACCGGTCGTATTTGAATAATAAAATTATCGAAGAATTTTCTTTGTTCCAAATTATTAAAAATGAAAAGAAACAATGAAATATGCAAAGAAAGAAGAAAAAAGTTTTCTCCTAAAAAAATTTTTCCGCCTTTTTTTTACCCATTTAAAAGTCGGCGTGAAATCAGTGAAAATATCGCAGAAATCTTCTCCATTTTTGCTGTGGAAATCATGGAGAGCCCCTACAATAAATTTAAATCCTGTGAGGATGAAGATACTCCAGCACATAAGGAAGCTCGAAAATATGCTTTCTGTGCCATCATTGCTTCCGTTGCTGTGATGTCTATGGCAGTTGTAGTCATTCCATGGGCTTTCGTTTCCCTCCATGGCGTCAACTCAGAAGTCACCGCTGAATCTGATTTCTGCAAAGTTCGAGTTCGTGATATGTGGTTTGAAATGTATAACATCCAAAAAAGCGGACAAGCCGCTCAAATCCGTCAAAAACGTGGATGGCTTTTCGGTCAATGGGTTCCAGAAAGTGGAAAGAGCGAATATGGAGCTCCAGGAAATGAAGTAAGAAAATTAATTTTAGCAACAAAAAAAATTAACTATAAAATATTTGTTTTTTAGCCCAACTACAATCCACCTGCCCCTGCACCATCCAACAATGGATATGGCCCAGTTGTCAATGCTGAACCTAACCCAGTTTGTACATGCCGTCAAGGACCTCCCGGACCTGCTGGTGAACCTGGAGATGATGGTAAACATGGCAAAGATGGAGATGGTGGATTGGATGGTAAAGATGGACAAGATGGTGAAATCACTCCCGCTGGTGAAGCTAGCGAACCATGGTTTGTTAATTTAATTTTATTTTATTTCTTTGGAGTTAACGTTTCATTTTTTAGCCTCGTCTGCCCAATGGGACCACCTGGCTTACCCGGTAAACAAGGACCTAAAGGTCCACCCGGTCCTCGAGGATCGCATGGTCTTCATGGAATTGATGGACGTCGTGGTGAACCCGGTATGCAAGGACCCGCTGGTGCTTCAGGTCAATCAGGCAAAGAAGGAGAACGTGGAGCTCCTGGTGAAAATGGAAAAGTTATTCAACGTGATGGTCCACGTGGCCCACGAGGACCTACTGGTCCACCCGGACCTAAAGGAGTTCCCGGATGTGCTGGCAAACCAGGTGGCACTAAACCCGGTCCACCTGGACCTCCCGGAGATGAAGGCAAACCTGGAAGACCTGGACGTAAAGGACCTCCTGGCCCAATTGGTCCAGTTGGCAGCCAAGGCCCACAAGGAAGCTGCGATTGTCCTCCTCCTCGTACTCCTCCTGGATATTAAACATATCCATAATTTAATGATTGCTTTTCTGTGTTTGTTTTAAAATTTAAAATATTGTGCAATCTGAATTTTTGTAACAAATAAAAAAGTTTATTTTAATTTTACAAATCGCTAAAACAAAAAAGCTGATTATAATTTACAAATAAGTTTATCAATTTGTTTAAAAAAATCCATAATAGTTTTACTTTTATTTTCTCTTCAAGTTTTTCTGTTTTTTAGGACTATCTAAAAAAGACGTTCACATGTCAGATTTCTTTTTGTATATATAAATTTTTTTAACAAAATAAAATTGTGATTCACGACTTTCATTTTGTCCATGTCAGACATTTTGCCGATTATCATGAATCTAGACATTTCAATTTCTTATATGTACATACTCCTGCAAAAGCTTTGTGTCTAGCTAATAATACATTCTTTCATAATTTTTTTTATTGTACTTACGTTTTCAATCATTATTCATAGACACAATAGCTGTAGGTATAAATTTATAAACAGCATCGATGAATTTTCCATTTTATTGATTCGCCACTTCATTTTTTTTACAAAATGAAAGTGTTCATGTATGCTGCATTCATCGAATTATCAATCTATGTTTTTCTTTTTTATTGATAGTGCATTGCTTTAGGTAATATTTTGTAAGTAAAACATATTACCATTGCAATCCACTCATAATAAAATAGTTAGTATGTATTAATTTAGTAACGTTTTATAACCTTAGCAAAAAATTAATTTCAGACGAAAAAGTTAAAGTAATTAGCAAAAAAATATTTAACCTCCGACGACAAAAGGAAAAATGGCTTAATTTTAAAGTAGACGATTGAAAACTAAAAAAAACGTGATTCAACTTTTTTTTCATCACAACTTTTCTATTATTACTTTGCTTCTAAAAATTGAATCATTAGCTCAATCAAGCTTAAAAATTGGCAGAAATAATTTTTTTGTAGCATGAGTTTAGTTTTTCTTCTTCTTCTTATGAGTCGAACGAACGCATTACTCAAAACTTCGTTGATTCATAAATTTTTATAAAAAGCTTTTTTTCATGAATTTTATTTTTCTCTTTAAAATTTTATAATAAAAGCCATGCTGCTTTTCGATAACAAAAAATTAAGGTAATTTAATGTCCGATTGCATGCTCTCGTCCTCAATTCTTCTATTTAGATATATGGGCATTTTTATGAACGTTGACGTATATAAAATAAAATAAAAAAGAAGTGTTTCCGTTTAAAATTTTCTTTTCTTTCTTTTTTTTTGTTAAACTTTCATTCAAAATTTTTTGAGTTTATCAGTTTCAATTTTTTTTTCGAACACAGTAATAGAATTCAAGTCTTATTTGCCGTATGATATTTTTTTTAAACATTCGAAACGGACAGAGTAAGATTACCTGATTTCATGTAAATCAACCTTGTTTTAAGCCACCAAATAACTTTAAAATTGCTCTTGTATTAGAAAATTATCGAAAATTTTATAAACTTCTGCAAAAGCTTTGATCGACGATATTAAATTTCATTTTTTCATCCTTATGTTAAAAAGCTAAACAAAAGATACGTTTTTGTTCCAGCTATAGCCCAGTGGTAGAGCGTGGGAGATGGAGTTATCGTGAGCACCGAGAACTTCACGTAAGGT
This sequence comes from Panagrolaimus kolymaensis, assembly GCA_028622995.1. Taxonomy (NCBI): domain Eukaryota; kingdom Metazoa; phylum Nematoda; class Chromadorea; order Rhabditida; family Panagrolaimidae; genus Panagrolaimus; species Panagrolaimus kolymaensis. The sequence continues at coordinate 2,996,513 of JAJQJQ010000006.1, forward strand.
CCCAAAGTCGCCGGTTCGAATCCGGCTGGCTGGATATCTTTTTCAATTTTTTAGTTTTTTTTTCTTCTCAATAATAACCATTGAATGTTTTATGCGTGATTTCAAATATTGTTTCACCAATTAAAAAAAACTCCCGTCATACAAACTAACTTTAAAACCCTACAATTCTTTTAATAAAATTTTTTAATTTCTATTGTTTCTTATTCATATGTCGCTTGAATGAAAAATAACGCTATGTTTATTTTTTTAATAACCGCTAATAATTTTTTTTCATTCTTTGTTTACTTCGATTCAAAATTCTGAAAACTTTCAATAGAGGAGGTTAATAAATATTCCATGACATCAATTTTTTTTAAACTAAACCAAATTTTAACATACGAAAAACATTTGTTAGTTTCTATTTTTAAAATTTAATTTAAAAAAATAGTTAATTATTTGATTTAAAAAAATGAAGCGTTGGCGTTCGCTTTCTTTTACTTCCTTTAAAAATTTTAGTTTTTAAAAAAGCCAATCATTTTTTATGTCATATGTTTTTAAGGTTTATCAAACCCAATGAATGACTTCTTCCAATTCCTCTCTTCAATTTTTATTTGGCTTCTATTTTTATTATTTCCTGAATAATTAATTAAAATTGAAACCTTAGAAGAAAAATAAAAAATTTAAAGAAACAACAAAAAATAAATATTTGAAGATATGTTTGTTGTTTGCCATCTCTAAATACAATCCTTTTACTTCATACCCGAAAAAAAGTCCAAAAGTCATTCATTTATTTTTCTTTTTCATCGTGGCAAAGAAATTTTAATATTATAATTTTTCTTTGTAAAGAACAGAGAAAACGGAAATAGAGTTTAGTAAATGCAATAATGTTTCGTCTTTTTAAAATTAAGACTCTACGTTTAAAATATTTTTTGCTGCTAAAAGTGCACTTTTTTTTAAACAAAGATTTAGGATTTTCTATAAAAAGATTGAATGGGAGCCTAAATTATTTTATTTTAAAATTTAGCAACATCATTTCTAGAGCTACAGTAATTTAATTTTAAAGACATCTTCGTGCCTACAAACATTAATAAAAAAATTTTTTTGGTGATTCAGAATCAGATTTTATCCACGTCGTCGTTTTTTTTCATGTACGCAACAAAGATAATGGCTTCATTTTTTTTAATTATCAACACAAATTGTTGTTGACAAAATTTTAAATGGACTTACACTTTTATGATTTTTGTTTGATGAGTAATTATTTTTAATCTCCTCGACGAGAATGTTCAGACTTTTTTTAAAGCCAAAATTAAACTAACTTATTACTGGCCTACCTTTTTTATTATTATATCTTTTCAGTTTTACATTCATTAGTCACAATTAAAAAAAGAAGGTTTCTTTCATTATTCAAAAAAAAGATTAGCTAACGAAGAGAATCTCACACCGCCATCGACGGCTATCATTGTCATCCAAATATTAATCTTTTCCTCACTCTATTATCTAAAATCACGAGAGTAGGTAATAATTATAAAAAAAACTATTTTAGAAAACTCCCTTAAAAGTGCAATCATTCCTTTTATAAAATTAAAAAAGTAAATAATTATATTTTTGAAATAAAAATTGAAGAAATTTTCTGTTTTTAGTTTCTTGTGTTTTACTTATTTATAATTTTCTCATGAACGTTTTTGGAAAATTTTTCATTAATTATTATTTCCTTTATTTATTTTTTATGGAAAAACAAGTTTTGCAGTTTTTTTTGAAATTTGTTTTCAAAGAACATTTTTTTACGAACTTATAAAAAATATACTGTAAAAGAAATTTATAAATTTTTGGTATTTTAAAGTCGTAAAAATAAGGTCATTTTCTTGGATTTTAAAAACTTAATTTAAATTTCACCTGAAAAATTATGACGGATTTTGTAGTACCAATATACCGCATTTTCACCCATAAACATGGGTGGGCCCATGCTTGGTACGCAGCCATTATAATTTATAATGTCATCATAACATTTAGAATTTGTAACACCTGTTTGCTGAAGGAAAAAATCTTATTTTAAGAAATTTATATATTAATACGCGTACTTTTGACTTTAATACAAAGTCCTATTACAAAAACATAAATTTTTTTAAATGATTCTGATTATTTTTTTATATCCAAAAGATTAATTTAAAAATAGTTCTATAAATGTATGTGTTTCATGTTAAAAAAAATTTCTCACACCTGTTTTCTCCTCTTTTTTATTTTCAAAGCATATTTAATTTTGATATTTAAGAAATATTAAGTTTCGAAAAAAATTTTGCTTACAAATAATCGTGCTTATTTGTATCCTTGGAAGTTTGAAGGGAAAACAAAACAAAAGTGCAACAAACTTCTTCCAAAAAACATTCTCTTTTCTTTGTTTTCTATTTTACTTGTCGTCATTTTTTGGTCGCAACTCAAAGTACCATAAAAAATACCTTTTAAAACCCAAAATATTCTTATTATTATTTTTTTGCTTTTATTCAAGCGAGTAAGAAAAACATTTTTAGACAAAAGCATTTTTTTAAAGGGCCAAAAATTATATGCTTTTGTTTCAACATTTTTTCTTAGTATTGTTTATGGGAAAATAAAATATTAGAATATTTTCTTTTGGAGTTTTTTTTCAAACAAAAAAGTGTTGTTGTTGTGATGATTTTTTTTATTTGATAATTTAATTATTCTTTGAACTTTTCTTTTACTTTTAGGTTTTTGCAAAGAAAGAAAAATTGCAGAAGCCAAATTTTTTTAGGTAAACTTATTTTGATGATTTTCGCTAAAAGCTTCTTTGTTCGAAAAAAAAAACAAATTTTCTCCGTGCCATTTGGTGTTTTGCTGAAAGAAAGTTTTTGAATGAAAAATATTTTTTTTCATAGAAAAAATAAAATAAGCGTAGCTTCCGCTATCTTTTTTTATTCTTTGTTGTTATCCTGAGAAAACGATAATTTGTTTTTCGTTTTTTTTCTTTGAAAAAATAAAATATTGCTTGGTGAAAGAAAGTTTTTTAGTTGCGTAAATTGGCGAACAATAGGGAAGCAATTTGCCTCAAAAATAATCATAAGTAGAGAAGGAGGCATATTTCCGTTGCATTTCATATATCGCTTTTTTTTGAAAGAAAGAAAAAACTATTTTGAAAGTAAATAATAATAATGTCATCGGCAGCTTTTTTAAGAACTTTTTATTGAAAGTTTGTTTTACAGTTAGAATTTGGGACAGCGGAAACTCAGAGCTTTAAAAAAAATTTTGACCTTTTTTTCTTATGTGGCATTTGCTTGCGTAATATTATTTCTTTACTTTTTCTTCATTTTTTTTTTAAATCACCTGGTAATATAGTAGACAGACATGCTTTAATATTTAACTATTTTACTATTTGAGCAATAGTGTAATTCACCTATCGACATCCATGTCCTTTTAGTAAAATTTTTTATGAGAAAATTAAAAAAAAATTTACGTCTTATTGAATGAATGACTAGGTCATTGGAAAAATAAAAAACTACTTTAACGTAGTTGAAGAGGAAAAAAATGTTTTAGCTGACGAGAGTGGGATTCGAACCCACGCCTCCGAAGAGACTGGTGCCTTAAACCAGCGCCTTAGACCGCTCGGCCATCTCGCCTGAAATCAGCAGTCGAGATAGATAAAAACATATTTTTGAAAAAAAGGCATACCTTTGGTTGCTTATTTTTCTTTCTCATCGATCTCTGTAGCTTTAAAACCTTTGCGAGAGAAGAAAAAAGGTTTATAAGTGCAAGGATTATGTTAATTATATTTATGTGAGCATAACTTTAATCTGTTTAAAATCATGCGTTTTTCTTTGTATCATTATTTTTTTTAACCGTTTAGCCTTTCCTCCATATCGGCCAGCAATGAACTTTTAAGAATGTTATACTTTCATTGAAAGACGACATCACAAATAATATTGTTGCTAAATATAAAACATTTCTTAAAAAATGGATTCGTATCTTTTTTTCTAATAATTTCCTTTTCCGTTTCGTTGTTTTTTGCGGGTGTCATTTGCACAAGATTGTCATTTTTTAAAAATAATACATATCCAAATAAAAAATATCTTGGGATGAGAGAGCCTGAATAATTAAAAGAAAGTCTAATCATAAAAAAAATTACTTCCTTTCTCTCAAAAAATAAATAAAAATGAGGATGCCTTTCATTAACGTCAAAAATAACCCAAACCATGATAGTTCGATGACGACGAAGATGTGTTTTCATTTTCTTTTTTTTACTAAAAAACTTTCTGACATTTTCATATCATTCTTAAATATTTTTGAACATAAATTAAAATTTAGATTCTTTTTTTAAGTTTAAAAAACGATCACTCAATCTGAAGCATTTTCTGCTGCCTATTTTTTTGATGACGAGTTGGATGGAATTTTTTTAAAAGCGCTCTTTATTAAATTTTATGCATATTCAATCATGAGCTTCTTTTGTGTTAGTTTCTTAGTGCAAAAGAAAGAAAGAAAAGTAGTTTCCTAAATGATCGAGTAAATGAAAAATTCAGCTATTTTGGGCCAAAGTTTTTATTTCTAATTTCCAAAAATTTTTGAGCCCTGTGACAAAAGTTTTGCTATCTGTGAACCTTATTTTAAATAAACGAAAACAAAACTTTTTTCCTTAATACCTAACTCCTATTCTACCTTTTTTAAAATCATTACAGAATTTTTTTTCTAAAAAAAAATTTATATCCATCATTTTGTATTTGCTTCTTGGTGATGCCCTTTAAAAAAATTTTCCTCCCATATTTACCTGTTTTTTATTTCTTTAACCTAATTTGTACTGAATTGTTAAAACGCTAACCTTAACCTTTTAAATGCAAAGAAAAAAAATTAACAAATAATATTTAACTTTTGTGCCATTCTACCACCTTTTTTATTATTTTCTATCACGTCTTTTTAACCAACCAAAGATTGGTTTTTTAGAAAAAATGTGAAAGGCAAGAAAATTAGAAGCAAAAACGTTGTAGGTTTTATTGGAAAAACAATTTTTACACATTGAAAATATCCATGTTTTTTTTCTTGGTAACTTATTTTATGGCATCATTTTTTTTCTTCAGATATTGTATAAAAAAAACACTATTTTTGGAGATGGCTTTCTTGTACTTTTGCTTATTTTTTTACGTTGTTTTCTTTTTAGTTTTCCCCCTAAAATTCAAAAAAAAGAATGAACGCAAAATTTTTTTTTAAAGAATGGCATTATTTAATTTCCGGTGATCATAAATATATTTACTTTGTGTCGTCCTTTTCGTCGACGTCAGCAAACTTTAGAGAAGGCTCAGAGATGAAAACTAATGAGAGAGACAAGGATGAAGTTCTCATTTTCCCATAAATTGACAACGGTTCTCAAACGCTTCCGTTTTAATTAGAATATATTAAATTTTTAAAGAGAGATTTAGATAAAAAAAAATTAATTGCAGCAAAAGAGTAGTTTTTTATTTCCAAATTTTTATAAAATTTTTAACATTTCAAGCTTTTGCAATTCTTTAAGATTTTGATTTCTTCTTAGAATAATAATAATTTTATTTTGTTTTTAAACTTTTATCTTTTTTCTTTTTTATTGGAATTTTGAAACGTTCATTCAAGAATTTTTTATTCAATGAAAATTTAAATTTATTTAAAAAACTATGAAAAATGAAGCCAATCTTCTACCTTTTTCTCGTAAAAAAGTAAACGAGGCGACCACATCGTCTGCTGCTTTTAAAAATGAGGAACGAACTTGAGCGTTTTTTGATTTTCTAACATTTTTTGTTTTGTTTTAAAAGTCCAACGACAAATTTTTTTTTGTTTCTTCAAAAACATATAATTTTGAAGCTTTGTTTGACGCTTTGCGTGGTTTTTTAAAACATTAAAAAAATTGAACGAATGAAGAAAAAAGCAGTAATTATAAAATATGTATGTATTTTTAGAAGAAAAAATAACCGTGGGTTTTTATTTTTTTTGTTTTACAAAGTTCTTGATATTTCTTTTTTGTGTGTTGACACTTTTAATTGTTTCCATGTAATAACTTTAACTCCATTTCTAACTAAAATGGAAGATAATGAGTCTATTAAAGTTAAAAATTTAAAAAGAAATTGGAAGAGAGAGGAAATAAATTAATAAGAAGTAATGCTTATTGTAGCCTACCTTTGTCATTGCACTTGATAAGCTTATTTGCCCTTGGCTTCCTTTTGTGAATGTGTTTTGGCACGTATAATTTTTTTTCAATCTTATCTTAGTATATTTTTTTGAATTCAACTTTTCTGTTATGTATCCTTTAATTTAAAGAAAAAAGTGACACTTTCTACTTCGGTTTATTTTCACCTTTAAAGAAAAATTTTTTATTAACTACCGTACCTACCTTCTATGTTTCTGAAACATTCACCTCGTGGTTCCTCAAAAAACTTTTTATAAATATTTAAATGTCTGAGTAATTTTCATTTTCTTTAATTTTAAAATTAGTTAGTTAGTCTATAAAAATAAAATAAAAAACAGCTGCAAAAGAATTTTTTTGATAATTTTTTTAAAGAATGTTTCACACTCAAAAGTTTTTTATTTTCTTTACTTCAAAGAAAAAACGCGTAAATATATTTTTTTATTTTTTGTTTGGTTGGTTTGGAAAAAGAAAAGACCATAAATTAAACTATTAATACCAATTTTATTTTCACTCTTTTGAATATAATTCTTTAAAAAATAAAAAAATTAACAGATTTTCTTGGAAACAAGCACCAAATTTTTATGCAAAAGTTATTTATTAGTATTTGGTAAACATATTTTTTTATATCTTTAATGCTTGGCATAAATTTTCTTTTATAAAATTAAGCCAAAACCAAATGCTTTTTTTTTGCAAATACATATTAGTTCAGAGAGTGAGAAAGATGGGAGATGGAAAAAACAACTTTTTTCTTTTTATTATACATATCTTTGCTTGTTTTTTGCTTTCATTTTTCTTTCTTTTTTTAAATTACGTTTTTTTCTTTTTCTTTGAAATTGGAATGTTTGAATTGAAATCTCTAAGGGCGTTTTTTCATTGTTTAGTTTTATGGGTTTTATAACTTTAGAATGTTTGTTTTAGTTTTTTTTTTTTGATGAGACATATCTTCATGGTGGATCTCTGAGTTTGAATTTAAATTTGGTTGTGACGATTCTTGGAAAATCTTTGAATTAAATGGAATTGTGATGTAAGAGGGAGAAAACGAAATGTGCAGAATCCACATTGTTAGTTTAACCTTTTCGTCGACTACATAAACGCTGCCAATTTTAGTCACAGCGGTAAAATTAATTTAAATATATCCTCTTTTAAATAACCTCACACAGGAAATAACAATGAAACAATAAAAATTCGCCTTTCTCTGTTTTCCATTCTTCTTCACAAAAAACACTATAATCTCTATTTAAAAAAATAAATTAACTATCATAAATCTTATTTCGTTGAAGAAATTTTTATGTAAAGCTTCTTCTTCTTCCTCATACAGTAATCTCTCTCTCTCTCGAAAAAAAACAACGTTCCAAATTTTTTATCCTTTTTGACCTTTAAAAACTTCAAGTATCTTTTTTCCTTTTCCTAATTAATTTTTATATAATACATTTTCAATTAAGGAACAACTAATTTATTTATTATTTACGGAAGAAAAAAGCTCGAAAAAAAGGTTTTTGAAATTTCTTTTGAGAAAGTAGAGTAGCCTTTTCCACTTTACTTTACTTTTTTTGATGGTGGATTGTGGCGGTCATAAGCTTTAATATTAATAATAACATCATATATTATTTTGATTTATTATAATAATAATTATTATTCAAAGCTGCCATAAAACATGTGTTTTTCCGTTCTCTTTCTCTCTCTCAAATTTAAAAAACAAACATGAAGTTAAAAATTTTTTGAAATGCTTATTATGTAAACACTCACTATTTTTTTTTTTGATTCACACTCATTCATATTTTGTTTTTAATTTTTTTTTCTGGCGTCAACGAAAAAGAGATTTAGCCACTTTTTTTTTATTCAAGGAAGTTCAAATAAGCTTCCCCTCAAGTCATAGATAAGATTTTTTTTGTTAAATGATGACTTTTGTTCAATCATATTTTTTTACGTTATTTTTTTGGGAAGAAAAAACAATGGAGTTTTTTTTCGGGTTGAGGCGAAATTTCTTCGTGCTTTTACTTTACTCTTTTTGAAATATTCTAAGAAGTGCAATTATGATAATTAACTAATTTATTTTTACTGCAAAAAAATATGAAAGCTTCATTGAACTCCCACCAAATAAAAATTGGTCATCACACAAAACTCAAATTTTTGGTTAGGTTAACAGACACGTGAGAGGTTGCCATTATTTATTTTTTTACCAAAAATTTAGGGAATTTCCTTTGGGATTTTAGAATTTCTGTTTTGAACTTTTGGGAAATACCCTTCCAATATTTTTTTTAAGTTCAAGATGTTGATGGGTTTTTGAACTTGTGACTTTTTGCATATACGCTGTTTCTGAATAAGTTGGTTTTTAAAAAAAGTTATTAAACTTTGAAACTTTAGATTAAAAGAAAAATAGAGATAGAAAAAATTATGGTTTTACAGAGAGATAAAAAAAAAGTAAGCCTAATTAAAACTTTCCGTAAACATAGATGATGAATGCGAGGATTTCAAAGAAGTAGGCGATAAAATTAAATCCGCTAACTTTATTTTAATTTTTAAGCGTTTTCTTATATGTGTTTTGATCCACTAAAATACAATTTTCTTAGAAACCTTTTCCACTTTAAGCAGCTTTATTCCATTGAGGTGCTTTTGCACCATAGTCCGTCATTCCATTCGACGACTACATGAACCCAAAAAAGCTTGTACACTTGTCCTTTATCCTTATTTTTTATAATTCTACCGAAGCCATTTTCTGCATGATTTATAGTATTTCTGATGACAACGTATGTTGTTCGTTATTACTATAACAACTTTTAACTTCCATGTGCTTTTCCCCAATGGGGCTTTGTGGATACCTGCCAACCAATCCCAATATTTTCATAAAAATATATTGAGACAACAAAGAAGATGAAGAAGTCTCCATGGAATTTTTTTTGTTATGCCTTTGTTTAATCTCCTCTTTTTTATTTCATTTGAATTGAGTCATATTTTTTTTTAAATAACTGTCAGAGTTCTTCTTTTTTCTTTTTTTCAAAGTCCACGTCTCATCAAATTTCGCGTTGTCGTCGTCGCGTCGCTTCGTGGTTTTTTTATTTATAAAAATCGTTTATGTTTTTTTTACGTGAACGTTGTTGTTTCGATGAACTTGAAAAAAAATAAGTTTCAAATTTCTTTTCTTTTTTTGTTGATAATTCTTGATTCTATTCATTTTTTTTGTTTACAGAAACTCTTCAGGAATAATCAAACGATCACATCATAATCATGTCTATTGAAAATCTAATATCAACTCCACCAGAAATATTATTTATATCTCCTCTATCTTCAAATATTACCCTTCATTCTTCTTCATCAGAATCAGTAGAAATGACAAAAATGCCTGAAAGAGCTCTTTCACCTTTTGCAATGCGAATGTCCCTATATGTAATTTGTATTGGTGGCATCGTACTAAATATTGCAGTATTTTGTAAAAGAAAATTTAGAACGTAAGTAGTTGACGAGTAAAAAGTATTTTAAAATCGTAAAATTTCGATTTTAGTAAACGACAAAGTTATACGACTCGAGTTTCATTACAACTTTTATGCTTTATGGCTGTTGCAGATACCATTAGTTTGGCATCATTGTTATTAGTTCTTTGCACCCAATATTTGGGAATAGAAAATGAATTTAAAATGGCTATGATTTGTAAAGTAAGCAAACAATTTTTTTTAAAATATAAAAATGGATTAAATTTTCATTTTTTTTAGATTGATTTATTTTTTATTCATACCGCATCAGCTTTTTCCATTTGGTGTTGGTTAGTACTTTCTGCCGTGCGATATGTGGCCCTTTACAAGCCATATGCCCATCTTCGATTAAATAAAGAACCGGTGTTAGCCGTTGTTTTTATTGCAATTATGTGTGGAATATTTGAGTCATGGATTCTTTATGATGCAACATTCCTCTCCGAATTTCGAATGTGTGGTGAAAAACTTTCAGAGGAATGGGAAAAGCGTTTTCAAATTGCAGAAATTTCATGGTCATATTTTTTTCCATTAATTATTATTACGATATTAGATATAAAAGTGTTATGTTGTCATTCGATATGGTTTCAAGATTTATCTTTAACAACAAAATCCTTTGATTATACTTCGTCAAATAGCAATAAAAGCTTTAAAAGAAAAATTACGATGGATGAATGCATAGCTGAAAATAATTCTTCTTCATCTCCAAAAGTTTCATTAACAAATATAAATATGCCTTCAACAGCTGTAAAATATTCATATGATTATGGTAATATTATTTCATCACCCCAAAATTCTTCTCCAACAGTATTTAATTTTGAAAAAGAAAAAATCTCAGCAAAGATTTCACTTTCAAGTTTACGAAGTCCAACATTATTTTCATTTTCTTCCCTCACTCAAAATAACAACAACAGCCCTATAAAATATTTTTCCTCTAATTCCATGTCCCGGCAAAAATCTAAAAAGCGTCAAAGACAAATGAAAATTCTTCGTCGATGTCTTTGCATCACGTTACTTGATTTGGGTATGAACCTTCCAAACTACCTTCTTCGACTTTATCTCAATCTTATTCCCGCTGAAGATCATCCAAATCCAGATAATTTTTGGTTTGGAATGTTTGAAGATATTTCACAATTACTTTATTTTGCTCAGGTTTGTTGTTTATTTTTTGCATCAAATAAAAAATCTCTCTAATCCTTTGCTCATTTTTTTAGTTTTCTCTAAACGCATTCTACCTTATTTGCATCATTTATGATACACCAAAACCCAAACGTTCAATTTATCAAAATACCACCACATCACGATCTTCACGTTATTACTAAATATTTTTGCGGCTGAATTTTAATATACAAAACATTAAAAACCAAAGGATGCTTGCTTCTTTTTCATCAGAAATTTCAAAGAAGCAAAGAAAAAAAATTAAATAATTACGGGTTAAAATAAATTCTTCTATCATTTTTTAGAAGTACAAAGATTTATGTTTTGAAATTTTATTTACAAAATTTGTTGTTTCTTTGTCCAAATAAAAATAATTATCTTTTTGATTCAAGCTTCACTATTTTGATAAACTTTTGCATCAGATTTTTTTGCGACATGGAAGAAAGAGTCTTTTGTTAAAACATTGTTGAAAGTCAATAAGATAGATGTATTACAAAACTTGCATTACCAACTATTACAGAAGTTGCTTGAAAGGTTTTAATGGAGTTTTTAATTCCACTATGGCTAAAGGCAAAAAAAAAGTAAATGGAGCTCACCACTAACATTTAATTGTGTTTCAATTAATTGCATTTGTTATTAAAGACAATGTAAATAAGGTTTATGCAACAATAAAAAAAATTGAAAAAAATGTTTTAGCTGACGACAGTGGGATTCGAACCCACGCCTCCGAAAAGACTGGTGCCTTAAACCAGCGCCTTAGACCGCTCGGCCATGTCGCCATGTGGTTAGTACTTGAACAAAGCATATTTATAAGGACAAGCAAGAAACATAGTTCCAGCAACAAAAAAAAATGCGATCACCAAGTAAAAAAGGACAGCTGCAGCTGTCGAAAACAAAAGTTAAAAGTGCTTCCCTCGATGCGTCCTTGTTTTGTTACTTTAAAATCCAGTATATTGTTCCTTCATTTAACTTCGAGATTTTTCATTAGAAAGTAAAAGTAAAAAAATCCATGTATTAATTTTCTAATTATTGTCCAAGCATTTTCCGCGCTCATTCAGAATAAAATTTCTAATAAAGATTCTTTGGAAAACTAACAAACTCCATTCGATTCTCATATACAATTTCTTTTGACGCTTTAGAAGAAAAAAATCAAAATGGCAAGAATAAATAATTTATTTTAAAAAATTAACAACAAAAACTAAACAGTTTAAAACTAAAAGCAAAATTGTAATTTATATTTTTCAAACAAAGAAAATTGTTTTGATAAGTAAAAAAGATATATTATAAAAGATTTGGATGTGAAGAATGGCAATAACAACTCCAGCTAACATTTTTTGAACTTTTAGTAAATCTTTAAATTTCAATTTTTAAAAAATATATAACTCTATGAAAATATATTTACACACGAGAGATTTATTTAATCATAAGCAGCCATGGATGGACTACTTGCAACAACTTGAGTGTGAATCATTTGAAGTTCATCCAAAATTGATTTTAAATGACTATCTAATAAACTGCTAAGGGCTGAATTGCTGGCTTGTGGAGCAGCCATAATATATATAACAAATGGTGGACGAGCGAATATAACCATTTGTTGACCTTCATAATAAAAAGTCCAAAATTTCATTGGTCCAAGATTTAGTTTACTTGATTGATCCAATGCTGTGACATATGAACTTGTTAAAGTTGCAATGTTTCTAACTATTTCACCTAAAAATTAATTAATATAAAGAAATTTGAGAAACTGAAAAGCAAAAAAAACTACCTTCTTTAATAACAGGAACTCCATCTTGATCGGTTATTAAAATGGAATGAATATCTTGATTGGTATTAAGGATTCGCTTTAATGCTTGCTTAATATTGATACCCATTTTTTGTGAAATTTTTGATAAAGGAAATTATAGGAAGCAGATGAGTAAGAAATATGGCAAAGAAAAGTGTGGAATGTTTTGATGGTTGTTGTTGTGAAGAAGGAGAAGAAAAAAAATGCTGAACTTTTCAATACCACGAGTTTGCTGCTATTTTGTTTGTCGGGGAAAGCCAATAAGTAACATCCAAATAAAAAAATTTAAAAATGAAGGCAAAAGCAAATTATTTTTTCTTTGGTTAAAAATTCAATCCTTTTTTCAACCAATGTTTTTGCTTTTTTTTGTTTTTTAGAATTTAACGTGTGATTTTCAACAAAATTTCAGCCATTCGATGATTCATCAAAGCAGCAAATAAATACATACACATTTGTTTAAAAGCTCGAGCAATATAAAAAACGCAATTAATTCTTTGTTGAACGAACACGTATTATTTGCTTTTTCAGTGAAAAGAGAGGCGACAAACGACATCATTTTTTGTTTATAAAGTACCAAACTATTCAAAATAGTTACATTTTACTCAAATAAAAAGAGTTAAATAGTTGAGAAAAAATTCTTTTGATTTGACGTAAAAAAAATCCCTCTGTTTGTTGTTGATTGAAATAAGGAAGTTTGAGCCTTTTGACTTTCGAAGTCTAGTTTTCCGTTTATTATTGTTTAACAGACTCGATACGGCAGCCATAAAATTGCTGAATAAATAATTTGTTTTTGATTGAATTGAATTTTATGAGTAAATATTTTCCGACAAATTTTTATTATCTGTTTTTATTTTGTTGCTATTTTGACTCCATTTTTAGCGACACCTTTCCCTTTAAAAGTGTTCAAAAAAAGCATTTTATTTTTCATTCACCATACTCACGACTTCGTCGGGAAGGTGAATACGTGAATTTTTGATCTTTCTTATGTGTATCCGTGTTTATTGAACGCGTTGATCTGTCCTTTTTTGAATTGGAAGCAACTTTTTATTGATACGCTCCATTTTTAGATTTATAAAAATGACCAAAATCTTATTTTCATTTGCTATCTTTGTTGCAATTCTTGGCCTTTCAAGTGCCTGTCGATGTATTTCCCCAACTCAACAAACTGCATTTTGTAGAGCTCAATGGAGTAAGTATCTTTCCCATCATCTGGTAAATTTGATTTAACGGTTAATGTGCTTCAGTTTCACGTGCTCGAATTGTGTCTAAACAATCTCTTAGTTCCTCTGTAGAGTACACTGTTAATCATATGGAAGTCTTCAAAGTTTGTTAATGTTCACCAATAACGGTTAAACAAATTATTGGTGTTTTAGAACCACACTTCGATGCTTCCAAATAAAGTCTTTACACCTAATTCAAGTGCGGCATGTGGTCAAACAAATTTGGAAGTTGGAAAAGATTATTTACTTGCAGGTGTGTCACTTCCAGAAAAAAATAAACCTTAAATAAAGCCATATTTATTTTAGGTACAACAAACACTGGAACTATGGCTCTTCAACTTTCAACATGTCTTTACATGCCATCAAATGATTTCCAACCTTCTGGTATTCAATCATGGAATCAAGTACCAGCTGATTTACAACTCAAACTTCGCCAAAAAGATTTCAAACCTTGTCCCATTGCTTAACTTTAATTTATATTTCCATGTAAATTGTATATAAAGTTTCGATTTACAATTTCTAATTACAACAGTTATTTTACATTAACAAAAAAGGATTAAGCAATTTTATTCAATCATACATATACATACTATTACAATTACAATAAACCAAAAGATTCAAACAGCAGATGCTGGAGTAGCAGCATTTTTAGGAGCTGAATTAAGTTCAACAAGAGCCCAATCATCAGGAACACGTGGAAGAAGAAGATTAAATTTGGTATAAGCTCGAGTTAATGGAGCATTGGTGAGTGTTGTAGCAAATATTTTCTTTCCAATAATATTAATTTGTTTTTGAGTTGTTGGAATTGGAGCGAAACCATTTGGAAATAATAAATTTTCAGCAACCACACGAATTCGACGTCCAGCAAAATCATTTGGATCTCGATGCCAGTTTTCTGCAGGTGTAATCACAAGTGTAACTTCCGTTGATGATTTAGGTTCAATAACTCCATATGAATTTGAAAAAAGCATTACAGCACGATCACGTCCACGTAAACGAAATAATACGCGTTCATTATCACGATTGAAAAGTTTGATTATAGCAATTTGAGGTCGGCGATATCCATCAGATCCATCAAAAATTGTCCATCTAAAAAATAAAATAAAAAGTTAGAGTTAAAACAAAAATCACTTACTTTGGTGATGGAAGAAGTTCAAATTCAGGTGTTCGTCCAATGTATGATTCTTTTTCGATTAACCCGGTTAAAGATGCTCCTGAAACAGAACCTGATGATGATGGCGATGAAACTAGAGCTCCCGGCATTTGATTTTTGATGCAGAAAAGATACAAAAGATTGGAAAAGAAAAAGAAAAAAATTTGAATACAAAAATGCAAAGAAAAATTAGCATAAAACAATTTAAAACCTTGTGAAAAGTAAATCACTTTTTTTAAACAAATAAACTGATATTCAACTACAATCAAAAGGCTTTGTCGATCGATGACCACTAAATTTCTCAGAAATTAAGAAAAGTTATTTTTTGAAGCTTTTCCACCACAAGCAAAAAATGTCAAATAAAAAACTCATATATGGAAAAGAAGTAAACCAATCTGGTAAAAATATTCTTTGAAGAAATTTTTATTTTGTTTTTGCAAAACTCATTAAAGGAACAAGACTATTTGATGCCTTTTTCAAAATTTCGTTTTACGGGTCATAGAAGTTCATTTCGCCAACCGCCAATTTGAATTTACGTGTCATTAAAAAAATTACACGTTAAATTCAAACACGCGCTTGGCATTCGCAACTTCTATGACCCGTAAACGAAATTTCAAAAAGGCATCAAATAGTCTTGTTCCTTTAATGGTGAATTTTTTCTTTTACTTGAGTTTCGTTAATTAAAGCTCAAAAATTGAAAATATAAAGTTTTTTATAAGTAACAAGAAATGTCTTAATCTTTGCATATTAAAAACTTTATCTCTAGTCTGTTTGATGAACTTCAAAAAACAATTGTCAAATGCCTGCCAAGATTGGATAAAACTAAATTAGACCAAAGAAATTTTTTTAATGATGAATTGAATCTTCTAAAAAAAAGGTTCCATGCTTCTTTCTTTCATTTTCATTTGTCTTTAAACTTCAAGTTTTTTATTTTTTTAAACTTTAATTACGGATGATGATATTCTTGGAAAACTATGTCAAATCATTCATCATTGAAAACTTTCACTATTTTTTCTTCTTCTCGGGTGTAAAGTCATTACATCACTTTCCTTTTCTAATCAAAATAGGATTAAAAGGATCAATCCATTTTTCTTCTTTTTCAAAAAGTGAAATTATCTCTGTTTATTTTATCTGTTTTAAAAAAATATGCTAAAGTTAAGTATTTTTGTATTAGTTTTAAATTATATTGATTATGGCTACGGTAATGATGGATAAAGATAAAAGTGTTTTGTTTTTTGATCCATGAAACTTTTTTAGGTCAATATCGTAATCGTCCAAGAGGTTTAGGATTATTACAATTACCCACGGGAATGACGGATGAAAGATCAGGGCCATTCTTTCCTAATTTATATATAGCTGGTGATAAATCCGGTACTCGTCCCCAAACTGTTCCAGATATGCATTTACCTGGTCAAACTGCAATATTTACTGGAAGGTAAAATCTGAGAGTCTAACTAAAATATGAAAATATTCATTTTGCAGAAGTGCATTCAATCCTTTCACTCAAGCTGTTTCAGCAGTATACACCGAAGATTTGGTTGATTCATGGGGTGCTGGATTTGCGGTTAATGTAAGCTTCCATAACACTTTTTGAGGCATTAAGTTAGCTCCAGTTTTTTATGCAATGTTTAGGGTGTAAATAATTACAATTTAAAAGTTCGTAAAAACTTTGATGAATATGCTGATGCTCCAATGGGGCGCAATGATGGTGGACATCAGCCTTTTCTCACTGGTTTATCCGTGGGTGCTGAATATGATTTAAGCAAAATTCGTGAAGTCTCCGGTCATATGGATCTTCCCATTCCTGGTGTAAATGAACTTTTTGATTTGGATGGACGTTTTATGGTTAAAGGCGGTGGTAATGGTATTGCCAATGGCTTCCTTGATTTCCCGCTAACCCTTTCTGATCCTCATGAACGATTCCCTGCAGTATTTAAATATTTGAATTTCATGGCGGATCGACATATGCATTATGGTCATGTCGTTCCCAATGTTAATTTATTCTTGGTTGATAAAGATAAAATTATGGAGCGACTTTCTCGAAATAGACTTAATCCTACTATGATTGGATGAAAACTTAAAATGAATAATAAATTTTTGTAATAATAATTTTATTAATTTTTTAAAAATAAATGTTGCCATAACTGAAACTAAAAATACGAAATTGACAGATTTTAAATCATCAAATTTTTCGAAGATGAATGCAAGTTTTTTTTCTTTTAAAACCAAATTCACTAGACGGAAGAGACATATGGTGAATAACATTTCCCTTTTTTCCTTGTCTTTTTAATTTTAGATTTTTACCACTTTCCTTTTTCTTCTGCGCAACAATGAAAAGGAAAAAAAACGTAGATGTGTATTTTGTGTTTTGAAATTAGATTTTTCTTTCAAAAAATTTCTTTTGAAATTGTCTTTGAAGAATGGCGGTGAACGATCGCCGCAATCTTTCAAAAAAAAAAGGTTGTGTAAAGATTATTCAAAACTTTTTGAATTACTACCTAATATTTTTATATTAATGTATCGCAAAGTTTAGAAAAATGGAACAACACTAAACTTATCAAAAAATTCTAAAGTTAAAAATTGTGATTTACATCTGGAAACAAATGGCTTTCTCGATTCTTCGGAATGGGTAATTCCATGGATTTTTGAGACTTTCGTAATGTTTTGGGTGTTTCAAAAACTTCATGACCATTAACTGGATTTCCATTAACCTTGCTTGGAGCTGAAATAAAATAAAAATCAAAAAGGTTGGTTTTAATTAAGAAAGTTTTAGACAGAATTGATAAAACCTTACAATAATTTTTTTCCATTTCTTCTATTTTATTTACCAAACATGAATCATATAAATTATGCTTAGGAGATAGTGTTTTTTCGCACATATCGTTTTGTGCAATCAACCATTCATTTTCAGCATCTCTTTGAGAAATTTTTTTTTGAAGCTTGATAATTTCTTGGCGATCATAGTAACGGGCATCGCATTCACGTGTTAATTGATTTTGCTGAAAATGAGCAAAATATTTGGCTCTAAAATTTTTTGAACGACCCGAAAATCTTTATGGTTTATTTTTGATACCTTTCAAAGAAAATAAAATTGAAAATATGCTTTTACGCTAACAAAAAAAAAACTAACCAATTCCACATTACTTTTTTTTAAAATAAAATTTTCTTTTTTAAGTGAATCGATTTGAGCGCGAAGATTTTCCTTGTCAACAACATCCTAAAAAACACACGCTTCCTTTTCTCATTAGAATTAATAATCTATGACTCACTTCGAAATTGGTGGTTTGAGTTGTTCGAAATTGATTAGCAAGAATGGGGTTTTGATAAAACATAATTAAGGTTTGTAGAAGTAAGAATAAGTTCCATACACACTAACATAAAAATAGTCGTCTTGGAGCACAAGCTCGGCTTTTATAATTTTATAACTGAAAAAAATAATAATAGAGAGGCCTGCATTAAACACTAACTCAAAAACATCTTCAAAATCATCTCCGTTTAAATTAAGCAGCGCCTTTGATTATATTTTATAAGTCAGAGATGAGTAAAATTATGGCTTCAAAAATGCGTAATCAAGTAAAGACCTAACAAAAAAATCAAACCGTTCGTGAGAGAGAGAAAAAAATTACGCGGTATAATGTTTAAAAAAAACGATGATTTTTTGAAAATTCATTAAGCGTCAAAGAATTTAACTATGTAGAAGAAAAAAACGAAAAGCAGAAAAGATGTTTTTGAATGAGATTCAAATGTAAAAACAAAAAGGGATTTCTTTAAAAAATGAAAATGCCCATACGGAGATGTGGTCCAAAGGAAAAAAAAGCAAGAAAATAAAAAAACTCAAAAAGGATATGTTGGTTAGAGAAGTGTTTTTTCATTTATGTAAGCGGCAATCTTTGATCTTTAAAAAACCATAACCTTCGTTGTTGTAGAATGAGTCCATTATGTTATGTGATTCAAGACTTCATATGTTGAAAAAGAAAAAAAGAGAGAATGAATACGTGAATCATCATAAGATATATCGATTATTGATTTACGAAATTCCTTAAAGAGCAAAAAAATTTCAAGAGAAGAAAGACACAGGTCTGAAATAAAAAGAAAAAAAAGTCTTTGACTTTATTTTTTGCTTAAAACTATCTTGTTGAAAGAATTGATTGAAAAGCGAAAACCAAAACAAAAAATAAAATTGAATTAAAGATTAATTTGATGATTAACGAAAAATAATAAATGGAATTATTGAAATTGTGATGCATCATTTTTTTCTTAGCATAAATGTATCATCTACCTGATTACTCAAGTTTTTCAGGATAAAATTTGTTTCAAAAACTCATAGGTACACAAGTGCAAACACGTTAGGGATCTTTGATGAGAAAATTGTCGCATTTTATGCAAAAAAAACTTTGGCGAATCGTTTCATTTTCTCTGGGAAAAATAGTTTCTTTCATTTTCACTTTTTTTTGTTGCTGCAAAAACGAGTTGCTTTTGGTCTTCTTCATTCATCAAATCAAAACAATCAACTGCTGCTTCTAAAAAATGGTTGGCTCAAATTTTTCCTAAATATAAAAACAACTAATGATTTTTATTTTATAGAATGATGAAGACGCAAAAAGCAAAAAAGAGGCTGATGGAAAACAATCAAAATGGCATAAGTTGCGGCAACAATGTAAGTCATTTACTTTGATAGTTTTAAGAAACCTTGCATAATCTCTCACATTTTTAGACTCTTCAACGCCAGATAATGCTACAAGTCAACGCTCAAAACATGGTTCAAAATGTATGTTTTTCTTTTAGAGCTAACTTCGAAGTTCGAACCTAAGATGTGTACTTTCAAACAACTATGATTTCGTTTACTTTTTTAGATTCTTCTACACCAGATAATGGTGCAAGTCAACGCTCAAAACATGGTTCAAAAAGTAAGCCTTTATTAAACGAACAACTTTCTAAGTTTAAATGCACATATTTCTTCAGAAAAGCACAGGCATGTTGAGGAATCATCTGGTTTAAATCTTCCAAAAACTGATATCACTGTGGAGGCTAGTGTACGTTCATCTCGTCCTGTGAAAACTGCACGTTCAACTCGTCAAAAACATGGAAATGATATATGCCCATCTGAAGCTCTACAAACCTCCACTCGAACAATCCAAAGTCGAAGAGAAAGAAAACATGCAAAAAATGAACCAAAGAGTGTGATAGTTGAAAAAACTAATGATGAAGAAGAAATAGATGTCGATCTCCATCTTTCAAAACAAATATGTACTGAAACGTTTGGATATGGTGCTAATTTTCCTGATTCATTGTTTGAAGAACCAAAAATCGTCGAATGCAAAGTTGATCCACCAATGAAAGTTGTAAGTTTATCTTTCAGAATTGTGAATCAATTGTAAAATCTACAAGTATCAAGGCTATTACTTGAAGTGTTGGATGAGAGAAAACGACTATTTATTAACATGATGTTTTCATTTTTTAGCCCATGTTGAAAGTTTCAAAACATATGATCATATATGAAGTACCTCAAGAATTTTCAACTCAAGTAGAAATTGGTGATATTTTGTACAAATTCAACGATCTTCAATTAAAAAATCGCGATGAATACATCAAAGAACTTACAATGGTCGCTAGAAATCCTGAAAGTCAAACATTTACATTTACAATTTTGCGTGCAATAAGGAACAAACCAATTCCAAAGCTTGAACTTTCAGATGTTTTTTCGAGATTAGATAGTCCTCAAGGATATGAAATTATACCAATGCATTTCGATTACCTATCGGCTCTCTTGATTGTGGCACCAAAAATGGTTCTTGGAATGACGATCAAAGCATACAATGGAAAAGTTTATGTTTCACGAATAGAAAATAAACAATCTTCAATCGCGTACAAATCCTTACTTGTTGGTGATGCAATTTTGGCTATAGAAAACCAAGCTGTAAGTGGTGTGAAAGAAACTGATGATTTACTATGTAATCATTTTGCTAAAATAAAATTTGTAAGTTATTTATGTGAGCTTAAAAATCATTCCTTTCATTTTTTCCCTTTTTTAGGTTCGTTTGATTATCGAAAGGCCTAAAACTCCTGCAGGTCAAAAACATGTTAAACTTGCTCTAAATGTTGAAAGAACATATGAAATCAATCCAAGAATGAATGAAGACATTATTGAAATATGTGAACAGCAAATATCTTTTATGGGAGCTCATCAGGATTTAAAGCCACCTCACAGAATACTAGTTCGTAATCAGTAAGTTTTTCTTTAACTTTAAAAAAGTTTTTATAATCAAATTTCAGTAATTCTCCTCGTGCATCAAATTCTCGCGTCGATGTTGCTCGTGAATCAATGGAAATTCCAATTACAACGGATGTTAACAATATAACTTTATTGGCTTCAACTCCACCTATACCAACTGTACCTCCAGGAACAACAGGAAGTTTTGATCCACTTGGAAAAAGAGCTGTAAAAGAACGTGGAAGAAAATCAAAATAATCATCACATTTGTCAAATATTTTTTTGTATGTATCTTTTATTGTAAATTTTAATAAAGATTAATTTTGAAAAAATAAATGGTGTAGCTTATATTTATTTTCTTGCTTTTTTCAAAAACATTTTTCATGATTATGATGTGATACCAAATTAAGTATGTGATAAAGCAATGAACGTGGCTTTGGAACATCTTTTAGCTTACTATATTTTTAAGAGAAGAAATTTTTGATTGAAGAGTTTTGTCCCAAAATATTTAATATTATAATCACAAATAAGAAGAAACATAACGTTTATTAGAAGAAGTTGTTTTTGTTGATAAATAAATTTACTTTGTAAAAATCAAAGCTTCTAAGCGTTAGCCTAAAAGGTTGGGAAAAAAATGCTTCGTTTATGCAAATATTTTTTTTGGCGATGCGTTTCATTTTCATTGCAAAGTTAGTTTCTTTCATTTTCACTTTTTTTGTTGCTGCAAAAATTTGTTGTCTTCTTCATTCATCAAATCAAAATAATCAACAGCTGCTTCGAAAAAATGGTTGGCTTAAATTTTTCCTAAACGTTACAACAACTAATGATTTTTATTTTATAGGATGATGAAGATGTAAAAATGGTAAAAAGTCCTAAAAATGCTAAAAGGCGCATTGCTATGAGTCCACGAGGTAAGATTTTTCTTTGATTATTTTTGACGCATTCTGATCGAATTTTTTTAGCTGCTTCATCACCTGCGAATGGAAGTCAACGCTCAAAACGTGGTAATTCAAAAGAAAAGGTCAATCAAAAGAAAAGTGAGTATTTTTTGTTATTTGAAAACTATTATTTTTCAAAAAGGAGTAAAATATTAAATGCCAATATTTTAGTTAAATCAAAGAATCGCAAAACTGATGAAGACACCGCGGATAGCAAGCGTTCATCTCGTAAACTTCGAAATAAAAAATCCACAGAATTTTTCCAAGCGTCTACCAAAATAATCAAAAGAAATGCCGAATGCGTTGATAAGCAATCAAGTCGAGATGGATCAGAAAAGAACGAATCAACGGTATCAAAAGATAAGAAAATTCTTGGCGGACAAACAGCTGCTAGTTCTCCAAATCCAAAACAAATATGTTCTGAAACGTTTGGATATGGTGCTGATTTTCCTGATTCATTCTTCGATGAACCAAAGATTTTTGAATTCAAAATTGAACCACCAATGAAAGTTGTAAGTTTATCTTACAAGATTTTGGGTGAACGATAAAAACTGTTACAAATAAATACACTCCATTCTTGGGTTAATAGAGAGAAAGATGAATGTTTACTCATGTTATGCTTTTATGTATATACTTATTATCATTTTTCAGCCTGTGCTAATGGTTTCTAAAACTTTGATCATTTATGAAGTACCTGAAGATCTTTCATCGCAAATAGAAATCGGTGATATTTTATTCAAATTCAATCACTTTCAATTAGGAAATCGAAGAGAATACACGAAACAACTTTCATTTGCACTCAAACATCCTGAAATTCAAACGCTAGCATTTACAATATTGCGACCAATAAGAAATAAACCGATTCCAGAACTTGAACTTCCTGGTGTATTTTCAAAATTGGAAAGTCCTCAAGGATATGAAATTTTACCTGATCATTATGATTATCTTTTGGCTCTCTTGATCATTTCACCTAAATGTCTCCTTGGAATGACAATCAAAGCATACAATGGGAAAGTTTATGTTTCAGCAATCGAGAATAGTGTAATTTCAATCGCATACAAGTCATTGCTCGTTGGTGATGCTATTCTGGCTATAGAAAATAAAGCTGTAAGTGGCGTGAAAGAAACTGATGATTTACTGAGTGATCTTTTTGCTGACAAAAAATATGTAATCTTTTTTAAATCTTAATTGAACCATCGTGAAAGTTTAACCATTTATTTTGTTTTTAGGTTCGTTTGATTATTGAAAGAGCTAAAACTCCTGTGGGTCTTGAATATGTTAAGCTTGCTTTAAATGCAGAAAAAACTATTGAAATCAATCCAAGAATGGCTGAAGATATTATTGAAATATGCGAACAACAAATATCTTTTATGGAAACTGATCCTCATTTGAAACCTTCTAACAAAATACTTGCTCGTAATCTGTTAGTTTTTTCTTTACATGAACTCTCTTCATAAATTGCATTTTTAGCATTCCTCATCGTCCACCAAATTCTCATGTAAACGTCGCTCCTGAATCGGTCGAACTTCCAATCTCAACGGATGTTAACAACTTAACTTTCTTAGCACCAACTCCAAAAATACCAACTATGCCTGCAGGAACAATCGGAAGTTTTAATCCATTTGAAAAAGCAAAACATCTCTTGCAAGGACCTCGAAGAAAAACAAAATAATCACATTTGTCAAATGTATTTTTTTTATCGCTAATTGTAAATTTCAATAAATAATGATTTTAAACTATTTTGAACGTGTAAATATTTTTATTAGGTTACAAAATCTAATATTAACAATTTCTTTTATGTTCTTTAGTATTTTACTTTCTCTCTATAAAACCATTAACGCGTCATCATACTGTATGAATTCTAATGATCGTAAAATTTTCGCTCAATACAAGACTGGCAGCTATGTTTGGTGAAAAATTTAACTTCATAAATTTTGAAATACTGAAAATGTTCAATTACGATATTTCCTCTGTAAATTTTTTTCCTCGGGAATTTTAATTCATATTGTGAAGTTTAAAGCTATGTAAACAAATTATGATATAATATGTATGAAATTTAAGGTGATTTTAGCTTACATCAAATGTTAACTAAAATATTAATACATCTTTTAAAAGCAATTTACTCTCATCGCTTCTTTCCATGTGGCAAGCAGTGAAAAGGAATAATATTGTACTAAAGCATCAGCGAAAAATTACTTTTTCTAGTTGTGGATTTGCTTTGTTACTCTTACGTTTTTTTTATAAAAATAATATCAACTCAAGCTCCAAATAAGTGTTAGATAGATTTTAGCATTTTCAAGAAAAAATTCAAAATAATAAAAATTAGCATACATAAAAATGTTTCACTTTTCAAAATTTTTCCTCAATCATTCATTCATGAAACTGGCAAACAACTAAACGAAAAAGTTGCTTTCCTTTCACTAATTTGACCACTTTCTGAGATTGATATTTTTGTGTTAATTGATTTATATTCAAAAAGAACTTCTCTGATCTATCAACAATTATGACTACCAAATCTTCACGTTCTAATCGATGTAAGTTTAGTTTTTTCTTTTATTCTTTTGACGTTGTTAAATAATTCAATGATATTTCAGCTTCAATGAGGAAGGAACGAGAACAAAAAACTCAATCATGTGAAAAATCAACAAAATCAAAGAGAAGTTCTAAAAGAAGTGTTGTCGCTCCAACTCAACGATCTCAAAATTCTGTTAAAACTCAACTAACTCAAAAGACAACTCTTGGACCTCCAGATGAAGATAAATTTGATAAAATGAAACGTGAAGCAATCAAAATCCAACGTACTCAAATTACTCAACTAACTGCAGCTAAAGTGGTAAGAGCTTTTGGGATTATGCTGCTATTTATGAATGATCGGTTTACAATATGCTTCACTCAACTACTAACCTTCTTTTTTTTTTTTAGTCCAAACGTGAAATCGGCTTTGATAAAACTCAATGGGAATTAACTAAATGGGCTGATGAAGCTGCAAAACCAACTGATCTTGAACCTGGTAAAGGTGATGGCCCTGGTCCACTTGGTATTGCTCCACCTAAAGAAGTTTCTGTTACACAAGTACCAGGTGAAAATCGTCAAGAAGAAGGTGAAAAGGGTGATTATCTCAAAGCAATGCCAATACTTTCAACAATTTTGAATGGAATCGAATTTCTTCTTGCTCTCGTCATTATAATCCTCTGTATCGTCGCACTTGTTGAAGAAACAACTATGGGAGGTATCTTCGTCTGTGGCAATGCTGGTCTATGTTTAATTTCTATTGGATTCGTTGCTTTTTGGCAAATTAGACATAGTGATGTTGCTGTTGAAGAAACAAAACAAGGAACAAAATATTATTATGTCAGAGGATTATACAAGAAATTAGTAAGTTTGTTTTTACTATGATAATGCAATAATTAATCATCTTTCTTCCTTTTCAGTACTTCACTCTTCATTTCGCTCGTATTGTGCTTAATCTCTGCTCCTTTGCCATTTGCTTACATTGTTCAATCTGTACTTATTATGATTGGTGCAAAACAGGATTTCGTCATGATCTCTACATTGTTGCAACGGTTTCAAGTGTATTTTCAATGGTTCCAGCGATAATTCATCTAGTTTATGTCAAAAAAGGGATTTTCGCTATTGTAACTTTTTGTAGAAAGAACTAATAATTTTGTATGTATGTTTATGTATGTGTATGTAATTGCTAACAAATAAAGTGAATTTACTAACAATTTTTTGACATTAAAGAAAGAGCTTTTAAATGATTACTAGCACAAAGGAAATAATTGCTTTAAGATATTCGATTTGAGGTGACTCGATTCCTTTGTTTTTTCTCATATGGTGGTGCAACAACAGGCATTGGCCCTTGAAATACTTGGCCACCAGGATATGCACCGGTTGGATATGGATAATTTGAAGCAATTATGTATGTTGGTCCAGGATATTGTAAAGAAGGTGGTAGTTGAGGTTGAACAGGAGAGGGAAAAGCAAAGGTTGGAGGTTGAGGCGGCGGAGCTGATATAGCTATAGTATTTGCTGGTGGTGAACCAGCATACGAGGGAATGGAATCACCATCGACTTCAACTAATAAAAACTTTGGAATTAATTAAATTAAAAGTGAAAACTCATACCTGTGCGATACACTGGTTGTGGTTGTGGTGGTGGTCCTTGAACAATGTAATACGTTGGCTGTTGTTGTATTCGTTGATGATGTGATGGTGGAGGATAATAAGGAAACATAGGGTAAGGATAATATTGAGCAGACGATGTTGACAAATAAATCACAACAAATAAAAAGACAAAGAAAGCCATGGTTGATTATTGGCGAAAAGAAGCCCATTCTTTCTTGCTTATATGCTTTTATGGAAGTCGTCTATAAATAATCTACCGATTCCACTTACAACTTATTCAAGGACAATGTAACCACTTCAAAATTTTGCATCCAAATGTTCAAGTGGAAATTCACGCAACCAACCAACAGGTTCACAAATTAGTTGGAGATCTTTTAAAATTGTTTCTATTTGTTGATTTTTTTGTAGCCTCCTCCATTCACAATTTATAATTTTTTTTACTTTATTCGTAATTGAGAGACATGAAAAAAGTCAAATACATCATCAAACATAAATGAAATACGAAAAAGCTAATATAAAGAGAAAAGATAAAAAGAAAAATAGTAAATTGAGAGAATTGAAATATAAAATAGTTTTTTTAATTGAAATCACCCGGAGTTGCGCAAAAGTTTGATGAAATTAAACATTAGTCACATCTCCCTAATCATCGGTTGGAGGAGGAGACTCTTGTAAAGTTTTTTTTTAAATAATAAGAATGTTTTTGAAAGCAAATATTTAATTTTATTTTATTGTTGAGCGCATTGAACCTGTGGTCCACCATGTCCTTCGCCAGCCATTTCATCATCACTTCCATCTCCATGATAAGCTTCACGATGACGGCCTCTTTCATATCGGCCCTTTTCATAATCATGCAAAGATACTTCTTCACCTAATGGACGAGCTAGGGGTTTAGTTGGAAGGGCAGCTTCTAATTGCTAAAAACAAGAAGATCATTTTCTTAAAAATTTATATATATGAAAAACAAACTTTATAAAGCTTTTCTTCTTTTAAATAATGGTTTTCCGGAAATTTAACATCAAAGAGAATATATAAGTTGCCATGTTCCATTTGATTTGGAATTGGCATGCCTTCTCCCATAACAGCTCTAATTGAATCAGGTTCAATACATTCACCGGGTTTAGTTTGAATAGCTATTTTACGCCCATCAAGATGATTAATAACTAAAGTATAACCGCATAAAGCTTCAGATAAAGTAATTTTCTTTTGAATGAATAAATCATCCCCTTTTCTTTCAAATGTTGCATGTTCTTTACATTGGATAACCATAACAACATCGCCTGCTTCAACTCCAGGTTCTTGATCGCCTTCACTATGGAAAACAATTTTTTGTCCTTCTCTCATGCCAGGAGTGATATTAACTTCAAGAACTTTTTGCTCTGTAACTGTTTGATTTCCAGAGCAACTGTTGCATTTATCTTTTTCAGATATATTTGAACCCTTTCCATGACAATTTGGGCAAGCTTGAACCGATTGTTGAATCATTCCTGGTCCAACCATTCTTGTTGCCATTACTCTTCCTTTTCCACCACATTTATTACATTGTGATGATGCACCATTTTTACCTCCAGCTCTAAAATAAGGGAATATAAAATCTTTTAGGTTAAATTCAAAGACATACCCATTGCAAGATTTACAAATAATTTTTTTGGTTAACTGCAATTTAGATGTTTTGCCTTTATATAAATCTTCTAATGTAACGTTTAATGGTTGCATGGTGGGTTGGCCTTTTCGTCGACGAGAATGATGTCCTCCTCCACCGCCACCAAACAATCCACCGAAAAGACCACCACCTCGTCCACCACCCAATAAATCGAAGATTTCTTCATCCATTCCACCACCGCCTCCGCCACCTTCTAAACCATCAAGTCCTTGAGCATCATAAATTTCACGCTTTCTTGAATCTGATAAAATTTCATAAGCCGCACTAATTTCTTTAAACTAAAATGAAAAAAGTTTGATATTAAAGAATATATATTTTTTGGTTTGCAAGATTTACCTTATCACCAGCATTGGGATTTTTATCAGGGTGGTGTTCTTTAGCGAGTTTTCTATAAGACTAAAAAGGAAAAATGATTGTTAGAAAAGTCATCAATTTCATAATCCAGGATTTACCTTTTTAATTTCATCGTCGCTTGCATTCGGCGATACATTTAATAAATCATATAGCTTTGTATCGGCTGGACCATCATGTCCACCATGGCCTGGCATGCCAGGAAAACCACCGCCATTCATGAAAAACATTTTTTTTTATATAGGAAGGTTGGTTATCAGTAGTACAAAAAGGCGGAAACCTTTTAAAATCTAAAAATTACTAGGAAATTAGGGAAGTCTCTCAAATATTAAATTATGAATTAATCAAAAAAAATGTGAGCGAGCGCAGCTATCTTCGAATAAGTAAATATTAATAATGAATGAATGGAAAAAGTTTTTTTAAGATTTATAAAAAAGTCTGGCAAAAAATTTTACAATAAACTTTTTTTTTCATCAGACAAAAAGTGTGAGAAAAAAAGAAGTGACAAGGCAAAAGAAAAATAAAGAAAGAAAAAGGGTGAAAGAAGAACAACCAAATGAAATAGTGAGTGCGTTGCTCTCGAAGCTTTTCGAATGTTCTATACCGTAGTTTCTGTTTGCCTTTTAACCATTACTTTTCATATTGATTAATCTAAGAAATCATCAAATTTTTTACATTTTGTATTTAATTGCTATCTGTTTTTTTGTTTTTTATAAAAAAATATTACAAATTTTAAGAATTGATTGGTTAAAAAGCTGATAGATAAACTATGAAATTCTTTAATCGACGAGACATTCATAAAATGAAGAACTCTTCAAACGAATTATATTTTTTCTTTTTTTGGACTACTGCCAAGAGAACACAGAAGATTTCAAACGTTGTTTAACATAGTCTCCTCCTTTAGTGAATGAAGAAGTAAAAGTAAAAGCAAGCAAGTAAAAAAGGAAGGAAAAAAAGCAACACAGGAAACGACAGCTTATTTTTTTTAGTTGATACCACCTTTTCCATATATTTTTTTAAAAGTGGCAAGCTCTCAAATGTGGCACACGTTATAAAATGAATGTGTATCATTTTTTATTTTATTTGAGTGCATGTAATATTTTTTTTTCTTCAACATAGTTGTTCTGCGCAATGTCTTTCCTACTCTTTTTTTTTAAACTTTTTTCGTTGCTTTTAAAAACTTGAAATGTTCAATATGTGTTCTTTGAAACATTATTGACAACAAAAAGAGAGGGCGATAATCAAATGGAAACAAAAAACGTGTGTGCGTTGCGTGTGTGTTTGAGACAAAATATCCATCTATTTATTTATTTTTTTGTTTAGTTGTTTTGTTTTGATTATACTTTTATGTATTTATGTTCAGTGAATCTCTTTTTTTGTTGTCTTTAATACATTATTATGGATTTAGTTTTAAATTATGTAACAGAAAATTGCGTGAAAATGTCATTTCTTCTTCTTTTCTTTTTATTATGGATTTATTTCTCTGTTTCATATTTTTTTTGTCTTCTTTCTTTCACGTGAAAGGATCGAGAAAAAAGAAGAGAGATGATTATTATTTTTAGAAACGCGTTGTTATTTTTTTCTATCAATATAAAAACCATGATTGCATTTCTCCAAAAAAAAGTATTTCAATTCCCTTTAAATTTTTTTAGGGTTTTTTCCTTACCTTTTTTTATGTCCCATGGCTGGCAGCAGCGAAAAACTTCCACCAGGTTAGTTGTTAAAACTTTCCAAATTCTTTACATTTTATTAACTTCCGCAATTTATTTTTTCTAGGAACATTATGCGCTGTATGCGAAGATAACGCCACAGGAAATCATTATAATGGTTCGTTGTTATCTTCCCATTTCCCCCAATAACTACATATGACGTATTATTTTAATATTGAATTTTTTTTTTCAGTCGCTAGTTGCTCAGGTTGTAAAACATTTTTTCGTCGAGCGGTTGTTGTAAGTTCTTTTTGATCTTTAATTTTCTTTTAATTTTTTCCGAGTATTAGTTAACATTAAAATTAATAATTTTTGATACTCCCTTTTTTACGAATGTTTAATTCTAAGTACATATGTATTTCGTTAAACTGTCATTAATGCTTTTTTCTTGCAAGAAACTTTTTTTCGAAATTTAAAATGAGCACTTGCTTTTATGATTTTTTGTAGCCCAATGCAAAAAGCTATATTTTATTCTAATTACTTTTTTTGTTAGGAAAGTGCTATATTTAATGCAAGGAAGCGGTTTCAAAGGCTTAAGGGTTTTTGGATAAGATATGTACTTTAGTGTTGATTAATTCCCTTTTCTTTTTAAACTAAAAATTTGAGTGCAAAAACTACATAAATTTTATTTTTACAAGCTAGAAATTTTTCATAATTTTTACTTTTTTCTTTTTTCTAAAAATACTTAAAAAGTCATAAAAGAAATTAATTCAACATAATTTTTGCGACAACGGAAGCGTTTTATAAATTATTAAAATTAAAAATTTCCTCGAAAACATTCTCCTCTACCTTTTAAAAAAAATATGTTTTTGTTTTTGTTTTCATTTTTATTAAATATTTTAATACATAAAACTAAAAAAATAAGAAAATGATTATAGAATAATCGAACATTCACGTGCATTGGAAATGGAAATTGTGCAGTAAATAAAGATGTAAGATGCGCGTGTCGTCATTGCCGATTTCGAAAATGTTTGAATGCAGGAATGAATAAAAATGCAATACAAAATGATCGAGATCGTATTGGGTATACAAAACGAACGAGAAGAAAAGATAAAAATGAAAAAGATTCTAAAAGTCCTGAAAAGGATTCTTCTCCATTTGTTATTTCATCATTATTAAATGATTCCTTAATGCATCATGAAGATACAAATTCAGATTTTTGTGAAGGTATTTCTCCTTATGGTCAATTAGATGGTCATGATGATTTAAATCTTGATTCACCACAAAATAAAGTAAGTAAAATCTTAGCGGAAGGAAGGAGGGTTTCCAAATATTTATTTAATCTTAGAAAAAATGTGGAGGTTTATAAACCCAAACAAAAAATAATTTACGTAGCAAGGAATTTTTTTTTACTCTAAAAAGATTTAATTTTTAAAATTGGAAGTTAATCCATCATCTGAGTTCTTTGTTATACAAATTATTAGTTATTATAAAAAGCATTTGCCGTGTCAACCTTGGATTTTATAAGATTCTGTGCAGCAGAAAAAAAAGTGAAGGGCGGCAAAATTTATAAATAACGAAACCACATTTTTTAAAAAGATTTTTCGAAATATCTTTTCATTACAAAATAATATTTAATCAGAGAGTTTAGTTTGACTTTATTAATATTCGAAGTCTAAGTAAAATTTTAATTTTTAAACATTCAGTTTGCCAGTCATGAAGCCATGTTGGAAAGGTTGGCTCAACTTGAAAACAATTTCTCACTTTTATTATCTCGTGGCAAAATTGAGCCGTATGCTTCATTGAGTGAAGCTTTAGGAGCTCCATCCAGATTCACACAACCCATTAATGTCAAGGTTTGTTTATATTTAAATTAAATTAAATCCAATCCATATTCATTCTTCCGGCTTTTAGATAACTGATCCAATTGCAACACCAGAAGAAAATAAAGTTCAATGTCAAATGCCATTTTGGCGTTCAAGAATTATTGCATTGTATATTGATTGGGCGAAAACATTTTTTGCATTTCGTAAATTACCTTTTGCTGATCAGGTGAGAAAAAAGATTTTAAAAAATAGGTTCTTGCAAAAATTGAAAACATCTAAAATGACTCAAAACTCCAATGACGCGAATTTCAATTCTTTCAATCACCAGTTTCCTACAAAATTTAAACTATTCTTTAAAACTTCATATCTGGAAACTAAAGCTCAAAAATTAGGTTTAAAAAAAATTGTAGGATTAAAACAAAAATATTTTTATTGTTAAGTACAAACTCAGAATTAAAAATTGCATCAGAAAAACAATAGGAGGATATTTGTTTGCAAGCAAGCAAACAACAGATAAATATTTAAGATAATTGCGAGCTTTTTAAATAAGAAAATTTGAATACTATAAATAGTGTACTTTTTGCGTGAATAGTTCTTTAGTTTAGTCTTTGAAAAAAAAGAAGAATCTCGAAATGATGATATAAGATTTAATTTTTTGAGATGATACAGATTTTAAGATTAAAAATTCTTATGCCTATCTAAAAATTTTTTTATCATACAATTTTCCCATTTACTACTAAAAGCCGTGGTGGCTAAGATTATAATGGATACAACAGGAAATTATCCTCACATTTTTTATGGATAAATTTCAATTGAAGCCTTAAGCTTAAAGCCAAATTTTGCTATAAAACTAAGAGTAAGAAGAAACTAAAATTATAAAAATTAAACAAAAAATGTAGTCTTGGTGGATCAAAAATTTTGACATCTGATGTTTCAAAGAAAAAAGTTTTGAAATACTGCATTGGAAACAAACTTTTTTATAACGAGGAAACTCTGTATTTTTACTTTAAAAAACCATGAATTTTATAATATTTGACAAATCCTCCTTTTAGGTTGCTCTAATAACCAATCATGCAAGTTCATATATGATTATGTGTGAAGCATTTCGAACACCAGAGCATAAAAAAGATGTATCACCGCCAAGTTTTTCAACGCCACCAAAAAAAATAAAGCAAGAAATTATTGAAGATGATCCAGAATCATCCACAAGTTCAGCAGCCAGTTGCAATGTTCAATTACTCCAACAACAACTTCAGCAGCAACAAGCTTGTTTGTCACGATTAAAACAAACTCCACCACCAACAGCTACAAGTCATTCAAGTTATTTCCCCTCTCATATGCATACATTTTTTGATCCTGATTTAATTAAAGAAGGAAATAATTGTTTGCAAACAGGTGTAAGAAGTCTTGTGGATGTTCCACCTGCGGTACATTATCCAACGGTTGGAAGTTTATCGGGTCTTACACCAGTTATGGCTGTAATGATAGATTATGTTATGAAACCATTTAGAAGGTTAAAAATTACAACAACCGAATTTGCTACTTTACAAGCTATAATGTTCTTTGATCCAGGTGAGTTCCTTTATTCTTAGAAAATAAAAAAAGAATTACGTAAAAAGAAGAAAAACTAAAAGTCAAAAAGATAAAATGCAGCTGCAATTGCCAACTTTTTTTTAATTTCAAAATCTTTTCGTTTTGCAATAAATTTTAAAAGAGTTGATTTTACTACGGAAAATCGAGGGAGATGCAAATAAGAAACATTCTTCATATTAAAAAGTTGAAAAAAATATGTATTTTGTTATATCTTTTGGATAGAAAAAAGACGCATCAGCTGGGAATCGAACCCAGGTCTCCTCGGCTCGTCAAGCCTAAGATTCTACCACTAAATTACCGATGCTCTTTAAAATATTCTAATGTAAACATTTTTATAAAATATAAAATTCAGATACTGATGGCCTTGATTCAGCGAGTCAAAGAAACGTAGCAATTGAACAGAAAAAATTTATTACCTCATTATATAAACATATTACAATAAGATATGATCCAACTGAAGCTTCCGAAAGATATGCCGCGATATTATTGAGAATACCAACAATCAGAGTAAGCCATAAAAATCACTTACCATTATTTTTTTAAACATCCATTTTTTAGAAAGTGGCAGCAAAAAAGAATGAATCCCTTCAAATTATTGATATGTTTAATTTATTTTCTCTTAGCAACCTTGTAAAAGAAACAACCCTTGGAATTCGTGGACCTGGGCAAGGAGAAGATTTCAAAATGACGGATTTAACCGAAATTAAAACAGAATATATTTAAATTTATTGTTTTTAATTTTTGATAAGCAAAGAAAAAAATGATTACCAACTAACAACCATCGTGCAGGGAATATTTTATTTTTATTTATAGTCAAGTTTTTATTAATGATTCAGAAGAAGAAAAATCAATGTTCTTTCAAAGAAAAAAATGGATTTTAACGGGATAAATAAAGAAAATTACTGTATTAAATTTTATTATTATTATTTTTAAATTTGATTATTCATTATTTTAAAGTTTAAACTGTTGTTGTTGTTGTTTGTAAATTTATAAACAAAATAAAGCTTTTTTTTAAATATGAAAATCGAAACACAAATTTTAAATTTCTTTGCAACTTTTTTTTAGCTTCAAGAAAAGAAGCTTGTTTTTGTGGTAAAAAAAATGGAAAATTTTAGAACCTCACTTTCTTTTTGCTTACTTTTTCTTCTTCACTTTCTGTCCACTTTCTGTTCACTTTGTGTTCGGCTTTTCCTTACCCACACTTTCTGTCCATTTCCTGTTCACTTTGTGCTCTATCATGCTATCATCAGCATCAAGACGGCAATAAAGTGTATTTAAAGCGCAAAGGTTTTTTCTTATTTTGTGGTTTGCTTTTTTTAGACCATAGCTATGGTTGTGAATGTGTCAGATTTTAAGAGCAAAAGTAAGTTCCGCTTTTCTGTTATTCATTAAACTTCCGCAAGCTGAAGTCTTAGTTCTGAATTTATTAGCTTCCTTTTTTTGTCAAGACAATTCATTGAAAGTTTTTCTTATCTATCCATTTTTAGAAGTTTTAATTACTGGTGCATCAGGTTA
Organism: Panagrolaimus kolymaensis; assembly: GCA_028622995.1. NCBI lineage: Eukaryota > Metazoa > Nematoda > Chromadorea > Rhabditida > Panagrolaimidae > Panagrolaimus > Panagrolaimus kolymaensis. The sequence continues at coordinate 3,031,288 of JAJQJQ010000006.1, forward strand.
TCTTGCAACTCACTATGTTAAACAGCTTCTCGCAGCTGGATACGTTGTTCGTGGAACCGTTCGATGCCTCAATAACGCTACAAAAGTTAAGCCTTTAACGGATTTGCCTTATGCTTCTGAACGGCTTGAACTTGTGGAAGCTGATCTTGATAATGAAGCTAGCTGGATTCCAGTCGTAAAAGGCTGTACTTATGTTCTACACACGGCCAGTCCATTTACTGTTATAACAGATGATAGCCTTATTGCTACAGCTGTCAATGGAACACTAGCTGTTCTCAAAGCTTGCGCAAGAGAGTCATCCGTTAAGAAAGTCGTTGTAACAAGCTCCGGTGCTGCTATTTCGGGTAAGGTATAAATTGAATAAAATTTGAAAACTAAACAAATATGTTAATTTTAAACCAAAAAAGTTTATCATGGTCCCACATCTCGATCATTTTCTCAAGACTTTGTCCTCGTATCATTTTGTGATACGAAAAAATGGCATTCCGTATCAGTTAAGGAGAGTTGGGAACCACAATCATAATTCCATGTTTTTAGAAGGCCACGATGATGGCAATCATGTTTTTACCGAAAAAGATTGGAGCATTGAAGCCAAAATAAAACAATCATATCCTCGCTCCAAAACTGCAGCAGAGCGTGCGTCTTGGAATTTTGTAAACACTTTAACAGAAGTTGACAACAAATTCGCTTTAACTTGCATCAATCCAGGTTTTATGGTCGGACCAACACTCTGTGACACTGTCGGCTTTAGTATTTCTGTAAGTTTGTTGTGGTGTGAATGTAGGAGGCGGCGTAAAAAAGGTAGCTTCAGATCGTCAAACGACTCTTAAACAACGAAATGCCAGCTGTTCCAGCGTTAAGTTTTCCATGTGTGGATGTCAGAGATTGTGCTAGAGCTCACATCTTAGCTATGTCCAATCAAGAATCAGATGGTGAAAGAATTATAGCATCGTATCAGCCATCTTTATGGTTAAATAATATGGCCCAAACTCTTGCGAAAGAATTTAAACCCCAAGGTTATTCAATTTCTACGTTTCAACCTCCTAAATTTTTGTTGAGCATTTTATCTTACTTTGATTCAGAGATCAAAGATATATTGCCTATTATTAACCGAGAATTTAAATATAATAATTCTAAAGTAAGCAGCATGGCTAACGATTTTGCGCTGAACCCCGACTGGGTCACTCATATCAAATGATATAAATTTATCATATTTATAGGCTAAAAATCTTCTTGGAATCGAGTTCCATAATCCAGAAACAGCGCTAATAGAAATGGCGTACAGCATGATTGAACGTGGAATGGTACCAAAAAAGTCTGGTTACAGAAAAAAAGTGTTATGAATTTTTTTTAATAACTGTTTTAATGCGGGGATTTTAGTTTTTATATTTAGTCAACTTTTTTTTTTGATTGAGAAGAACAAGAAAAAACACTATTCTTTCAAAGAAAAAAATTATTTTATTTGATTATTAGTATTATTTTAAATTTTTATAAAGAGTTTTAAATTATTGTTGTTTGTAAATTTTTTATTCATAAAAATAAAACTTCTAGAATTTATGTACGAGTTTACTAAAATCTTGCAAACTAATTTTTTTAAAGAAAACATTATTAAAATCTTCGATGAAAACATGGAACATTTTTAGCAACATGGGAACCACTACTTCATTGCTTTTATTTTTACTATTTTATTTATATGTGAAAACTACGTCATCATCAATTCCCTTTAAATGACATACATAGCTTGCTTTTTATTATCATTAGAAAGAAAATTTTATGTCATGGAAACCAAATAATTGTTTTCTTAAAGGCTTTTTTGTGCTAACAAATATTTAACCTCTAAAAAAGCTTTTCTAAAAATGATTACAATGATAAGAAATAAACACGTAAGCCTTTGATAAAAATTTTTATTATTTTTTGTTTAAAATTTTAAAGTTTAAGCGCTAAATTGCTTTTTTTGGTTTTTGAAATATTGTTGTTTTAAATTTCCTAGCTTTAGCTTTTACTTATATTGCTTCAAAAATTCCTCTCTCAACGTGACCACCTAATTTTTTTGACGTCTTATTGTTTACTTTAATGTAATATATACTTACTTTTTTTTATTTTTCAGCTCTATGGAAGAAAAAGATCTTCCCATAGTTATCGATAATGGCTCGCATACTATGAAAGCTGGATTTGCGGGTTATGATTCTCCCAGTCTAGTATTTCCAACAATCATAGGACATCCACCAAAAATATTAAGATTTCTTTGTGGGCGAAAATCGTTCATAGGTAATCAAGCTTTGATAAAGCGTGATAATTTATATTTGGAATATCCAATTGACAATGGAGCTATTAATAATTGGGATGACATGGAAATGGTTTGGAATCATATTTTTGAAGAATTAAATGCGAATCCTCAAGAACGACCAATTTTATTAACAGAAATTCCATTTAATATTCAAGTAAATCGCAAGAAAATTGCTGAAATAATGTTTGAAAAATATAATATTCCCGCATTGTATTTAACCCACCAAGCTGTAGCATCACTTTTTGCATCAGGACGTACCACGGGAATTTCATTGCATTCAGGAGATGGCATAACTCATGTTGTTCCAGTTCATAATGGTATAGCTTTACAAAATTCTGTTTCAAGTTTTGATATAGCTGGAAAGGGATTATCTCAATATTTGATAGATATTTTTAAGAAAAATAATATCCATTTTAAAAAGGTTTTTGAACGCGATAGTGTTTATGGTATCAAAGAAAAGCATTGCTATGTTGCATATGATTTTAGTGAAGAAATATTAGCTCCTTCAATGCCGGGCAAAAGTTATATTCTTCCAGATGGGCAAAGTATTACCCTTGGAAATGAGAGATTTTCTTGTTGTGAAGCTCTTTTTCGAGTATGTTTAAGATTTAAGAAAACCCTTTACGAAGCAAAGAACATAATTTTAGCCATCATTAGTTAATACACAAGCTTCGGGCATTCACCAAATTCTTCTATCTTCTATTCAAAAATGCAATGTTGATATTCACAATCAATTGTACGCAAACATAGTCCTTTCAGGAGGAACAACACTGCTTCCTGGTTTTACAGAAAGATTACAAAAAGAAATTGCTTTATTGGCTCCAAGCATAGATAAAATTAATGTTTTTGCTTCACCCGAACGAAAATATTCTGCTTGGATTGGTGGATCTATTCTTGCATCAAGTTTCAGCACAGTTAGTTACATTTACCCTTCGAAAAAAAGTGAAAGCCAAAAAAAACGAATTCCTTTTTTTTCAGACATGGTTGACAAAACAGCAGTACAAAGAAGAAGGATCAAGAGTTGTAAAAAGAATGTGAAAAAGAACATAAGATAATAAAGTTTATTCAATTCAATAAATTTAAACACATAATATATACAACTTTTTAAATCCTAGCATGGTTGAGGAGGAAGTTTTTTTCAGCGGAACCTTTTTCATAAGATATTTTTCAAAACAGATCCTATGGTGACGATTTGGAAGCCATCAAAAATTAACTCTTTTACACTCAAAGCTAAAAAAGCTTTGAAAAATGAAAATAAATTCCAAACACAAAAGTAAGTAAGCTTTAAAAAAAATTTGTTTATCACAAGTGATAATTCACATAAAAATCTACAAAATCGGTAACATATTTCTTTAGTGAAAGATAAGTCTCAGATCGAGCTACATATATTCTTCTCTAAATTTTTTCATTCCCAGATATGCATGTTCATCGAAAATCAATTCTAAAAAGTTTCTCACATTATCTTTTTTTAATATATTTGAATGTAAATTACCTGTGTCCCATTAAACTCAAATCACTGCTTTCTCTTATTGGTGGCAAATATAAATAACTTGGAGTTTTTCTTTGTGGTGGAGCTGATTTTCTTTTTGGCTTTCGAGTTTCATGGTTTATCAATGGCAAACTATATGAATAAGTTATAGGCGATGGTGGAGCTGATTCGAGTAAATCACCATCTTCATAAAGATAATGACTAAAATAGTTTTTTATTGTAAGGCCAATAATTGAATGCTTACCCTTCAGGGAAAAAGTTTTTGTATGTTAAAGTTTTATTAATTCTCTGATTCACAACTAAACTTGAACCTGGTGTATAATAAATGGGTCTTTTACCATTATAAACCGCTGCTTCTTTTGATTTTTGACTTTGCCATTTTGTTGTAACTTCTTGATTGAATGTATCTTGATCTCGAATTGTTATTCCTGATGAACTACTCGCAGTTTGCAAGGCTTTAGGTTGAATTGTTGAAAGTCGACGAAAAAGTGTATCACTGTTTGGTGAAGAATTATCCGAACTTCGAGATAACGGTTCTTCATCTAATATTTCTAATGTTTTTACCTATAATATTTGATTTGGAATATGAATGCATAATTGGAATGAAGCTTACTTGAGTTTTAACAAATTCATGATACACTCGTCTTTGAATTACAGGATTTCCTTGACAATTTAATGTTTTTAATTTATACATGTGTGCAATTGCTTTGAGCGCCGAACATGTTACTATCCTAAAAAGGAAAAACACAAATCAACAACCAATATTTTTTGTACTTTTAAAGTATTTTAATGATTGCTAAATCCTTGCATTTACAACAAGACTTACTTGTTATCACCGATATCCAAATATTCCAAACATGGCGTTGCCAATCCTTCCAAATCTTTTAGTTTGTTACTCGAAAGATTCAACCAACAAAGTTGTGGCAAAGTTTTTTTGCGGATGCTTTTAATTTCATTGTTTGATAAATTTATATCAGTCAATCGTGGGAGGTCATACAGCATCATGTCGAATCTTAAAATCCAATGTTTACTTCCGTTTTTTTGTTAAAGAAAAATGTTTGTTTTTTACTTGTTTATTTGATTCCCAGTTAAAGCCAATTTCTTCAAATTTGTAAGCAAGTTTAATCCCATCCGTGAAATCATTTGATGTGTCAAATTATTGTACGATAAATCCAGTTCACTTAGAGATGGCAAAATCTAAAATTATCTTTATTTTGATTTAACGAAATTTTTGTTAGACTCTCTGTCTGATATAAGTTTATATCTTTTTTTTCTTCTACCAACCTTTGATTTAACTTGATGATTGATAATTCCATTAATCATTGCTGTGGTTTGACTTTCAGCAATTATTGGAGTTCCAGTTAAAGTAACAATAGAATTTTTAGATAAATTTAAAACTTCCAAATTTTGTAAATCAATTAATTCATATAAATTTTCTAATAAATTTTCACTTAAATCGATTTGGGTTAATTGTTGCAATTTTGCCACCGCGCCTCGATCCAATGCGATCATTTGGAAGTCATTTCCGCGGAGGTTCAAAGATTTGAGAATTTCATAATTTGGATATGTTTTTTCTATGAAATCAATTGTTAAAGCTTTTCCTAAAAATATTTCTTTGATTCCAAAAGATGATTCTTTTGGTGTCAGTCATACCTTGCTTTCGAATAACTAACGATCTCTCATCTTTTGGAACAATTTCACAGTTAACTACTAAAAGCGCAGGACATTTTTGAAGCACCTTTTTTCGAAAATCATCAATTTCACTTATACCATTATTAGATAAATCCAAGACGATTAGCTTTGGAAATGCCTAAAAATAATTTGCGACCAAAAATTAACGCATCAATGTTGTGGAAGATAATCGGCTCACATTTAAAAAGTCCATTTCGTTTTTTTCTTTTAAATTATTATCAGCGCCTTGGAGAACTTCCAAAAGCTTACAACTTTCAAGACCTTTCAAACTTTTTAGTTTATTATTGTTTACATTCAATTTCGTTAATAACTGAAAGTTTTATTTTTAAACATCTTTTTTTAATTTTTTTATTTCACCAACAAACCTGCAATCTTCCACAAAACCCTAAACCGGTGAGTTGATTATCAGCCATATTAATTTCCGACAACATTTCAGGTGGCTCATCAAAATGGGAAATGTTATTATTGCTGAGATCCAAATATTGCATATTTTTTAAATGTTTTAATTTTTTGATGCTCGTTAATTTATTGTTGGCCAAACTGATGCAAGATAAATTTATCATTTGTTCGATTCCATCAAGTTTAGTTATTTTCATGTTTGATAAATCCAAGGAATTTACAGTTGTCTAAAATTATATTGTCGCAAATTAAGTTAATTTCTGGCATTTTCAACTTACGCATAAATCAATGGTATCCACAAAAATGGGAGATCTTGAAAATGTTAAAGCCAATTCAAGCGGGTCTCTCAATGTTAATCTTCTTGTTCCACTAAAAGGTGGATGACGCCGCCATCGATCTCGAGAAATTTCATTTGTAATAATATCTTCAATCTTTTTTGCTTTTGCTTTCTTTCCTTCGCCTCCGACTTCATCGGTTAAGATACTTGCTTCGGGTTCAATATTTTCGCCTTCACGAGTGCCACCAATTGCGCTTTGAATTTTATCAATTTTCAAATCAATTCCGAAGCTTTTAAGTTTTTTAATTTGTGATCCAAGTTTTTCATCAAAAAATGTTGGATTTTGAAGATCCTCGAAAACTACCGAACCAGAAGGTTGGATTTCAATTAAGCATAAAATTGAAAGTTCCAACTCTGACCAATAGGCGGATTCGATTTGACCTATAAAAATTACATAACTTTCCAGCATAAATTTCATTTTTCATTATCAAAACAAAAAATAACAAACTCTATTCCGTCGATTTAACCATGAATATTTTTTTTGTCTTTTTTATTCCAACACCTACCTTTATTTGGAAACTCATTATCGCCTTCAGTAGCAGCTACTTCTTTAACACTTTCAACAGAAGTTTCTTTTCGTTCATTTTCATCTAATTCACCTTTTACTGATGCAAGTTTAAAACTTTTTGAATGCTTTTCGCATTTAACCATTGGAACAATAAAAAATCTAGTCTTAAAAAACATGGCTATATTCTACCACTTTTTTACATGTGAAAAACTTACCCCTTCTGCAGCTTCACTAATAAAAATATTAAAATCTTTAAAGATTCTTACTGCATCTTCTCGATAATCTTTAGCTAATCTACGATCAAAAATTCCAATACAACTTCGTAAATCCCATAAAAAGCTTCGACGATCAAAGTCGAGAAAAAATAATTTTTCTACTTCATTTCTTTTTAATTGAATGCTTGTAAGAGAATTGGAATCTTCAAAATAAAATGCCGTTTTTAATTTTATTTCATAATCAGATGATTTAGATCCAAACCATTTAAATGAATGATTGAGAAGTCGAGTTTCATAATCATCTAATTCTCGAGGCCATGAAGAAGGTAACGAACCTTCAAGACGCCATGTTGGAAAATAAAAATCTTGTAATCGATGGAGGCATTGCTCATAATTTATGCAATATCCTGGAAAAGTGTATTCGATTTTCGACGAAATAAAAAAACTTCAATCAAAAAGAGTTAAAATTTTGGTTTTGAAACAAACTTTGCTTTTCCAAAATTTTTTAAAACGTTTTTTTGAAGAATTAAAAAACTAACTTTTAACTTTCTTTAAACTTTTCAAACTTTTTTGACTTTGTTCTTGCATTCGAATAACCAATTCCCGTCTTCCTTCTTTTTTTGGAACCGTCAAAGCTAATTTCGACAATGTCGTCACCAAAGAGCTTAATCGTTCTTCAATTTTATGAAAATTTTTATCTATCATCGAAATTTTTTGTTTATGCGTTTTTTCTGATGTAACATAATGAATGTAACTATCCATTAATTGTCTTTCAGCAGGGTACTAAAAATTAAACAAACTTAAATTCTGCGGTAAAAAAAGTGTAAAAGCTTACAGAAAAAATTTGTTGAAATGTCTCAGCTACATTATCATTATTAAGTTTTTCAAGATATGGAAAATGATAGCTAATCCATGAAAAATGTGATTCACGATAAATTAAATTTGAATGAGGTCGATCGGATGAAATATTCAAGGATCGAATCACTTCACATGAAGATAGCGGCAAAATTGACTGTAAAAAATAACATTGAAAAAATGATGTTAAGTGGATTCAAAAAAACGTAAAAAATGTTTTTTATAAAGACATAAAAATGAATTTGATTTTATTATGTAATAACGGAAAAGAAGAAGGAAAAAAATGACTAACGTTAACCTCATTTTTTTTGTTGAATTGCTTCGGAAAAGAAAAATATTAATTTATAAAGCTTTTTAAACTTCGCGAAAAAATTAGTTTTATTTAATTTTGTGGTTCTAGAATGAGCGCAATTTCTCTAATTTTTATTCTAACTTTATTTTTTCCCATGAATATGAGCCAAATTTATAATCGTGATTTCTATCTCAAACAATATCTCGATAATTCTCCCATGTATGCTTCTGGGCCAGCTCAAGGTTTTGGTGGTAGTTATTATCAACCAACTTCAAATTATTATCCTCAATCATTTCATCATCCATCAGCTTATTATCAACCAAGAGATATGGGAATTTATGGTGGTTATCCATATCCTTCTCAAAGACTTTATGAACCTTCTTATGGTGGCGATCAAGGTTATGGTGCATCTGGTTATGGAAGGATTCCATATGGATATAATTCTGGTTATTATGGTATGTTTCTTATTTGCTCGAAGCCATGGCTATGTGTTATATTTCTAGGAAATGATTATGGTTATGCAAATGATCAACCCGGAATGTTTCGTGGAGCTTTAGATGGAGCAATTAAAGGTACTTTAGCTGGAGCTTTTGGGCTTTAGAGTTAATTAATTTTTTAATGAATTTGTTAGTCGTCTAATAATAATTAACTTAAAATAATAAAATTATTTTTCCTTACTTGAAAAGATTTAACTTCATTTCCACCAATATCAAGTTCTTGAAGTTTATGAGGCCATATTTGGACGCTAAGGGCGGCTAAAAAAAATTCCATTAAAATATAAACACAGTTTTGATAAATTCATAATGATTGTGAGAGTGTAAATACAAAAATTTGCAACGAAAAAAAAATCAAGTAATTAGTTTATAGCTGGCCTTACTTGAATCGTTAAACTGCTTTCCACCAATGTAAAGCACAGTTAATTGTTGCAAATGGTCCAAAAACTAAAACCGATCATTGATTAAAAAAACATTAATGAATAAAGCTAACTTCAAAATCCTTTAAATTATTATTCATTATCCATAAAGTATCAAGACCAATAAGTTTACCTAATGGATTTCCATCTTCAATTTTGCAATCAAATAAATATACTTTTTGTAATTTTTTACATAGTTCAATTCCTCCTAATTCCTATAATTAAAACTTTTTTTCACTCAATTTTTACAGCAATAACATACTTTCAGCGGCCCTTCACAAACCCATAATTCTTCTAAACTATTTGAAACTTCAATCAAAGGTTTAAGATTAACTATATCTTGTCCAAAAAGTCGCAAACATTTTAATCGTTCAAAATATTTTAATCCAATAAGAACTGGAAGGCCACCAAAAAACATTTCCAATTCTTCATAATCTGAACCACTCGTTTTTAAAGTTCCAATATCGATTCCATTTGAATTACAAAGAGTTTCCAAATATTTATAATAACGAGATTTTAAATTTGCTACAGTATTAGCGACTTGACTCGTAGCAAGAATCATGGCAACTTTTGATTATTAACTTAAAAAATGAAAGATTTGGAGAAAAAAAGTTTTTCGAAGGAAGCAAAATAAAAATGTAATAAAAAAATTTTGTTTCATTTTTTTATTTCCTCTTTTATAAGTTCTTTTTTTTCTCAAAATTTTTACGCTTGATTTGAGTAACTTTCTTGAATTCAAAAAAATGAGAACGTTGAAGCTCTTTTTACGTACATTTTTTTCTTGACATTTTTCCTCCACTTTGCTCAGTTTTTATTTTAGACTTTAAAAAGTTTGAGACTAAAGAATGTTGCTATGTATTTTTAGAAAATTTGTGCCTTCCACCCACAGAAATTGAGCACTTGAAGAGATTTATTTTAATAAAATAACCGTATTATTATGTACACAAGAAAATGATAAAATAATAATAAATAATAAACCGTGAACACTTTTTACAAATAATGAGAAGTAAGATAATAAAAAAATGAGAGTGAGAGATTTTTTTTAAGAATATGTAAAATCATCGTCGCCGCCTTCGGGCGCTACTGTTATTTGGAGTTGATGGAGTTCTTTGGGTTGTTGCTGCAGCTCGAGTGGTTCGACGTTCGGGAGTTTCATCAATAAATTCAAGTTTATAACCGCCACCTGAGCCACTTTGATTAAACACAAGTTTGGTTTGAATTTTTCTTGCCGATGATGAACTTGAAATATTTGAATTATTTGGATTTACATTTCTTGTGGGTGAAGAAGTTTTTTCGCGAACAGGTGTTTGAGATTTATTTTGTTGTTGTTTTTTAGTGGAACCAATAGATTTTGATCGTTTTTTCGATGACTTTTTCTTTGAACTTTTCTTATTTTTAGATTGTGGAGGAGGAGGGAGAATTATTCGAACTGGATACCAATATGGCCTTAATGGATCAAAAACAACTTGAGTACCCTTTGGATGAGATTTTTTATGAGTTGATGGTTCAGCTATTGGAAGAAGGTAGGATGCAACTCGATTACCAAATATTTGAATTGCAAGGGCATTAAAATATTGGTGAACTCGATAACAGGCATGATAATAAAGACCGCTTTGGTCTTCATTAAATGCATAACAATTGATAAAAATTCGAGCAAAATCTAAGAATAACATTCTCTCCTGAAATGAAAAAGTTGAATTCAGCACTAAAATAGCAGGACGATAATAAACTTACATGAATATAATAACCCCAATCAAGACGATCTTCAATAATTTCTAATGTCATAGGTTGTGAAATTTCTTCAGTGTATGTTGGAGCATCATATTCATCCACGGGATAATGAAAAGGCCATGAATATGGACATAGACGAATAGCTTCAACAAGCATATACATCATTTGAGTCATATCCTCTTCTTCAGGGTCCCATGGATCTTCAGGGTCTTTCCAATCCGAAGTGGGAGTGCTATCACTTATTTCTTCCTCATTTATAACATCACCGTCAACTTCGATGCCCATTTCTTCTTCATCTGAATAAAATTCTTCTTCAGATGATGGACCACCATCCAATTCAATCAATTCATATTGCCTTTTCCAAAACAATGGAGGCAAGCCGATATCATTACAAGATAAACCAAGGCCATAATTATCAACTTGTTCACTTCGATCTAATTTCATTGGAATTAAATCCCATTCCATAAATTTCTTTTCCAATCCTTCATATTTTTTATTCCATTCTGGACATAATTGATAATAAATATTTTTTAAATGTTTACTCATTATATATGCCCAATAATATACATCTTCAGGCGTATTACAATGTCGAGAATGGCAATACATTAATTTAGCTCCTTCATATTGTTTAATATATTTATTATAATGTTCTTCGGTTAATCCAATTTCGCTTGAAAATCCTTGCTTTTTAAAATATCCGATTGCATTTTTATCTGCATAAGTTAAAAGATGGGGATAGCCAAATCTTTCCACGTGATATCTTTTTAATTCATCCATTAAATAACCACCATATCCACGAACTTGATGATCTGCATGAACAGCGACAAAAACAATTTCAGAAAAGCTTTGAGTTATAAACGGTCGAAAACATATTCCACCTAAAACTTGCCATCCTGGAGCTGAAATATAAGAAGGCTATTATTTGGGATTTAATTTTGGCGTTAACTTACTTGAACTTCTTTTATTGTATTTTACCAAAATCATGGATCGATGTTTACCATCCATAACCAATCTAACAATATAATGTTTAGGCATTTTTGGCAATTGTCGATGAATGATACTAATAAATTGAATTAAAAATTCATTCATTTTATCTCGATTTGTTGAAGTATTATTTCGAAGCACCAACATTTCTATTTGTCCCGCTGCTCTTTCTTTATCACAATTTGAACGAAATCTTGAAACTCTTGAAACCTTTTCAATGGAGTTTGAAATATCGCATAATTCCGAGATTGTATTTGGACCGCCTTTGAAAATGAATGATCGCGGCTTGTTTGGTGTTTCATTATTTTTAAGAAATAATTTATATTTTTTTCTTTGTTCTAAATCCCAAAAATATTTTGCGAAGAATAATGGAACCATAACTTCCAGAGGTTGTGAAACTTCATCGAAGCGTGACACATAACGAAATGGCCCCGATGGTTCTTTTAGGATTAGATCCAGGGCTGGAGCATTTCGGGTTTCCATTGCATCGGGGGATCGTGGAGTTGCTTAAAAAAATATATTTAAGACTGCGGCTTCTGTTTCTTTGAGTTTGGATGAATTTTTCTATTTTATTTTAGGGAAAAAAATTAAAAAGATAACTTCCCTAACGGGGAATAGAACCCCGGCCGCCTGGGTGAAAACCAGAAATCCTAACCACTAGACCATTAGGGAGGCGAAAGAGAAATAAGAAAAAGTCAAGTTGCTTGGACATGAGAAAAATAAATGCGGAGGAAAAAAAACTACATTTTTTGAATTTTGATCGACCAATTTTTGGCTATTTTTTGCGAGAAAATAGCCTCTTTTAAAAAAAGGACAAATACTCAAAAGGATTTCTCGCAAAAAAAATCAAGATAGTTTGATGTAAAAATTTTACTTACTTGGATCAAAATCAGCCAAAACATTCACTCCTGAACCTTTTGTGAGCCTTTTAACTTGCCATGGACTAATTTTATGAATTTTCTTTGCAAATATTCTTAACATTCTAAACATAACTGCCACAATTTTAACATCAGATCCTTGAGTTTCCAAATATTTTTGTTCCAATTTAAATGAAATATATTCATCAAAAAGTTCAACAAATTGAAAGCTCATTATATTGCATGTATCAAATTTGGGTAAAGATGTGAGATAAAAAGGTAAACGACAAAATATAACCCATCGAAGATAAAAATGTCGATACCATGTTAAATGATTCTTTTCCACCACAGAATTAGCACATTTTTTGTTTTTAAATCTATAGGAATATAAATTTAATTGATTTGGTGGAGGAAAAGTAAATTCTTCAATGGTTTGAATTAAATCATATGCATGGCGATTTAAAAACCTAAAATATATTGAAATAAATTATTTTAAAAAGTAAGCGATGGAAGTTAGACAAATAGCAGTCGAGATAAATAAATAATATTTTACCCCATTTTTTTAGCTTCTGTACTTTGCATAAATGCTTGAACATGTCTTCGAATGGATAAATCATGTTGAAGTGAACGTTTAGATGAAAAAATTTCTTTTGGAATTGGTTGATTTTCAATTAATATTGTTATGAGATCTTTTAATAAAATAAAAAATACCTGTAAAAAGATGAATTTTAAACCCATAAAAATTTTCAATAAAAAAGTTTACCCTTAAATTTTCATTATTAGTTTCACGTCGAATAATTTTTTGTAATATTATTATATCCCGTATTATTGCGTAACGCTTTTGTCTATCATCTTCATCATATTTTCTTCGATGCAACCCTAAAACTCAAACTTTAGTAGTTATCTTTCATTAAGATAGGGATAAACTTACATAATGGATGCCGACATGCACTACAAAGTGAATCAGTTTGTAATGCATTTACATCCTCAACATTTGGTGGAATAAAATCCCATTTAACCCGTTTAGTTTGAAATTTCATACATGTACATGATCGTTGACATGGCGTAAATAAAGCCAACCATTTAATTCCATTTTTAAGTGGAGGTGGTTGAATTCTTTGTGATGTGGCTATTTTAAATTTGGGATTGTTTCTCAATCTTCGACGAGAAAATGGAAGTAAAAATCCCGCATCTCTTGGTCGTTTAAGTCTCAAAGTTCGTCGAATATAATTTCGTTCAATCAAAGAAATTTGTGGATACTTTTTTTGAGGAAATTCTAAAATATTTGTAATTGATTTTCTAAGCTTTTCATCATTGGTTTTGATTTTTCCAAGAGTTGGAGCAAGGACGTCGTAAGCTGGATCAGAGTCTTTTGGACGTCTTTTTTGTTTGAGCTTAATCGGTGATCGAGGTTTTGATTTCTTTGGTGGAACTTTTTTCTTCATACATTGTTCAACCAATGATTTTGGATCTTTGTAAATTTGATCACCAATCAAATCCGCAGTTTCAAAGGATAAAACATTTTTGGTTTTATATGATTTTGGACGCTTCCTTCTTCCATTTTTCTTTGGCTTTCTTTTAATTTTTTCTATTCTGCTTGGAAGTTTTATTTTTAAATGAGTAACCCGTTGCTTTTTAGCTGCTGGTTCTAAAGGATTTGGTCCAATTCGAATTGATATCCTTCGTTTATGTATTCCATTTATTAAAGGTGTGGTGATTGCAGATGATGAGGGTTCAGGTGAATGTGGAATTAATCCATTTGTATCATAACTAAAACCATTTTGTTTTGTTTGAGATCGGGTGGATACTCTTGGTGGAAATACATTAGGCGTGGATGATTGAGGAGCACATTTAAGGGCGGGCATTCGAGGTGATGTTCGTTGACTTGTTAATGAACGCCTCGTGGGACGTGGATGTTTTCCATCTGATGGATCTCTCCACGTTGACATTTCATTAAGTTCTTGAAGCTCTTTGAGTTTTCTTGGTGAAATTTTTGGAATTGCAAAATTTTTATCCTCCATCGAATCTTCTTCATCATGAAATCCATTTATCGCTGGTGATGGAAGATTTGAATCATTTTTGCTTGTATTTGGTGATGAAAGGCTTGCACGGGTTCGAGATCGAGTTTCAACTACATGAGGAACTTTATCTGAACGTCGTCGATTCCTACAAAGTCGGTTAAATTATATATATCAAACTTATGCTTTTTTTTATATTCAAACTTTGGATATAAAAAATCTAACCTATTTTCGTCGTTTCGATGATTCATTCCCAAAGAATCGATTGAATTTCGTGAATCTTCGTCGCTCAAAGATTCTGGATAATTAAAATTCAATAATCGACTTATGCGATTTCCAACAGAATCCCAATATGAAGAATTCGTTGACATCGCAAATTTTTTTTTCTAAGAAGCATCCAAAAAACACATTATATTTCTTTCCAAGACCATATGAACTAACTGGGAGGACAACCAACAACAGCAAGCAGACAAACGCGCAGTAAGTATTTTTTCTTTCCAATGAAAAAAAGAGAAGAAAAAAAAGCCAATGGTTCACTTATATTTTTTTCTTCTCGAGGAAGGAAGGAAAAAAAAATGCGTCCTTGGTCTCGTTTTTTTTCTTCTTCTCGTCTCTTGTCCTTCTTTTTTTTAAGCAAAAATAAAATAAATGTATAACTGCGAGTTAAAGGGAGAAATAAAAAAAAGATATTTAGTAGTTGAATTTTGTTAAAGCAGGTGGTAGTAGAAAGCTATTATGGATTGCGCATAAAATAAAATAAAATTTGGCGGGAATTACCAGCTGCAACTGAAAAAATACTAATTATAAAGTTTTCTCTTTCGTTGGTTTTAATAGAAATAGAAAAGTAAAACAATGTAAAGTTGGTTGTAGCAGAAAAAATTAAATACGTAAGACAAACACAAAAATTCGCTACGAAAAAAAGGAAATTACAAATTGATTGGTTTATAAAAAAGGCTTATTTTTATATTGTAAGCAGCAACAAGCGTCATCTTCGAAACAAAACAAAAAAAATAATGTTTCCGTTGAGTTTGGAATGAAATGACCAAGCAAGCAAGCGTCCATCGTCGTCGCTCGCTAGTCCGTTGCTGGTATTTTTTTCTATTGTACACAATCGTGCTTGTTTTTTTTTTGTGCCCACTTGGTCGATCGATCTTCAAATTTCGGCATTGGTTTGCAAGAAGAAATGGTGAAGTAAAACTATTTGAATCATTGCAAGTGGATTTTTTTTTCTTCGAACAAATAAAAGTGCGGCATTGTAGTTTCAAACTTAAAAATATTAATTAAAAAACTTTCACACCATTTTTAGGCATTTTATAAACTATGAAACATTAGCAAATAGTTTATAAAAACTTTTGTTATTTGATTTAATTATTGCGACTGATGGAGTCATAACAACGTTGTTACTTTTTTATAAAAGTATAAACATTTAATAACTTAATAATTTATTTAAAAGAAAACGTCAACAACAAATAAATGAAATTTATCATAATTTAGCAGCAAGAAAATAAAAAAAAAGAACCCTTAAAAGCTTTTATGATTTTTTACCCTGATATAACAACAAATTAATTAACTCAATTTTTCCCCTCTCAAAACAAACTATGACATTTTAAAAATGTTTGGAATATTTTCAAATTCTTGTTTTTCCCTTGCATCCCAATATTTTTCATCAAATTCATACACATCATTTTGATCCACCATTTCATTAGCATTTTTACGTTTAAACCAAAGAGGCTCATATTCTGAAAATAGTTTATTTTTGCAAAAATGGGTTTATTTACTTTTTTTTCTAGAAAGTTTGCAAAAGAAATATATTTACCAATTTTAGCTTCTTCTCGCTTTTTTCTGCGTTCTCTTTGAGCTTCTTCAAGTTTTTGTTTTATTTCATTCGCTTGAGGCCATTTTCCATCTTCCATTAATCTTTGATCGGGTCTTAATCGAGAATCAGTGGGTGGTATAACATCTTCAAACTCATTTAATTCTATGGCAAATTTAGTAAAATTATGCATTTTATCTGCGTCTTTACTAAAAAAGAAGAAAGGTTTTAGTTTTATGGTATGCAAATAAAAGCAATTTAGTTCCACACAAAAAAGTTCTTACGGGAATGGATTAGCTTTCCAAATAATTTCTTCCTCTTCAATATTTTCATCTTCATCAATTTTAAATAACGTCGCTTGTGAATCCCATGCTCCTTCAATTCTAAACTTTGCAATTCCATTGGAATCCAAAACTTCACCCGAAACTTTTCGTGGTTCAGCTTTAGAAAAATATCCACTTTCATGAAATTTTAAATTACATTTATAATTATTTGAAATATTTTTAACACATAATTCTCCATAATTATCCGTTTGTAAATTACCCGTCATTATATTAGTCATTCGAGTGGAGGTGCTTACCTATAAAAATAAATAAACAAAGTTTAAAAAAAGGTAAAGTAAAATAAATTTCATACTTTTTCATAAATAAACAAATCATTGGTACCAAGGAATCGAATGTAAGTGCTTCCAATGGGAGTTACACAAAGTGATCGACCTTTTACTTTGGAGGTGAAAGTGTAAGATTGATTTAGATTCCAACCATGAAGGCTTTCAGCAGCCAAAGCTGAAGTTGGAGGATGATGTGATACCTATAAAATTAGGCATGTTAGATAATCAAAAAATCAAAAAAGCATAAATGCTGAACAATAGAAGAAGAAAACACAAATTTCGTTAAATTTTATTTATTTTAAAATTATTTTGCTTTCGTTTTTTTATAGCCCACTAAATTACCTGTTCAGCCATGGATCTCCAACCTAAATCATTCCTTCGATCAAAATCAAATGTTTCACCTAACATTGGATTGAAAGGCTTGGTTGTGCGTTTTCCAATAGTCGAGTACGAACTCAACGCAAAAATAGTAACCAAAGCTAACTTTCGAGCTGGATCATTTTCTTCCACAGCTTGATCAAGCAAAAATGAATATTCTAAATCTTCGGTTTGTCGTTGTAGAGCGGAAATGGGTTCATTGAAATCCACCTAAAAAAATGTTTCAAAATTTCACATGAAATGAAAAAATTAGCATAAAAATCAATAGCGATAAAAAAAAGTTGCAGTTTTGTTTTTTCAGTTTATCTTTCTCTTCACTTTTCATTCATTGATTGACGAAAGTGCGACTCCTCTTCTCAACAACAACAATAAAGAAAATGGCAGAAGAATATACTCATCAAATCCTTGGAGTTCAAGATTATTTTGGTCCTATCGTTGCATGTTCATGGTTTATTGGTGGAATATATTTTTTGTGTTTTATAATACATCATTGTTTTGGAGTTAAAGTAAGTCTTTTTTTTCTTTCTTCGAATGTTTAACACAAAAAACTAACCGGCATTGATATTCTAGAAAGGTCCTTCCCGACGCAATTCTTCAATAAAGTCAAATAATTAATGGAATTTGATGGTCGATATGGAATTCTCGTTCGTCTTTCACTTGGTGATGATGGTGGTATCTAAATGAAAAAGAAAAGTTGAAAGCTTTGAAATTGTATTTGTGTGATGCTTAGAATAAAATTATTTATTTGAAATCTTACTGGTGTTGAAACATTTGAACTTGTGCTTTGGGTATTTGAAAAATCATATGAAAAAAGAGAAGAAGATTCAATGGCATCAAAGAATTCATCATCTTCAGCTGAAATTTGGATTATGCGAATGGGAGCATTAGATAGGGTTAAACAATGTGAATGAACTACAATTTTTAGGTCAGATTTCCTCAAAACCGAAACAATCTTAGTTTTCATCTTTAAAATTCTTACTTTCTCCCCGCTTAACTTTTCCATTAACATCTTTGAAGTTTTCTTTTAGCATTTCCTTTTTTGCCTTCCTCTCAATGGAATATTTCTGTTGAAACTTTTCAAATTCATGAGTTGTAGCAGTTGTAAATTCTTTAGAAGCTTCTAACATCGCTCCCGCAGCCATCTTAAATTTTTATGTGTTTTTTCTTTTCATAATTTAAGTTCCATCGCTAACTTACTTTAAAAAGAATTAATCTATCAATAGTTGAACGTGAAATAGAACCATTAGAAAGTTCGCGAGATAATGTATTAATTAGTTCATTGCCATCTTTTTCTGAAAGCTAATTAAATTTTAATTATTCCATGGCGGAACAAAATCTGCTTACGAATCATTGTTTCACATGTTTGTAATTCAATTAATTTAGCTTTTAATCCTTTTGAAAGCCGCGAAGAATTTATTTCTTCGTATTCAGAATCAGGTTCATTTTCGTATTCGAGTAATTCAATGGGTTGAATTGCATGTTCAATTGCAGGTTGATCGAGAGCTGCTTTAAGTAACATGGTAGCTGGATCAGTCATGGAAAGAAGGGTGGATTTACGAGAGAGCTTTCTAAAAATAATTTAGGACATTTTTTTCCAGTGCGAAATCGGGAGGCATGTAATAAGACTCAAAGGAAGCCATGGGGCTCGTTTACCTTTATTTGAGCTTCAATTTGCAGATGACATTTTAAAACTACTACTTTAACTTAATAACTGGTAATTAAGAATTTTAAAGTTAACCTACTTTCTCTTTTTAAGTCGACTCGCATGATTAGCAATGGAATGTCGAGCAGTTCTAAGGCGGCTTTGAAGGGTTGTGGACATTTTTATAATTTTTGAGATTTAACTAAAATGAACGTTACTCAAACTAAATTAAAAACTATAATTCATCGATTCAATTTAATTCAAGCATTAAAAATGTTATTAAAAAATAAAACTAAACCACGAGGAAATAAGCAAGCTATTAATGCTTATGAGGAAGAAGAAAGAGTAAGAAGAAGAGAACCAAGAAACAACAAAAGGCTTTGAAATGATGAGAAAGAGAAAGATAAAATTAAAGAGAGAGACAAGACACAAACAAGTAAGTTGTAGTCATTAACATACGCTGCTTTTATTCACTCACAAATATTTCCTCATCATTTTTTGATATATATTACTCTTTCTCTCTCTCTTCTTGGTTGCTAATAATAACGCTTCATCATTTTTATTTTCTGGTATATTTGAGGGTGGAAGAAAAATAAATTGAAAAAAAGAAGCTCCAATTAAGCATTTACTTCATTCAGCTCTTACTTTTTTTTTCATCTTTGAAAATTAAATGTTTTTTTGAAAAGCATAGAAAAAATTGGCACACAAATTCTGAAGAATAAAAAAGAGAAAGGATAAAGAATTTGAAAAGCCAAAAAGCTAAAGTAGCAAGCAACAACGACGACGAGAATGAGGAGAAAAAGAATAGAAACTAATCAAGTAAAGAAAGAAAGAAAAAAAAGTGTTATTTCAAAGAGGGAAAGGCCGTGTTTTTAAAAAAAATAAAATTGGTTTGAAAACCTTTATATTCAAAGGCTAAAAAGGATGAAGTGGGACGACGAAAAAAAGGCGGAGAGATTGAAATAATAGCAGCGATCAATTATATGGATTCTCGCAATGGAAATTTATTTTTTAATTAATGTTATGTGGACGCATTAAAAGAAAAATCCAAAAAACATTAGACAACGTGAGTTTATACAAAAAAGGCAGATAATTCAAGCTTTAGATGACAAGACTCTAAGTAGCAACCTTTTCCTAATTTTCTTCTTTTAGGCCATAATATCTCGAATTGTTAATTGCTATTGAAACAAAAACAAATAATTTAGAAATGACAAATTTTAATCAGACATTCAAGCTTTCCTTCCTTCTAAAAGAAAAGCAACCAAAAATAAAATAGCTCCTTTAAATAATTCAAACTCTTCCAGCACAAAAAAAAAATACGAAACACCACTGAAAATGGCTTTGAAAAAAAAAAAACAATGAAAAAGCATGGTGGAATTGAATGACGGAAATGGTGATGAATTTGTGTTGATGAAACTTTTGGTGGGGCGCAGAAATAATAATAAAAAAATGATGCATCAGAAAAAATAATTCTAAAAAAACCAAATTGATTGAAAAAAATAAATAAGGAGAGAAAAAATTCGTCAGACTTAAATATAAAAAATCTTTTTTGTTTGTTTGCTTTTTACAACTTTGAACAAACTTTCTTTTTTGCAGCATAGAATTGCAAAAAAAAAAAATTGAAGGAGGAAGACATTTTTGGTTTGCTGCTGGTTTCTAGCCAACCAACAACAACAACTCAAAGAAAGGAAAGTAAAATTACAAAGCAGATGGAGGATGTTCAAAAAGCAAACAGCGCTTGTTTTAAACAAAAAAAATAAATAAATGAACCTTGTAATTATATATCCTCCACATACATAATGTAACTGATAATTTATTCGTTTACGTATGTATGAACTTGAGATTGATGACGCTTCTTCCATCATTACACATGACAAGACAAAGATGAATGTGTAGTTTTACATGGTAAGGTTACAGTTTTCGTGCAACTAACTCATGGTTTTAAAAGATCCATTTTTCCATTTAGTTTCCAGAGTAATACCAAAGATACATAAAACAAAAACAGCCTAATTGAATCATGAAACTACTGTAATGTTTGAAGGTTCCTTAGTTAGTTTCAGAAAATTTTTCTTTGAGATGCAAATCACTGGAATGCTTCTGAACATGCTTTTAAAAATAAAGCTTAGAGTTATAAGATCCATAAAAGCCCCATCTCGTCGAGGATAAAAACACCAAAGTAAGGCGGAATAGGGTGGTCGAGAAGATAACATTCAACAAGGAAATCACAAGAATAATTTTATTATTTACAGTAAATAAAACAAATGGAACATAATTATATTTTAATAAATAATTTTTGAAGCACGAGCATAAAGAGCATCCACAGTTTCATTCAAAGCTTGGAAAGTTTCAATATTAAGTTGATAAGTTCGATCAGGAACAGGAGCATTAAAGAAAATCAAGATTCCTTTACCTTGATCCAAGCAGCCTAAAAATATGAAAGTCAAAAATGTAACAATAGCAAACAAATAAGAAGCTTACCATAAAGTTTTCGATCAAGAATCATTTGAGAAAGCTTTCTTTCAACTTTGTCATTTGGCATACCAATAGCTTTAGCGAGATGAGAAATTTCAACATGAGAATAAGGAGTGACGAGACGACATAGATCTTTTTCTAACAAAGTTGAACTTAATGAATTGAGGTGTTGACGAATGACCACATCCTTCTTAAGCATATCACCATACTGGTCTAATACAGCATTGAATTCAGCTAAAGAGCGATTCTTTGCAGATTTTGAGATGGAAACCAGAGCATCAATTTCGGATGAAGAATATTTGTGAGCAGTCTTATGCATAAGAAGGTTCTTGATTTCATCATAATTACCTAACATGATTTGACAAAGAAGCATATATTTAAGTCCACGAAGAGCACCATCTTTATCAGCGACAGAATCATAGCCTTCCAAAGCTTCAAAGAAGTATGAAAAAGCCGTCTTGAAATCACCTTCTTCTCCAGCATGAATAATACCAGATTGCAAATCCAAAGCAGCTTGCATCTTCGGTGAAACATATAATCCATTTGCAATTGTTCGAGCAGCAACCAAAGAAGTTTTAGCTTTGCTATGGGATGATAAAGCATAATAAGCTTTGCTGTTTTCAAGATGAACATCGATGATGAGATCTTTATCATCCAAACGTTTGAGTTCATGAATAACTTCATTTGCTAGTTGATTTGCAGCAGTATGACGACCAACGTCGTTGAAAAGACGAACGAGACGAGCTTGAAGAGTTTGACGAAGATAAATGCGATTTTCATCTTTAGCCCATTGAATGTATTCATTGCAAATGTTTACCTAAAAAAGTAAGAATTAAAAACATAGCTGCATTTCAGACCAATACATAAAACATAAAGAAAAGTTGGAAATAAACAAACTAACCTTAACATTTTCATTACCACCAGGAATCTGTAAGCAGAGTTCAACAAGACTTTTGATGATTTTCACAGCTTTTGCAGCACCAATTGAAACCAAAAATGGACGAGCATCTTGAATAAGTTTTAGCAACGCTTCCAAATCGTGTGAATCAGCTAAAAGTTTTCCAAGTTTGAGAAGAGATTCTTCACGCTTTTTGATATCTTCTGAATCAGATGATAGTGCCATAGCTCTAAAAAAGTAAAATGATAAGTAACCGCAACACAGCGTAAATGGTTCAACGAAATAAAGAAAAATCACGACAAAAAAAGAAGCATAAAATGATGAAACGAGCAAGAGGAAAACAATAAAAGTTAAACCATTCAATATTAGGTTGCAAGTAGTTGTTGTAAAAATTTGTTCTAAACCACTTTTTATGTTTAAAAAAAACAAAAGGAATAAAAAGAAGACACAGCTTTGAAAGGAAAAAAGTTTGAAGCTTTTGTAAAAAAAAGAGCGATTATCATTAGCCTAAAAATAGTAAAGCTTTTAGAACTCTTATCACGAAGTTATTAAACTACTGTACATGGCGTAAAATCAAATTCTTTTACTCATCTTAGAAATTGCATTTTTTAATTGCAAAACTTTGTTCCTGGATATTTATTTTTGACGAAAGAAAACTTTTTTATGATGAGAATTTTAGTGTTTCGAACATACATAATTTCATTGTTTCGAATGAAATTGCGGCCACACACTTTTGAATGAACTGCTCATATATTT
Source organism: Panagrolaimus kolymaensis (assembly GCA_028622995.1). NCBI lineage: Eukaryota > Metazoa > Nematoda > Chromadorea > Rhabditida > Panagrolaimidae > Panagrolaimus > Panagrolaimus kolymaensis. The sequence continues at coordinate 3,054,434 of JAJQJQ010000006.1, forward strand.
TTTGGATTGTCGTCAATTGTGAAAAAGTATTTTTGCTTATTTTGGGGATGCTTTATTAATCAATCCGGAAGTTTGTCTAATTGTTGTTAAATAATTTCTTCACAGCTATAATTTGTTTTTGAGCTTCCTTTCTTTCTTTCATTCTGGAAATACATTCATTGTTTGTTCAGATGGATTTACTTTTTTTTTGTGCGCAAAGATGAATCAAATTCAACAAAATTGTGTTGATGATACCTTGAACTTGTTTAACATAGGTTAATAATATTCTTCATTAAAAATGTTTTTTACGACCAATGCCTAACTAACGAATTTTTCATGAATCCAGTTAACCTTTCGAATAAGCCTCCTTTCAAAGGGCTGCGTTTTGTAATATGCTTCCATTGGATTTGATGGTTGGCGTCGTAATTTAGTACTTCATCATCATTTGCAAGCTTTCGTTGAAAAATAAAAGTAGCAAATATTATTATTAACTGGATTTCAACTTAATGAGGTGCAAATTCTTAAAGAAAGTAACAAAGCTTCTTTTTAAATTACTAATTTTTTTCTCTTGGAAATGATATAATTAAAATTTTATAAGTAATTAAGAACTGTAAGCAATGAAAGTATGACGTGTAAAATTTTTCCGAAGATAGTTTGATCTCGCTTATGTTGAATGATGATGTTTTGGTTTATGTTCCGTTTATAAACATCCAAAGGTCGAAATTACACATTTATTTTTTCACGTTCAAATCTTTATTCTGTTCAAATTCTAAATAAATACAAAAAAATGAAAAGCAGATATCATGAAATTACCAAGCATAAATAGATTCAACTTCTTTAAGAAATACATAAGATGATTCAACACCTTGAATAGATAGTTCATTTACAGCGAATATCCATTGACCATTTGTTAATTTTTGCATCCATTCATTTTCGATAATATCATAATATCCGCCACGAATTTCTTCATCAGGAGTGAGTAATTTATCAACGATATCTCGAGCATTTTTATCGGTTGTTTCAGGATAGTTTAAAGGATAAACATGTGTTGTTTCAAAAGGATCCTAAAAAAACAAATTATTGTTTAGTTTTAAAAAGGTTTATAAACAACAACTTACATAAGGCCATTCACCAGTAACCAATTTCTTTAAGTGAAAAACATTAAATTTAAATATTCCTAACTTCATTGAATAGGTAGTTGGGAAGAAAATGGATGAAAAACATGAGTAAAAATATATAATAAATGATTTTGGTAATCCACTATTTTATTTTCTTTCGAAATTGCCACAATAAAATTGAAAATTTGATTCAAAATTCAACAAAAAGTTCACTTTCATATAGTCCAAAAAAGTTGTTATCTATTATCCGGTTTTCTGGCGCAGTGGAATTTTTGCAAGACGTTGTAGAATTTTCGCTGGGTTCGAATCCTGGACTCATCTCATCTCATCTCAAAATCTCAACCGGCCCGACCTTTCTCAACACATCACAAAATTTTTGATTTTTTTTGGCTTATTTAAATTTCTGGTTTATCATAATAATTAATTGTACAAATTTTTTTTAATGTTCTAACTTCTTGATGCATGTTTTCACTACAAAAAAAACCAAAAACAGTCAGTTGAGTGTTGAAAGATTTTAGAAGTTTTAATTATGAAATAAATATTTTTTGCCACTTTAGCTAATCTTATTTTTTCTTGTTTTTATTTATTTTTCTTCAAATAAATTCATGCAAATACAAGACATTTCAGAAATGGCTGCAAAAAAACAATTTCCAGACATACCAATGTATGGCATCAAACATAGATGAATAAGACATTAGTGAATCACGTTTTGAATTAGGGCTTGAATTGGACATATGAATTTTTTGTTTTAAATATTTTTTATTTATTTTTTAAGAATTAATCCCAAGAGGATTTTGAATCGCATGCACGGGAAGTACCTCAATTGAGATCCATTATTTATTTATGAAGCCTTGAGTTAAGTAATCGAAATTTTTTGAATTAGAAAAAAAATTGCAGAAGAAAAGTGCTTTATTTTAATGATTTTTTATGCATTTTTACATCCATTTTCAATAATATTTTTCCAAACGGATCCTATGGTGACGATTTGAAAGCAATCAAAAATTACAATTAAAACAAAAAATGCTTTGATAAAGGTAAATAAATTCTAAACACAAAAGTAAGTAAGCTTTAAAAAAATTTTGTTTATCAGAAGTGATAAATCACATCTAAATCTACAAAAGTCAATCTGCATTTCTTTAGTGAAAGATAAGTCTCAAATCGAGCTATGTGGCTTTGAAAATTAAAAAACACATGTTATTGAGTATGAATCTTCGTGGATTCATATCTCGTTATTCGAGGCATCCAGTTAAAAACGACATACATTATTAGGGTTAAAAAAATAAATAAAAATTAATTGGAAAATAAAAAAAATTGCCGCAATTCAAAAATTTTGATTTCCATACATACCGAACACTTGTATAAACAACCATAGAGGCTAGACATTAGTGAATCTCGTTTTGAATTACGGCTTGAATTGGAGATATGAATTTTTTGTTTTAAATATTTTTTATTTATTTTTTAAAAAATATGCTGTATTATTGTTTTAACTGCCATCCACGGGAAGGCCTTCAATTGAGATAATTTTTTTTTATCAATTAACACAAGCATCAACCTTTGAGGAAGAGTTTAATGAATCTCGTTTTGAATTACGGCTTGAATTGGAGATATGGATTTTTTTATCCAAATATTTTTAAATAAATATATTAAAATTATTCCCAACGGGATTTTGAATCGCATGCACGGGAAGTACCTCAAATGGGATCCTTTTTTTTTTTAAAAACAAGATCATCAAGCATTGAGATACCTTAATCAAAAGTTTTAATTATGAAACAAATAATTTTTTCCCCTTCAGCAGATCTTATTTTTTTCTTTTTTTTTGTTACTTTTCTTCTAAAAAATTCGACCATACTCAAGACAGATAAGAAATGGCTGCAATATTAATCAAAAACAGTCATTTTAATGTCGTAATCTTATTTAAAACGATATGAATTAGAAAAAAAATTGGAGAAGAAAAGTGCTTTATTTTTATCATTTTTTATGAATTTTTACATCCATTTTCAATGATATTTTTTAAATCGAATCTTATCATGACGATTTGGAAGCAATTTATAGTTACGTTCACCTCGAAGTGATCGTGTACATACATATAGGAGGAGGAGGAGGTCCATTAATAAATTATGGATGTTGGTTGAATGTCATAACTGGTATGCGATTCAAAGCCCTGTTGGGAATAATCTTTAAAAATCATATAATAAACATTTGGATAAAAATATCCATATGCTTTATTGAACACCGTAACTCAAAACGTGATTCAACAAATTTTTTAATGTTATTCATTTATTTAAAACCCAAATATCTTGTTGATGAGCTCAATGATTAAAAAAAAGTGGAGTTCGAATATTTAGTAAAATCATTAATCTACAAGATTTTTAAAACAGAAAAATTAATTTTGGATTTTTTGATTTTTGCCAAGGCATTAACTTTAAAAAAGGTTTCTTTAAGTGAAAAACATTAAATTTAAATATTCCTAACTTCATTGAATAGGTAGTTGGGAAGAAAATGGATGAAAAACATGAGTAAAAATATATAATAAATGATTTTGGTAATCCACTATTTTATTTTCTTTCGAAATTGCCACAATAAAATTGAATATTTGATTCAAAATTCAACAAAAAGTTCACTTTCATATAGTCCAAAAAAGTTGTTATCTATTATCCGGTTTTCTGGCGCAGTGGAATTTTTGCAAGACGTTGTAGAATTTTCGCTGGGTTCGAATCCTGGACTCATCTCATCTCATCTCATCTCATCTCATCTCATCTCAAAATCTCAACCGACCCGGCCCGACCTTTCTCAACACATCACAAAATTTTTGATTTTTTTTGGCTTATTTAAATTTCTGGTTTATCATAATAATTAATTGTACAAATTTTTTTTAATGTTCTAACTTCTTGATGCATGTTTTCACTACAAAAAAAACCAAAAACAGTCAGTTGAGTGTTGAAAGATTTTAGAAGTTTTAATTATGAAATAAATATTTTTTGCCACTTTAGCTAATCTTATTTTTTCTTGTTTTTATTTATTTTTCTTCAAATAAATTCATGCAAATACAAGACATTTCAGAAATGGCTGCAAAAAAACAATTTCCAGACATACCAATGTATGGCATCAAACATAGATGAATAAGACATTAGTGAATCACGTTTTGAATTAGGGCTTGAATTGGACATATGAATTTTTTGTTTTAAATATTTTTTATTTATTTTTTAAGAATTAATCCCAAGAGGATTTTGAATCGCATGCACGGGAAGTACCTCAAATGGGATCCTTTTTTTTTTTAAAAACAAGATCATCAAGCATTGAGATACCTTAATCAAAAGTTTTAATTATGAAACAAATAATTTTTTCCCCTTCAGCAGATCTTATTTTTTTCTTTTTTTTTGTTACTTTTCTTCTAAAAAATTCGACCATACTCAAGACAGATAAGAAATGGCTGCAATATTAATCAAAAACAGTCATTTTAATGTCGTAATCTTATTTAAAACGATATGAATTAGAAAAAAAATTGGAGAAGAAAAGTGCTTTATTTTTATCATTTTTTATGAATTTTTACATCCATTTTCAATGATACTAGGCAAGAAGCGGCGCTCCGCGCCGCCATATCTATTATATTACTTATTTTTTTTTCAATTTTATTGCTAACATATTACATACAATAAAAAAAAGAAATTTACAACACAAAATTGATATAAATTTTGGAGTTTCTTGTTGAAAGTTGAAGGAAGTTTTGGAGTTCGTAGAGTTGAGGATTTGATTTAGAGTTGAGAAGGATCTTATCACTATTTAATGATGATTCAAGATGAAGCAATTCTATTCGAGAAATAGCGAAAAACATAGACTAAAAACAAAATTTTATTTTAATATTAATAATAATAATAAACTAACAGTTTCACCAGAATTGCTACAGCGTAGATAGTAAATAAGTCAGCATAATAAATATTGAATTGAAATATTTGTTGATGAATTGAGATCATAATATAATTTTGATGAAGCACATTATGTATTTGAAATAAGCGAGCAACAGTGAAAAGAATGTCCTAAAAACAAAGGAAATAACAAAATAGAATATGAAAAAAAACTTACTGTTGATCTGAATGGCTGCTTTGTATAAAGTTGAATGAAGGAATATTTTGTTTGAATAAAGATGCTGCTTAGTGTTTATTTGCTCAAATCTGAAATAAAAAAAGAGAATAAATAAAATAAAAATAAAACACTTACCTCCTGCTCCAACTCTCATCCAACTCCAAAATGCTGCATACCCCGCAGTAGGGGACCACCATAAAGGTGGTTTAAAATAGATCCTCCGAAGAGTTAGTCAATTAAGAAATCGGTTAAGTATAAATAGTTTGCCACGTATTTTATAAACTAAAAATTTGCCACCAGATCGTTTTTACGCCTCTTTAACTCCTAATTAATTATTTCCTTGTAAACATAATTTTTAACTTTATTATTCAATCGCTGTTGCCCAAAATATATTTTTAATGCAGACCATCGTTTTACACGTGAACATGCAACGTACATTTGCCCATGGTTAAAAACATCCTTTCGCAAATCAATTCCAACCATTTCAAATGTTTGACCTTGGCTTTTGTTAATAGTCATGGCAAACGCAATCTTTACTGGGAATTGCCTTCTTGCTAATGTAAATGGATAATTTTCTTCGTTATAAAGAAGAATTCGATGGATCATAACAATATCGTTCTTTTTATCACCAGTTAAAATTTTACATTGTAATGTGTTGTTCATTAATCCAATAACCAAAAGCCTTGTTCCATTACATAATCCTTCAGCTTGACTGAGGTTTCTAATGAGCATAATAACTGTATTTTTCCGCAAACGTAGTTCATGAGGTGGTAATGATGGAGGATTTAAGCTGTTTAAATATTCTTGGGTTAAAAGTTCTTGTAAAGCTTCACCTTCGATTGCCGAATCGATGCTACTATAAATTTTTTCGCCTTCTGCAGGTAACATTGCAACTACTTCATTGTTTAATTCATCAACATCTGCATTTCTTGCCGAAAGAATAGCTGAATTTGAAACATCGTTAAAACGATTCTGTCTTATTAAAGTTCCATAAACTTCTTCGACTAAATCGTTTTCAGTAATAAATTCTGTAGGAATTTCAAAATTGTCATTTTCATCATTAACTTTCCCTTCGCCGATTTTTAACAAATATTCCGCAAATTCAGTTTCTTCTGCATCAGCACGCATATTTTGGTGTAATTTAAATTGTTCAAAACTTTTCCAGAGATTACTAAATTTTATTGATAGGTTAACACATTCTGAGCGAGTGCCATTTTTTCGGACAGGTAATAATTGACGAAAGTCACCACCAAGTATAACAATTTTACCACCAAATGGTTCGTCAATTTTGGTAAAATCTCGCAATGTTCGATCCATGATTTCTAAAGCATATCGAGGTGCCATTGGGGTTTCATCACAAATGAAAACATCTGTATTTTTCAAATTTTCGGCTAGTTTTGTTTTTGGGGTTAAAATTGTATTTGAGTCTGAATAAAGAGGAGCCGGCAATCCTATTGTTTTATGTACAGTTTTCCCACCTGGTAATAAAATTGCTGCAATGCCGGTAAAAGCCATAGTTTGAACTTTTTTACCTTTGACCCTTAACAAATGCCACAATGTTTTATAAACATAAGTTTTTCCAGATCCTCCTGGGCCATCAAGATAATAAAGTTTTTGGGAAATTTCATTGACGTTTTCGCTTGCATTTAAAACTTTATTAACGATTTCTTTTTGTTTGTCGTTCATTGTAGCAAACATTTGTTCACCGATAGCTTGATCACACGAAGAGTCATAGCGGTCATATTCTTCATCAAAAGTAAGATTTTGGTTCATTGTTGGGAAATTGGCTATTGATTTATCTTCATTTTCTAATAATCTGGCAATCTCTCGATAAGCTTTTTGGATAGCAATTTCCATTGGCATTGATATTGCAAAATCTTCAGCCATGTCTTCTTTAAACTCTTCCCAAAGATCTTGTGGTGCTAATGGTGAGCAATGAATTAAAAGGCGTATAAATAATGATCGCATTTGGTATGGCATTAGTGAAACACTGGCTTCTGAAAGAACTCGATACCATTCTTTGTCGTCTTCTACTAAACCTAATTCAAGACATGCTTCAGTGAATGTTTGGCAAATTTTTTCATCAACAGTCTTTAATTCATCAAAACTTGTGGCTCCTTTAACATGATTTAAAAGGATTCGAAAGTGGAATAGTTCTTGATTTGTGGGAGAAACGGTGTACATTCTTCCGAGATTTTTAAAAGCACCTTTGCGTGTATTCCATTGAAATTTATATACATCGCTTTTGTAATGTTAAATAATTTTTTTTACATTATAAGGCAAATTTTTTATACACTTTTCTTTTTACCTATATAAAGCTATATAAAAAGCCTTCTTTGGTATATTTGGATCTTTTGGGTATTTGGATGATTTTGGGTATTTGGGTCCTATGGCATCTATGGATAACTCAAAATAAACAACCGCTCATCGCTGCTTCTTTTTTATGCAATGGAAAGCATCATTCCTTTTCATTTGCGCATTATTCATTTTTTTATGCTAATTTTTTCATTTTTTTTATAAACTTTCCCATGCATCGTTTCCTGTTACAAACGAAATAACACACAATCAAAATTACTAGGAAGGAATTTTTTAAATCGAATCTTATCATGACGATTTGGAAGCAATTTATAGTTACGTTCACCTCGAAGTGATCGTGTACATACATATAGGAGGAGGAGGAGGTCCATTAATAAATTATGGATGTTGGTTGAATGTCATAACTGGTATGCGATTCAAAGCCCTGTTGGGAATAATCTTTAAAAATCATATAATAAATATTTGGATAAAAATATCCATATGCTTTATTGAACACCGTAACTCAAAACGTGATTCAACAAATTTTTTAATGTTATTCATTTATTTAAAACCCAAATATCTTGTTGATGAGCTCAATGATTAAAAAAAAGTGGAGTTCGAATATTTAGTAAAATCATTAATCTACAAGATTTTTAAAACAGAAAAATTAATTTTGGATTTTTTGATTTTTGCCAAGGCATTAACTTTAAAAAAGGTTTCTTTAAGTGAAAAACATTAAATTTAAATATTCCTAACTTCATTGAATAGGTAGTTGGGAAGAAAATGGATGAAAAACATGAGTAAAAATATATAATAAATGATTTTGGTAATCCACTATTTTATTTTCTTTCGAAATTGCCACAATAAAATTGAAAATTTGATTCAAAATTCAACAAAAAGTTCACTTTCATATAGTCCAAAAAAGTTGTTATCTATTATCCGGTTTTCTGGCGCAGTGGAATTTTTGCAAGACGTTGTAGAATTTTCGCTGGGTTCGAATCCTGGACTCATCTCATCTCATCTCATCTCAAAATCTCAACCGACCCGGCCCGACCTTTCTCAACACATCACAAAATTTTTGATTTTTTTTGGCTTATTTAAATTTCTGGTTTATCATAATAATTAATTGTACAAATTTTTTTTAATGTTCTAACTTCTTGATGCATGTTTTCACTACAAAAAAAACCAAAAACAGTCAGTTGAGTGTTTCGAACATACATAATTTCATTGTTTCGAATGAAATCGCGGCCACACACTTTTGAATGAACTGCTCATATATTTTTTGGATTGTCGTCAATTGTGAAAAAGTATTTTTGCTTATTTTAGAGATGCTTTATTAATCAATCCGGAAGTTTGTCTAATTGTTGTTAAATAATTTCTTCACAGCTATAATTTGTTTTTTGAGCTTCCTTTCTTTCTTTCATTCTGGAAATACATTCATTGTTTGTTCAGATGGATTTACTTTTTTTTTTGTGCGCAAAGATGAATCAAATTCAACAAAATTGTGTTGATGATACCTTGAACTTGTTTAACATAGGTTAATAATATTCTTCATTAAAAATGTTTTTTACGACCAATGCCTAACTAACGAATTTTTCATGAATCCAGTTAACCTTTCGAATAAGCCTCCTTTCAAAGGGCTGCGTTTTGTAATATGCTTCCATTGGATTTGATGGTTGGCGTCGTAATTTAGTACTTCATCATCATTTGCAAGCTTTCGTTGAAAAATAAAAGTAGCAAATATTATTATTAACTGGATTTCAACTTAATGAGGTGCAAATTCTTAAAGAAAGTAACAAAGCTTCTTTTTAAATTACTAATTTTTTTCTCTTGGAAATGATATAATTAAAATTTTATAAGTAATTAAGAACTGTAAGCAATGAAAGTATGACGTGTAAAATTTTTCCGAAGATAGTTTGATCTCGCTTATGTTGAATGATGATGTTTTGGTTTATGTTCCGTTTATAAACATCCAAAGGTCGAAATTACACATTTATTTTTTCACGTTCAAATCTTTATTCTGTTCAAATTCTAAATAAATACAAAAAAATGAAAAGCAGATATCATGAAATTACCAAGCATAAATAGATTCAACTTCTTTAAGAAATACATAAGATGATTCAACACCTTGAATAGATAGTTCATTTACAGCGAATATCCATTGACCATTTGTTAATTTTTGCATCCATTCATTTTCGATAATATCATAATATCCGCCACGAATTTCTTCATCAGGAGTGAGTAATTTATCAACGATATCTCGAGCATTTTTATCGGTTGTTTCAGGATAGTTTAAAGGATAAACATGTGTTGTTTCAAAAGGATCCTAAAAAAACAAATTATTGTTTAGTTTTAAAAAGGTTTATAAACAACAACTTACATAAGGCCATTCACCAGTAACCAACTTGAAAAGAACAACACCAGAAGCATACCAATCAGCAGCAAATGGATTATAAGGTTTTTGTTCAACAAGTTGAGGAGCTGAATAACGCCGAGTTCCACAAAATGATGTTGATGCTTCAGCTTGCGAGATGTAACGCGCAAAACCAAAATCAGCTAATTTAACGTCGTTGTTTTTATCCAATAAAATATTTTCCATTTTGATATCTCTAAAAAAGAAAGCAAAATGTAATAGCAAGTTATAAATTAGAAAATATGTGCAAAATATGATACAAAAGCAAAACCACAACTAACCTGTGAACAACTCCAAGATTTTGATGAAGATAATGAATGGCATCAGAAAGTTGACGAAAAAGTCTTGCACTTTCATAATCTAAAAATGATACACACTTTGTTATAATTCAAAAAATAAATGCAACATTTTACCATCAGGATGAGTACGTTCAAAAACATAGTTTAACAATGTGCCACCAGAACAAAATTCAGAGATGATTGCAAATTTGGTTGAATTAGGTTGAATGATATCAAAGCAATGAACGATATGAGGATGACGAACACTTCGAGTGATTTCAAGTTCACGATAAAGAAATTTATCCACAACCATTGCAGGAATTAAAAATTTATCAATGAATTTAACAGCAACCACGTCTCCAAACCTAAAATAAGAAAAAAAATCAGAAAGATAGCCATGTGAAGAAAGTTACTTACTTGCCAGAAAAAACTTTATAAACACTTGAATGAGTTGTTTGAGCAATTAAATGTGGAATTTCACGAAATTTATAAATATTTTCAATTGTTGTTGTAGCATGAATATACGATGGAGTTGCACATAATCCTCGCTTCGATGGATCCATTTGTGAGTGATCTTGATGAATGACAGGTTCAACTTCAGGAAGTTCAAGTGCATTACCATCAGCTCCAACTTTAACACGTTCATGAGTATCACCACTAACTTTAGAAAGTTCAAGAGTATCATCACCAGGAAGAGAATTATTACCAAGAAGCAAGAGTTTACGTTTAAGTGAAATGATGGATGAAGATGAACAATGAAACATGCTACTTTCAGATGGTTCTAAAAAAACAAATATAAAATAAAGTTATCCCAACGATAAGTAGTTTCTTTTCAAACTAAACTAAAAGCTTAACACAGTATTATTAAACTCCATAAAATAAAGAAAACATACCAAAGTCAAGATCTTCCAAAAAATCATCATCAACGAGTTGAGCAGTCATAACACTGATAGAGCTAAGAGAACGAACAGTATCAATTGGTTCAGCAGTCATAACACTCAAAGTGCTAAGAGAAAGTTCAGCCGAAAGGGCATTTTCAATATCCCAAAGATAATTTGATTCTTCACCATTTGATGATGCACCAAAATATTCAAGTGCATGATGTTCAGCAACAAACAACGATGGATTAGAAGCATCAACACCAGAATTTTCTTCCATTCTTTCTTTCAGATCAGAAAAACAATCAATAAGAATTGTTGTTCACACACAGACGAATCGAAGAATGCAAAATGAATGTGTAAAAACTCGATTGAAAATGTTATGAAATTCTTTATTCATTTTTTTTTTGAAAGTGGTTGATGGATGTTTATGTTAATTTTGATAAGATCAAAAATGAAACTCGTAAAGTGAACGAAATTTACAACTTTTGCGACCTTTTTTTGATTCAATAAAAAAAGGCGCGAAAAAAACAACGCTCTTCGAGAGAGAGAAAAAAGGGAAAAGGTAAAATCAAAATTTTAAGCTACATAATGTTTTTTTAAATATGTACACACACCTAAATCTAATTGATTAAATTGATAAAGTTATAAAGCCAATTACATTGGATCATTTGGACTTGAACAACGTGTTATCACCAACAATTTTTTTACATACTTTGTTTTTGCATGTCCATGCATTTTGGATTTCCCGCCATTTCTCATCAAAATAACATGCAGCATCTAATCTTGACTGGATCAATGACAGAATCATTTTGTGTTATCGTCGTCTTTCTTTCTTCTTCATTAGTTTGCTTTTACCTTTTTGACTTTGCTTGTTTCGAATAAATAATTATTTTAATTTTCCATTTCCTTCACATTCTCAGAAATAGTGTTTCGCAAATCCTTCTATTATTTTAAACCTGTTTTAGTGATGACGTAATTGAAGTTAATATGTTTTCGAGATTTTTTGCGCTTTATTTATATAATATTTTTGTATTCATTATTTACTTGCTTAACGTATACAATTTTCAGGTACTATTCACCGTAATGTCGTCGTCTGAAGAAACTTATAATAAGTTTTTAAAACTCGTTGAAGATGCTGAAGCTAAAGCTCAAGCTTTGAACAATGATGAACTTGATCCGATTCACACTTTTCAACAATCTCCTCCGTTTATTACTGGTGGAGAAATGCGTGATTATCAAATACGTGGTCTCAATTGGATGATCCAACTTCAACATAATCAAATCAATGGAATCTTAGCTGACGAAATGGTTAGTTTTTGTACTTTTTAAGATATTGTTAACTAAACTTTTTCTGATTTTTAGGGTCTTGGTAAAACTCTTCAAACCATAGCTTTACTTGGTTATATGAAGCATATCCAACATGTCAATGGCCCTTTTCTCATTATTGTTCCAAAATCAACCCTTCAAAATTGGATGAATGAATTTGAAAGATGGTGTCCAACTCTTCGAGTTGTATGTTTAATTGGTCCTGAAGAAGAACGTAAAGTGATCTTTGCTGAAAAATTAATTCCTGGAAAGTATGATGTACGTTTCGTTAATATCTGAAATTGAGTATTATCCTTTCTTTTTTAGGCTGTCGTTACTTCGTATGAAATGGTTCTCAAATGTATGGCCTTCTTGAAAAAAGTTTCATGGAAATATATGCTCATTGATGAAGCTCATCGAATTAAGAATGAAAATTCCAAGCTCTCACTATTTGTTCGACAACTTAAATCTGATCATCGCTTGCTCATTACTGGTACACCTCTTCAAAACAACTTGCATGAATTATGGGCTTTACTCAACTTCCTAATGCCTGAAATGTTTTCAAATTCTGAAGATTTCGATTCGTGGATGACTGCAACTGATAAAATCAATACAGAAGAAATAGTCAAACGACTTCATCAAGTTAGTTTTCATTCGGTGGAAACTTTATCTTTAACCATACTTTTTTTTTACAGATTCTTCAACCATTCCTCCTTCGTCGTATAAAAGCTGATGTTGAAAAATCACTTTTACCAAAGAAGGAACTCAAAATTTATATTGGTTTATCAAAGCTTCAACGTGAATGGTATTCCAAGATTCTTCTCAAAGATATTCATATTATTAATGGAGCTGGTAAAGTTGAAAAGACTCAACTAAACAATATTCTTATGCATCTTCGAAAATGCTGCAATCATCCTTATCTTTTTCAAGGAGCTGAACCTGGTCCACCGTTTACTACTGATGAACATTTAATCAATAATTGTGGTAAAATGGTTCTTCTTGATAAACTTCTTACTCGGTTGAAAGAACAAGGATCTCGTGTTTTGATTTTTTCATCCATGACTCGTATGTTGGACATCCTTGAAGATTATTGCCGATTCCGTCAACATGAATATTGTCGATTAGATGGTCAAACAGCTCATGAAGATCGACAAGTTGCTATCAATGAATACAATGCACCCAATTCTGAAAAGTTCATCTTTATGCTTACTGCTCGTGCTGGTGGATTGGGTATCAATTTGGCGACAGCTGATGTCGTTATCATCTATGATTCTGATTGGAACCCACAAGTTGATTTACAAGCTATGGTTGATTTTTTTTAGTTATGTTTTTTCTTATTCGTCATTCTTTTTATAGGATCGTGCACATCGTATTGGTCAAAAGAAGCAAGTTCGGGTTTTTCGTTTGGTTACTGAAAGCACTGTTGAAGAACGAGTCATTGAAAAGGCTGAAATGAAACTTCGACTTGATAATGTGGTCATCCAACAAGGTCGTCTAACAGAAGCTCAAAAAACCCTTGGAAGAGATGAAATGCTTACAATGATTCGTCATGGAGCTGAATCAATTTTCGCTGGAAAAGATTCAACCATCACTGATGAAGATATCGATAGTATTCTCAAGAAAGGTGAAGAAAAAACTAAAGAACTTGATGAAAAGATGAACAAACTTGGAGAATCTTCACTTCGAAACTTCACTCTTGATACAGCGACTACTGATTCCGGTTCAACTTATGTTTGGCAAGGTGAAGATTATCGTAACAAACGGAAAGCTCCAGAACTTGATCTATGGATTGAACCACCAAAGCGTGCACGAAGAGCTGTAAACTATGAAAAGGAAGGAATTATGGATGATCCAAACAAGTCACTCAAAGCTCTACGTGCTAAAATTCCACAAGTGTATGATTTCCAATTTTATCCTAAACGTCTTTATGAACTTCTTGAGCGTGAAACTTATGCATTGCAAAAACAATTCAATTATCCAGCTCAAAAATCTCCTGGTCTTCCACAAAAAGAATCAGAAAAAGCTCGAATCGAAGAACAACAAAAGATTGATAATGCTGTACCATTAACCGAAGAAGAAATGAATGAACGCGATGAACTTCTTTCACAAGGTTTAAGCGATTGGAATCGTCGTGAATTTCAACAATTTGTCAAGGGTTGTGAAAAATATGGTCGAAATGATTTGAAATCCATTGCCACTGAAGTTGATACGAAAACTTTAGAGCAAGTTGTAAAATATGCCAACATCTTTTGGAGGAATATCTCGTAAGTTTACTTTTATTCTTTATGGATGATTGAATCATTTTTTGTTTTTAGGAATCTAACTGAATCTGAACGTATTTTGGCACAAATTGAACGTGGTGAACAACGAATTGAAAAGCGTCATTTTACTAAACAAGCAATTGATCGGAAGATGGCTAAATATCGTTCACCTTTTCAACAACTTCGTCTTCCATATAGCGGTAACAAATCAAAATGCAAGTTATTTTTTTCCTTATCGAATATTTTTTCTTACTTTTTTTTATAGATTTCAACGATGAAGAAGATCGATTCCTTATTTGTAAACTTCATGCACTTGGTTTGGATAATGAAAATGTTTATGAGGATTTGCTTCAAAGTATCCGAACTTCACCACAATTTCGCTTTGATTGGTTTATCAAATCTCGAACTCCACTTGTATATTATTCTTATCTTTTATCTTTGTTTACCATCAGTAGTTAATTTTTAGGAACTTCATCGACGTTGTCAATCTTTGGTTGCAATGATTGAAAAAGAAATGGAACGTGAAATTCAAGATGAAAATGAAAGAGATGGAAAGAAAGGTGTCACGATGAATCCTCCACCAAAGATGACTGTAAAGAATAAGCCTGGTCCAAAGCCTAAGAATCGTGTTGCATAAACATTTTTCTTCTTCATTTTTGTTGTTTTTTGATTTCTTTGTCGTTATGAATATTTAATTTGCATGTGTATTTTTGATATTTGTTTGTGTGATGCATAAATAAAATTTTTCTTTCATTTTTACATCTGTTTTGGTTCTTTATTAGAGATATGAAAAACATTCAAAAATGGTCATTACGATTAATTTAGTCAAAACATTATTATTATTGAAAATGTTACTGCAAGATGGATGCCCAATAATTAGATTAAAAGCTTGACATAATCCTGGAATTTTATTCATCGGCGGTATTAAATGTCTTACTCAATCTCTTCGTTGTTATCTAATGGGCCAACAAGTTTGACCACCAAGCCTTGGATTACAATTAGGCGGCCGTCTTACTTCTTCCACTTTTGGACGCAAATAAACCTTTAACTTTCAAAATCTTTATTTTATATATTTTGTTCAAAATCTAAATAAAGCAAAATGTAATAGTAAGTTATTATTAGTAAACATGTGCAAAAAATGATGCAAAAGCAAAATCACAACTAACCTGTGAAGAACTCCAAGATTTTGATGGCAAACTTAGAAAGTTATTCTCATATCAGTTTTCCGTTACTAAGAATCCTTCTTAACGAAGTGACTCACCTATAACAAAGTTTTGTGGGCGTGTAAAACCTTCTGATATTTTAGAGTTAGCTAATAGTCACGTTTAATGTAACTCTCTCTCTCTCTTTATGCTCTTTTTCCCTCTAGTTTGTTTGAGAATGAAATTTCTAAGAAAAAACCAAAATAATCGTATTTCACAAAACTTTATTCAGCTGATACAATACATAAACATTTATAAAAAACAATACATTATCAATTCAATAAAAGTTATTTTGAATAACAACCAATGCACCTTGAATAGCGATGCTTTCAATAAGTTTAGAACGTTTGAAGCAACCAAGATCTTGAGTTTGAAAAGGAAAAGAAGAAGCATCAAATTCAACACTGAAAAAAATAAAGGTAAAAGTTGGAAAAAATGAGAAAAATAAACATACCGAAATTGATCAAGCTTTGTTAACTTCCAGAGGAAATTCTTAAATTCATCTAATGTGGTCATTTTGAATTGAATAGTGCCATTAAAATAAAGTCTTCTTAAATTAGACGTAATCAAATTATTCAAAACATCGAATTCAATGGTGTCGACGATAAGGCTCAGCTTTTCATTTGAGTTGAGGCTAACAGACAAATGCTGGAAATAGTGAGCCGTCTTTTCTTCTTCTTTAGCTTTGTTGAAGATGAAAATCCTGTCAGAAACATGAAGCTTTCCTTTGACTCTTGATAGATCAATATTGGTACACGGTTTAACACATTTGCAGGAGATTCGTAAACAGCATATTCCACCATTTTGAATTTGAGCAAATTCGATTGAATGACATCGTTTTGAAAGTTCTCGAGTGTAAGAATTGATTGCAGCAAAGGTTTTCAAAGTTCCTCCATCACATACTTCAGCAAATCGACGTTGAATGACCCATGGAAGCGAACCAAAGTCAAAGGTAGTTTCTTCAGTTGATGCATTGAACATTTCTTCATCAGATGAATTTTGACCAGCCATTTCAAGTTGATTGAATATTGATGATGATTTGATGATATTGAATCACACCAGAAGAAAGTTAGATGATAGATAAATAAATCTAAAAAAAGCTTGAATTACAAGCGCTTGAAAAAACAATGAATGCTTTTTTTGAAGCAACAAAAATCATCGCTGTGCAAAAGACAATGCGTTTGATTGAATTTTGCATTTTAGGGAAGGCTACCGTATTTTGCATGATGCATGGCATGGAAAAATTTATGGATTATAAAGATTGCTATCTTTAAAGGAACAAGACTATTTGATGCCTTTTCGAAAATTTCGATACTGGGGCTGGGAGGAACAGTTGGGGCGGCGCGTGTTTGAATTACCGTGTCACTTTCTGTCTTACACGGTAGTTCAAACACGCGCCGCCCCAACTCTTCCTCCCAGCCCCAGTATCGAAATTTTCGAAAAGGCATCAAATAGTCTTGTTCCTTTAATCCTACAGCTTTCATATTAATTATGTGAATTTAAAAAACCAATAAAATCCATTTATTTTGACGTACATGTTTCTCAAAGTTTGATAACTTTCTATGTTTGATTGTTATGCTTATTAGGTATTAAACGTTTACATGAGTCGAGAATTTTGGAGTAAGTTCACAATCAATGTTGTTGCTATTCACATTCTATTTTTACCATATCCTTGATATCTTTTTGATATGTTAGTAAAAAGTAAGCATTAGCTTACACCAAAAATGCAGCCATCCGATTTCACTCAAAGCAAAGAAGTTAAAAAAAGACTGTCAATAGCTTTTTTTGTTGTTGCTTACATCAGCTAAACTTTGAATTTATGTCAAATAAATTTTGCGCGGTTTCCCTGGTCTTCGAGAAACAGATGTTTGTGAGAAGGAAAAACTCCCATAATTAAAAATATGTCAAATGCGCAAATCAAAGTTGATTTTTGACATTTATTTTTTTTTGCTCGATGCAACAAAAAAAGTTGCTTATTTTTTTTCTTGTTAGCTATGGTCAGTTTCAAAAATGGTATAAAAGCATTGGATTGAAATGGAAAAAAGCATTCATTTTTACATTCGGATTTATTGCAATTTCTCCCTTTTCCGAATTTTGGTGCTTCTACGGTTTTGAATAATAATGCATAGTTCAACAGTCTTATTTATTACTTTATTTGGTATTGGATTTTTCCATCTTTTCCAAGCATCACCAATTGGACATGTTGGATTTTCTTCATCATCCGTTGAAGTTACCACCACAAATGCCGGAGCAGAAACGACGGAATTAGTGACAACGTCAACAACGACAGCTGAAGTTCCTACAATAACATTATCAAATGAAACTGCAATCATTGATACGCTTACTGATGGCTCAAATGAAACTCATATTCGGCAAAAGCGTTCATGTGGTTGCTGTGGTTGTGGAGGTTGTTGTTGTTGCAAACCGTAAGTTCTCATCATCCATCTAATTCTGGTGTAATTTAGGGATATCATTGACATTTCAGATGCTGCTGTTGTTGTTGTCCATGTTGTTGTTGTTGTCGATGCTGTTGTTGTCGGTGCTGCTGTTGCCGACCGTAAGCTCACATATCATCGACTAATTTTATTTTATGCTCAAAATTTTTTAGATGCTGTTGTTGTTGCTGCCGCCCTTGTTGTTGTTGTGGAGGATGTGGTTGTTGTGGATGTGGTGGTGGAGGACGCAAAAAGCGATCTCTTCAAAAGCTCACTCACAAACTCATGGATAAACAAGCTTCCATTATTCGTGAAGAATCAACTATTTCCACTGGATTCTTTAGCACTACCATTCCTTCAATTCCAACCACCGCTATTTACACCAATGCCCAAATTGATGCTTTCGGTCGATCATATGCTAATTTGGCTTTTGCTGATTTTACCAATAATGTTCCAACACAATATTTTTATGCACCCGAAGAAAACGATAACATTCAACAATAAATTTGCCCCGTCTGTTGCTGCTCCTGTAAAGAAGATTATCGAAGTCTTCTTTTTCAGTCTAATTTATTACAATTAATTTATTATTACGGTATTTATTTACCAACAATATAGACTAAAATAAACAATTTATCTTTATTTACAATTCTATCACAAACTTTTTGACTTGAAACTAAAGAATTCACAAAAGTGTATCAGGTCTTGGTTTCAAACAATTTTGCAATTTTGGCAATGAATAAACTTGCTTCATACGCCTTTTGCAATTTATATAAAGTTTCATCAAATTAAGGTAAAAGCTATTGAAAAGTTTCAAATCACTCCAAAATCGGCATAAGTTAAATTTTTTTGTTGCCGTTATAGTCAAAAATATTGGATGAAAAATAATAAAACAAAATGTTTGATCAAACTCTGAATGAAGAAACTTTTGATTTTCTTTCGCAATAAAGAAACAAATGAAAAAATATTTGCTGGAAGTGGGATTTGAACCCACGCCCTCATTCGAGGAGTAGAAAACCCCGCTCGCATATCATGCGTAAGAGAAGAACTCTTGAGTCTACCGCCTTAGACCACTCGGCCATCCCAGCATATTTGCTAGGGCTCGAAAATGCATTGCCATAAAATTGATAGAGAAAAAAAACAGCAAAAACATGAGAGGTATAAAAAAATGTAAAAGATCGTTTTATTTTTATTTTTTGTTTCAAAAAAATTCCACGATTTTCTAATAACTTTTTTTGTGGAAAATCTGCATATATTTTTGAAGAAATTAGAATGACATTTGATAATAAAAGTTAATGAGCTTTAGTAATAACTTTAAAAGTGAAAAAATGTTTCCAAAATAAGATTCATTTTTAGAAATTCTTAAATCATTTTCAATTGGGTCAAATAAATCAATTATTAATTTTAAAAATCATCAAAAATGCCTTTAGAGCTTCTTTATGTTTTTCTAAATATAACTGTTCTTGGTGCCTTTTCCTTTTGCTCATTATTTGTATTTTTACTCAACTTTGTCTAGTCAAAGACTCTTTCATTGCTATTTTTTTTATTCGTATTTACATTTTCTTGGTGGTGAGGCAAAATGGATTGTCCAAATTTTGAAGAAATAAAGGTAGTAAATAAAAAACCAACACAAAAAGATGTTGATACTTTTTGGTTTTTTTATGTAACAATTTTAACTTTATGGTCTATTATGACTGTTGGAATTTTCAACTTGGATTTTAATTCTGGATCAAAAAACTTTATCGATCTCGATTTCGTTGATATTCCAAGCACATGCAAGTTGGATGGTTTATTGCCACAAGATGATTTTATTAAGTTGCGTGACCGTTATCTTTATCTTCAACAAGTAAGAATTAAACTAAATAATTCAGACGTAAAAAACTAAAATTTTTAGGAATTTCCATTTGAATCAAATCCCAATCATTTATCCATTAAATTTGAATTAAATGCGGCAACAATATCTTTCAATGAACAAAAAGAACTTCGTAAAACTTGTTATTCCAAAACCCCTGATGAAATTGAAAGTATGGAAGGCCGCAAAAAATTGGAAAAGGCTGAACAAGCAATTGTAAAATTGAAAACCCGAATTGATAATTTAAAGCATCAATCAGCTCAAGATCAAAAACAAATCAAAGAAATGCATATTAAACTTGCTGAATATGAACAAAAAGCAGCTCAACAACAAAAAGAAATTAATCAAATGTACGACAAACTTGCGGAATATGAAAAAAATGCTGAAATTTTCTTCCCCAAAAAACTATATAATAAAATTGTTAAATCGGTTAAAAAACTTTGGAAAAAGTAAAAAAAATATAATGATACATGAATTTCCTTTATTGTATGTTTTTTTTATTTGTAGCATTTTTTGAAAATAAAAATCCTTATATTGATTATTAAAAAAAAGTACAGTAACGAAAAATTTGCTTCCAAAAATCATTTATAAGAAAAAAATGTCTATGAGTTTTTTTGCCTGATTATCACTTTTTCTAATAATGCAATTAATAGGAGTAAAAGAGTGCCTTTAGAGAGCTTAGAAATATTTTTTTGAATTGACTATTCCAAATCATCTTTTTTTCACATTTGCTCTTCTTTTTTTTTTGAATCATTTGATTAACTTTTTTAGTTGATTTATTTATTTTTGGGTGCAAAATGGACCCTAATCCTAATGTGAACCAAATGGAAGAAAATCTTGATGTTGCCCAAGTACCAAAAGTAGAAAAAATAAAACAAAACTCATCAGCGTCAGGAATTACTGATAAAATACGGCTCGATTTTGCTATTTTTGTAGCACTTTTCGCAATAACATTTGCTGTATTGTATTTAACATTTTATCCATTTTCATCGATCTCTTCTTCAAATGTTGACATTGATTTTATTGATAGTCCAAGCACATGCAAATTGGATGGCTTAATGTCACAAACTGAATTTATTAATCTCAGATCAAATTATTATAAACTCGTTGAAGTAAAGCCTTATAATAAAATTAATTTTATTTATTTAAGTTATTTTCAGAAACATTCCCTTGCTTTTATTGAAAAAAGTGATCTTTCTGTTCTTACTGACGATTTAAACAAAACTGTTATGATCCTCATGAAACAACGAAAACTTCGCGAAGTTTGTTACTTCAGTGTAAAAAATGATCACAAAAAAATAATGAATATCCTTTTTAACCAAATGAAAGAATCTGAAGAATTAAAGGATGAATTAAAAACTTTAAAAACTAAATTAAGAGGCGGACAGGAAACAAATTTGGATAAATCTTCCCCTTTATGGACCAATTCAAAAAAAGAGTATGAGTTTTGTCAAAAAAATATTCCATGTGATGAACTTGATATAGCGAGATATTATACAGAAATAATATACTCCCAAAATCAATATTGGGCTACGAACTCGTTGATGGGATTTATTTTTAAATCGGTTGAAGAATATATGAATAAAATCGAATATTGTTGTTCATAAAAAAGAAATAAATGGTGAAAACGATACTTTTTTAGTTCCATATCTTTGGTTATTTGTTTAGTTTGGGAAAATATGTTATTGTAAAAATAAAAACGTGAATGATGATTCTTTTTAATTATTTGAAAACATACTTTTAAAAATTTTCTTAAAAAATCAACAGAAAGCTTTGAGACGTAAATTTCTGCAAAATTTAAAAAATAATAATTTGAAGCTTATCAAGCTTGGATTTCAAAATATCTTAAAAAATTAAAAAAGTTTTACTGCCTCATGCTGGAATCGAACCAGCGACCTTCTGTTTACTAGACAGACGCTCTGCCACTGAGCCAATGAGGCATATTTGGTGCAACATAAAAAAAATAGCAATCGAGTGCTTTCTTGAACTTTTTTAAATGTTGTCTCGTGTTTATCTAATTTTTTTTGACTTTTATTTTGAAACTAAAGGATTAATAATAGTAATGCAAGTAACTTTATTGTAAAAATCAAAGTATCTAAAATAGCATCATCATAAAATGGTAGCACTCATCGTGCAAAAAAGTGAAATAGGATATCAAAAGTACCAAAATAATGTGAAATAATTTAAGAGCTGTCCAAATGCTTTTTAAGCTCGCTTTTCCATTGATGCCAAGGATGATTCTTACCACTAAAATAAATAAATAAGCTTCTAAAAATTCTCTAAAACGGTTCTTACAAATCAAAGAAAAAGAGTCGTGTGTTTTGTTTGATTGCATCGAATTCAGCCATTTCTTCATCGGTAAATTTAAAATCAAGAACATCTAAATTTTCTTTGACTCGATTAGGATTGGTTGATTTTGGAATAATTGAAATTCCACGTTGCATCATTTGTCGAATTAAAATCTTAAAAAAAGTTTCATGGAAACATAAAAAAAAATAAGAAAAAATTTACTTGTGCTGTAGACTTTTTATACTTTTCAGAAAGTTTTTGAACTAAATGATGCTTCATGGGACTTTCATCAATGAAGAATTCACCTTTTTGGACTTCACTTCGTCCAGGTGAACCAATGGGAGCATATGCGGTGAAAGTAATATTTAACTTTTTGCAGAATTCAAAGAGTTGCCTTTGTTGGAATAAAATGTGGCATTCAACCTAAAAAGTTCGATTTAGGAAATGTTTTTTCAAGCTCCGCATTTATTTTTATTTTGCTTCCCTGTAAATTGTGTGGTTTAACAGTTGCTTGATCATATAAATCTTGAATTTGGTTTTCATTAAAATTAGATAATCCAATAGCTTTTAATTTTCCATCATTATAATATTTTTCTAAAACTCTCCAAGTTTCGATATGTGGAATTAAAGCTGGAATTGGATTTCCTTGTTCATCGCGTTTCATTTCATCATTATCATTTTCCATTGGAATAGGCGCATGAATTAAATACAAATCAATATAATCAATTTTAAGTTTTTTCATTGATTGTTCAATATATTTTTCTGGATTAGCATGGCCATAAACTGGAAGCTTTGTTGTAATAAAAATATCTTCTCGCTTAAATTTCCCAGCTTTGATATATTCTTCAATAATCGGACCAATCAGGTGCTCATTTTTATAAACCGCTGCAGTGTCTATGTATCGATAACCCGCATCCAATGCAGCTCGAAGAGCAACATCTAATTGCTTTTCATCGGAAGCCTGGAAAATTTTAGAAAAATAAAAAGTCTCAAAAAGCCAGGAAGAACTTACAAGCCAAGTTCCAAGTCCAAGCAATGGCAATTTTCGACCATTTGAAAGTGGAATTGATCCAACATTCGCCATATTTTTTTAAAGCAAAAAAATGTTTTTGACCAAAGAAAAATATTGAGCGAAAAGAAAAAAAGAAAATTGTCTTCTCTTTTTTTTTTCTTGTGGCTCTTTTTATACACAAACAGACTCGCTTTATTTTTTTAATGTCTTTTTGTGAGAAAACAAAAAATGTCATTTTACATTGTAAACAAAAATGTAAAAAGGTAATCAAGAAAATAAAAATCAATAAGCTTTAATTTAATCAAAACAAAGTTGAAGAATGGATGATCGCTTTTCTTATAGTTGTTAGTTAACCTCTGAATTCAATAAAATTTCTGCATTCGAAATTATTTCAAATTCCAACAAACACTTTTTTGTTAATTCATTTCAAAAATTGTTTCAGAATATTATTTTTTTAACTAGACAAAGTTTGTAAATTGCATTTTGGCGCAGGAAAAATAAAATCTTTATTAAATAAATACAAATATTATTAATTTCTCTTTTTAAACTTTAAAATGCGAAATCCTTCCTAGTAATTTTGATTGGCTGTGGAAGCCTGGAAATCTATCATGGGAAAATTCAATAAAAATGAAAAAATTAGCATAAAAAAATGAATGAATGTTCAAAGTAAAAAGCTTTTCATTGTATGAAAATGTAGCGTTGATGAGCGGTTGTTTTTTTTGAGTTACCCAATGATGCAAAAGGATCCAAAAAAAGTCATATGATCCAAATACCCAAAGCTTTTGGTTATTGGGTTAATGAACAACACATTACAGTGTAAAATTTTAACCGGTGATAAAAAAGGTGACGTTGTCATGATTCATCGAATTTTGTTATATAATGAAGAAAATTACCCATTTACATTGGCCCGAAGACAATTCCCTGTTAAAATCGCGTTTGCAATGACTATCAACAAAAGCCAGGGTCAAACATTCGAAATTGTTGGAATTGATTTGCGAAAGGATGTTTTTAACCATGGGCAAATGTATGTTGCATGCTCAAGAGTAAAGCGTTGGTCTGCATTGAAAATATATTTTGGACAACAGCGATTGAATAATAAAGTTAAGAATTATGTTTACAAGGAAATAATTAATTAGAAAATAAACTAACGTAAAAGTTCTGGTGGTATGTTTTTTGTTTATTAATAGGCGGCGAATTAATAATGTAGTTACTTTATTGATTTCTTAATTGTCGAACTCTTTGGGAGGATCTTTTTAACCACCTTTATGGTGGCCCCCGCTGCAGGATATGCAGCATTATATGTTGAGGGAGAGCAAGAGGAGGTAAGTCGTTTATTTTCATGTTATGTATTTTCTATTTTTATTTTATGATTGAACAGATATCGCCACTTCACGGAATATGCTTTTATTGTACATTCTTTTACGCAGCTATTATGATAGTAAAAAAAGTAAATAATCATAAATATTATGCAAATTTATCCTTGAAATTTTAGATGAAACTTCAAAATCCTATATAAAGAAAAGCGCAAAGCAAAAACTGTTCATTTCAATTCAAAATTTGGTTGCATTCTGGTCGCTTGAATTCTTTGTTTAAAAAATCTAAGAAATGTCTCAATCGGATGTTCCATTTTCTGGTGGTGATGCTCAATCTGCTGGCGTTCCTCAATCTGGTGGTGGTCCAAAATCTGCTGGTGTTCCTCATTCTGGCGCTTTTCCTCAATCTGGTGGTGGTCCTAAATCTGCTGGCGGTCCTCATTCTGGTGCTTTTCCTCAATTTGCTGGTGATCCTCAATCTGCTGGTGTTCTTCTTTCGCAAGATCATATCCAATTATCTAAGGTATCAGATGTTATGAAAATCAAGAAAAACATGCGCCATCAGTAATTTTTTTCTTTATTAATTTACTCTTATTATTATTTTTTTAGTGCTTTTGATATTATATGTCGCATTGCTTCCGTATCAAAAGATGATCCACGTTATAAGTACTTCAACTGCGTTATTTCTGATGATGAGTATGCTGATATCCAAAAGAAATTTTCGTTTAAAGTTAATGGTGAAAATCTTGCTGGATATGTTGATATTGGTGTTGGTGACATCATATGCCTTAAACAAGCTATCAAAGCCGAAAATCGTCGCTCATCAAGTGCTTATGTTTTCAAATCTGATGATCTCAATATCCAACTTATTGCTGGTAGAGAAACAACAGCAGAAATCCTGTTTTCAACTGTTCGTGGAGAAGTTAAGAATTTCAACCTTCTTGCAAATGAAAAGAAAAATGTTATCCTCCGCGGTATTGTTGATTGCTTGCCTAAGAAACATGGTGATAAATGGATTGTAATGCTGGCTGATTCTTTTGATAACATTATTGAACTTGAACTTAAATCATTTGTGGAAATCAAAGCTGGTGATGAATGTACCGCTTATGGTGATATATTTAAAGCGGGTAAGTTATATTTTCAAAACAATGAGTATATTTGATGTTTTAGATGGGATCATTTTTATGGTTTGCAATAATATTATTAAAATTAATCATTCTCAACTTGGTGCTCAAGGAATAGCTGGAAGTGGTAAAGAACAACCTGCTGGAATTGGTGGAAAAGAAAGCGTTCAACATGGTGAAAAAGATGCTGTTGGTCAAGGTGGAAAAAACCAAACTTATGGTGCTGGAGAAAAACAAGGAGGAGCTGATGGAAAAGAAAATCCTGCTCAAGCTAAACATAAGAATACCGGTCGTAATGGACAGAAGTAATCTGCTGGTGGTGGACGTTAAGAAACTGGTGGTCAAATTCGCTCTCGCAAGTTTGCAAATCAAGATAAAAAAACTATTAAATAAATAATTGGTGTTTTAATTTTTTTGTAATTTATAATATAATTAGTTCAATGAAATAAATTTTCTTTAATAATACAATTTGTAAAATTATGGGGATCGCGGCGCGGAGCGCCGCTTCTTGCCTAGTAACTATTAAAAATGGAAAAAATAATTGAATGAGAATTAAATAAACATTTTTATTTCATGGTTATTGGGTTCGGTGAATTACTGCTTCTTCGTTTATCCAAAAAGTAGGTTGTACATGATCCTTTTCCCTAAAAACAAACAAAATAATTTAAAGAATTTAGCTCTTAATTTTTTGGCTCTCACTTTAATTTCAACAGTTCCTCGAAGTTCTGTAGTAAATTCAGGATAATGTTCATTTAAATTAATTTTAAATGGTTCAGAAATTTGGATCATTTCTGGAACACCTGTGGATTCCATTCTTGATGCCATATTTACGGTATCACCAAATAGGCAATATCGAGGAGCAGTAAGACCAACAACTCCAGCAGCAACTGGTCCTAAAGTCCAAAAAATATTTTTAAGCAATGAAAGAATGGGGTTTGTTGATTACCTGTATGAAGTCCAAGTCGAATTTTAATTTTTTGTGATTTTCGATGAGGAACTTCAAAATCATGCAAAAATTTCATAATTTCCAACGCGACGTCACTCAAATGCATTAAATGTCGAATGCCATTTTCAATTGGAATGCCAGAGACAACCATGTATGCATCACCTAAAAAAATCACTAAAACCCGCAAAATAATCTTTAAAAAAGTTACCAATGGTTTCAACTTTATATGCTTCATGTCTATTAATGACATCATCAAAGCCAGTGTAAACTGCATTCAACATTGTTACAACTTCTATTGGGCTAGAAGTTGAGCAAATGGTAGTGAACCCTACTATGTCACTAAACATGACTGAAGCATGTTTGAAAGATTTTGGTGGAACTGTTCGTCCCATTTTAAGTTCATTTGCAACATACGAAGGTAGTAATTGAGAGAGAAGTTTATCCGCTCGCTTATTAGCTTCTTCTAACATGCCTGTTCTTTCTTGAACTAATTTTTCTAAATTATTTGCGTATTGTTCCATCATTCTCATCATTTGATCTACGAGTGAACCTAAAAAGAATGAATAGTTTTTGAGATATTTTTCGATGATAGCAAACCTTTGACTTTGAGATAACTTTCTGTATTCAATCTAACTCGCCTAATGCTTGGTCGAATTTCGGGGTTTTCTGACCAACAATCTTGTAACAAAGCTGCCAAATCAGGATGAATGGCTCTTCTATCTTGAACCGCTGGTTTATAAGTTTTTGATCCATCTTTGATATAACCAATAATATCTAAATAAACACTTTTTTAAACCGTGTAAAAATAATAAAAACCATTATGGCCCTTGATTATTAGGCTATTGCTTTTCTAAACTGACTTTCATCAAACTTACCTTCATGACTGGCGGAATCAGGAAAGGGTAAACTTTTAAATAAAATTTCATACATCACCATTCCAAATGAATATATATCACCAGCTTGACGACGATTCTGGGTTTGTTTTAACCATGTCTGATCTGCTCCACGTCTACGATTAGTTTCACGATTTTTTACTGCTTCTGGGGGTTGATATAATAAACCTATAATTAATTTTTTATTGTGTGATTCTTTTTCATCAAAGTTAAAGCTTACCGGAAGCTTGAGAAGAACCGGATTTATCTTCTTCATCTTTTAAAGTTTCTTTTGAAACTGCACCTTGTTTTTCCCATTTTTCTAGTGGATTTGCTATTCCATAATCAGTGAGTTTGACCATCCAATTTCGATCAATTAAACATGACCATGGTGTTAAACTTCCATGATACCCAACGGCGGATACATGCAAATATTCAAGGCCCATAGTGATATCTCGAACAAAAGCTGCATGAAATTTGGAATCCAGATTAACGTCGTCATTATAAATGATATCCTGTACAGTTCCACGAGGACAAAATTTCCAAAGTAAAAGTAATTCATCCTTTTCATTAAATGACATTCCCAAGAATGGATTAAGATTATCATGAACTGCTTGCTTCATCTGTAAAAATAGATAAATGCAAGTGTTGGGGATAAAATAAATAAGAAGCTTTTTAAAAAGTGCGAATGATTCAAACAAAAAAAGCAGCCAAAGGTAAAGAAAGAATTATAGTTTTTTTAGATTATTAGTGCTAAGATAAGAGGCAAAAATATCATTACTCAGTTCCGACGACGCTATACTTAATGGAAAAAAGTACAACGCATTAGAAAAAATTAAAAGCTATTATTACTCTGACCCTTATGATAATTTAAAAAAATAATCCAAATAATCCAAATTTGCAAAACTCAAAACTACCAACATAGATTAAAGCAGCTGATAATCTCACAACAAAGTGAAATCTCTAATCGAAATGTCGTCTTTAATCGTGTTGTTGATATTAAACTTACCGCAGTTAAAGTTTGCATATCTTCTCGATTAAAAATAATTGGACGTTTTTGTGGATATAAATGAAATGAAGCATGTGTATTGGTTCCAATAATAGCATGATGCTTATTAAATCTAGCCATATTTGAAAGTTTTGTTCGTGTACTTCCAACTGAGAGGGCTGATTTCATTTCTTCTTCACTCACTACTCTCATATCATCACGAAATATTCTCCATGATATTTTAGATAATGCACGATTTTCACTAAAAAGTATGGTTTGTAAATACAAAATTCTAGTTTTTAAATTACAGGAATCGGTAGATGATATAACCCAAACAAGCTGTAAGTAAAACAGCAACTATCAAAGCTCCAGCAATTATCATTAAAGTATAATCACATCGCTCATTTCGATAACCACACTGTGGCTCATCCGCCGGTAAACTACCATCCAATGTAGGCCAAAATCCTGATTGAATATCCACTACATTCAATTCAAAGCATCCACTTCGATTAACAATTCCATCACAATTTGATAACGCAAATGGATTCATTTCAACTATTCTCAAAACTTCATCTCGATATGGTGCAATATAAAATCCTGCATAAACTCCAGCTCTTTCAGCTAAATCATCCATCATTACCATTCCACTTGAAATTCCATTCTTGCTTACAAGGCCTAAAAATTACTGTATTTCTAAAGCTTATTTCAATAAAAATGGTCCTAACGTGAATTGTTGGTTGTAGTTGTTGGTAATGCGACTAAGCCTAAAATGGCTTCATTGCAATATTAAAAACTGCGAGGAAAAGCGATTAGTTTAAAAAATCGAAAGACATAAAAGAAAAATCCGACAAAAAAATTTTTTTCATAAAAATCTTGTGTTTAGCGTAATTTTTAAAATTGCATTCAAAAATAAGAAAAATAATAAAATTTTGGTTCATATTTGCGCATTCAAAAAGATTTCAAAAGCGAAAACCACAACCTTTTTTTAGGATATCGAACAAATACTTTTGTATTTTTTTTGTTTACGTTAATTTACAAATATTTTATCAAAAAGTTAGCTTCTTTCATATTTTTTGTTGTTAAAAATAAAAAAAGACTCAGACAACGAACCTGGAAAAGTCATCTTTCGCATTTTATTCCATAAAAATCTTCCATCTTTTACAATATTTGGATCACCTGTTTCATTCAAGGCAGCTCTTGCAGCAAGGGCATAAAGTTTAAGGGAATCATAAAGATGGACATAACCATAAATGTTTTGCAAATTTAAGTCATCCACTGAAATTCCATTTGCTTCCACTCGTTCTTTAAAAGGGGCAATCACGACGGAATTATCAAAGCCATTAACATCATCGATCTTAAAATTTATTTATGGGTCTCAAAGCTTTAGAATGTAAAAGCTTACGATGATGGAATTTGAAAAGGTTGCTTTAACATTAGCAAGAATTTGTCCATCATTTCCAATCCAAGGTTGAGTTTCTTGGGATTCTGCTTGAAGCCAAGGAAAAATGTAAACAAAATCATGGGTATTAAAACCTTGGGAATCCACAGCTTGCATAAACTCACGAGAATGTATTCGAGTTGATGAAAACATACAAACAATTACTGAAAAAAAAAAATGAAAATTTTAAGAGAAACTATTTTGCGCCGATTTCATAAACAAAAAACATGGTATATTCAAGAAAGCTTACTTCTGGCACTATTTTTCATTTCACTCAAATATCCGCTTGCTATAATACTTTTAGCATCGGCATTTTCATCAAACATAATTTTTTTAACAACATTGATTCCACGATTGTGAAAAGTTTCTTCAAACGCTGCAGTTCGTTCAAAAGCCAAAGTTCCGGTATTTGTGATAATTGCTACTCGATTCCATGAATAATGTTTGAGTAATGCATTCACTGCCAACGCAAGAGAATTGGTGGTTCGAAGTGACACTCGAGCTTGAGTTTTATAAATTGCTTTGTCCGCAAAAGCAGTGGATGAAGCCATATAACCAATAATGGGAATATTCCAATATGCTGCCATTTTGGATACAGCATCCATTTCTAAATGTAATATAGTAAAGTAATGAAGAAAAAAAGAGTATTGTTAGATTACCAGCATTACAGTATGGTCCAATAAAGCATTTAACATTTTGTTGATGGTACATATCCGCTCCGACTGCAACACCTTCGAATGATTCGCCACAACCCATTTGTGAAATAATTCTAAAAATATTTATGTTTTCAAATTTTTCACCCAAAACTTACTCCAAATCAAAATCCTTATTTAAAACTCCTTCATTCCAAAGTTCTTGTCGACAAATATCAAGAATAGCTTCAGCTTTAGGCATAACATTGATAGCTCCAATATGTCCAACTTTAATTTTTAATCCTTCCATCGTAGTGTTAGTATCATTTTCAGCGCAAAAGGCTTTCCATATTAGCGTGAAAAATGCTAACAAAGCAATTACAATCTTCATTTTTTTCTTGATGGCAACAAAAAAATATGAAGGAAAGCGGCCGCTTTTGATGAACAAAAAATGGCACAACTGGAAATAGGTAAAAAAGTAAGTAGCGTCGAAAAAAGAAAACTCACCACACCCCACTCAAAAAAAAAATACAAAAATATAAAATTATTACAAAATCCAACACGCAGCTGATTTTCTTAACTACTTATTTATCTCTTGATTTATACGCTACTGCTGGGTAAAAAAAGTTAAGAAAAGTATTAAAGGATTTAGGATTTTCTCTTTCTATCGACTGCGATGACGACGACAATGAAAGACGAAAGGCTATGACCGTAAATCCTTCAAAAAAGTAAGTCATACTTTATTTTTGTATGATTATTAATTTAAATAATGAAAAAGAACGACTTTTAACTTTTCTTAAAAGATACAGAAAAGAAAGCGAAAAAGGAAAACATAAAAGCTTCAAGATTAATAAATGATTATTAAATCAGAAAAGAGAAAGAAAGCCACAATTCAAACAATTTTTGGATGGTGAAGTTTAAATTAAGTAATTTTGAAAAGAATATGAGCATCCAAATTATGTTGAGAATGAAAGCGTACTGTAACAAATTTTTTTTGAAAGTGAATCAAAAATATAAGATTAGAGCTTTATTTTGTATTGGTTAATGCTCTCAAAATATAAAGTAAATATGAAAAAAATGTATGCACAAAGGATAATAAATGGATACAGAACTTCTGGGAATTGGAATCGAGCAAAGTAAGAAATTTGAAAATAATACAACATATTTTTTGAAACATGGGTCTGTTACATATGTGTCAGTTCAGTGCATAAACGAACAATTCTTCTCTTGCTTTTCCGGTAGTCTTTTTTCAAGACAATTTTAAATCATCATAAAAAGCATCCTTTATTTGACAAAGGTTATTAAAAATCCCACGCATTTTTCTAGAGTTAGCTAGCTTATAATCCCATCTTTCCGCTAAAATCTTCGTTATGAATAACACTTTCTTCCAAATCCTTTAATTTTCAAAAAAATGTTTTCAGCAAGTTTATCTTCTTTATTGAGTGAAATACTCTTTCATTATCCATTAAAGATATTCCATCCATTAATAAGTAAAAGCTTGAAAAAATGAACCTAAAAAACAAGTTTAATTATTGTTTGTTACTCATGAGCCAAAAACAAAAAGATGAATAAAGAGTTTGCTCAAAAATGAAAACAATGGTGTAAATATTGGAAGTAAATCTTTTATTTATTTTTTCAAAGTCAATACAATTACAGAATACATGAGAAAATTCTATCATCAAATAAGCATAATAAAGACTGATTGAGAGAAATTTGTTTAAGTTGAGCAAACTTGAACTTGAGGCATTGAATCACCACCACGACGTTGAGTTGAATACATAATTGAACTACCATTTACACGATTACGTTCCATAAAAAGCCATGAACCAGTTGTATGCTCATAATAATAATAAATCATTGTATCTTCAAATGAAAGAACATGAAGTTCTGCATTCTTTCCCTATAAAATAAGAAGAGTAATTAGTTAAACAAAAGCATTAGAAAGTTTGGATCTTGTGTTTTGGCCATCGAAAGTCATAAAAATATATTCCAAAAAGTTATTACTCACTTCAATTTCAATTGATTCATCAACATATCCAACATAAGCTCCGTCATAATTTGGTGCTACAGCTTGAGCTTTTTTCTATAATAAAAAAACACATTATAGAAATACAAAGAAAATAAAAAAAACTTACATCAGCAATCATTTGTTTGAGATAATTATAACGTCCAAGGGCATCAGTATGTAAGCGACGAATACGTTCATCTTCACGAATACGATTAACTAATTCTTCAGGAACTGATGCATATGATGATGAAGCCATTGTTTTTTTGTTGATTGAAGAAGAAGAAATGAAGACGCAGTTGCTTTCTCTCTTTCGCTCTCACTTTTGAATGAACGACTGAATGGCAAAAAAAAACTTGGGAATTTGAAAGAGAAAAATGCATGTAAATTTTTTGATTCTTTGCAAAATCGTAAAAAATGCATGCTTTGGCTAATTTAAATAACAATAATGTGATACCACTGATTACATTGTTAATGCCACAAATATACCTATTTATGCTATCAATATTAGTTGTTTAAATGGATGCTCCATTTGAATTGTAATATTTAAATCGCCTTTAAAGAAGCTTTTGAAAATATATTTCTTGTACATAGTCGTCTCTCAATGAAAGCAACACATTTATTAACAAATATAAATTATTTAACAAAGAAATATGTATTATTGTTTAAATTTAAAGCCGATATCCACCTTCATCAGCCATTCCTTCGACTGGAATAGCTGAAGGGGATTGTACTTCACGAGGAAGAGGGGCAAGAATTTTAGAAACACCACAATCGGACATGCAATAACTTGCTGGTTCTCCTGCTTCACCAGGCATTCCATATTGTCCAGGCATACCTCTTGCACCATACTGAAACAATCAAAATAAATATTTGAAAAGTTTTTGATTTCGAATTTAAACTTACAGCTCCTGGAGGACCGGGTGGACCGAGTGGACCTAAAATATAAAAAGTTAGAAGCTAATTTAAAGCTGGGGCTATTTTTTTACTTTTTATTGTTTTTTTTTAAAATTTTTTTTTTAAATACTTGAAACGGGTTTAACTAACCTTGTTTGCCGGGATTTCCACCTGTGTTACTTGGTCTTCCAGGAATTCCAACAGGACCTTTTGTTCCAGGACTTCCTGGTGGACCTTTCGGCCCTTTTAACCCAACACCAGAAAATGCTGGTGAACCTTTTTGACCACGAGAACCTTGAAGACCAGGGTGGCCTGGAAGGCCGCGTCTTCCAGCATTGCCGTATTCGCCATCTTCACCTGGTTGACCTGGTGGACCTTAAAATTTTCTACAGAATTTATTGAATCAACCGAGAGAAAAAAATGGTTTACCGCTATTGCCTCTCTGACCACCTGTTCCAGTCATTCCTCGTTCGCCTTGACCTCCTCGTAAGCCTGGAGGCCCAGCAGGGCAAATAACACACGCAAGGGTCTAAAATAAATGATTTTATTTTGCTTTCTGCCACATTGGCTTACATCATGAACTTCAGGTTCAGGAATCACATCATGCCCATCGATGCCTGGAATTCCCGTTTTACCCGATGTTCCTGGATATCCATCTGAACCAGCTGGACCATTTAAACCAGCAGGTCCTGGAGGGCATGATAATCGAGTGCATTCTAATAATATATTTTTTAAACACTGTTTTTTAAATATCATAAAACTCACTGCTACATTGTTGCATAACTTTTGTAAAGGGATCAACAACGTGACGATAACTTCTTCCATTAGAAATAACACCATATTCTTCTTGAAATTGCCAAATTTCATTAGAAAGAAAAAGTTGTCGATTTCGAAGGGTTTCAGTCCAACGTTCAATATCAGAATCAACATCTCGTAGTTGTTTACATAAATGAAATGTGGAAATTACTCCACTAAGTAAAACAACAACCGAAAGAAAACAAGATAAAATAGCTAAGCGTTTAGTTTTTTCATATCGATCATTATATTGAAAATCTTTATAATTTTCCATTTTTAGTTATGGAAAAATAAAAGATATAGGTGGAAATGGAAATATCAAAAATAAGAAAACAAAAATCGAAGAAATGCAAAAATATCCAAATTTGGATCGAGATAAAATAGGATGGAGGAGTAAAGAAAAAATTAGGTCATCAAAATCATAATTTGATAAATCTTGAAAGTCGCAAAAACAATGGAAAAAACGAAGAAAAAAGATGAGCTCGTGTATCTTCCGAAATTATGATTTCTTTTGTATAATTAATTAGAACCCATTTCAAAGAAAAAAACTTAAAAATTATTTATTTTTGCAGTATAAAAGTTTATTTAAGTAAGGATTATTTATAAACACAAAATTAAAAAATTGTTTGAAAAACAAATCGTTATAATACAATTAATAAAAGTGGATTTAATTATTTTTGTGGCTCTAAAATTGGTGGTTGGTCATCATCAAATGGTGAACCTGATTCAAAAGGTGATGGTCGATTTAATTCTTGCAATGATTCAGGCCTTTGTCTTTCTCCAACTTCGTCGCCATAAGCTTCCATGTTTTCATCTTCCTCGTATTCGCCTTCCAAAGAATTATAAGGTTTTCGCTGATTCAATAAAGCTGCAGCAGTCGAACCTGATGATGGACCAGCTTCGATGCCACCCGAATTTACAGTTTTAGATTGTTTGCGAGAGTTTGCTCTTTTTATTGCTCTCTCGTCATCATCACTATCAGCATCAAGATTAATAGCACTCAAGCTGCAATTTCCTTTAGATTTTAGTTTTAAAAATTTTCGAATTTTTTTAGCTGATGGAATCCCAATAGTTGATTCAATTGTAGCTTCAAGTAAATCAGCTTCATCTTCCGTAGATACTGATGATAAATCAGATGAATCATAAACATGTGAAAAATCTTTAAATGAAAATTCTGAAGTATCAATTGAGGAATCGGATTCAGATGAAAACGGATTTTCTTCCTCATTATCGCTTCCATTAATGTCAATAGTTTTTGGAACTTTAATTGATTCTTTTTCTGCTACAATTTCAGCAACTTGGGATCCTCCAGCTGGAGCTATTGCATCTGCAACTGCTTCAGCTTCTTCTTCGCCTATTTCTTCATTATCATCAAAATCTTCGTTATCCAAAGCGCTTATTGCAGCAATTGCTTCCTCCTCATTTTCATCAATAATTTCCAAAACTTCTGCCTCCTTATTTTTCTTTCTTGGCGGCGATGCTTCTTCCAAATATTCTTCTGTCGAAGCATATTCCTCGCCATTATCTGAACCCAGATCAATAATTCTCTGTTTATTTTCTTCCATTCTTTCTCGCTTTCTTCTTATGGCTTTTAACAATTCCAAATCTTCATCAGGTGCAACGCCTAGGGTTTTATAATAGCGAGCAAAGGATTCTTTATCAAAATATTTAGGAATTTCTTCTAAATATTCTTGAATATTTTCTGGGAGATCTCGACGAATTTCTTTAATCATTGATTCAAAAATGGGGCTGGCAATTTGCTTCCTTCTTTGCATGAGTTTTTGAACATCGGGAGGTGGAGGTGAAAATGAAGTGAGAGCTTCACCCTCGTCTTCAACTTCTTGCTCAACTTCCATTGCTTCTCCATAATCTTCTTTTTCCTTTCCTCCAGCAACTTCTTCATTAGCATTGAAATCATCATCGCTTTCAGATGAATCAACGGGGTCCTTGTCTCCATCTTTTAATGCAACGACTTTGTCCCTGTATAAATATCTTTCCGTCGATCGTTTATTCTTTTTTGGTGGATCTTTCCAATTTGTAAGAATATATCTTTCATCATCTATTCGTTTTTGATATATTTCAGCATCTTTTAAAAATGGTGGTATTTCTTCTTCCTCGGCTTTTATAATTGAAACATAATTAATTGTTTTGGGAATAGCTTCATCTAAAATCTCAACCTTTAATCGATAATTTCTATTAATAGTTTACAAACCTTCATCCAATATAGGCATAATAGGAATATGTACTTTTGGTAATTTTTCAGCGGACATATGTTTAGCTGTCATTAAAGCAGCTTGAGCTGCACCCATAACTTCCTCAACGTCTGAAAGAAATTTTTGTTTCTTGGATACTGCATAATTTTGATTTGCAAGAAGCGTGGCTCGAGCTTGGATAGGACGAAGCTCATTAATAAGATGATGAAAGTTAAGAAATAATACTCGCAAATGATTAAATTTTTCTATTCTTTCTTCAGATTGTGGATTCCTGGAAATTGCATAAGTTATATTTGAGGTTTAGCAAAGCCAATGTGGTTGTTGACAAATTCATATGTGAAAATATTAATTTGAAACTTACTCAGCTAAAATCGATGTTAAATCCAAAAAAGCAGCTATAATACTTTGATTTATTTTACTCATTTCACGTTTAATATCCAAAATATTTTGGGTTTCACCAAAAAGCCGCCTAACGCCGCTTGATTCAAGGGTTTGAACAACAGGCTAAAATCATGGTAAAGTAATTTAAATTATCACAAAACTAAAAATCTTACAGAATTAAGGTCATAATCTCGTCCAAAAATTCTAAATCTTTGTGGAACGGGTGGCGGAGGCAAACAACTTCCCCGTCTTACTGCTTCTTTAGTATATCCTTTATAAAATAATGGTGGATCAGGATAATTTACTTCTTCCGATGCATCAATTTTAGTTGGAAACATTAGATTAAAATTGGTAAGATTGATATGAAAAAAAAACGATAAGTTAGTGTTACTAAAACATTAACATCCAAAAATCCAAAAAAAAGAAGCAAAAAGCAATATTCTTTTTTCGCTTTGAGAATGTTTGAAAGGAATATCCATATTCGAATGCAAGTTGATCATTATGGATGGATGATAGACTTTTGCATAACTTGTGATTCCAACTTTTGTATTAAAAAATTACAAAAAAATTATTTGAAAGCACAATAACCAAAAATAAAAACAAGAATATTATCATAAAAGCAATTTATTTATATATATATATTTTCACAAAGTTAAAAACAAGCAGTAATCATCTAACATTTTTGATGCTATTATTCTTTCCACTATTATTCTTTTCTGGTGGCTCTCCTTTTGATATTTTCGTTCTTGATTTTGGTATTATTACATTATTTTTTCGTCTTATATCGCTATCTTGAGGTGTTTTGGATACAGTTGTCGTAGAAGATGTTTTCTTTTTTGAATCAGTATCATTTGGAGTTTTAGACGTTGTTGAACATTTCTTTCCAGAATCAGTATTTTGAGTTTTCAGCGTTGTTATTGCTTTCTTTCCAGAGCCCGTATTTTGAGTTTTTGATGTTGCTATATTTTCAATTTTCTTTCCTGAGTCGCTATTGTTTTGAGTGTTCTTTGGTGAAGAATCTCCTCCAGCGGATGATGGTTGCATTTTTCGTTCAACATTAATTCTTCCAGAAGTTTCAGTTGTTTTCTTTTTCATCACTTTTGTTCCAGTTGTTAGGCGGCAATCTTTCTGACGCATTGGACGTCCTTTTGAAATTTTTGTTTGTTCTTCTGTTGATGCTTCGGATGATATTTCTGAGAGAATGCTTTCAGCAGAGCGACCAGGAGCAACTAAAAGACGATATATTAGTTATTTTAGCAAAAGGTATAACTCACGTAATGTATCACTAGGAAGAGCATTATGACTTGGAACAGATTGCAATAATTTAGGATTGATATCAGCATTGATATTAACAATATCGTGCTTCGACTTCAGTCTCACTCGCATCCTGAAATATTCGTTCATTTCATTTCCAAATGAAGCTAAAAAAACATACTTTTTCTGTTCTTCTATCTTTTTCACTTTCAAAATACTTTTCATTGGATGAGCATCCGGCTCTCGAAGAAGCCTTCGTTTTTCTTTTCGACAAATTTTCTCAACATCTTTATTCAGCCTTTCTTCTTTGAAGAGATTCTTTTCACTTCGAATTGCTTCTCGCACAAAGAAACTTGCATTATTTGAATCGGCTCTTTCAACAACACATGTAACTGTAAAACGGAAATAGTAAAAGATTTGAAAGATATAATGCATACATACCTAAACCATGGGATTTCAGACTTTGTTTTATGAGGTCATAAGCTCCTGTAATATTTGAAACCATACATCGTTCAACGTCCAAAATTGAGTCGCCAACTGCAAACGCCATTCTTCCAAGAGTTTCTTCTGATACACCGGAAACAAAGATCTAAAAACAGGCAGTAAAATAAATGTAAGCGATTGTGAAAAGCAAAAACAACCTTTCCATTAATAGCTTTCAATCCTAAAGTTAGATGCATTCCAGGTATTCCATACATTACAGCTAGATGATACTTGTATTCTCTTCTAGGTAAAATATCCATTGGCATTCGATCTTCAGGCATCGTCCATTTCCATAGCAATCTTGCAATTTTTAGCTTCAATTTGATACAACCATTAGCTTCTTTTTTCATTTTTCTGTAAATTTCTGTAAAGTGCTTCTTATTTTCCAACCAAGTTCCATTCAATTCAAGCCATAAATCACAAAATATCACATCAACATCTTCTCGATTAACACTATGAACAACGCAAGTATCTGTCAATTGAATTCCAAGCTAAAATCAAAATTTTAAAAAAAGACTCAAAAAACCAAAAAAAAACTTACAATATTTGCTGAAGTTTTTTCAATTTCAATATAAAATATATCATAATTTTCTGGATTCAAAAGTTGAGGAAGACCATAACCATGAGATATTTTTTTATTCAATTCAGGAGATTTGACACTTAGTATTTTTATTGAAGAATGATGAGATCGAGATTTAGCCATTTTTGACGTCGTGTTTCAAATTCAAAAATGAATGAGAGAGGAAACCAAAAAACCATTTTGGAAGCAAACTAAAAAAAGAAGATTGAAATTTTGCAAAATCATGCTAATTTTATTTATGAAACAAAATGATGCTGCAACGAAGGAAGGATGGAAATGGTTGACAAAGATTTGAGCGGGAAAGAACATTATTGCGGCGAAGATTGGTCCTTCTTTTTTTTTTACCTATTTTTCAGAATGTTGTTTCAGCTGAATCTGAATTAATCATATTAATTATGAAACAATTTATGCACTTTTATTATTCTTACTATCTTTTTCTCTTTCAAAATTGTTTAAAAGTCATTGTTTACACAAGTGTATTTTATGGGCATGTCTGTATGGTGGTTACTAATTACACAATTAAATTATTATAACTTTATTTTTTAAATATTTTATGGTAAAAAAAATAATAACAAAAAGGTTTTACAAAAATTGCACAAAAAGGTCGGAATGTGTGGTAATTACTTTCGGCAGGATTTGTTGTCACAACGGCGGCAATAAAATCTGCTTTAAATAAATAAATATAATATATGGGCGCTGAGAAAGATTCTGTGGTATTAATTAAATATTAAATAATAATTAACAATAAATTAAAGAAGGAAGAAAAAATAAACGCGCATTTAAAAATAAATTAAATCTTTGTGTTAAAAATTATTTTAATTAACAAAGAATTTTTTCGAGTTCATTGATAAAAAATAAAAAGATAAGGATTTTTCAAGTCCGCTGAGCTGTTGTTTTTGTTTTTTGAGAAAGGAAGGAGGTAAAAAGAAAAACTATTGACCCTGAAAGATTGAGATTTTAGAATAGATATTATGATAGATGGATGGATGCCTACCATTAAGCTTGAGCAAGCTTTTTCACAATCGGATTTTGTATCAAAACGATTTCGATTTCCTCCACACCCACGATGGAAGAATAATTTGCATTTTTTATCTCTCATACTATAAAAGTATTGAAGATTTGTAAGAGGTTGAGGTTCATCTTCACGACATTGACGACCTTCGCTTGGTCTTAATTGACACATGCTTAAATCAAAAATATCCTTGTAAATTAGTTTTGATTCTCCATCAATTTCGAATGGGTCTTCTTGAGAAGTTGTTTTAATTTGGCCATGTTGTTGTTCATCAACGACGGCATTGGTATCATTGGAGCGCGAATAATGAATTTTATTTCTTCGTTCAAAAGGTTTTAATCTCATATGAGCATATGGACTTTTTTCTTCATGTCCTTCATTTGTTGGCATATGAGCTGGTTGAACTTGAGCTGGGCCAGCTGGATTTAATGGGGTTGGTTTTTCTTCTGTTTCAATTACATCTGGATGAGCTCCGCCAGCAGCGATAGGGGCAGTTTCATCAGCTGGTCGAATACCAGGTGCATCAGCTTCATCATAATTTGATTTTCCAACATCTTCCATACCCGAAACTCCGGCTGCATTAAATTGAGCATTACTCTCCTCTCCCATAGTAGCTTCAAGATCTTCCATGGCTAAAAATTTCTATTAGTTATAAGAATTCCAGAATTTTATTAATTTTTATACTTACTCATGCTTGTTTTTGGTTTAGGTGTGCTAAGTTTAGGTGGTTTAGGATCACTTGGAAGTGAGCCACGTTCAACGACCTCTCCAGGATTATAACGACGATGTCCGAAATATGGCGCAATGGCAGGTGGAGGAGGAATGTTGCTTCCTTGAAGGGAGAATGGACAACAAAGGCGACTATTACGTTCAGAATCAATGGAACAATAGTATCCTTTGGGGCAAAGTTGATGTCCATCTGAACCA
Organism: Panagrolaimus kolymaensis; assembly: GCA_028622995.1. Taxonomy (NCBI): domain Eukaryota; kingdom Metazoa; phylum Nematoda; class Chromadorea; order Rhabditida; family Panagrolaimidae; genus Panagrolaimus; species Panagrolaimus kolymaensis. The sequence continues at coordinate 3,095,691 of JAJQJQ010000006.1, forward strand.
GAACCGCAAAGTTTTGGTTTTCCATCATCTTCTAATAATGCATCAGAGCCATCGGGGCACATAGTATCAGGAAGAGCTGATAATATTGATGGAGAAGCTGAGGATGATGTTGCAGGTGCTGATGCAGAAGCTTCAGTGGATTGTTGACTTTGTCCAGGTTGTGTACTACCTGTGGTTGAAGCTGGTGCGGCTTGTTCTGCTGGGGCGGTTGAAGGTGCTTCAGCATGCTCATGTTCATGATTTTCTGCAGCATTTGTTTGTGATGCACCACCAGTTTGAACAGCAGCATTAGCAGCATCATAGCCTCCTTCTGCAGCATGTTCAGTTGCAACTCCATGAGCTGCAGCATGATGATGTTCTTCATGATGATGCTCATGGTGATGTTCATGATGACCACCTTCAAATTTGCCAGCAGTTCCAATAAATGGTTTACGTCTAATTTCACGATTAACATTTTGTGCAAGAATTGTTGAAAGGTCTGGAACTTCTTCAGGGCAACAAACATCTGGTGGTCCATTGCGGCAATAATAACCATTTGGACAACCAATGGAATCAGTTTGATTTCCACAAAGAACTGGAGCATTATCGCCCAAAGGCATTTTTCCACCTGGGCAACGTCCTGGTGGTACAGGTGCTTCAGTGGTTGTGATTACGATGCCAAGTTTACAACGTTGATTGCATTCATTTTGGGTCATGAAATTGTTTGTATTTCCTCCACATCCCGAATAATAGAATAATCGGCAAGTATCCGTTTTAATATCATAGAAATATCGAAGATGTGCTTCATTGCATTCACCTTCTTGAACATCTTGAGTGCAGGGATTTACTCGAAGTCGAGCCAAAGCGTCAATGGAACCAGCTCTTGAAATTTGTTTTACTGGTTTATCATCAAATCTCAAAGGTTTAGTAATATGATCGATTGAGAAAGCTGATGGAGGAAGGCCAGCTTGTCGCTTACGAATAGCTCGAATATTAAGTGAAGTTGGAACGGATTTATAACCATGTTTAACTTCTTCACCATCATATCCACCAAAAATATGTTGATCATATGGATCATCAGCATTTGGACAACAGAAGAAATCCATGCCATTGAAATAACAAACACTATTGACAGGGCATTGATTTTTACCTGGTAAACACATAACTGGTCTACCATTATCATATTGCATTGCTTGAATTCCATTAGGACATACTGGAATTCTTTCAAGTTCTTCAACATCTCCTTCTTGACTATCTGTAGCATCAATTGATTTAAAGGATTCCGAATCTTTATCAGTTAATTCTTCAGGCAATAACTGAGTATTTTCAACATTAATGTTTCGAATACCTTCAATTTTAGGATTATTTAATCGTTTTCCATTGGCGTAATCAATGGTAGCATCTGGAGATGCTCCCAACATAGGCAATTTAGAATCAGGTGTTTCTTTCATTTTTTCTTCAGCTGGTATTGCATTATAATTGTTGTTATTTCCTTGATTATTTACGTTGTTATTAACTGGAGCCGATGGACCTTCATTATTAGTTTCTTCAATACGAGCGGGTGCAGGAGATGGAACAGAGTTTTCTGCTGTTGATTTATAACCATCTTCTTTGGTAGCTGTATTGGTAGCTTCTTGATTTCCTTCTCCAACAGTATTGGACGTTTCAACTTCGATTGCTTCTTTGTTATCTTCTTTCGATCCAATTCCAGCTTCATGATTGACGCCAGAATTATAAGAATTTTCTTCACTTTCTTTTTCATATTTAGTGCTAACACCTGATGGAATAGAAACTTCGTGATTATTATTATTTTCAATATTTCTTGAAGCTGATTCGGCTTCACCATTATTTGATGAAGTTCGAACTTCAGTGGGTGCTGAAGTGGCTGGTGCAGCAGGTTGTGGAGCGGGCACTTCATAATCAGGTCTCAACATTGGTGTAGGTGGTGCATAAGTTTCACGACCTGGAGCTGAGGGAACAGGTGCGGGTGAAGGCGCAGCTGATGGAGCTTCGGGTTCGATCATTGATGGGGCATTTCCGGATGGAGCATGGGGTGATGCAGCAGGAACTCTTTCGGGGCTACAAAATTACTATTTTTTTTAGAAAATTTTTATTTAAAACTTTGCTTACATTTCGACAATGGGTGAAGGTGATCCATCATAAGTACCTGATTGAGCTGAACCATGAGCAGAATTAATGGGTAATTGTTTTTTATCGGTTTCTTTATGAGTTTTATGTGGAGGTGGTTGAGGAACAAATCGGCCTTGAACAGCTAAAAAATTAAAATAAATTTTATTGTCGCTTTTTTTTAAATTTCAAACTTACGCTTGCATGAAAGTTCACAATCGCCTTGGCTGCTAAATTGATTATCATTTCCACCATTGCCGCGATAAACCATTTGTTCGCAACGAAGATTTCGATTATTAAAATACCATTTTGGATGATATTCATTTCCTACACCTTCTTCTTTAGGATAATTACAACGTTGTGGAAGGTTTACAGATGGACCAGCACATTTTGATTCACAAGTTGCTTTATCCAAGAAATTATTTGCATTTCCACCGCATGAACCATAAGAAAATCCTTGGCATGAACCTCTTTCAGCATTATAGAACCAACGAGGAACAAAATTACGGCAATTTCCAGAATCAGGTGGCATAACGCAAGCTTCAGTGTCAAAAACATCAGGTTTTTGTGGTGGACCAAAAATGGTAACTTCATCAGGTTTATTTGGTGCTGCAGTTGGTGGTGGAGTGGGATTTGGACGGAAAATGGGTCGAGGAGTGAACACTTCAGCTGGTAGAGGCTCAAATGGTAGTGCTTCTGTTGTTTCAACAATTCGAGCAGTGGTTGGTCGAGTTTTGGGTCCATCTAAAAAATAATTATTATAAAATTTTATTTCCAAGTAAAAGAAGCAATGTCGCAAAAGAGTATTAAAAAATGTTAGCTAATAATTGCCAATTGTTAAAATCAGTATAAAATATTGGAGTTTAAAAAGCTTTCTAATAATTTGTTTTTGTGTAAAAAGAATGTTAAAAGTAAATAAAAAAGCGTGCAATAAAAAAATTTATAAAATGGTAGATTTTCCCCCGAAAAATAAAACATAGAAGAATATGAGACCTGTGAATTCTTCATTAATGATATTGTTCTTTTCATCAGACTCTTCTTCTTCGAATGATGATGGTTTAGGGATTCGAGAAGGAGAAGGAAGAGGAGAAGGTAAAGTAATGGTTTCAGGACCAAATGAAGCAACTTTTGGTGGTTGTGTTGGTGGGATTGTGGAAGGTAATGGTGGTGAAGTGGCTTGTGAAATAGGTGCTTGTTTTACATTGGAAGCAACAGAAGATGGAGAAGTTGGTTCAGGTTGTAAAGTTGTTGGTTGATTTACAATAATTTCTGCTTCTTTAATTATAGATACAGATTGTTCATTTCCATTAGATTCTTGGACATTGGTTGTAACAATTTTTTCTTTAATTTGAACTTGATGAGATGATTCATTTTGTGAATGCGATGAAGCATGAGATTCATTTGTAGAGAAGCTTTGATGGGTAAATGTTGTTGAAATTTTTTGCTGCTTTTCATTGGGGATAAAAGATGTTTGAGGTTTATTTGGAACAGTTTCTTCAATTGTAATTGTTTCATGTTTGATTTCTTCGAATTCGGGAATATTTTTAATTGGCTTTGCTTCAACTACTGGCAAATTACCGCTGGAATTTTCAGCTAATGAAATTGTTCTTGGAACTTCTGGAATATTTTCTGAATTGACGACATGAGGAATTAAAACTTCTTCCAACATTTCATGTGGATGTTGTTCTTCAATTTCGCCATTAATTTGAGGAGTCATTATTTTTTCTTCCTCATGTGGAGCAACTTGGGTAGCTGCTTCTGTTGATGAAATTTCAATTTTTGCAGATTCTGTTGTGGCCCGAATTGGTTGAATTCTAATTAATTTTCTTGTTGTAGAAATTGGAGCTTCAGTAACTGGTAAATGAGGAACTTTGATTTCTGATTCAATAGCTTCAACAACAATTGTTTTACTAACTACTGGTTCAGTAGTATTTTTATTAACATTTTCTTTTTTAATTGTTACATCAATTGATGCAAGCGGGATTTCATTCGTTGTTGTTGTTTCAATTTCAACTGGCGACGGTAGATGTCGAGCAGCTTCAACAACATTCGATGAAACAAGAATTGGTGTTACAACTGGATTCTTTTGACTTGGAATATTTTCTGTTACTAGGGATTCAGAATCAACAAAAGCAACTCGTCCAATTGATGGTTGTTGTACATTATTTATTCTTCGAACATTATTTACATCGGTTGTTACAACTTCCATAACCCGATGACGTTGTCCACCATTAACTAATACCTCCTCACGACCCTCTCCTCTAAAACCTTTATTACCATCACCATCTTTGGAATTATTATTTTCATTTATTATTATAGTATTACGACCCATATCAATAATTTGACCATTCATTAAATTTTCTGGCAATCCTATAGGCTTACGACCAACACCAATAAATCTATTATTGGACCCGCCATCAATAATTTCTAATTTTTTTATAACTGCTGGAAGCTGAATTTGAGTTTTACCTAAAGTTGTCGTCGTTGATTCATGCGATGATGATTTTGGAGGCTCAATTGCTTTTTGAGCATTTGACTTTTCACCATATACTCGATATTCATTTACATTTGCTGCTTGCTTCTCACTTGGTTGTGGAGGGGATGGTGCAGGTGCAGCAGGCGTTAGTGCAGAAGTAGCTGTAATGTCTTTAATTTCATATTCGTTTGCATTAGGTTGAGATTTTCCAGCTTCTTTTGAAGCTTTATTATTTTCTTCCAATACTGCTAAAGTTTCTTGAGGACCTGGTGCTTCATCTCCATAATTTGATGATGGAACTTGAGTTTTTGTTTGAACGGGAGCAGCTGTTGGGGCTTCAGTAACATCAACAGGTTTAGCCGCTGGTTTTTCAGGTGCAGACGTGGATGCAACTGGAGTTGTTTCAGGGACAGGAGCATCCGTGGCAACAGTTGGCAATGGTTGAGGAGAAGCTTTTTCTGGTTGTTTAGTTTCTGGTGCTGCTGGAAGTGGTTTAGGACCTGACGAATGTTCAAAGTTTATTGGGGTTTCGTTGTCCGTGGGTTTTACTCCGCCTGGACCAGATGAATATTCTGAATTTGGAGATGGCTATTCAGCTGCTTCAACTTCTTGAGGAGCAGACTCTCGTGGCTCAGAAGGTTGTGGCTTTGATTCAACAAAAACCGGGACAATAGGAGTTTCTTGAGTTGTTGCAAGAGTAACTTCAACTCTTCTGGGAGCTGATGTTGATGACACTGGGGTTGGAGCAGGTGGTAATGGTTGTGGACTTGGTGGGGCAATTGGTTGTGGTTGGGGTGATGGCGCAAAAGGAGGAGATGTTGATGGTTTTAAAGGTTGAATTACAATGGGATTAACTTGATGATTGGCTTTAATTTCTTCCATTCCATATGATCCACCTGCTTGCTTTCTTGTATTTGCTGGCCATTGATCTTGAGGATTTATGGGCCGTTGAGCAACATTGGGTTGTACTGAACCATATCCTTCTCGAGTTGGTGGTTGTGGAGGGATATATGGATTAAAATCTGTTCGAAGAGGAGGCTGGGGTGGTTGATATTCATTTTTGCTAACTAATGAAGAACCTTGTTCGTGAGTTTTTTCAAAAGCTCCTTGATTGAAAGTTTGTTGACCAAATTGTCGATTAACATCAGGCAAAGGAAGCTTTGGAGGAAGAGTAGGAACATGGAAATGTGGTTCTTGTGCAATGGGTTGAAGAGGTACTGGCCGTTCAATTGGGCGTTGGGGCTGTCGTGGTGGTGCTGGAAGAGAGGCAAAGTTTGGTGATGAAGGCAATGAAGGCATTGGAGGTCGGAAAATAGGAGGTGTTGGAGGTGGTGTTTGTGCATGAAAGCCTGTATTTGTTTGAACAAATAATGGTTGTGGAGGTGGAGATGGCGACGTGGATAATGTTCGTGTTGGCAACCGTGACGCAGCAGGAGGTGGCTGTGGTAATAACACGGGTGGTGATGGAGGCGGTGCAATATTTTGATTAAAGCGTGGATTAAAGTTAGTTTGTTCAACAAAATTTTTAGGTGAGACTGTAGGCTGTGGAGTCCAAATTTGCTGCCTTTGTTGAACAATTGGTGGCGTCGTAATTTCTACCTTTTGTGTTTGAAGAGTTGAAGAAGTTTGAAAAAGTTTTTGAGTTGTGGTAGTTTCAGCAACAAAAGTTGTTGTGGGTGGAGGGTTAGTATTTTGTTGGTTATTAAATGGCTGTGCAAAAGTATTAACAGTATCGATTCTGTTAATAATTTTTGTTGCTTCCCTATGTCTAGGTACAGTGACAAGTGGAGGAAGAGTGGTTGTTGGTGCTGGAGGTGGTGCAATATGCCTAACTGGAGCAGGAGGCGGTTGATTATGAACAGGCACTTGCTGCTGTTGAAATGAAGAGTGTTGTTGAAAGTGCATAGGCGGGGGTGGTGCGAAAGTATTTGGTGATGTTGGTGGCCAATTATGATTGCGAGGCAAAAATGTTGAAACTGAAGGAGGAGATTGCACAGTGCTTTGAACAAGCAAAGGCAAACGGGTTGTTGGAGGATATGAAACAAAAACAGTACTTGTAACTGAACGAGCGGTTGTTGAAGGTGTAATTCTTGGAATAACAGTTGTTTCAACTTGTCGAGGAGGTTGAGTAGTGGATGGTGGTTGCGTTACAGGTAATTTAGTTGAAACAAAAATAGGTGCTGGAGGTGGTGTTCGTGGTGGTGTAAAAACTCGAGGAGGTTGTGTTTGAGGTGGAAGAGTAGTAGAAGGATGGGTTACAATAGGACGTGGAGTTTCAACCACCACCTCATCTATTTCAATAACAGGTCGTGGAACTCCTGAAATAATTAGTGTGTGCTTTTTTTGAGTGCAAACATGTGAATTTTCATTTGGAAATTAGTTTATGAAAGATATGTTAGTGGGATAGATATAATTTTTTGTAAAAGTTGCAAACTTACGTGAGAATCGAGCGCAATGAACTTCACATTCATGTCGAGAGAAGAAGTGATTGCGATTTCCTGCACATCCACCATATTGAAATGGTTCACATTCGCCTCGTTCTTCGCTAAAGTGCCATCGTTCAACAAAATTTTTGCATGGTCCAGGATCAACAGCTTGAGTGCATTTTTCACCTAAATCTGCAATTGTTGCTCGTGGTCTTTGAGGAGAAATGGGTAATGGTCGTTCATCAGTATTGGCAACACCTTCAATAACAAGATTGTTGGCTAAAAAAAATATACTTTGAATCGTAATAAAAAATTATATTTTATTTACTTGTGATTCGAGGAGCATGAGATGGAGGTGCTGGTGGAGAAGGTGGTGATGGAGCTCTTATTGGCGCAGGAGGAGCTGGTGGAGCAGCGGATTGACGAGGAATAAATGGAGGAGATGTTTGTTGGGGCACAAAAGTTGGTTCTTGTGGAACAAACACTGGACGAGGAGCTGGACGGAATGGCTCTTGAGGAGCTGGAGGTCTAGCTATTATTGGCTCTTGTGGTTTATTGATAGATTTTGGCATTGATACTTCTGGAGCGGGTGGCGGTGGTGGTGGTGGTGTTTGAGGCCTTGATGGAGGTTGGGATAGAGGTGGCATTTGACTTGGCAGAACAGGACAAACACATTCCTTGCATCCACGGCGATTGGAGAAAATAATGCATGGTTCCACACAAAGATTAACATCAAGTAAAGGACATTCTGGATGAGGCTCAAAGTCTAAAAATTTACAAACATGTAAAACACAAATTAGTTGAATTCTTACTTGGTATAATTGGAGGGTGTTGAGGTGGAGGAGGACAACTACAGAATGGACATCCTCTAGCATCATTAACCACTTGACAACGTGAAGTATCACAAGTTGGAGGTGGAGGACAACGAACACGAAGGCAAGCCAATCTACATTCATTAATAGTAGGGAAATTGTTTCCATTTCCACCACAACCTCCATATTCAAATTGTCGGCATTCATTGCTTTCTCCATCATAAGCAAAACGATGGAAAATTCCTGAACATTCGCCAATTTCAATTGGATGATCACAGATATTTTTGGTTGGAGTAATTTCTGAAACTTTTTGTTTAGAAAAACTTGTAAGTAAAAAAAAGCATTCAAGCTTTCCAAGCAGCAAAAATAAAATAAAAATGCAAAAAAATCAAAAGAAAACCAAAGCAAGGAAAGATTTGAACTAAAAAAATATGCAAGCATTTACGCAAAGTTGTATTGAGGGCAGTTGTAGCAGAAGTTGGAGGAACTAATTCTGGACCTTTTTGTGGAACACAATGTTTTCGGCATTCACTAAGTGTAGCAAAGTTATTGCCATTTCCACCGCAACCTCCATATTGGAATTGATGACATTCATTTGTGGATGGTTCAAAAGCATAACGCATAAATGAACCACTGCAATCTCCAGCATCAACGACTGATTCACAAGGGTTGATCTCATCTGGAACGGGTTCAGGTTTGGCAACTAAAAACAAAAAATATTAATCCGAGGTTTAAAAACTTTTATGTTTACCTTCAATGTGGCAAATACTCAAACATTCTTCCATGCTAGCAAAATTGTTACCATTTCCGCCACAACCTGTGTAAGCAAAGCTAACACATTTACGTTTTTCATTATCCCATAACCAACGAACAAATTGACCACCACATGATCCTTCATCAACAGGATGTAAGCATCGATCATTGGGAAGTTCAGGAGTAACCACTGGAGGGAAAGTTCTAACTTCAACTTGTGGGGGCTCTTCAGGTTTAGGAGTCATTGGTGGAGGAAGATTGGGCCAAACACGTTCGGGATTCTTGAAATCAATTGGTGGAGTTCTTGGTGCTTGAGCAGTTGTAGTTGTTGTAGGAGTGGTAGTGGTTGGAACTTCGGTTGTTGTGGTTGTAGAAGTTGCACGAGTAGTAGTGGTTGTAGGTCGTTCAGTAGTTGTCGTTGTAGTTGAAGCAATAACTGGTCGAGTTTGTTTTCCTTCAACTAAAGGAGCTTGAGGAGGCGGTGAATCACTGCTCGATTTAATAGCTCCACAAGTTTTTTCACAATCTTCAACTCGAGCAAAATTATTATCATTGCCTTCGCAACCACCATAAAAGAAATATTTGCATTCATTTAATTCTTTATTAAAATAAAATCTCAATTCATATCGATCGCATGGTCCACGTTCTTTGGATAATTCACATGCAGCAGCTCCAACGCCAGAATGTAAAACTCCAACAACGCTTTTCTCGTCATCGGGGCAACAAACTGATGAATGTTGAATAACATTGCATTTATAACCAGCTGGACATTCAGTTTTAGCGCAATTTACTAATTGGTTTTGAGAAGTTCGAAGGGGTTCTTTTCCTTTATGACATTTTCCAGCTTCTTTAGGTGGAACACAGCGATGTTCACAAGCTGCTTGAGTGGGGTAATTATTGCCATTTCCGCCACAGCCAGTGTAAGAAAATTGTTGACAAGTTTGGGTGGATTCATCATAAAACCAACGAGGAATGGAAGATCGACATGGACCAGGTTCAGATCCGCCAACGCATTCATTTGTGCGTTGACTTGTAGCAGAAATAATTTCTAAAAACAAAAATTAGCAAATATTTAAAAATATTTATTTTCTTACTTTCACAATCAGGTTTTTCTTCTCCTGCTTTAGTTCTTGAATTATCAATTTCAATTCCTTCAACATTAACGCAGAAGCATTCACTTCTATCTTGTTCGCATTGAAGTTGTTTGAATTCACCATTTGCTGAACATTCAGGAACAAATCCTCCTTTAATTAGACCTTGACCTCGAGCATCTCGTTGTCGTTGACATTCAGTTTTAGGGGTTTCATAAAATCCTGTCGTAGCTTCAGCAGGTGAAACTCCACCAGTAGCATAAGTAATTTCACCACTGGATTGTGGAACTTGAGTATCAGTTTCAACAACCTCTTCCCCGCTGTCAGCAAGCAAAGAACCAGCAGCTTCTGTAGGTTTTAATGTTGTTGGGCTATTAGCTGATTTAATACAAGAATCTTCACATTCTTCTTTATAACGGAAAAGTTTAGGTTCATTATCATCGTTTGCGCAATGTCCATATGGATATGAAACACATTCACCGCCTCTCAAATAATATCGTAAAACAAATTGAGATCTCATTGGAGTTGCGCCATTTAAGGATGGGCAACGACCACGGAAAGGCTGTCTTCTACATGGATTAACATCATCTGGAAATTAAGTAAATTAAGAGCGGCTTTTAGAAGTTATTTAATTACTTGATATGGCACCTTGAATGAGGCAAAGCGATGCGACGACTATTGCCGCCAATCGCCAATTCATGTTTACACCTAAAAAAGAAAAAAACATTTATAAAATATGTAAAGCTATTTTTATGGATAAGCAAACATTCAAATAAAAAAACGCTTTTTGTCACGCCAAATCAAAAGAAGACGAAGAAAAAAACGATGAACTTTGAGTAGTTTCAACAAGTGTAATCAGACCGAATAAAAGGATATTGGAAGGTTTAACGCTTTGACCTAAAAAAGCATTGATGACGTATTTTCCGCTTTTCTTTTTGCAGGTGATATAAGGAAGGATAAACATGAATGAAAAACTTTTAAAAAATATATTAAGAAAGACAGGAAACGCATTAACACATTTCAACACTGGTTCATTTTACAAGATTTTGCTGGAATTTATTTATCTGATTGATAAAATTTTAAAAGCGATGAGTCAGTAAATAAAATAAAAAAGATTTGGAGTCATCGACTTTTTTTAAATCCAAAAACAGATTTCTTTGTATCTTTCTTTTTCTGCTCAGTGAAAACATAGGCACTTGACCTCAGATTTTCGTGACGCAAAAAAGAAAAACTTTTTAACTCTATTCATTCATTCGGTGGATATATCTTTTAAAAAAGAAATCCATTTTCCGTTTTAAACTCATAAAAAATTTTTTCAAACTTAACTTTAAAATCTGAAATTCAAAAACCATAAACAACAAATTAATGAAGTTCTTTTTTTCTCATATTTTTTTTTTCCGCCTTTAATTATCCAAAAAAACTTTCACTTTGAAAATGTATCTACTGTAAAAATATTTTAAAATTTTCCACTTTTTTCTTTCTTCCTATTTTTTAACCTTTCCGGTGAATGCACAACTTTGGATAAGAAAAAAAGGATCTCAAAAAAACGTATGATCAATCATTCTTCGGATATGCCTTTAAAAATAAGAAAAAGGAAAGGCAAAAACAAGAAAAAAAGCAACAATTTTTGCATAAAAAGTATATCGGCGACGTTCGAAGAAATAGAGACATTACAATTTTCACGTTTGTTACAGGTCGTTGCTCTTCTTTTTTTTATTTCTTAAAAGAAAGGGTTCCATTTTGAAAAACAACAATTACTTCTGCAAAAGAAAAAAATAAAACATGTTTTGAAAATTTAAATATTATATGATGGATGATGCATGGGATTTTTAAATAAATTTTAGAGAAAAATGTAAGAAAATTATCTCATTTTTTTTAAATATAGTTTTTATGGTAATTTTTTTTTAAAACTCTTAATTCCAAAAGGTTCAAAAAAATCAAGGTAAAAATTGTTTGAAAAAGATTGATGTTTTAAAAAAAGATTTTGAATAAAACTGAACGCTGTAAAAGTATAAAAAACAAAAAAACAATTCATTAGCGTAAGATTACAAAAAAGGGGACTTATCATCATCAAGAAATAAAAAAAAGTATAATTTCTTCATGTCAAATTAAGGTTAAGAGGTTAGTCAAACAAAAACCATTCTTTTCTTTCAGTCTTTTGTAATATTTCGTCCTTGGAAAGACAAATTCAAAATAATTGGGGCTCATTTACACAAAAAAACAAGAGTTATAAAAAACAACTGCATTTTTTTTCTCGAGAGGTAAAGTAATAAAAGATTAGTAAAACTAAAAACTAACATAAGCTTTTGGTTTTTTGACATCTCTTTTGAATGCTATCCCCAAATATATTTTTTTAGATCAAGGCAAAAAGTTTTTTTGGGGAGAATGCACACGAAAAAAAAGAAAGAAGAGATAGAGGTCATGGCACCGATTACCGCGTTGTCATCAAAACCCAACAAAAAAAAAGAAAGGAGAGAGAGAGAGAGGTGGCAAGATATCGGGTGAACGAGCGAGCGCCAGAGGAAGTATTAATGATGAATTGAAGAAGAGTTAAAAAAGATTGGAGCAAAGAAAAAAAGATGGTAGAAACCTAAAAAGGAGAAAAAATAGGGGGAATCAAAAAATTTGACCGTGACCTACAAGGTAAAAAAAAAGGAGGCCTGCCTACTGCGAAAACGCTATATCTCGCATCTCCCTTTAGGAATGGAATGAATTTATGGAGGATTATTGGAGAAGAAGACGACAGACGACGACGACGTGCCGTTCGGAGGAGAGAAAAGAGATGTATTAAATAAGTTTTTTATCTGGCCGTGAAAATCGAATTGGTGAATTAGACATAGTAAAAAACTGAAAGGATCAATAGACAACAAAAAAAACGGGAGAAATTCTAGGGCAACTAACTCTCGCAAGAAAGGTGGCGAAAGTCAAACAAGGTCGTATCTTCCGGCGATGGAACGAGTTATATCAATGGTATGTTTAGGAATATCACTTTCATAATCGATATGAATACAAATAAAATTTTTGTAACATAAATCACAGAAGAAGAAAAATTATGAAATTTTGCAAAATAATTATAAAGAACTGGAAAAAATATTTACCGCGCTTTTGGCTTTATGAACTGCGAAATAAAAAAAAATAAAAAAAAGCATTCTTTAAAAAAATTCTGCTGCAAAACTTATTTAGTAAAAATTCATATATCTATCAAAATTTTATTATTTATCAAAAAAATGAAAACTTATATTGCCGTTGCTGCAACTTTAGAACTTAAAGTTTCCCAGAAATTATTAGAAACTATTGCCCTTTTAGCAAACACTTTGCTTGAAAAGAAACATGTTCATGTTAGTTTGGTTAGTTTTAATTGTAATCCAAATTTGTTATTATTTCTCAGATTAATTATTTTTAGTTGGTAATTAATGATCAAACAAAATTATTAGCTCAATTTACCGGGCCTTGTAATGAAGACATAATTAACCAAGCGCTTGAAAAGTAAGCTTTATTAGAATTTTATATACTCATAAATCGCTTTATTATTAGGATACCTTCTTATGGCAATGCTGATCTCTCATCCCTTTCTACATATTTCGATCTTAATAATGAAAAAATGGAAGATGGACATTGTTATATATTTTGTGATCAATCTCAATCCATTCCGCCAATTCTTCATTCTCGCATTTCCTTTTCATTCGGTGTTTTCACTTCTCCGCAATCTTATCCCCGACATTATTCGAAACAAAATTGGGATTTATTTTCATCACCCAAAGATGCGGCAGGTTCAACCTTAACAGAATTTATAGATGAGTGTTGCAAATCTTTAAAGCTTGTTACAAATCTGATAATTTCGATTAAAGAAAAATATGGATTTTCTGCTTCACCATTTCCTAGAATGCCACAGAAAAAGTTGTTTGAAGATTTGGAATGTTTATTTCCAGCTGGAGTAGCAACTGAAATAGAAACAGACGATAAAGATTGTCCAACAGCAACAATGCAATTTTGTTCATTTTTGCCTGAAGCAACTTTACAAGCTCTTCAATCAAGAGGATGCACATATTTTTTAAAACCTAGTAAGTCTTCTATTCTAGATAAACTTAAATATAAAGAGTTATTATTTTAGGCAATGATAATATTGATAAATCTTCTTACGTGGCTATTGCCAACCATCTAATAAATGCGCATAAATTTGGTCTCTTTCGTCGCTCAGTTGGTGATTATTTCCTACTTCGACCTTATCGACAAACTCCTGAAGCCACAGATGTTTATCTTATGCTCGAATATATTCTTTCTACGTCCATTAAATTTTCTAAGGACACAGATGATCTACCAGTTCAAAAATTCCGCAAACATATCTTTTCCTACGATACCGCTTATACATCATTTGCAAATCAAGAATGCATGGATATGGCATTATCAAGAATTGGACGAATGATTAGACGAGAAGGTGATGATCATATAGTTAAACGTGAACTTATGTTAGCAACGAGACATATGGCTGCATCATGTCATCCTCAATTAGTTACAGCAATTACATCAATTTTAAATGATCGAATAAATGAAGTTAGCCCAAATTTGCAAAGATTATTTAAAACTTTGCTGAAAATGTTAGCCGAAGAAGGAGGATTGAAAAAAATGGTGGAATTTTTAGAAAAAGAAGTACCAAATTCTAAAATTAAATCAAAACTTTATTGAAGAAGCAGACGACGATCAACCAGCAGGATAAGAAACTAACCATCATCACAAAAGTTTCATTTATCATATTGTACTTCCCATTTATATTTATTGTTTATTTATATCAATAGTACCGGGTACTTTTAATAAACACAAATTCATAAAAAAAGTTACGCTACGTTTTAATGATCATCAATAAAAAAATAAATAAATGAAAGAAGCAAGCAAGACTCCCAAAAACAATTGGGGTTTCTTCATTTTGCTCGAATGACCCAATTTTTGATTTTGGAATTTTTAAATTTAAAAAAATCGTTTGTCGAGAAAGAACACCTTCTTATTTTTTGACGAGGATGGTGCGGCGCAATAAGAAAAGGGTCAATCTTCACTAAATAAAAAATAAATAACGGAAAAGAATTTAACGGTCAAACTTTTTTTTGGGGGAAGCAAGCATCAGAAACGAAGATGACCTTCAAAAAAAACTTTGCTGATTTCGAATAAACAAAAGGGTAAAAATTATTTTGCTAAACTCAAAATTAAAAAAATGGTAAATGGAAAGATTAAATAAAATTTAAATAAATGTCAAATCCTTTTATACGCATCTTTTCCAAGATCATAGAAACTATTTGTTGACGTAATTCATAATTTTATTCATAATTTGCGTCATTTTCATAAAAGATAACATAAAGTCGAAATCGGATCTATCAAGATATCTTTTCTTTTTTTCTTTTTTTTTAAATATCTTTAATAAATATCATATGGTGCAGTTTGAATCATTACCGTGAAATAAAAATTACAAAAATCAAACAAAAGTTTTTACTATTTTTGTATAAATTAAATTACCTTTTACAATAGTTTAAAAAAAATTAATCATAATTTAATTTTGTCGGAACCAATATTTAAACGTCTTCGTCATGATTACGAAAGAACCTTGTTTTCTTTTTTAAGTAAATCTATTCAAAATGATTGCAAATAAACTTTAAAAATAAAGATACATACTTTTTTTTTCTTCAAAAAATGTTTTTAGTCAAAAACTTTTTGATTCATTTCTGTGTCCACACATTTGTTTGTTTTTTTATGACTACAAAAATAAGGTCAAAGATTTATTTTATTATTTCATAATTTCAACCTTTTTTTTTAAAGAAAATTATTCTTTTTTTAGCCAGCAAAATGTATGTTTAAAAAAGAGAGGAGAATTTACAACGATATTTTTTGTTTTGTTTTCACGTAGGTAGTAGACAAAGTACAAACAACGACAACAACAAAAAAACGCAAAAGCAGCCAGCTGCTTGGACTTTTTTGTCGCGCTTTTACAACAAAAAAAAACACATCTTTCATTTTGATAAAAAATAAAAAGTGGGAAAAAAAGGATTAAATTGTTTTACTTTTTATGTTGCTACTTGTTTTGGCTACTAAATATTTACTCGTCTTGATTCATTATCTTCAGACAACCTTTATATTGCCAATTTGTTATCTTTCGCAATTGCGAAATAATTTTCTTTCCTCCACCTCCGAACGATGGACAAAGAGCGTCACTAAACTCTTGCGAAATTTTGCAAATAAAGTCTATGTCAAACAAAAAGAAAAGTCTCACATCAGTTTGCTCAACTACAAAAAAAATTTGAGCAGCTTCCACAAAAAAACTTACTTTTAAATAAATATAATGAACCAACTTTTACAGCTTTTTGATAATGGAAACTTCCCTTGCGCGACTCCATTATTTACCAAAATTCAACCAAATAGTACTATTTGGGAAGTGATAACTCCATGTTTTGCATTTGTTTTTCTTCCAACAATTTTGGCAATATTTTCAATTTTGTGTTTATCCTTTTTAATTTTTTATGGTTTTGTTATTTTATCCCCAAAGCTTGCCATCACAAAACTTTTAATAGCCAAAGCAACATTTTCTTCAATCATTTTATTTTCAAGTTTAATTCGATTAACTTTATTATTTTTTGAATCAAATTTAAATGCTGAAACAATTATTGGAAGAATAGCAATTTTTGTGATTTCTGTAAGTTTTATTTTTCGTGATGAACGAAAAAATATAAATATTTGTAGGTAACATCGTTTGCTTCTTACATTCGATGTTGGCACAGCGGAATTCCAAGTTCCATATGGCTGCATTTAATTTATTTTTTACGTTTTATTATTATCATTCCTCAAATTATTGTGATTACGAGTTTGGCAAAGGTAATATTTTGGCCACCTTTTTTATAAATAAAGCAAGCAAACTTTTAGCCTGATTTTGTTTCATTTGTTCTTTTTGGGCTTGAAACCATTTCAGTATTCTTCCTAATTATTTTATTTTGTTTCGTTGATAAGTTTGATGGAAATTATGAAAATTTTTCTATTCAAAAAGTGAGTTAGCAACTAACTATCTTAGCTCATCAAATAAGGTGCATCGCCTCCAGCCAGTGGATCCAGATCGATATCGTTCATCTCTTGCTCGAGCAGTGTTTGCTCATGCAGGACATTTAATGTCTAAAGGTTATAAAGGCACAATAGATTATGATACTTTTTGGTCTCTTGATTCTCGAAATCAACCTGAACATCTTTTAACAAAATATGAAAAATATTTTAAAGCAACAAAAATTACGAACGAAAAAAGTTCATTAATTCCATGGCTTTTAATCATTCTTATGAAATGTGATTGGCTTCGAATTTCTGCGAGTGTTATTCTAAGTATTATTTTTTCATTATTTCTTATCACTGATCCATTATTTTTGCAAGCTATAATTATTTCAAATGAAAATTACTATCCACTATGGTTTGGTTTCACTTTAATTGCGATGATGCTTATTCTAACTTGCATTCGATTTATAATAAACGCCAGAGCAGATTTTTATGGAGCAAATGTTTTTATGAATGTTCAAACAATTTTGGTGAATGCAATGTATCGAAAAATGTTGAAATTATCCGCTCATGCAAGAACTAAATATTCTGGTGGTCAAATAGTTAATTTACTTGCAACCGATATAAATATGATTCGAGCTGTTATTGATACAACTCCAATGTTTTTAAATAGCTCTCTCACGGTAAGAAATTTTTTAACTAGTAATAACCTTTTAAAGCCCAATGAAAAGTTTAACGATAGTCAAAAAATTTACTGTAAATTTTTAGTTAATTATTTGCCTCGTTGGTTTATATTTCGTTATTGGTATCAACGTTTTTTATGGCCTTGCTGTTATTATTTTTTTCTTACCCATAAATAAATATTGTTTTAAAATTGAATCAAGCCTTCAAGTGAGTATTCTATTTGCTTGCATTTTTATAAAATCTAATTTTGCCGTTTTTTGTAGAAAAGACAAATGAAATTAAAAGATGATCGACTTAAACTTATGACAGATATTTTTTCTGGTATCAAAGTTTTAAAACTTTATGCTTGGGAAGAATCTATGAGAGCCTTGGTTTGCGAAAATCGAAGAAATGAAGTTCACCTTATTAAACTAAAGCTTTATTGCAATTCTTTGATTGGGATTGCTTTCAATGCTTATCCAATTCTTGCAACCATTGCTTCCCTCACTGGTTATGTAATAATTCAAAAGAATTCATTGACACCAGAAGTCGCATTTTTATCTTTGATGTTTTTTCAATTGATGAGATTTTCGGTTTATGCCATTCCAGCTTTAATCCAACAAAATATTAATGCAAAAATTAGCTTTGATCGGGTTCAAGAATTTTTGCTAGAACCTGAAGTACCAGAAATTGTTAACACTTTAGTGCCATCAAACGAAAATACAATCGTTGAACTTCAAGATGCAACTTTCTCATGGACTCCAATTGATGCCATTGAAAATGAAATCCCACCAGTCTTAAAATCCCTTAGATTTGAAATTCGAGAAGGTGAATTAATTGGTATTGTTGGAAGAGTTGGCGCAGGCAAATCATCCCTACTCTCTTCTATTTGTGGAGAACTTTATCAAACATCTGGTTTATTTTATCGTAAAACACCCATTTCAATTGCATATGTTCCACAAGAAGCATGGATTCAAAATCTTTCTTTGAGAGATAATATACTTTTTGGAAAAACCTTTGATGAAACATTTTATAAACAAACCATTGAAGTTTGTGCTTTGAAAGATGATTTGAAAATGTTTGCCGCTGGTGATGCTACGGAAATTGGTGAACGAGGATTAAATCTTTCAGGCGGACAAAAAGCTAGGGTGGCTCTCGCTCGAGCAGTTTACCAGAACTCAGATTTATATATTATGGATGATACTCTCAGCGCTGTGGATAGCCACGTTGGAGCACATATCTTTCAAAATGTTATTGGAAATGTTGGAATATTAAAAAATAAAACTAGAATATTCGCTTTGAATTCCTTTCACTTCCTTGCTAAATGTGATAGAATTATTGTTTTAAAAGGTAACTTTTACGATCAAAAAATAGTTTTTAATGTTAATTTATTTTAGAAGGCAATATTGTTGATATTGGAACATTCGAAGATTTAAATTCGCGGCAAAATAATACATTTAACGAATTAGTCAGAGAGTTGGCCAGTAAATCTAAGGAGCAGGAACAAGTCGATGAAGCAATAGCTGAAGAGGAAGGCGACATTTTGAATGAACTCGTTGGAGTTACTCAACGACGATCGAGAACTCGAACCACCAGCGTTTGCAGCAAAGATGGCGAACAACCTCAAACAGATAATGGAAGATTAGTTGAAGAGGAAGAAGTTGCAGTTGGCAAAGTTTCATATAAAATGTATTTAAGCTACATCAAAGCTTTTGGTGTTGGTTTAGCTTTGCTATATATTTTTACTTTATTTTTTGTACGAACTATTCTTGAAAGTTCAAGCCAAATTTGGATGGCAAAATGGTCATCGTCAAGCTCAACAAATGAAACCGGCTTTAGCAATACTGAAAGTTTGGGAATTTATGGAGTTTTTAGTGTTTCAAGTTGCATCGTTATTGGAATTGCTTCTTGTATTATTGCATTTGGAGCTTATAAAGCGAGTACCAAACTATATGATGACCTCTTTTATTCTCTTCTTCGTTCACCAATGACTTTCTTTGATCAAACTCCAATGGGAAGAATTATGAATCGAGTGAGTAATGATATTGAATCCATTGATTTTGTGGTTCCACAGAAAATGAGTTTCATAGCTAAAATTATTGCCGACATTGTTTTTTACACTGCGAGTGCTACTTATGTCATGCCTCAATTGGGGCTTTTGATAATTCCAGGTGTTGTTCTTTCTGTTGTGGTCGTTGTGAGTTTCGAATTAATAGAAAAAAATGAAAATGTGAAGAAATGATTTTTAGCGGTTTTATACTTTTACTTCGGTTCAAATCCGTCGACTTACATCAAAATCATGGTCATGTGTAACTTCTCAGGCACAAGAATCATACGTTGGTGTTACAAATATTCGAGTTTATGGCGCTCAAAATGAATTCAGCCAACAAATGCTTGAAAAACAAACAGCTACATCCGAATCAAAGCTTTGCGAAATTGTTTCAAATGCGTGAGTTTAAGATTTTTTGCTCGGTATTTTTAAGTAATTTTTTTAGATGGATTCAAGTTAACATGGATATTATAACCGCCATGTTTTCATCTTTCTTTACTGTCGGTGCTATATATTTAGGCCATGTTGGTACTTTGAGTGCTGGAGAAGTTGCTTTGGTAGCATCGACTGGAACCATGTTGAGAGGTTTGATTGGTACTATTGCAAGTCGAATGAATGGTTTGGAAGTTTGCATAGTTGCTATTGAAAGAGTTCATGAATATGTGGAAAACGAACATGAAGCTAAATGGGTTTCTTCTATTCCGCCGCCAAAAAATTGGCCAACTACAGGAAACATATGCTTTAGAGATTTATCCCTTCGTTATCGAGAAACAACGCCATTAGTATTAAAAAATTTGAATTTGGAAATTAAGGCGGGTGAAAAAGTTGGAATTGTTGGAAGAACAGGAGCTGGAAAAACTTCACTCACGATGGCATTATTTCGAATGATTGAACCTGCAAATGGAACAATTTATATTGATAATATTGATTATCGAACTTTGGGATTGCATGAACTTCGAAAAGCTTTAACCATAATTCCACAAGATCCAGTTTTATTTTGTGGAAATCTTCGAATTAATTTAGATCCTTTCAATGAATTAGAAGATTCCACACTTTGGGAAGCAATAGAAAAAGCACATTTAAAAAAATTTGTTGACGAATTTCCATTAAAATTAAATCATGAAATCAGCGAAGGTGGTGGAAATCTTTCAGTTGGTCAGCGTCAACTTGTTTGCCTTGCACGAGCAATATTAAGAAAGAAAACTAAAATATTGGTATTGGATGAAGCCACAGCCGCGGTGGATGTGGAAACCGATCAGCTAATTCAAGATTCAATTAGAAGCCAATTTAATCAATGCACCATTCTAACCATTGCTCATCGTTTAAATACTATAATGGATTATGATAAAGTTTTAGTTATGGATGCTGGAGAAATAAAAGAATATGATTCTCCAACAAAATTATTAGAAAATAAAAATGGTTTATTTTATTCTTTAGCCACTCAAGCTAAAGTTATTTAACATTGGTTGTTGAAGCTTTGTGAAAAGTAAATTACTTTTTTGTTTTGTTATGTTAACTACTTTGATTTTAAAATAAACTTTTTTTTAAGTTATATAAATATTATTTAAAAAATAAATCACATTTTTAAGAATAACTCAAATGTTGTTTAAAAGTATTCTTTTGCATTGTTTCAAATTCTTAAAGCTTTTGAAATTTTTGTTATTGAATCATCATTGCGACATTTAAACCGAAAGTGAAAGATAACAAAGCAAACAATCGTTTTTAGTTTCCACCTCTCCGTTACTTTTCTTATCAGCGCATAAAATTGTTTGTTTTAATGATTGATTATTTTCTTTAATGAGACTTTGCTCTTGCAGAAAGTCTTTCCCCAAAGTATTTTTTATACAAGATTGCGTCAACTATGACTTCAATATTATCATTTTTCGATATTTTTTCACTATGTAAATCACCGCTCTTAATTCCAATAAATTCAAATAGTACCATTTCGGAAGTGATAACTCCATGTTTTGCATTTGTTTTTCTTCCATCAATTTTGGCAATATTTTCAATTTTATGTTTATCTTTTTTAATTTTTTATGGTTTTGTTATTTTATCTCCAAAACTTGCCATCACAAAATTATTATTAACTAAAGCAACATTTTCTTCAATCATTTTATTTTCAAGTTTAATTCAATTAATTTTATTGTTTTTTGAATCAAATGTTTCTTCTGAAACAATTATTGGAAGAATAGCAATTTTTGTGATTTCTGTTAGTTTTATTTTTCGTGATGAACGAAAAAATATAAATATTTGTAGGTAACATCATTTGCTTCTTACATTCGATGTTGGCACAGTGGAATTCCAAGTTCCATATGGTTGCATTTAATTTATTTTTTACGTTTCCTAATTATGATCCCGGAGGCTATTGTTGTGCTTAACGCAGCTAAAGCAAGTCTTTAAAAAATATTTAAAAAAATTCAAAGTAGTTTTTCAGTTTACTTTCGCATCTTTCATTTTTCTCGGTACCGAAACTATTTTTGCATTTTTCCTTATTATTTTATTTTGTTTCGTTGACAAATTTGATGAAAATTATGAAAATTTTTCCAATCAAAAAGTAAGCTTCCAGATTTATCAAGCTTTACATTGCTTTTCAATTATTTCAGCCAGTCGATCCAGATCGAACTCGTTCATCTCTTGCTCGAGCCGTGTTTGCTCATGCAGGACATTTGATGTCTAAAGGTTATAAAGGCACAATAGATTTTGATACTTTTTGGTCTCTGGATCCTCGAAATCAACCAGAAAGATTATTGACTCTTTTTAAAAAATACCATTCCAAAACTGATACATCTAAAAAATCTTTCATTCCATGGTTGTTTATCGTCCTTTTAAAATGCACATGGCTTCCTGTTTCTGCTGGTGTAATCCTTTATGGCATTCTGGCATTAATAACAGCTGCAGATCCAATATTATTAAAATTTATTATTAATTCCGCTGAAAATCATTACCCTCTTTGGTATGGGTTTACACTCGTTATTGGAGCTTTTTTAATTACTTGTGCAAAATCAACTTCAATGTCAAGAGGTAACTTTTATGGATCCCTTGGTTATTTAGATATTCAATCAATACTGATGAATGTCATATATCGAAAAATGTTAAAACTTTCTGCAAGCTCACGTATAAAATTTTCGGCTGGTGAAGTTATAAATTTGATGTCAACAGATGTTGAAAGAATTAGAGCATTTTGGCTACATTTGCTTGAATTTACATATGCTCCACTTATGGTAAGCTTTTAATTTGACATATAAAATTATTGAAAAGCATTTACGATTAAAAATAAAATATAGAGACGATCGAAACAAAAAAAATGATTTTGAGTTTTTCATAATTCTTCAGACAAACATTTTTTGAACATCGAATTTTTCTGTTTTTATAAGCTATCTTTCTAGTTTGACTGTTACAACAAAATATATGTTATTTTAGCTAATAATTTGTCTTGTTGGTCTCTCGTTGACCATCGGCATCAACCTGTTGTATGGCCTTGCAGTCCTATTGGCTTTCTTGCCTCTCAACAGCCTTCTCGTAAAACTTGCAACGAAATTTGAAGTAAGACTTTTTTTCAAAAACATAAACTTTTACAAAAAAATTTATTAAAAAAACAATCAATTTTAGCAAAGCCAAATGGAATACAAAGATGCTAGATTAAAATTAATGGCAGACGTCCTGTCGGGTGTTAAAATTATTAAACTCTATGCTTGGGAAGAATCCATGCGCTTCAGAATTGCTGAAATACGAACCAAAGAAGTTACCGAATTAAAATATGCAATTATTTGTTTCGCTCTCATGGAAATTTCATTTAATGCTTGTCCAATTTTGGCCACGATCCTATCCTTTTTTGGCTACATAGTTATTCAAGGACATTCATTAACACCCGAAGTTGCTTTCTTGTCATTAATGCTTTTTAATTTAATGCGATTTTCCGTTGTACGTATTCCTGGATTAATTCAAGAAGCTATTAACGCTAGAATTAGTTTAAATCGAGTTCAAATTTTTTTAAGTGAAGCAGAAATGCCGGAAATGGTAAATACCTTATCGCCGTCAAGTGAAAATACAGTAGTGGAACTCAAAGATTCAAGCTTTTCATGGAGCCCTCTCAACCATAACGAATTCCAGATCCCACCAGTGTTAAAATCTCTTACATTTGAAATTGGAGAAGGTGAATTAATTGGAATTGTGGGAAGAGTTGGCGCAGGCAAATCATCCCTACTCTCTTCTATTTGTGGAGAACTATATCAAACTTCTGGTTTATTTTATCGCAAAACACCCATTTCAATTGCATATGTTCCACAAGAAGCTTGGATTCAAAATCTTTCTTTGAGAGATAATATACTTTTTGGAAAAACCTTTGATGAAACATTTTATAAACAAACCATTGAAGTTTGTGCTTTGAAAGATGATTTGAAAATCTTTGCTGCTGGTGATGCCACGGAAATTGGTGAACGTGGATTAAATCTTTCAGGCGGACAAAAAGCTAGGGTGGCTCTCGCTCGAGCAGTATACCAAAATTCAGATTTATATATTATGGATGATACTCTCAGCGCTGTGGATAACCACGTTGGAGCGCATATATTTCAAAATGTTATAGGAAATGATGGAATTTTAAAAAATAAAACTCGGATATTTGCTTTGAATTCCATTCACTTCCTCGCAAAATGTGATAGAATCATTGTTTTGAAAGGTAAATTTTTAGAATAAATAAAATTGTTTTAAAATATTAATTTATTTTAGAAGGAACTATTGTTGATATTGGGACATATGTCGAGTTATTAGCTCGTGAAAACGAAACTTTTAATGATTTGGTTCGAGAATTCGCTATAAAAGCAGAAAAACAAGCGGACCAAGATGAAGTAATTGCCGAAGAGGAAGATGATGTTCTTAATGAACTAGTCGGCTCAATTCAAATGCGCCAATACATTAAAAGTGTCAGCACTTGCAGCAATGAAGTTCCTCCATATCCTCTTCGGCAAAGAAGGGTGTCATCATTTTCAGAAGAATCTACCCCAACAGTTCCATTTTATCGCTCAACATCTCATCCACCTCCTGAGCAAATTGCACGTTTAATTCAAGAAGAAGAAATAATTCGAGTAAAAGTTTCAACCAAAATGTATTTGAATTACATTAAAGCTTTCGGCATTGGTGTGGCTTTAATTTATTTTATGTCACTTTTTGTTATTCGAACTTCACTTGAAAGTTTTCGTCAAGTATGGATGGCAAAATGGTCCTCAAATTTTGGAAACAGCACTCAACAAAGCAATATAGAAAACTTAGAAGTTTATGGCCTTTTCGGAATTTTTAGTTGCCTCGTTTCGGGTAGCACGGCAGTGATGGTTGCGTTTGGAGCTTTTCGAGCAAGCAAAAAAATTCATGATAATTTACTTTTTTCTTTACTTCGTTCACCCATGGCTTTCTTTGACACCACACCGTTGGGAAGAATTTTGAATCGATTAAGTAAAGATATTGAAAAAGTGGATAACGAAATTCCACAAAAAATTAATTATACAACAATTTTATTAGCTGAAGGCGCATTTTATACTGTTAGCGCTTTATATATAATCCCTGAATTTGGAATTATTGCTATTCCTGCCATCATTCTTATCATCTTTGTTGTAGTAAGTTTGGGACAACAAAAAATGGATTTTAAGTGTGGTATTTTTTTTAGCGATATTATACTTTCACATCTGTACAAATTCGTCGACTTGGTTCAAAAGCATATTCATCTGTAATTTCTCATACACAAGATTCGTACACTGGGATAAACACCCTTCGAGTTTTTAATGTTCAAGATAAATTTATTCAACAAATGATAGAAAAAGGCACATCTTGGCTTGAATCTAATTTGGCTGATAAAACTACTAATAGGCAAGCATCTTCTTCCATTTGTTAAAGAAGTTAATATTCCATTTAGATGGATCCAATTTCGAATGGATACGCTAACATCTATATTTGCATTGATTCTTACTACCACTGCTATTTATTTTGGACATAAAGGTGTATTATCAGCAGGTTCCGTAGCATTAGTAGCTTCAACAGGGACAATGTTAACGGGTTTATTAGCAGAAATTGCTCGAACATTTAAAGATATGGAAATGAGTATCGTTGCAGTTGAAAGAATTCAAGAATATGTTGACAATGAGCATGAAGCAGAATGGACTTCTTCAATTCCTCCACCAGCTTCATGGCCATCAAATGGATTTATTAAATTTAAAAACTTTTCACTTCGATATCGACCAACCACGCCATTGGTATTAAAAAATTTAAATTTGGAAATCAAAGCAGGAGAAAAGGTTGGAATTGTTGGAAGAACGGGTGCTGGAAAAACTTCACTAACTATGGCATTATTTCGAATGATTGAACCTGCAAATGGAACTATTTATATTGATAATATTGATTATCGAACTTTGGGATTGCACGAACTTCGAAAAGCTTTAACCATAATTCCTCAAGATCCAGTTTTATTTTGTGGAAATCTTCGAATTAATTTAGATCCATTTAATGAATTAGAAGATTCCATACTTTGGGAAGCAATAGAAAAAGCACATTTAAAAAAATTTGTTGAAGAATTCCCATTAAAATTAAATCATGAAATCAGCGAAGGTGGTGGAAATCTTTCCGTTGGTCAGCGTCAACTCGTATGTTTAGCGCGAGCAATATTAAGAAAGAAAACTAAAATATTGGTATTGGATGAAGCCACAGCCGCGGTGGATGTGGAAACCGATCAGCTAATTCAAGATTCAATTAGAAGCCAATTTAATCAATGCACCATTCTAACCATTGCTCATCGTTTAAATACTATAATGGATTATGATAAAGTTTTAGTTATGGATGCTGGAGAAATAAAAGAATATGATTCTCCAACAAAATTATTAGAAAATAAAAATAGTTTATTTTATTCTTTAGCCACTCAAGCTAAAGTTATTTAAGAAAAGTGTGATTGTTGAAGTTTCGAAAGTACATTTTTTGTTTGTTCTGTTTTATGTTAACTTTTAGATAATAAAATAATCAATTTTTAATTTAAAAATTTCAATATTTTCATTTTATTGCAGAACTAACAAAATTACGGCTTTAACTATTATTGGTACCGATACTAGGCATGGCCGAGAGCTTGGACCCATGCAGAATTTTAAATTTGAAAATGATATAGTTTTTCTTTAATTTTTCGACGTATCCTCTTTCCTTCATTTTTATTCCCTTATCTTCCCTAGATGAAAAAAGCGAATTTGTAGAGAAGCACGGCACATGAAGATATAATAAGATTTAAAAGAAAAAATAATGCGACTTTATTTGAAAAATGATAATAAAAAAACACATCAATAAACAATTTCGTTAAAGCTGCTTTTATTTTTATTAGCTGGATTACCGTAGCTCTAATCATTGGAATCCAATTGGCTTGAATGATAAATTTTCTCGTTAGTCATTTTTTATTTATTTTTATTGTATCTTAAAACATCTATTATTAACACTACAAACGAAGTGAAATTACACTATTTTTTAAAGTGAAAATTTACGATAGACTGCTGACGAAAAAGTTATTCTACCCAAATTTTACTATTTGCTTACAATTTTTTCACATTTAATTATTCACTTTTGATATTTCTAAATTTGAATTTTCCGTTCTAACTGCATCTTTTGAGAAAATCGTTTTTGGAGTTCTCGTCGAGCTTGAGATAGTATGAATTGAATCTTGACGAAGGTGTAATTTTCTTCGAATGAAAACATTATATGGTTTAACAAAATACAATACACTCAAAGAATTGAAAATAATATCAAATCCTGCAAGACTAATGCATAAATTTGCTATGATGCTACCGTATTTCAATTGAAGCACATAAACGCCCACGAATGCAGCAATTGGAACAAAAAGAAAGAGGATGCTCACAAATAATTGAACCGTCAAAGCTCTGAAAATAAAATAAATATTCAAAAGAATTTTCACGGGTAATAAGAGTTTGAACAAATAGAAAAAGAAGAAGTGCGTGTAAGACTTCAAAAAAAAAAATATTTAGTAAATTCTTTTGAGCAAAATCTCAAATCTTTGTGTTGTGAAAAAAAAGCTTAAAAAATGATTGAATCATTTTTTTTTATTTTTTTTTTTTTTTACAGTATCGTTTAAGAAGCACGCGACTTACTAAATTTTGATTGCTGAAAAGCTTTTAAATAGCAAAAATAGACTTACTTATAAAGCATTCGATGAACTTTAAAAGTATTTTTACTTAAAAAGTTTTCAGTTTTTTTCATTCGAGTAATAAATATAAAATGCATAAATAAAAATGCGATAGGTAGCAAAATCATTGCAGCTACTCCATCGATTATGAGAATATCGATCCATTGAGTCATCATTTTAGGATGATATCCAGCTGCATTTGGTTGTAATTGGAACACTTCAGCTAATATTGGAACGTCGGCAATAAAAGCGGCTTGTACTAGTGAAACTGGATGAACCTCTTTGTAAATTGGAACTAAAATTGATTGGTTTTTAAAAACAGAAAATGATGAAGATTTTAAATTTTTTTAAATCTTTTATTTTTCTTAGAACCCAAAAACTTACCTAAAAATAAAAATAGAAAAAATATAAACACCATAAAATTACTAATAAATAAGACTTTTTTATTCGTAAAATACCATTTAATTATTCCATCTAAAAATGTCATTCCAATTCGATGTGCGAATGAAATAAATAAAGCATGAATTCCGGCAATGATAATTGCAATGGAACCAGCCCAAAAATGATATAAATAATTTTGTCCCAAATCAAAAAAACTATTTACGTATGCTAAAGGTAAAGGCCATAAAAATATTGGTTCAAAAATAAATGCAGCAAAATCAAATAAAAAGTCGCAACTTAAAAGATAAATTAAAAAATATTTATAATAACCCATTTATTTTGTTGATTGGGTTAAAATAATATAAATTGTAAATGGATAAATGAAACATGTAATTGCAAAAAGAGATGTAAAAAAACAGCGAATATAAAATTGAAATCTTGGATGATAAATATCATCGAGTTCCAAATCCTTCCATGGGTCCAATGATGGCAAAGGCATTGAATCTGATGTGAGTCAATCTAGTCTTAAGACTCTAAGATTTAACAATAAAAACAACTTTTATTTTTAAATTAGTTTTTTCTTATTTTTCCCACTCACACAATTATTACATATAATAAAGTTGAAAGTTCATTGAACTGAATTGAAAAATATTATATTTACTTAATTTTTTCATGTGCCTTTTTTGTTACTTGCGTGTTTGTTGTTTTTTAAAGAAAAAAATAATTCGAGCAGAGAAGTTTTAGTTTTGGGAATAAATAGTGTGTGAGAATATGAATCCAAATTGTAACAATGCAATAAAAAAAACTTTTTTTTTATAAAAAGGTTAGAGGTTATTTAACCCTAAAATAGAGTCTATGAAAGCAGCTGTTTTTGACTAATAAATTTTTTTTGTCAAAAATATGCTTCATTGAAGCTATGAAAAAATATCCAACGCCAACGCAAACAAATGTATTTTAAAATTTTAATTTAACAATTTAACGTTTATGTATCTTTTTGTAAAAACAATTGGCGTATGCTAACAATTAGAGCATGAATTAAATTATTATTTTTTGTTTTAAATTAAAAAATATTTTTTAAGCCTTTCTGAATGACCCAATCAAAAATGTGATAATGATGAGGCATATAAAAATACCTGGTTATCTTACAGTACAAAATGAAAGTTTTTTTCTCGGAGACTATGGGAAAGTTTTTTAGATTTAAAAAAATGTATTTTCCCTGACAGTCAAGAAATCAAAACACAATAATTATTTTTTTCATTCGTCACTTTTAATATGTGCTTTTTTTGTTAGACAAGCAATTCTTTTTTTGAAAGTTGTTTTAATGAAGCAATTTTGATGTTATCACGGACGAATGATATCTTTGTTGGATTTTTATTATTTGTATCTTTAGTTAATTCTGCGCCAAAAACAAAAGGTGTAATTGTAGAGTTATCTCAGAATGAAAATTTTAATCATGGCACTTTACAAATTAACCATACCCTTTTTATAAATTATTCCAAAAAAGTTTCTAGTTATTTTTTTAATCCTCTACCGTAGTATCCTTTATTTCATATTTCTTAATTTTTCCTTTTCTTTTTCTTTTTGTTTGATTTTTATTTTTCCCTGATCTTTGCCGAATTTTGTATGCGCGTGCGCGTATTTACGTAATCAAAGAAAGAAAAACGTGGTAACAAAACATTGTTTGTAAAAGATTGGTTTTTTCTTGATCAAACTCAAAGCCATTGTTACAACTTCTTTTTTTTGACAAAAAATTTAAGTGTAAGCCGTAAAGTACACAAAATAGTTTTTTAACCGTAAATAAATACTACAAAAAAATCTTCTTTTTTTTGTGAAAAAAAGGGTTAAATTTCAGTTGCGTGTAATTTTTTTTAAGTGCGAAATTGGAAAATTTCTTTTGAAAAAAATCAGAGAGGAGATTTTTTTCTTCTCTAAAGTCAACAATGAGCAAACATAGGAAGTAAGTAAGTATGTATATTACAGTATTAATGGCACAGACATAAATGTGCATGATGTATGAAGTTGTAGACAATGTTTACCTTTTGATGACGAAAATATTACGTGGGCATCTTACTTCCTGACTTTTTTTCACGTCAAAAATCAAAATACACTCGATTTTATGCGCAAAAAATGAAAAGTAAATGAAACATTTGAGCAAAAGATTAAAAAATAAATATTTTTATAAGATCACAGATTCTGGATTATTTTTGGAAGTCTCAAAAGCAAAATGAATGATATTATAAATGATGAATTTCCATTGTTAATTAAAGCATCAAATTGGAATAAAATTTATTTAATTTTTTAGCTTTTTTGTTTGCTGAATCATAGTTCTCAAATCGCCGTAAATCAAAGATCGCTCAATTAGATCAAAATTTATCTTGCAAAAATTTGCAACTTATCCATCAAAATAAAAGTTAAAACTTTCAGTTTTGCCCTAAAATTTTCACTAGACTTCATTGTTTGCTTATTTCACTTTTTCCACGATCTTTGCTCTTTGAAGTATTTTTCTTGAAAACGTTTGAATGATGCAATTAAAAGATTTGACATATTTCACTTTGACGATCTTTAAAAATCACAATTCAAAATCACTATTTTCTATAATCCATTTCTTTGATAACAAAATATATAATTTTTTATCAGCAAAAAAGAACCCTTCACTGTCATCATTTTTACACTGACAAACTAGAAAAGAATAACCATTCCATTCCCTATTAGGTTACAGTATTTTTTTTTATGAACACAAAGTATTGAATTTCGTAGTAGAGAGACTACGTACAAAAAAAAAGAGATCAAAAGCTTTCCAAGTTTTTCTTTCTTTCAAAAGCATCCTTTACAATTCCAAAGGTCAACTTGCTTCCAACACTATTCGCTTTCTTTTTTTTCCTAACAGCTAACTCACTTTATACGTGAGCTTTTCTCATTTTTTTGAAGGGTGACATTAAAAGACTGTTTGCTTTTTTTTCCACACATCTACGTATAAATTTTTTTCTATTGTCCATCAAAAAAAGAATCCCTTGTTTGCTTCAATAATAAAAAAATAAAAGTTTCATCTGTGCCCTATTTCATAAAAAAAGTTCATGAACTTTTTAGAAAAGAAAGTGAACTTTTCCATTCAAGACCGAGATTTGTCAAACGAAAAAAGTTCATGAACTTTTTTTAATGGGAAAAAAAATTACACGCAGAAAAAGTTCATGAACTTTTTTCGTTTGACAAATCTCGGTCTTGAATGGAAAAGTTCACTTTCTTTTCTAAAAAGTTCATGAACTTTTTTTATGAAATAGGGCACTGCTTAAAATTTTATTTCTAAAATTATAAAAAAAACATTAAAAATTTTTTTGCTGACAATGACGCAATGTGTTTTCGCTTGAACTTTTTTTGTAAGCATTTTTCGTTGTTGTTGTAAAAAAAATGCTAAAAGAGGAATGCATGTAACTGCTACTCGTCATTATATTGGCGAGTCATCAAGCCTCCTTATCATTTAATTTCCAACTTCTTCAGTTTTAATTTTTGTAAAAAAAACTTTAACAAATTAGCAAACATGAATATCCATTACTCCGCAAAATATGACGCAAAATTATTTATCAAAAAAGTAAACAAATTTATATTTCGAAAAAACTAAGCTAATTAAAAATCGATTTTTATGAAACTTTTGACAAAAAAAAAACCCATTGTAAATTTATGTTAGTAATGTAACAAAAATGTTTAAATTTCTTGCTTAAAAAAATATGTCTCAAGTTTTTAAATTCATACACATGCTTACCACATTTCGAAAAGATCTATGTAAACACAAAAAAAAGTAAAAATGATTATGATCAAATGATTTTGTTGAACCCAATGAGTTCGAGAAAAATTCTGGAAGAAAGAAATAAAAACTGACACTGATCAAAAAACTTAGAAGAAAAAAAAATATTATTTAGCAAAAAAAACTTTTACAAATAAAGGAAATTAAAAAACGATTAAAAAGTAAACAGTAAACTTTATAGGAAAATGGAACAACAAAACATGTGTTTTTCTTTTGTTGTTTTTTTTTATGAAATTTTTGACTAAAAAACAAACAATGTGGGTGCAAAAAAAAGGAAGTATTATTTTATAACAATGAAAAAAAGTGTTCCTGATCAGAGTCAAAAGGATCTTTTGAATAATTTTACATACACATAGACACATATAAGCAATTTAAGAGTGAAGGGGTTAAAGATTGGGGGAGCAAACTATTGTTCTTTTTCCTACTATATGGAACCTGCTCAAAATACTGTAAGAAAAGAGACGCAAAGTCCAAATATTTAAAAATCATTGAATCAGTATAAAAACAGTCTCAAGTAATTTTCTTACCACCGACATGCTTTACAAATAATTAGATAGAAACTTGGAGCTATCATATGGTAGTCAGATAAAAAAATATTTTTAATCAACAGATAAATTTACTTACTCAATATCATTCCTCAAAATTTGAATCAATCCCTCTACTTATTTTACACTTTCTCTCTCTTTTTTGGTGCCTCATGTGCAGTGTTGTTACTTTCCAAAATTTTTGGCTCCGGCTCCGCTCCGCGCTCCGGTCAAATTTCAATATTGGCTCCAGCTCCGCTCCGCGCTCCGACCTATTTTTTTCTTGGGCTCCAGCTCCGCTCCGGGCTCCGAAATAAATTTTTTTTGTTACTTTTTTTGCAAATTTTTTAAGGAAACTCAAAAAAAAAAACTTTTCAAGCTCCAAAAATTTTTTTTCTGCTCTCCGGCTCCGCTCCGGGCTCCGGCTAAATTTTTTTACGGCTCCAGCTCCGCTCCGAGCTCCGACCCGGAGCGGAGCGGAGCGCTCCGGAGCCGGAGCTGGCGGAGCCAGTAACAACACTGCTCATGTGTAACAAAAAAAATCAAAACAAAAAACCAAATAGGTCAAAAAGATCAAGAGCATATGACTCAAAAAAAGGAAAACATTATTTTTTGCAAGCAAATAAAAAAAACCAAAAATAGTCAATTTCCATGAGCTCGTTCATTTGAGTCATGTAAATTACAAATAGGGATATCAAAAGATTGCTCACCTGGATCTGAATCATGTCGAATAGCAATAAATAATCCGCAAAAAATATATATAAATAAAAATAAAAAGGATTTTTTTAAACCAAAAATTTTGAAATATAAAAACCTAATAAAATAAGTTTCGAAAACGAACCAATAAACGCTTTGCAACGCTTTTCACTCGAAAACTTTTTAGGTTTAATTAAAAGTTAAAGCATTTAAAAAAATCCATCGTTGGTTTTTTTTAATTTTTGTAACTTTTTTATTTTGGTAAAAAAAAATATTTATCTGACCATACTTCAACCTTATAATTTCGTTGCAATGTATTTATTTTATTTTTTTGATTTTTCTCACGTTTTTTTGCAACTTTTTGATCATCCAACATTAAAACTTGAACTATTTTGTTTCCTTTCTTTTTTTTTCAATTGTTTCGGTCAACAATAAGCTGCTACTTAATAAATAAATGTGACCTTCATTCACTTACATACCACACAAAAATTTAAAGAATTTGTTTGTATTTATTTTTTTGTAAGAAAAAAAAACATAGTTAAACAAACCAAAAAATTAAAGAGGGGCAAACTTTTTTTTCTTCCGTTTTCTTGCTTTTTTCTTTTTTGCGTGTCCCATGTTTCCGTTGTTTAACTGTTTTTTATTTGTCACTCTATCTATTGTCCAACCCACAGAGACAACACACGTAGAAAAAAATAAATATTGAAAGATTTAAATCTTATGTCGATGATATTTGTTTAAGAAATTGAATTTGCTTGCTTTGTAGATACCTCTTTCTTTTTTTTAACAAACCAGCAGCAAGGAGGAGGAGAAGAAGTGAAGAAGAAGAAAAAAGTGGGAAGTATTATCTATTCTATAGTGACTTGGTCCATATATAAATACTCAAACTTAAAATGTTAATGGACATATAATATTTAAGGAAGAGAACAAAGAAAGATTCTCAATCAAAAACTTTTAAAATAAAAGTTGTTTATTCCTAACTAACTAACTTTATTTTAATGATGACTGGAAGTATTGATATTTCGAGAAAGGGTTTCCCTCAATCACCAATGGATGGAAGTGTGCCTCCACCAATTTCTATTTTTACTGTAAACATGGAAGCTGCAGGTGAAGTGCCAAGTTATGAAGGGGTTATATCTGGTTCGGTACCTTCTTCACCTATTTATCCTCAATCTTTTCCAATTCCATCCACGCCTCCACCAGTTTATTTGGGTCGTGAAGCTAAACCTGCAAATACTCGACTTCGATGGAATTTACTTTTTACTTTTTTAATTTTACTCTTTATTTCATCAGCATTTTGGATTCCATTTATTCCAAAAGTTCAAAAATTTAGTATGGAAATTGTTATAATTGTTCTATCAATTTTACATATTTTATGGTTTATCGCAGTTGTAAATAATTTTCGATATTTATGGAGACTTCGTCGATTTAAATATCATCATATTGATCTTCAAAAGGTTTGCATCCATCCTATTAATTTTTTGTTATTTTCATTTTTTTTCTTTTTATAGATGAACACTTCGGGTAAAATTGTTAAGCATTTAGTTGGTATTTCGTTTTATAAAGAACCCATGGAATTAATGATTGATACAATGGATAGTATTGCAAATCAACCCGATGCAAATAAAAAAATTAGTGCTTTTGTTGGATTGGAATCTGGTACACCTGATAAAGAAGAAGTAAGCTTTTAAAAAAAATTAAGGAATTGGAAAAAAAAGAAAAAATATATCCAGCCAGCCGGATTTGAACCAGCGACCTAAGGATAGCCATTAGCAATCAAACTACAGTCCTCCGCTCTACCAACTGAGCTATGGCTGGAACGATCGCTAGTTTTCATGAATGATTGATAGCAACAAATTTTTTTTCATTCGCTTGATTTTCGATTAATTTTTTCATATAATCCAAACTTTCAAGTTTTTAAAACTTTCAATTAAATCTTTATTTTTTTTTTTTCAGAAATCCCAAAGACTTCATAATCTTTATGATTCTAAATTTGAACGCTTTATTGTCACCGTTCATCCTCGCGGTTTACCTGGAGAAATTCCTGGTAAATGTTCAAATTTAAATTTTGGAGCTCGCATGTCTGTTGCCCAATTACGCGCTGATAAAGCTTATGGCCTTAATTCCAATGTTGAAGTTCTTGTTACCACTGGTGATTGTGATACAGTTTTTGGTGAACGCTATTTTGATGCATTGGAAGAAGATTATTGGAAGACTGATCCCTCTCAACGTGGCAAAACTGTTTGGCAATCTCCATTATTTTATTGTATGAATTTGGATAAATCTCCATTCTTTGTTCGAGCAACCGGCCTTCTTCGAAGTTTTTTCATGATGGGTTATTTAATTCCATGGAATATTAATACCATGAGCGTCTTTTCCCTCACTTTGAAACTTTTTGAAGATGGTGAATATACTCATCCTGGTTATCAAATGGAAGATATCATTGCTTTAATTCGTTGGACTTGTGCTGTTCGACAAAAGTGTATCATTCGAGCCATTCCTGTTGCAACATTGAGTGGACCAACCAGTGGAAAAACTTATTTTGAAGAAATATATGAATGGGCTCGACAAATTCGTCGATGGACTATTGGAGCTGCAGAAGTTTTCCATTATTTTGCAATCAAATCCACCAGATTACCCGTTCGTGTAGCTATTGTATGGGCTCTTCGATTTATCTTTTATTATGGATTTTTACTTTGCATTGCTTCAGTTTATTCCATCATTGCTCCTTTTGTTGTAAGTTTTTTCACAAAATATTATGGCCCAAAAAAATTAAGAACCTTTTTTCATTCCCAAATTAAACTCATTCAACAAAACAAAAATTAATTCTATGTATTTTTTTAGACTACCGGTATGCTTCAAATTGCAAATCATCCCACTGAAGGATATGTGATTCCAAGTTCATCAGTTTTTACTTACATTAATCTTGGAATGCTTGGCCTTCAATATTTTTGGTTCTTCCTTGTTTTTCTTATCAACAAACTCGCTGAACCCATATTTCCTAATAATAAAAAGGATAATACTGGAATTCTTCGAAATATTTTACATTGGCTTTTAACTTGGCCCACAATTACTGCTTATTGTTGCATAGAAGTTTTTGCTTTCCTTGAAGTTACGATTCGTGGTAAAGAAGTTTGCAATCATGGTGCATCAAAGAAGGAAGGACTTGTGGTTTCTAAACCAAACAAAGTAGCACCAATGGTGGAAAAACCAAGAATTATGGAAGTCGTATGATATTATCATATTTATAAATTACATATCTAGTCAAAATAAAACACTTATTACTGATTAATAAAATTTCGGGTATCTTCTTTTTTTTCGTAGCTTTGTATTATTATTATTTTTTCATCTCATCCTTTTATTTCAATGAATTGCAATAAATTATATAAAACTCACTTAAAAAATTACTCAATCTTAACTACAACAAAAAAAGGTTATTGGAAGGTATGGTTATAGCAGCTGATAAGCATATCGGCTTCAGATTAATAAATAAACAAAAGAAAAAGAAAGAGTGGTATAAAATTTGAAGGCCATATTTTGATGCTATTATATTATCCAAAAACTCAACTATTTCTTTCAAAGATCTGCTTCCTTCCAAATATTTTTTATAAGTTACTAATTATTTTAAAAAAAGGTTTTAAAAAAAGTCGCATAAGAATTATCAAGAAATACACTATCTTTGCGTTAATTCTTATGTATTCATACAAAAATAATTATTAGTCTAAAAACTATTAGTAATTATTATTTTTTTTATGCTTCATTTCATATTTTTTACGCGTGTCGTGTTGCTAGTTTTTGAGCCTAACCATATTTAAACCTTTTAAATTTTCAACAACGAAAAACCGTCGTTAATAATAGTTTTGATTGTGTTAACCCAACATATTTTTTAGATTTCTTGTTATGGAAAGTTCTACAACACCTTCAAATCGTCCTGCGTTGATACCTGAAAGCGATGGTCAAAGTGGTCAACCTCGAAAACCTGTTACTCTGGATGAGCTGAACGACCTCTTGAATGAAATAAAAAAATATGTTGGTCACAAATTTGATCTTCTTGCCAAGTCAAATATTATCGAAGCATGTTCTTGTTCGATGTGCTCAAATCGTCCTTCACCAAATTCATATCAATCAAGTTCTGTGTGTCCATCGTTATCTCTTTATAATTCTTTGGCTACTTTGGCATCTTATGGTCTAATAACGCCACCACCAGTCATAGAAGTAAGTATCATGCTTGTTCATCAACCTTTAGCTGTCATAATAACTTTATCTTTAATTTTTAGACTCCAACGTTCATATCCTCTCAACCTGTGCCAGCGTTTTCCACCACAACTCCTTCTCAAAATCAAACATCTTCTGCGCCTAAACAAAGTGGAACGAAAACAATGTCAAATGAAAGTCAACTTGAACCTGCTCCACGTCGTAGTCGAAATCGTAGTTTAGATGCCGCTGTTATTTCTCAAATTATTAAATATACTGAGAATCATACAATTATTCAAACTGCTCGACATTTTAATATTTCAAATGGAGATGCGGCTTATTACACAATGATAACAAGAAATGAAAAAGAAAAAGAACAAAAGTGTGCCTGTGGAGCTGGTATCAAGTTAAAATCCAAAACAACTTCTAAATGTTCGCCAATCATGCAAAAAGAAGATGAGCATGGTGAAGATTTGGAGCTGTCGTCAATTCCTATTCAAAATGATGATACGCTGAATGATGTTGAAACTATGGGTGTCACTGATGGTACAACGTCTCCTTCAACTGCTGATTTTCCACCGATGGGTGTTGATATGGCTCGTAAAAAGAATTTCCAAATGATTCAATCTCCTGATATTGTTGCACCAAAAGATGCTGATCCTTTTCATGCTCTTTTCAATCAAACTACTCGATCTTTTCCTGCTCATTTGAACCAACAAAATCCTGTCCATGTTATCGCTCAACCTTTTCATGGCTTCTCAGGTCAACATCAAGCAGCTGTTCCAAAAAAGAATAAATCTTTTCGTGCATTTTATCGACGACGTATTGGTTTTCTTCATCCTCAATATTCTTTCACCGAATATCAGAAGCTTCGTCTGCAAAATGGTCAACATCCTCAAAGCTCTTACTATCGTACTGCTTCAAGCGCTAAAGTTGCTGGTAATGCTACCACTCATGGTCTTTTTCCATCCGCCTTTCGTCAACCTTAAATGGAAAATTGTGAACTTCAAACCCAACTATTTTTGTAATGTTTTTTTTGTTAAGTTTTGTATGCTTTTGTTATTTGATTTGTTTTGTTTTGCAAGTTTATAATAAATTTAAAATTTTCACCTCCATTTTTTACATATATCAAATAGCATAATATGATTGAGGCTAAAATTTGCATGCACGATCCTTTCAAATTTTTAAAATTTGCATGAACATTATCCACGTTTACTTCATTTTTTAATATAGTCTATTTAAGCATTGATTTCATCGTCAAAGCTTTTTATTTCTCAATCAATTGGTCGGTTGCTTCTTCTTCGCTCTCTTGTTTTCTTGGTGTGAAATTATGGAACCTCATGTAATTCAAAGTGGATATTTACTTCATGGTTTTCCAACATTGAAAGATGTCCCTTCTGAATATGCTTTCAATCAAGGACCAACATCACAAAGAATTCCATCTCAAACCTTGAGTCAATATCAATTACCTGTTTTGAATTCATGGCGCACAGCAACATCAAATCCTGCCTATCATTATGTCAAAGCTGATGAAGTTCCTCGTCCAACTCAAGATGAACAAGTAATCAAAGGAAGTGTAAGTTTACTTTCGTTTTCGTTATGATTAAAAGTTACTTCATTACCACGTTTAAGATCATCTCAATGAAATCATTCCGTGAACGTCTTTCAACTTATGATGATGGCTTCTATCAACCAGCAATGATTAATGGAGCTCTTTACTTTGTTCATTGTGAAGGAACTACTCATACTGCACGTGAAGCCGAATCTGCAACTAATGTGGTATGTTTAGCTTTTGATTTCTTTTATTATTATAAATGCTCCTTTGATTTTTAGAATACCGCTGTTGAAGCTGAATCTCTTCATACTGCACTTGAAGATGATTGTGATGTTCATACCGCTCGTCTCTACCAATCACCTCATGTTAAAGCAAGCGTAACAGATGTTCGTTTAACACTTCATCAACTTCGTCGTTTATTGGGTCGTGAATTATTCCGTGATGTTATCAAAAAGTACAAGAAAGAATTCAAGATTGGAAAAATGAGTGCTTCAGGAAGTGATATTCGTGAAGAAGAAGATGAAGTTGTTACAGCAAAATGCAAGTTTTCTTTTAACTTTTTTTTGTATGTAAACATTTGTCTTACAATACTCTTTTTTAGCTCCAACTGCTCAAAGTCCTCGAACTCTTCGTCGAAAATCTGCTGCTCGTTCACCTGCTGATGGTCAATTATCTTTGAAAACTGCGCAATCTCGAAGCTTCCATGATCGTTTAGAATCCAATATCAGCACTCCAATTTCACCATGTTCTCCTTCATTGGCTTTGCGAACAGCTGAATCAATGACAAATGTTCATCGTGATCGTCCTGAATCAAATGTTGGTACTGCTATTGAACCACTCACATCTGACATTGATAATGCGCATATCTGTGGATCGGGCGCATCAACTCCAACTAATCAAAGTTCATGTCTTCCTACTTCAAATGTTGTAACTGCTCTCGAAATAACTCAATCAACTCGTGCTCATTTGGAACAACAGCTTAAACAACAATCTGGTATTGGCTTTCTTCAACCTGATCCACAACGTTCTGTCACCGAAATTCAAGGCCCTCATCATCGATTTGGTCAAACTCCTCAAAGCTTTGATGGTCGTGCTGCTTCAAGTGCTAAAAATCTTGGTAATGCTCCAACTCAAAGTCAGCTTACACCTGCCGATACTTCAGTCAAAACAGCTTTAGAAAATCCAAGTGAAACCAATATCCAAACTGTAAGTTATAAATATTCTTTTCTTTTTTTAAATTCAAATGTTCGTTTTTTAGGCTATCAGCAATAGTTCAACAATGGCAATTTGAAAATGGACTCGTAAACACAAGATTCTCTTATTTTTTGTATTCTGTGTATGTAAAAATTTATTTGTGCAATAAAAGGATTTCTTAACTTTCATGTTTGGTTTTTAACTTTTGAAATTGTAATTACTTTCTCTTTTTTCCAAGCAATATTTCTTTATGGATCCTTCTTTTTCTTTTTAAAGCTTTATTGAATGAACAAGATAATAACAAGAACATATAAAAATAATATATAACAAAAAATGAGAACACACGTAAAAGGATAATACAAACATACAAAACGAGGACTAAGCATCAAAAACATTATTGTTGTAACCTCAATCAGGTCAACAAATATTAATGTGGTCTTTATTGGAGCAACTGCTCAGCAAGGATGTTACATACATAAAAACAAAGTTAGAAAACAACAATGACAAAATATGAGAATGTGTGCCAGTCAGAATTACCATTCAGCCATCCACGGCACAATTCCATACGAGACCAGAGACAGCGGCACTTTGAATACTTCTGTGTGTGCAAGGCCACAACACTCTTCTTCCACCTATCTTTGAGTTGACGATCAATCTTCTTGTCTTGTTCTTAGCTTTCCATAGCTTCTTCTTTAGCATGTCCATTTGATTCTTCAATTGGAGATCATACAATACGAGCTTCATCATGCGGTTTCCATAATTCCTTATCATTACCATGACGAGCTTTCAATCCAGAAACTTCAGGTTCCATGTAGTTGAGCAGGAGAAATTCAACCAATTCCATTCGACTGTTCAGTATCACGACCATTCATTTCTTTAGCTTCTTCTTGAGCTTCTTTACCAAGTGATCGTATACGACGCCAGAATCCATACCAATTTACCAGAGGTTCTTCCATGAGGTTTCGACTTCCATGTCTTGGGCACATGTTCCATGTCCCTTTCCCCTCCTTTCTGAAGTTTTTCGGATTCCATTCCATGCAGCATTACCATACCCATGTGTTCAAGATCAAGAGATTTACAGCTGGTTTCACCAAGCGATCACGGCCAAATCGTAGACCGGATGATTGTTCGCTATCATCAAACGATTGTCTTTGAGCAAAAGACACAAACATCATGCTGAGTTTCCATCGATTCCATCGAGTAACACCACCAGCAAGATCATGCTTTTCTGGAGCTAAAGCGTAACTCATTTTGACTTTTCCAAGTTTGTTCCAAGCGAGCAAGTTGACCATACGAGTTGATTGACATGAAGGAGTTGGTTGATGATAGACACGAGCGAAAGTACCATACGAGCTTTGAGATGAACATATGACCATATTCGTCGGATAAGAAGTGATTCCAGTATGAAGAACTTGAAACGAGCATAACATACAACATACGAACTTTGAGATGAACATACGAGGATTTTGATACTGTCGATTTTGAGATAAAGACCATATCAATTGCTTTCCAAGTTGAGTCCAGAGCTTCTTCTATCTTTCTCCAACAGCACCAGCAGCAAGTTCTCTTCTGCAGCTTCCTTCTTCTTTTTCTTTTGAATTGAGTTGGCGAGCGGTCTTTTCGGAGGATTTGAGTTGTTTGATCACGATCTCGTCACCACTTTGTTGTAACCTCAATCAGGTCAACAAATATTAATGTGGTCTTTATTGGAGCAACTGCTCAGCAAGGATGTTACATACATAAAAACAAAGTTAGAAAACAACAATGACAAAATATGAGAATGTGTGCCAGTCAGAATTACCATTCAGCCATCCACGGCACAATTCCATACGAGACCAGAGACAGCGGCACTTTGAATACTTCTGTGTGTGCAAGGCCACAACAATTATCATCAATAGTAATCATAACTTTATTTTCTCCATAGCTTGTTGTTGTTGTTGAATTTTTTGGTTTCTTGACATAATATTTTCGAAGTGGAGTTGATTGAATAATATTTCGAGTTTTGGTTTTGATACTCCCAAGTGTTCCATTGATTGAATCTTGAGCTCCTTTATCACGAAATGCAAAAATACACCATGGACCACAAATAATGATGAGAGCAATCAATATAACAATAATAAATATGGTTGGATATAATTCAGAGCAATCAGGAGAATTATCAGAGCAGAATCCAAGACCAATAGACATGATGATTGATTTGATTTGAATTTGAAAAAAATGAAGAAGATAACAAAATTCGAACGAACGGAAGTGAATTGAAGCTATTTGAACAACAGCAGCAGGAAGAGATTGAGAAAAAACAAAATCGAAAAAAAATCAGATAAAAATTGAAAGTGACTAAACCAAAGAAAATTGAAGGAAGCGAAAAAAAAAAGAAAGAAAAAGTTCAAAGGACTCTTTCTCTCTCGCTCTTTTCTTTCTTT
The DNA here is from genome assembly GCA_028622995.1 of Panagrolaimus kolymaensis. Classification (NCBI taxonomy): domain Eukaryota; kingdom Metazoa; phylum Nematoda; class Chromadorea; order Rhabditida; family Panagrolaimidae; genus Panagrolaimus; species Panagrolaimus kolymaensis. The sequence goes on from JAJQJQ010000006.1 coordinate 3,138,006, forward strand.
TTCTCTTAGAGCACGAAAAAAAAAACAAATCGATAGAATGCCATCATTTCTGCGGCGATAATAAATATCCTGAGAGCTTGTTGCTTGATGATTCACTCAAAATGAGGACAGTTGCCTGCTTGCCAAACTTTTTGCGCATGGGACTAATATTTGAGTAGCAAGCAACTGACCCTGAAATAAAATAAAACTATGAAAGATGGACGAAATACACCTCTTTCAAAATAAAATAAAAAGTTTGTGGCAATCTCATGCTTCCTCCATTGATGGATCTTTGCCTTTTGTATGTTTGGGATTTCAACGATGTGATTTAATGTTTTTTTACAAATCATTGAATTTTTTTAAATCAAGTGTTAACCATTTTGAATAACAAGATATTAGTGAGGATAAAGATCAGGAGATTGATTTAATTCAATTAATTAATAAATGATTACATAAATAAATTGAGTGATTTCATGGAATAATAGTAAACATAAAAACATATTTTCGAGCTATCATCTTAGAAAGTAAGAATTGTATCGCCGCCGCTACAATCATACCATTGTTGTGGATTATTCCTTATCTGTCTAATGACATTGAGTAAAAATATGTAATGTATTAGTAATTTAAAGTGCATAAAAGCATTTTTTAAATATGATGTAATAAATAAATTTATAAAAACCAAATCATCGGTTTTCGATGGACTTTGGAAATATTGGTGTTAATTTAGCTATATCCAGCAAGGAGGTTATTTGACAATTATTTTTGAGTGTTTAGCGATCTACTTATATTTTCTGCGGTGCTAATGAAATGAATTTTTACTTTATCACCATTTTTTTAAAGTCAAAAGAAAAAAGAGATTTTGTACCAGCCATAGCACAGTGGTAGAGCGATGGCAATGGATTCGAGACATGGCCTGCTATGATTCGAAAAGCCATAGGTCGCTGGTTCGAATCCAGCTGGCTGGAAAATTCTTTTTTTCTTTTTCTCCTATTTTTCATGGAAAAGCTTTTAAAAAAGTTTCAGTTACAAATAGGCTTTAGAATAACCAGCGGTATTCGCTTTGCTCATACCGCTTTTTGGGGGTTAGGTTGATTACATTGTTTGGGTAAGCCAATGTGCTAAGTTTTCGCTATTTTTTAATTAATAATTTATTGAAATTTCAAAGATTTTATTATACAAACAACAAACATAACAATTAATTTAAAGATTTTTAATTAATAATTTATTGAAATTTTAAAGATTTTATTATACAAACAACAAACATAACAATTAATTTAAAGATATTCTTTATGAACAACATTTATCACGGTGTTGGGTTCTTCTGCATTTGAAAGAATACGAATATCTTGTTCTTTTCGAACTCGAGACAAAGCAACATAAAGTTGACCATGTGTAAAAACTTGTTGTTGATGAAGATCGATGCCAACTTTTATCAAAGTTTGACCTTGTGATTTATTTATTGTCATGGCAAAAGCGAGACGAACAGGGAATTGGATGCGAGTGAATCGAACACCACGATGGCTTCTGTTGTTACCGTATTCGAATTTAATTTTTGGAAGAAATACCATAGTTCCAAGATCACCGTTTTTATCCATTTTTCGGCAACAAAGAAATGTATCACTCCATCTAACAATTTGAAGAACGGTTCCATTGCAAAGACCTTCTTTAAGCGATAAATTTTTGATGAGCATCACTTTTGCTCCAGCTTTTAATCTTAGCTTATGTGGTGGAAGTCCGGTAGGGGTAAAACTGTGGATGTTTTCCATATCCGCATCTGCAGCACGAACATGTAAATTTCTCATCGTAGCACGTTCTTCTGTTTCATGATTTTTATCAATTGAGGTGAAAACTTTGACATCGCCTGGCAATTTATCCAATATTTTTTCATTGACATAAAAAGTATTTAAATTTGTAGGGCAAAGAATAGCAGATGTCAGCATTGCCTCAAAATTTTCAGCTGGATTATTAAGAACTTCGGGTGGGAAACAAAAATTAATTAATGATGTGAGGGTTCGGACCATAATTTGAGGATTGACAGGAATTGCTGCAGAATTTAATATTATTTCTGAACCGTGACCCACTCGATCCAACCAATTAGCAAAAGTATGCTAAAAGAAATTGTTTATTTTTATCTTAATCGTAAAATTTTAACTTACTTCGAATCGATTAACGCGCATATTTTGTAGAAGATGTCGAGTAGTAAAATGATTAAAGAGTTCTGAATTTTTTACACTTTGTTGAAAAGTTCCAGCCCGACCTCCTTTGGGAACAACAGGAGGTAATTGACAAAAATCTCCACTTAATATAATCACTTTATTTCCGAAGGGCATATTTCGTTCAGCGCTTCCAAGAGGATACAAAGATCGAAGGGTTTTATCAACGAATTCAAATACAACTTTATTCAGCATTGAAACTTCATCGATAAATATTACGGAAGCGTCTCTGAATTTTTGTGCATAAGGGCTTTCAAAATGAATATTTGGTGTTGATTCTTCATCCACATCGTTGTTAATACGAAAAGCATTATGTATGGTAGTGCCTCCTGGCAATAACAATGCTGCAATTCCCGTCGTTGCAGTTACCACATAAGTTTTATGATCAGAAGCTAATTGAGCAATAATGGCTTTGGATATTGTTGTTTTTCCTGTTCCGCCAGCTCCTAATATCGTGTATAATCTTCGAGGATTTATACCATTTATAGCACTCATGATTGTTTGGAATACATCGCTTTGTTCATTATTAAGACTTTGAATAAGACGTTGAGCAAAATTGTAACGATTAACACGTGAGCAAGGATCATCGGATAAAACGGTGCCACCAATTCCATCAGCTTGATTGGGTTCAGTTTCATCGATTTCAATTTCATTGTAGTTAAAAGTTCTTGGATTAGGCAGTCCAACTTGGGTGCAATTGGTATTAAATTCCATTAAAAGATATTGTATCCGCTGTAAAGCAAATTCTTTTTGATCAACTAATGTCCATCCTGGGCGGTGAGGAGCAAGGGAATGAATAATGTAATTAAATAAAAATTCTGGTTGTGGTGGTTGACAATAAACCAACATCATGGCAAAATATTTTCGGAGTCTCCGTGACACAATTTTTTCACCAATGATATCATCAAGGTATCGCATCCAAATATCATTATTTTCAAATAATCCACGAGCTGTGGCAGCTGCATGAAAGGTTTCATATAAAGTGCCATCCACGGTTTTCAAAGATTCAAAAGAAGTTGGTCCAGCGGTTGACATGAGAAGATGACGAATAGCTACTAATTCCATATTTTTTGGATTGACTGATCCAATACGAACTAAAACCTTTTCATCATTATACTTCCGCTTGATCCAGGTTTTAGTGTTTCTATTGAACCAATAATATTTGGCAATTTCATCATATTGGTATTGTCGGGCTTCAGGGTCTTTTGCACAAATTTCAAAATATTCTGTAAGCATTGTTTTCTTAGCTTTTTGAATTTTTTCTGGTTTTCCCGCTTCTTCTTCTTGACCTTCTTCAAAAATTATAACATTTTCATTGGGTAAGTGGACATATTGAACATAAACTTGATGGGACATATCGTAAATTTCATGACCATAAAGCCTCCAACATGCTTCCATAGCAGTTTGATATCTCATTCTGCGATATTGATCAATTTCATCATAATCAACTTCGTTATTATTTTCAAATCTAACATATGCCATATCACCTCCTTTAAAAACATATTTTAAAATATATTCATGGCAATTTTGAGAACCAATAAATTCAAGATTTGCATGACAATTGTATTTCAAAGAGAGAAAAGGATTAAAGGGAACAACATTTCGATTGTCAAAACGAATTTCTACTCCACTTTTAACTTTTTTTGAAAAAGTTTCACCATAATTATTAATGTTATCTTCTGGAAGAAGTTTATCGGGAGGTGGAGGTCGACGTTTATATTGAGTATAATCATCTTGACTAAGAATATTTTGTTGAGAAAATTCTTTAGGAAATCGTTTGGTGCATTGCCCATCAACTTGGCAAGCATCATTACAATCATGCATGTTCATTTTGGTTACTGTTGCACGAAGTCGCCTCTGTTGTTCAGCTTCTGGGGAAAGATCGGCGGCAGGTGGTAACGGTGGTATTTCTGCACAAACATATTGATTAACAAAATTTGAATCAAAGCCTTCTTCAGGCGGAGCAATTGTTATTAGAATATGGGCGTGGAGCATTGATCGTTTTTGCCATTCAATAGAATACAACCAAGAAACGCATTTTCCAAGCACACCACGTTGAAAAATATCTTTTTTTAATTCATTAAGCTTTCCTCTGAAAACCCGAAGACAGATATCAGGACGATCAGCAAATGTTTGACCGGGCAAAAGAGCTTCGGTAATTTCTGGCCATTTTGAATTTCCTGTGAAAGTCAAAAAAAAGGTATAATATCCAAATTCACGATTGATGCGTGTTGCATTTGCGTAAGCGTGTTGCATATCTGCTCTTGAACCTCTCACGTTTTTTGTTAACATGTAAATTCTTCCCAAAGTTTCACCGGGATTAAGTCCTCTTCTCAAAGCATCTTGAAGTTCTTGAGGTCGAGTAGCCCGCAAATTATCTTGAATTTTTTTCATCCATGTAATTTCATGATGTTCAACACGATTAAGACTCACAATAGCATATTTCTGAGCTAAAGCTCTGTGAGACCATAACCAATGAAATTTTTTAATATCACCACGCATTTGAAACATATATAAATAATATTGCCGAATGGAAACAAATTTACGAGGGTTGCTAACTTTCGCTTTTTTTGTAGATGGTTCAATAATATTGTTTTCTTGATTCCCCTCATCATCTTCTTGATTGATAGGAGGTTCATCACAATAAAGGCCTTCATTTGGATCTGGAGCAAGAGCATTAGCTTCTTCAAAATCATCATCTTCTTCCTGGTTGAAAGCTTGTTCTTGGAGTTCTTCATTTTGGTTAATAAGTTCATCGCCAATATGGCTTTCATTGGAAAATGGAGCAATAGCTTCTTCAATATCCATGGGTTCTTCATTATCGGGTAAAATATTTGATTGACTATTATGGATAACATTTACAAATTCTTTAGAACCTTCATTTGGATTTGGAGGTAATGTATTTGCTTCAACAATATCCATAGGTTCAATATTAGTCTTTGTAACAGCATGCTCGGCAACGGGCTTTTTATTTGTTGTAAGACTAATGCCAAGACGATATCCTTGATCACCATATGGAATCATTATTGTAAAAGCAGTTGGATCAACATTTGGATCGAGTTCTTGAAGTTTAACAGTTCCTCCATGTCTTGCTTTAAGAAGAGCTCCAATTGTTTTTGGTGGATTACCATTATCAGACATCCACATTACAGCTACTTGTTCAATGGTGGGAAGTTCTGTTCGATGAAGATGAATGTTAGGGTCAGCTAAGTTTTTAATTGCATGAGCTTCTCGATTATTTAGTAATGATAAAAAGAATTTTGGAATTTCTTTTCCTTCAGCTTTCGCCTTATTAATTGCTTCTTGGTAAAGTTCATGGGCGTGTTGATAAAGGTGAGCCAAAGCATTATGTTTTCTGATCATAGCATCGAGCTGCCTAACAACATCTGGATCAAGTTGCTCTCCAATGCGGCGTTCTCGTGCAAGAATTGATTCTTGACCACTCATGGTGTAAAGCTGGCCATACATGGGTTGTTGGTTTTCTTTGCAATATAAATCTGATAAATTAATTTTCATTTCTCCATTTAAGCGACAAACAATAGGGCCATAAAGAGGGGAGGGTTCCATGCCAATAACCAATGATGCAAATGCAAATTCATTGTTATATTTGAGCGGACATTTTAAATAGCTTTTTCCCAATGGATGAGCAGGATCACAGAGAGAAAGCATGACTTCAGGAGGATTTTGTCGAATATTGAATCGGTCGCTAAGATCAACTTTTCCTTTAGCACAACATGGGCATGATTTTGAAAGAAATTCATGTTTTAATAATAATGCTTGACAAAATTGACAGGGGTATTTAAATTCTCCAAGATCATGATACGGCGTAATATGTCCAGCAGAAATTGCACCACATCCATATCCGGGATGTTCCTTTTCACACTTTTTTGAATTAAGCGTATTATTTTCTTTATTTATTCGGGCACGTTGTTCAATCATTCTTAGACGTTGGGTTTCTCTAATAGTTTCTTGATGGGTATTAGCTTCTTTCGCAGTCATATTTAATTTGCGTTTGTAAGGACGTTTATTTTCATCTATCATGGTTCCAAAAATTTCTTGAATATTGCCAATATGATACAATGGTTGTAATGGATCAGGCCAAACATCAACACGTCCATTTAATTCTTGCATTTCTCGTAAAAGAGTGTACGCACGCTCTCGTTCTCGACCAATATAAAAAGGACTCAATCGTTGAGATGCTCCATCAAAAATTATCCTTTCAGCCATAATAAAAATATGAATTCCACAACTTATTCCATCAAATTGAAAATTATAAGTACTTGGATCTGCCATATCTAATCTGGTTCCTTCATTTAAAACTCCACATTCTTGTAACGCATAAATCAACGTTTCAAGTCGATCTAATAAATCATTAAAATGAGCAACATTCTCAGGCGTGCAATTTATATATCCTTTAAAAAAAGAATCATACAACTTAGCAGTGTTGGTATGAGTATCAATGGAAAGCAGCCTCCAATGACCGCGAAATAACCATGGCATAAAAATCAAATGCGGTCTTTCCACTCTGTTAATATAAAAAAAGTTTCTTGGTGGTGGGCATCGATCTCTGTCCACAAAATCAAGAATAATATAATCGAGCAAAGTGATTGATTGCCATGGGGTAAAATATCTCGTAACAAATGATATCATTCCAGCAAATAAACATCGCACTTGGAGAGTACAGACCCACTGATTATCGGGAACATGCAATAAAGTTGGATTATTAAATTCAATATCATCCAAATAATCAAGTTCCTAAAATAATTTGATATGATAAGTTTCGATAAATTTTAAATCAAATACCGGAATTTCAAAATTTTGTTCTGGTGGATCCACTTCATCATCACCGAATGCATCAATTGTATCATCTCGCTAAAAGTTTACATAAATTGTTTTAGAAAAATATACGAAATACTTTTAAAATCACATACATTTGGGACTTCAGTAGGCCGATTATTAACTATTGCCTTTGCCAATTTTTTCGATTTGTCGATTATTTTTGAAAAGAAGCTTAGTTTAGGCGGTGATTTAATTGTTTCAGTTTCTTTGCTAACAGAATTAGTTGCTAAAGTTTTTGCTGATTCTTCTTCATCCTTTTTAGCTTTTTCTTTTTCTGCCTTGCTTTTTTGATAACATATTTTGTTTGATTTACTCTTTTTTACCTATAATTTTGTGCTTATATTAAATTGAGAAAAAAATTTAATTTAGCTTAAAGTCTACCTTTTCTTCATCAATTTCATCTTGAGTTTTCTTTTCTTTAGCATTTTTGTTATTTTTATCTTGAGCTTTTTTTGTTTGATTATATTTTTTATTAGCCTCTGCTTTTTTTGCCTAAAACTTATTATATAATATTTTAGAAAATTATAAATTAGCTTTAGATCTACCTTTTCTGCTGCAATTTCATCTGGAGTTTTGTTTTCATTTTCAGCCTTTTTCCTTTGATATCGTAGTTTGTTTGCCTCACTTTTTTTTGCCTAGAATATATCTTGGTATCCACATATATTATAAATTACATTTAAGCTAACCTTATCTGCGGCAATTTCAGCTTCAGTTTTCTTTTTTCTTCTTCCCGTAGTTGGTACATCAAACTCATTAATGATGGTGTAAATTCGATGTTGAGGAGGATCGCGGGGAGGAACGGTGATTAGCCAAGTAATACATGCAAAAGTTGTTGCCCACCAAACCTAAAACATTCTTATTTTATTTCATACTGATATATAGTGTTTAACCTACTTGAAAAAAATTTCTTAAAGAGCGTTTCCTTTTTGATCTTTTAATTCTTTTATATCGATTTTCCCTTTCATTAATTTTTATTAGAAACTGCTCAGTTAATATAAGCATATGCCTATTATTCCATGATCTAGCTTCTTTAAGATTATGATCGGAATTGTTGGCATTAGGGTTATCCTTTTGTATTTCGATTGCTCTCGCAATATCTGCCATACTGAAAAATATTTTACAACTGTAAAAAATGTTTGAAAGATTAAATATCAAGTACCTGGTAATTTTTCTACTTAAATGGATTGTGAATTCCTTTAAGTTTAATTTTTCATCTTTCCAAAGTTCATGCAAAATAGAAGTTGCTATTTTTCTTGAATCACCATCCAAAAAACGGGTAAAATGAATAATGGTTTCGCTTTCAGTCCAAAATTCCATTGTTGCATAATATAAAAAGAGTTGCCAAAAAGTTCCAAAGCGACGGCAATCGTCGACGCCTTTAAAATTTTCAAGTGTTCGGCGCATCATTATGTTTCAGTGAAATAAACGCTAAATCTGTAAAAAAATATATTTGAAAATGGGGATATACGAAGAAACAAATCAAAAGAGATAAATAAATAAATAAAATCCACGCAATTTTATCAAAGGTCTAGATTCTCATAATTTTTTTTAAATAATTGGAGATGAAAATAATTGTTTACTTCATTCATCTTTTATTATTCGAATGGCGCTTTTTGTCTCAGAAAATAGCGCCCATTTTTATCCATAAATGACCTTAAAATCGTTGGCAAGCCATCATTTTTATTGATTATTATTGATCCAAACATTTTATTCCAAAGTCTTTATTATACCACTTTCATTGTCAAAATATTTATGGAAAATACTCTCAGGTTATTATTTACCTTTACAATTTCGATAAACTCTGAATAAGAAAAAAGTAATTCTTTTTAAATGGAAGGCTTACTCCTTTTGCTTAAAAAATATATGAATTATTTTTCATAAAATATATGTTCAAAAAATAAAAACAAAATACAAAACTCATTTGTATATACATAAAAAATTACAAAAATTAATTACGATATGTAAAAAAATATAAACAAAATTTTCCTTCGTGATTTTGTTAGAATTACAGTATTCATAAATGTCAATGCAAAATTTTTCATAATTGCATAAAAAAATTTGCAACATTTTCGATTAATTTCAAAAATTTGCAAGCGTGCTAACTCTCACCGCGAAACTTTTGAGTTTCATTGCTGAACTTATTTTTCATTGACTGAAAGTAGGTCAAACATTGATAACGTTTGTTTATTCTTTAGAAAGTAACCAGCGGTATTCGCTTTGCTCATACCGCTTTTTTATGTGTTGGGTTGATTACATTGTTTGGGTAGACCAATGGGTAATTAAAATATGTGGATTACTGAGATAATTATTAAAATTAGCAACTTTTTTAATTGTACAGCTTAGGTTTTAAAATATAATTGAATTTCAAAGCCAAATTTTTTATTTTAAAAGCAGTATACAAAAAAATTTAAAGGTATTCTTTGAAAACACAATTTATAACGGTATTAGGCTCTTCAGCATTTGAAAGAATACGAATATCTTGTTCTCTTCGAACACGGGATAATGCTACATAGAGCTGACCATGGGTAAATACTTGTTGTTGATGAAGATCAATGCCAACTTTAGTCAAAGTTTGACCTTGGGATTTGTTTATAGTCATAGCAAAAGCAAGACGAACAGGAAACTGTATGCGAGTAAATCGAGGCCCCCGATGACTTCTGTTGTTGCCATATTCGAATTTAATTTTTGGAATAAAAACCATTGTTCCAAGGCTGCCGTTGTTATCAATTTTACGGCAACAAAGAAAAGTTTCAGTCCATCTAACTATTTGAAGGACTGTTCCATTACAAAGACCTTCTTTGAGAGATAAATTTTTGATGAGCATCACCTTTGCTCCAACTTTTAATTTTAGCTTATGTGGTGGAAGCCCGGTAGGGGTAAGGCCGTGAATATTTTCCATATCAGTGTCGGCAGCATGAACATGTAAATTTCTCATTGTAGCACGTTCTTCGGTTTCAAGATTTTTATCAATGGAAGTAAAAACTTTGACATCGCCTGGTAATTTATCCAATATTTTTTCATTGACGTAGAAAGTATTTAAATTTGTTGGGCACAGAATAGCTGATGTTAACATTGCCTCAAAATGCTGAGTTGGATTATTAAGAACTTCTGGAGGGAAACAAAAATCGATTAATGATGTGAGAGTTCTGACCATAATTTGAGGATTTATAGGGATGGCAGCAGAGTTTAATATCATTTGGTTTCCTTGACCTATTTCGTCTAACCATTGAACAAACCTCAGCTAAAATATAGTTTTTCTTAAATTCATAGATTTAAAATAAAAGCTTACTTCATTGGGATCTACACGCATATTCTGTCGAAGAACATGGGATTGAAAATGAGGAAATAGTGGAGAATTTTTAACACTTGCTTGAAATGTTCCACCGCGACCACCGTTTGGAACGACAGGAGGTAATTGCCGGAAATCACCACTTAGAATAATAACTTTATTTGCAAATGGCATATATCGTTCTGGACTTTGAAGTGGATACAAAGATCGAAGAGTTTTATCAACGAATTCAAATACAACTTTATGAAGCATGGATACTTCGTCGATAAATATAACTGAAGCATCCCTGAATTTTTGAGCATATGCACTTTCAAAATGGATATTTGGTGTAGATTCTTCATCCACATCATTGTTAATTCGGAAAGCATTGTGAATGGTTGTTCCTCCTGGCATAAGTAATGCAGCAATTCCTGTTGTTGCTGTTACCACGTATGTTTTACCTTCAGCCGCTAATTGAGCAATAACGGTTTTAAATACAGTAGTTTTTCCGGTCCCACCTGAACCCCACACCATATGTAATTTTTGTGGGTTTATACCATTGACGGCATCCATAATGTTTCCATTTATTTCGCTTTGTTCACCATTAAGATTTTGTATAAGACGTTGGGCATAATTGTAACGATTAACACGGGAGGAAGGATCATCTGATAAAACAGTACCACCGTTTCCATCTGGTCCATTTATTTCATTTTCAGAAATTTCAATTTCATTAAAGTTAAAATTTCTGGGATTTGGAAGTCCAACTTGGTTGCAATTGGTTTTAAACTCCATCAAAAGATATTGTATTCGTTGTAAAGCAAATTCTTTTTGATCTGCTAAAGTCCATCCTGGGCGATGAGGAGCAAGCGAATGAATAATATAATTAAATAAAAATTCCGGCTGTGGTGGCTGACAATAAACCAACATCATTGCAAAATATTTTCGAAGTCTTCGAGATACAATTTTTTCGCCAATGATATCATCAAGGTATTGCTTCCAAATATCATTATTTTCAAACAATCCACGAGCAGTGGCCGCAGCGTGAAAAGTATCATAAACATTGCCATCCACGGTTTTTAATGATTCAAAAGAAGTTGGACCGGCGGTTGCAAGGAGAAGATGACGAAGAGCGACTAAATTCATATTTTTTGGGTTTACTGATCCAATGCGAACTAAAACTTTTTCATCATTATATTTCCGCTTAACCCAAGTTTTTGTGTTTTTATTGAACCAATAATATCGGGCTATTTGATCATATTGATATTGTCGTGCTTTAGGATCTCTTGCACAAAGTTCAAAGAATTCGGTGAGCATAGTTTTCTTAGCTTTTTCAATTCTTTTTGGCTGCCCTGCTTCTTCTTCATGGCCTTCTTCAAAAATAATAACACTTTCATTGGGCATATGAATATATTGGACATAAATTTGATGAGACATATCATAAATCTCATGTCCATAAAGTCTCCATCCTGCCTCCATCGCTGTTTGATATCTCATTTTTCGATATTGATCAATTTCATCATAATCAACTTCGTTATTATTTTCAAACCTAACATAAGCCATATCTCCTCCTTTAAAAACATATTTTAGAGTATATTCATGGCAATGTTGAGAGCCGATGAACTCAAGGTTTGCATGACAATTGTATTTCAATGATATGAAAGGATTAAATGCAACAACATGTCGATTATCAAGACGAATAGCAGCACCACTTTTAACTACTTTTAAAAAAGTTTCACCATAATTATTAACATTGTCATCTGGATGAAGTTCATTTTCAGGAAGTGGAGGCCGTCGTTTATATTGTGTGTATGTACTTTGACTAAGAATAGTTTGTTGTGAAAATTCTTGAGGAAATCTCTTAGTGCATTTTCCATCAACTTGGCAAGCATTATTACAGTCATGCATGTTCATAGAAGTTACGGTTGAACGAAGACGTCTTTGTTGATCAGCTTCAGGTGATTTATCATCAACAGATGGAAGCGGTGGTATTTCTGCACAAATATATTTATTAACAAAGTCAGAACCAAAGCCTTCTTCAGGCGAAGCAATTGTAATAAGTATATGGGCGTGGAGCATAGATCGTTTTTGCCATTCAATGGAATACAACCAAGAAACGCATTTTCCAAGTATTCCACGTTGAAAAACATCTTTTTTTAATTCATCAAGCTTTCCTCTGAAAACCCGAAGACAGATATCTGGGCGATCAGCAAATGTTTGACCGGGCATAAGAGCGTTTAGAATTTCAGGCCATTTTGGGTTTCCTGTAAAAGTCAGGAAAAAAGTATAATATCCAAATTCTCGATTGATTCGTGCTGCATTTGCATATGCGTGTTGCATATCTGCTCTTGAACCTCTCACATTTTTTGTTAACATGTAAATTCTTCCCAAAGTTTCACCGGGATTAAGTCCTCTTCTCAAAGCATCTTGAAGTTCCTGAGGCCGAGTAGCACGCAAGTTATCTTGAACCTTTTTCATCCACGTAATTTCATGATGTTCAACCCGATTAAGACTGACAATAGCATATTTCTGAGCTAAAGTTCTGTGAGACCACAACCAATGAAATTTTTTAATATCACCACGCATTTGGAACATATATAAATAATATTGTCGAATGGAAACAAATTTACGAGGATTGCTAACTTTTGCTTTTTTTGAAGATGGTTCCATATTATAATTTTCTTGATTTTCATCATCGTTTTCCTTATTAACAGGCGGTTCATCGCAATAAAGGCCTTCATTGGGATCTGGAGCAAGAACATTTGCTTCATCCATAAATACTTCCTCCTCTTCATCATAATTAGAAGCATTGATATTGTGGTTTTCGTTTTTATCAATGGGCTCATCAAAATTTAGGTTTTCATTTGAAGGAAGACGAATTACATTAGCATTTTCGATATCCATGGATTTATTACTATCAGGTAAAACATTTGATTGAGTATTTTCGTAACCATTTATCAATTCATTATTGCCATATGTGGGGTCAGATGCAAGAACATTTGCTTCTTTAATATCTTCAGGTTTTTGACAATCAAAAACTGGTTCACTATTATTTTCATTTGGGTTAATTAGCTCGTCGAGGATATGCATTTCATTTGAAGATGAAGCAACAATGTTTTTTTCTTTAACATCCATGGACTCTTCAAAATAGGATAAAACATCTGGTTTGTTAATTTCGCATGGGTTAATAACATCTTCATCTGATGAAACTTTTGGATTTGTGGAGGGTTCGTTTAATTCAATATTATCCTTAAGATTAATATTTATGGGTGCAATATCAGGCTCAGAAACAGGCTTTTTATTTGTTGTGAGAGATATGCCAAGACGATAACCTTGATCACCATATGGAGCCATTATTGGAAAAACAGTTGGATCAACATTTGGATCGAGTTCTTGAAGTTTAACAGTTCCGCCTTGTCTTGCTTTAAGAATAGCGCCAATAGTTTTTGGCGGTTCCCCAACATCTGACATCCACATAACAGCAACCTGTTCAGTTGTAGGTAGTTCAGTTCGATGAAGATGAATATTTGGGTCAGCTAAATTTTTAACTGCATGAGCTTCACGATTATTTAATAATGATAAATAAAATTTTGGAATTTCCTTTCCCTCAGTTTCCGCCTTCTTTTTTGCTTCTTGATAAATCTCATTAGCTCGCTGATAAAGGTGAGCCAACGCATGATGTTGTCTAATCATAACATCCAGAATTCGAATAACATTAGGATCAAGTTGATCACCAAGACGACGTTCTCGAGCAAGAATAGACTCTTGACCACTCATGGTATAAAGTTGACCATACATTGGTTGTTGGTGCTCTTTGCAATATAAATCAGATAAATTAATTTTCATTTCTCCATTTAAGCGACATACAACTGGTCCATGAAGCGGAGATGGTTCCATACCAATAACCAATGACGCAAATGCAAATTCATTGTTATATTTAAGGGGACATTTTAAATAACTTTTCCCTAAGGGGTGATCCGGATCGCAGAGGGAAAACATAACTTCAGGAGGATTTTGTCTAATATTGAATCGTTCACTAAGATCAACTTTTCCTTTGGCGCAACATGGGCGAGAAATTGAAAGAAATTCATGTTTTAATAATAAAGCACTACAATATTGACATGGATAAATAAAGCCACCAAGATCATGATATTCAATAATGTGTCGTAAAGGAATTGCACCACATCCATATCCGGGATGTTCTTTCTCACAATTCATAAAATCTATAATGAAATTTAATATTAATATTTACTAATTTTTTTGAGTTAACAATTTACATTTCTTTCTTCGATTTGCTTCATTCCTTGCATTCTCTCGTTGACAATGAGCTTCTTTTATTTTATCCTAAAAATGGTGGAATTTGGAAAGGTGGGAAAATTATTTACCACTTACTTCGTGAATTTTAGAGTCTTCTATTGTCATGTTTATTTTGCGTTTGTAAGCACGCTTTGGTGGATTTTTTACTTGGGGATTAACAGGATTTGGTTGGATAGAAACAATATTATTTAAAGGTTGGACTGGATCTGGCCACACATCAACACGTCCATTTAATGTTTGCAAATATCGTAAAAGAGTGTATGCACGTTCTCGTTCACGGCCAATAAAAAAGGGATTTAATCGTTGAGATGCTCCATTAAATATTATTTTTTCAACCATAACAAAAATATGAATTCCACAACTTATTCCATCAAATTGAAAATTATAAGTTGTTGCATCTGCCATATCTAATACAGTTCCTTCAGCCAAAACTCCACATTCTTGTAGAGCATAAATCAATGTTTCAAGACGATCAATTAAATCATTAAAATGAACAACTTTATCTGGTTCACAGTTCATATATCCTCGGAAAAAAGAGTCATACAGCGTAGCGGTATTAGCATGAGCATCAATGGAAAGCAACCGCCAATGACCGCGAAACAACCATGGCATCAATATCAAATGCGGGTTTTCCACTCTATTAATACGAAAAAAGTTTCTTGGTGGTGGGCTTGGAACTCTTTCCAAAAAATCAAGAATAATATAATCAAGTAAAGTAATTGATTGCCATGGAGTAAAATACCTCGTCGCAAATGATATGATTCCAGCGAATAAGCAACGCACTTGAAGGGTACAGACCCATTGATTTTCGGGAACATCCAATAAAGTTGGATTATTAAATTCAATATCACCCAAATAATCAACTTCCTAAAATAATAATTTGATATATAAATTATCGAAAAATTTTAAAGTCAATACCGGAATTACAAAATTTTGTTGTGGTTGATCAACTTCATCACCGAATGCATCAATTGTTTCATTTAACACTCGCTAAAAGTTTAAGTAAATTATTTTTGGAAAAAATATATGTAATCTTTTTAAAATTACGTTTTGGACGGGTGGCAGAAGATCAATAACTGCTTTTACAACTCTTTTCGATTTATCCACTATTTTTGAAAATATGCTTGATTTAGAGGAAATTGGCTCATCCATCTTTTCAGCTTGTTTGCCAACTGAATTTATTGCTAAAGGTTTCAAACTTGATGTTGATACAGTTTTCGTATCATCTTTAGCTTTTTCCTTTGCCGCCTTTCGTTTTTCATAACTCTTTTTATTTGCTTCTTTCTTCTTTGCCTTCAAAAATTTTTTTTACTTTATATAATATATACATATATAAATTGGTTCTAAGCTTACCTTCTCTTCTGCTATTTCTTCTTCAGTTTTGTTCGCTTTTCTTTTCTCATAAGCTTTTTTATTTGCTTGACTTTTTCTTTCCTGCAAATTTCCTTTTAATATTTTAAAAATGGTCTATTAATATTATTAAAGCCAACCTTTTCTGCAGCAATTTCAACTTCAGTTTTATTTATTTTTTTTGTAGTTGGAGCATCGCACTCATTGATGATGTTGTAAATGCGAAAATGTTGAGAATCACTGGGAAATACTGTTGATAGCCAAGTTATGAGTGAAAAAGTCGTTGCCCACGTAGCCTAAAAAATCACATATTCTTTACTTTCTCTGATAAAAGAAGCTAATCAATTTTTAAATGTTATTGATACAAACTTTAAAACTCACTTGAAAAAAATGTGTTAAACGTTTTTGTTTTTTCTTCGGGATTTCTTTTGTTTTTTCTACGTTCTTCAAATATCGTTCTGTAAATAAACTCATATGCCTATTATTCCATGCTTTTGCAACTTTTAAATTTCGATCATATATTTCGGGATGATCAAAGAATTGGGGAAAATTTTGTTTTCCTAATTCAATTGCTCTTGCAATATCAGCCATGCTAAAAAATATTTTTATAACAATGTATAAAGTTTTTTTTGAAGGAAAGAAAATCAAATACCTCGAAATTTTCCTACTTAAAAGAATTGTAAATTCTCTTAAAGTAATCTCCCAATTTGCTGACCATAAAATATTATTTACAATTGCTTTGGATTCACTGTCATCCAAAAACCGCAGTAAAAAAACCATAACCATTTC
This sequence comes from Panagrolaimus kolymaensis, assembly GCA_028622995.1. Taxonomy (NCBI): domain Eukaryota; kingdom Metazoa; phylum Nematoda; class Chromadorea; order Rhabditida; family Panagrolaimidae; genus Panagrolaimus; species Panagrolaimus kolymaensis. The sequence continues at coordinate 3,154,758 of JAJQJQ010000006.1, forward strand.
TTCAGTATATTCTTCTTTCCTTGCCATATCAAGATAAAGTTTCCAAAACGTTTCAAACCGCCTGCAATCATCACAGCCTTTAAAATTTTCAAGCATCATGCTTTCTGCAAAAGAAAAGGAAAAATCTATAAAAAAAAGTGATGAGAATACTTGATAAGTGTTGAATAAATCAAAGGGTATCATTTAAATCCACGAAGCTTCAAAAAATCGTTATTCTTTTTAATCATAAACTTTTCTTAAAAAAATAATCGAAGGAAAAAAAATAAAAAATCCAAACCTCAGTTTTTTTTATCCAAAAGAATGCATTTTTTGCGCCAAAAAGTGGCGTCCTTTTTCTCACATAATTGACCTTAAAATTTATGGCATGTCATCTTTGTCCCGCATTTTTATTTATCGCAACAGTCATCTTTCATTAATGTTTAATGCTTTCGTAGTAAAAAAAATTATTCAAATGAGAAAAATAATAGTTTGAAACATTATCTGCATATAGAAAAATCAACGGTTAATTTGGGTTCAGCTTATATTTATGAAAAAATAAATAAACAATTACTTGTGTTAATTAAGAAACATTTCATTATTAGAAGCTTTAGTAGTTTTGAGGTTATTTTTTCATACTTTATTCCATCTTCAACTCTTTAGATTAATATCGTCTGTGATTTCGTCTTAATAGGAAACAACATTTAATAAAAAAAACAATCCGTTCAACCTTGTTTGACTTAAAAAATACGAACAAAAAAATAAAACAAAAACTTAAAAATTTCGAGAATACTGTATAAATTTATAGCCCATCGAAATGGCCTAAAAATATTTAAAAAAAAAGTAATATTTAAAAAAAAGTAATTATAAATCTTTCCTTATTTTTCAAGTTCTATCGCAATTTATGCAACTCTCACCTCTAAAAGTAATTAGCCAATTTAAAAGAAAATAATTAGCCAATTTTATTGATTTAATTTGCAAATAATGCTCAACTTTAAAAAAATCTGATAATTACTCTTGTTTAAAAAAAATAACTTAAATGTGTATAAAATGAAGAAGAAAAAAATGTTGGAAATATAGGCTTTGAAAATATATTAAATATTTAATCATAAATAATTTTTTAAAAAACAATATTCAAATATTTACAATACATAAAAAAAGTTTTCATTATTTTCATTGCTATTTTTCCTGCGTTACTTTCATTTTTTATGTACCCTCGAACTCTCAACACGAAATGACTGAACTGAATTTTTTGCATGTTACATGCAATTGGGCAAAGTTGTTTTTTCTTATAAAGTAATAATTTTATTAGGACAACAAAAATTCACGCAGCGATTTTCCATCAAATTTGTTATGGCTATTTCTATCTATTAAATGATTTAGTGTTTTATTTTTTAAGTGAGGCTTGAGTTTGCTTTATTGTTCATAAGAATTTTAATACCGTATTCAAAAGTGTTGAAGGCTTTAATGTTTATGTAATAATAAATCGATGGAGACAAACGTGTGCTTTCCAAACAAAAGAACGATATTGTGCAACAAAACACATTCAATAAATTCTTTTGTTATTGTTTCTGCCGTTTTTGTAGTTTTTACAACAAAAAAGGCAGATTTATCGGAAACTATTATCGCCGCTTTTGTTTCCGTTCAAAATAAAAACCACCACTTTCAAAACGTCGTCATCAAAGATGTTATTTTAAAAGAAAAACTTTGGCTTGAAACCATTCATTCCATTGCGGCAAAAACAAGAACAGCTGAAGAAAAAAAACGTTCAAGAAATTTCTATCACATTCCACAATTTATGTCAACCAACAAAAAACAACACATCAAAATAATTTTAAAATCCATCAATATAAATAAACAATAAACGAAAGACGTGTTTTTGTTATTTTAAGGAAGGATATCATTGAAATAAACCAACCACATTTTGTTTTTTTAACCTCATCACCTTTTTTTTATTGAACTTTTGACACATCAAATATCTTTTTTATCTCTCTTTTTTTTCTTTGTGGTCGATGGCGTTAACAAAGTTCAAAGTTATGTAAGTTATTGTTGTTTAAAAAGCTTTCATAAAATAAAAAAATACATACACAATCAACAGAAAGAAAAAAATAGTATGTATGTTTTTTTAAAAGACACGCTAATTGCCACTTTTTCGAAGAATGAGTATCTCGCCATCATCAACATGTCAATTTGTCACTTAAATTTCACGTTTGGGAATGTTGCTCGAAAAAATAAACAACAACCCATTTGATTTTTTCTCGTGCATTTTTTTTTCAAAGTAAAAAGAAGAAATAAAATAACAATAAGTTTATTATTTTGTTTTTGCATAACAAAAAAGGTTAAATATTTTACAAAAATTAAAGTTATTAAAATAAATTTTTTGTAATGATTAATAATAACATATTTATGTACACCGATAAAATGCAAGGATAAAATATTATAAACACCGGAAATGTATTATAATGGATAAAAAAGAGGAGCAAAATTTTTGACATGATTTTTTTTGGGAAGAATGCTTGTTGTTGCTTGGATGAAAGGCTTTAAACGTATTTGGTATTGGGGCTTTTGTTTGTTGCATCGAAAACTGCAAAAGATACATCTTTACCATATCCATCACGTTTATCAGCATCAACAGAAATTTCACGTCGAAGTTTATTTCGACGAAGTTTAACGGTTTCAAGATCGACATCATCGGGAAGACGATATTGTCGATTGATTTCTGCTTTAGCCATATTGGGATTGAAGGGATCCTCTTTTCGAGCATGAACAAGGACATCATAGCCGTAAACGTTTACCTAGAAATGGAGATAATTAGGATTTTGGGAAATGCATGGAACTTCATAACTCCAAAAAAGTAATCAAAAACTTACATCAATTTCATCGATGTCAAAGTTGCTCCATGCATTCAAATCAATTTTAGCTTGAAAATGATTGTCATTATTACTAACGGTTGCAAGTTTGTTATTAGATTCACTGCTTCTAAACAATCTCTTCGTTAATAACATTTCCCAAAAAAAAACTTATAATCGCTTACTTTGGATTTTCCCAATCCGAAGATGATTGACGACGAATAATTTTACTTTTAGTACCAAATTTATTTCGTTGTCGATCAACTTCATGTTGTTCCGTCCATGTGGGCTGTTGTTGTTTTATGGGACTTTGAGGTGGTGTTGTAAAGTTTCCATCCATTGAAGGTGATAATGGTGGAAGAGTTAATGATGATCGACGATTAATAATTGAAGTTGACATTTTTTTAAATAAAGCTTTGGGAACAAGAAAATATTAGTTTATTTTATAAGACTTAAACTTGACCTTTCCTTTTGATTTTCTTCGGTATTTATGCAATTTTGAACCCATGTTGTTGATACACATTCATCGCATGCTTCAAAAGAATATTATTGTGTATTATTTTTAAAAACAAAAAGAAAAGAAGGCGTGACATTCAAATATGTATGTATGCTTCTTTTTTTTTGTTTCCATTTTTCAAAACATTTCCTAATCATCACAAGAAACAAAAAAATCTTTTTTTAACTCAAGGAAGTTAAAAAATAGATCTCCTGATAAATGTATTTTTCGTTTTAACCTATGTTTTAAATTCAAAGGTCAAAAATATTTTTATGTGCCCATCCATTCCTTTTAACAGTTGCTTGCTAACCACCTTCAAGTTTATTAGAAAATGTGTCACATACTTACTACTTTCGTTATCTGTGCTTTTTTTCTTTTTCTTTTTGTCGTTGTTGTTTTTTTTGACACCTGACGTGACAAAGGATGATGTCGGATACATGAATACTACTACTCCTATGATTGAATGGGAAAATTTATTGTTTTATCGTTTGGCAGACTACCAGGAAGTTTAATTGAACAAGGAAGTCTAAGAAAAAAAGGAACTATTTTTGGATTTTTATAAATTTTGAGACATCAACTTTTATTCGATCCAAATGCAAAAACACGAACGTTTCACCTAAATTTTAATAATTGAAAAAATTAACGCAATTGAATACTCGTGTTTAAATTATTTCAAAAATACTGTAAAAATATTTTTCTTTTTGTTTGTTACTTATAAAAAATTGCATTTGAAAAAAAAGCCAAATTCAAGTTTGTTTATTTGATTCGCGCGTAGTCCTCTTTAATTAGGATAAAAATAAAAAGTTTATAAACCGATAAAGAAAGTTTTTAATTTTTTGAGTAGCTAACGAGGATAAAAAAAGATAAAAACCTTTGGAGGAATGGGGGATTGAACCCCAGACTTCTCGCATGCGAAGCGAGCGCTCTACCACTGAGCTATACCCCCGCGAAGTCGGTCATTCAAGCTCAGGGCTGCAAAATTTTGTTCGTCTTTTTCCATTTGACGATCACTTTAAAAAATTAACATTTTTCATTCAAAATAATACATTTTTTATTTTAGACAAATTTCTCAAAGAAAAAATGTGAAAAGAATATTCATTACTTTCTTCCTTCGTTGGTAAAAACAACAACACGTCTATTTGGATCAAAAGTTTTATCAAGAAATGTGGTTTGTATTATCTTCATCATCGTGGCCATCGGAATCTATTTGCTTTACATGTTTATGGTTTGCACTTGTTTCGATATTGAGTATTCTAACTTTTATTACATGTAGTAAAAAGAAAATAGAGCCTCCTCCAGCTGCGGTACGTTTTTTAAATAAAATTCTTTGGTATGTAAACGCTAAACGCAAGTTTTTTTAGGCACCAGCTCCAGAAACAGCAAAGCCAGCAACTGACACTGGAGCAGCAAAAGAAGCATCAACAAAATTTACGGCATCACAACAAGGAAAAATTGATGCAGAATTGAAAGCTGCTTTAGACGCTGAAGAAAAAGAAGCAATACATGCCAAAACAAAAAGGGAAGCCAAAAAGTCAAAAACAAAATCAAAACCAAATGAAGATAAAACTGATGGACCGACTAAAGGTGGCGCTGCTGCTTCAATAATGGCTAAAGGAAATGATGGTCAACCAACACCTGTTGCACCTGGAAATACCAAAGTTGATGGTCTCAAAGCTGCAGAAACACCTAAGAAAGATGAACATGCTCTTCAAGAAGATGCAAGGAAAGAAGTATCATCAATCAAATATAAGAAATGCGATGAAAAGAAAGACACATCATCAAAGAAATACAAGAAAGGAGATGAAAAGAAAGTGGAAAATACGAAGAAAGAAACCAATCATAAAGATGATAAACCTGGTGCGCCATTGGGTCCTGGAAAGTCTCCTAAACCTGTTGTAGTCGATGATGGAAGATCTCGTTATGTGGGCGATATGCCTGTAAATCAATCAGCTTATATTAAACCTCAACCAAAATAATAATAAAGCATTTTCATTATTTTATATTTGTTTGATAGTTTACCATTGCTTTTATGTTTTTAAAATGCCAAGAATAAATTGAAAAATAGTTTAATGTAAAACAAGACGATTTGAAAGAGAGATTTATGTATGTAGTTATATTCAGCATGGCCTAAAGGCATTCGTATAACACTCAAAGCAACACTTTGTTACTTTCAAATGTTTGTTGTGTGTCTATGATCCAATAAAATGCAATGCTTAAGACTTTCGTAGTAACCAAAAAAGAAAAAGAAGATATTGATCAAAAATATGGTGTATTTGTTTGTAATATTAAATTCACAAATTTGTTATAACATTTATTTATATCGGCATTCAGCATTAAAGCTAACGATGATTCCCATTCGATTTCACCTTCTCCCTCTCTCGAACATTTTATTTTTGGCGCGAAAATTTTACGTCAAAATTTCTCTCTCTCTTTCTCTCATTTTTGCGAGTGATCAAAAAAAACTTTTGTTTCATCATTGGAAAAAGTTTTTACACAACTTTGCCATTTTTTTACTTTTACACCATTTTTTCTTCGTCGCACCCTATCTTTTCACAATTTACGTGACGTGATCTGTGTATCCTTTTTCCACTAACCTTGATTGAATTAATTTTTTCTTTTTGTTTCAGATATCTTTCATAACCTTTTCTTGTTTTTAACCATGGCTGGGAAGAAAACAGGTGTCACGCCTAAGAAAGTTGTTCATGTTGGTCCTAAACCTCCGAGGAGTGCTTATCAATTTTGGAAGAATGAGAATATGCACATTTACGAAAAAGCTTATCTTGCTCTCAATGCATGGCGCTTGCTTAAGGATCGAGCTCGTTGGATTCAAATGGCTAATGAAGATGAAGAACGTTTCAAGCTTGAAACGATTGAATTCAAAAAGCGAAATTCAGTTCCTGCCGCCACCGTCTCTTTCCATGATAAACCACAACGAAGTGAAACTCCATCAAAATCTTATCCTGTCTCACAACAAACTTCTCGTGTTGCTCTTTTGAAACCAAAAGTTGAATTTGAAGAATCAAAGCCTGTTGTTGAAATGCCTATGGTTGAAAAACCAATAACAGAAGATGCAAAAGAAAATGAAGAAGCAAGGCAAACAGACGAAACTTTCAAATCAGCACCTAGTGGATTTGATGATGATTCAATGGTAAAATTTTTCATTATTTGTTTTATGCAATCCAATATGTTGCTTTATATACCCATTTTGCGTTGTTTTTTTCAACTATTGTTGCCTCTTTTATTTTGGCGGGATAATGCAACTACGAACGCGTACATATTCTTTTTTTTTCTCGCAAATTTTCTCCATAAAATTGTCGCAGCTTTTATTAACCTTTACATGCTTAACACTTTATTATACTAATATCTAACCTTATTTTCTAGATTCACTCGAGAATGAGTGTTAAACCTCATCCACCTCAACCTCAAACATCAACAGCTGATCCAGAGCCCGAGGGAGAAATGTATGTTTTTGATGTTTCTTTTATTCTCTCATATATATGTGTTTGTTTTAGTAAGAATTGGAAATTATCTGACTTTGATATTGGAAGACCTTTAGGTAAAGGGAAATTTGGTAATGTTTATTTGGCACGTGAAAAGCAGTCTGGTATTATTGTTGCTTTGAAGGCAAGTTGAGAATATATCCATTTACTTTTTTATTGATTGCTTATTTGTTTTAGATCCTTTTCAAATCTCAACTTCTTAAAGCTAACGTGGAACATCAACTGGTTCGTGAAATCGAAATTCAATGCCACTTAAAGTAAGTTTTTATTGCATTCTTTTTTTCTTTCATTTTCAATTATTTTACAGCCATCCAAATATTCTCAAGCTCTACAATTATTTTGTCGATGGAAAGAAGGTTTATCTCATCCTTGAATATGCTCTTAAAGGTGAATTGTACAAGATTCTTCAAGATAAGAAACGTTTCCCTGAACACACTGCAGCTCTTGTAATTTTACTCCTTTGTTTTATATCTCTAACGAATATTTGTTTTTTAGTACACTTTCCAAGTCGCTGATGCTTTACTTCATTGTCATTCGAAAGGTGTCATCCATCGTGATATCAAACCTGAAAATATTCTTGTTGGCGCTGATGGTGAATTGAAGCTTGGTGATTTTGGCTGGTCTGTTCATGCTCCAACTTCAAAGTAAATTTTTCTTGTATTTTTTTGTCCTTCCATTAACTATCGTGTTTTTTAGACGTCAAACTATGTGTGGAACTTTAGACTATCTTCCTCCTGAAATGGTCGTTGGTGAATCACATGACAAAGCTGTCGATTACTGGGCTATTGGTGTACTATGCTATGAATTTCTCGTTGGTCGTCCACCTTTTGAATCATCTACTCAAGCAGAAACTTATGAACTTATTAAGAAATGTAACGTTCCTTTTCCAACTCATGTCAGCAGTGGTGCAAAAGATTTAATCAGAAAAGTTAGTTTTATCTTCTTTTTTTTTACTAAACGTTATCTAAGTGTGTGTATTCTTGATTATCTTCGAGTCAATGTTGGCGGGAGCAGTATCTTAGGATTGTGTTTGTTATGAATTATATTATTTTCTTTTCAGATATTGGTTCGTGATCCTTCCAAACGACTCAACTTGGAACAAATTATGGCACATAATTGGATTCAAAGTCATATTAACAACCCTCAGTAAATTTCATATTTTTTTCTATTGTATTTTCACGTGTTTTTCATTACTGTTTTGAATTTTTATGTGTTATTTTCTTGTGAAATAAAGGTTTTTATACATTATCATTTTATTGTCAAATTACATTTAAAATCATCTTATAAAGTTAGACATTTGAGAAATACAAAAAATTTCGATAGTTTTTTTTAACCAAGAAGACGCTTGAATTCAGGTTTTCCTTTTGCATATTCAATTAAAGCTTTCTTTGCTGTTGGACCAAGACCGACACGAATTGCTGTTCTAGTTAACCAATGAGTACTGAAAATCATTAGAGTAAAAATATGACCAAATAAGTAATAGCGAAAGAAAGACTTACCTTGATGAGATAGCTTCAACAACAGCTTTGAGACGACGAATAAGAATCATAGAAAAGATGAGAAGAACGATGGATGCAATATTGAGTAATGATGGAACAACCAATAATACAATAATCCATGTTCCAGCTTTTGAAGCCGTTGTTGTACAATCTTCTTTATTATCAGCAACATCATCAGCAGCAAATGCAATATTTGAGATCAAAGAAATTGCAAAAATAAAGAAGAAAATTTTTGACAACATTTTTTGAGCTAGCAGCAAGCACAGTCGAAATTCAAAGTCAATGAAATCACAAATGAAGAAAGAAAGAAAGAAAATGATTGAACTGGTTTTTGAAAGTTTGAGAGTATCATGCTAATTTATTTTTCATTTTCTTTGGAATTTTTTTTTGCCACAGAGAAAGAAGCGACAATGTTGGAGGAGTGAAGAAAAGCTCATTTTTTCTTTGGCAATATTATAGAGTTGACGAAAAGTGATGATTATCAATTGATTGATTACCTAATCTAGAAGATGCAAGCATTCGGGTATCGTAGGTTTTGTTGTAAAAAATGAAAAAAGTATCGCAGCCAGCAGGATTTGAACCTGCGCGGGCATAGCCCATCAGATTTCGAGTCTGACGCCTTAACCACTCGGCCATAGCTGCATGGTCGACAGGCAGCTAGGATCCTTTTTTTCAACCATTATGTGTTGGGCAATTTTGTTGTGAGAAAATAAATATTTTTCTTTTTTTAAACGTTGAATACGTTTTTCTAACGAGAAAAAAGAACAAAATGGTTTATAATTATTAAGTCAAACATTATTGGAATAAACACGAAAAATTTGGAAAATGAGAAATTATTAATGTTGTAACATCATGGGACAGTAAAGCATGCATCAAGATGAAAACACAAGACTCGAAAATTCCTTATCAAAACAGAGGTTGGGTGTCTGAAGAAATTGCGTTGATTAAAAATAATACGTGTTTTTTTTAAATCTTAAAACTTTCTTAGCGTTATTGGTATCACTTTCTTATCCTACAAACATTGTGTTTTGAAAGGCAACATTCATTCTTCAAAATGACTTTGATTTAATCCTTCTTCTTTTTCTTTTTTGATAAGCTTCTTCATGTTTTTTTCTTCTCTTTATCAAATGTCCTTACTTACTTTACTTTCTGTCTGAACAGTACAAGAAGAACACACCAAAATAATAGCTTTTCAAAAGTTTAATTGAGTTCACAGTAATAATCATAATTGCCCTTTCGCAACATTCCGCCTTCTCAGCATTCATTCTCTTTTTTTTTTTGACAGAAGAGGGATTATTACTCGAAAGAGATATGATAAGAAGGAGAAGAGCGGGACGTTTTTGATATCGGAGTCGACGCCTCTCACGAGCTTTTTTTCTTTTTTGATTGTTTCATTAAAAGGTTAAAAACTACGAACACTTTTATCACTTCGAGTTTTTTCTCTCTCAAAAAAATAATCGCAACAATCATGTTTCTTTTTCCATCAAAATATTTAATTGCTGCCGTAATTATTCATGGATTATTTGGATGTTTCGAAGATTTAATGCTTATTTTATTTGCCAAAGCTCCAGTGCCATTAGGAAATTTTTATAATGCTTCGTTAAAATTACATTATGGTATTACATTGAATGAGGATGGAGTGGGGCAGATTATGTCACTGCTTAGTAGCTTGCAACTTCTTGGAACTCTAGTGTCGTTGGTTTTTGTTATGGGCAAAATGGATTCATATGGTAGACGAACGGTTGCAATATATTTTCGTGCAACCATTTCTTTCTTAGCAGTGGGATTAATGTTTCTTGGATGGTTATTTACTTCATTAGAATTATTTGCTGGTGGATCTATTTTGATTGGAGTAGCATTGCCTTTAAAAAATGGTGTAACACGACTGTATTTGAGCGAATGTTCACCAGATGAAATTCGAGGTATGTTTTTGAAATCCAAAGTCGCCTTTTTTCTTTCACATTCCCAACCAAAAATACTGTATAATAAAACAATGAGTTGCTACAACGTAGAAAAAAAATTAATCTAAAACAATTGCTTTTGATATTGAAACGTGACTTTCTTTCTTTGAACTTTTAGAAGAGTGAACAACTCCACTTTTTTACTGATAATAAAATGGGAATTGTTTTTATCTTAAATGATTGTGAACAGTGATGCCCAATTCCGAGAGTGAAAATAGCTTGGGTTAAAAATCAAAGACATGAAGATAGGGACTAACGTTTTAAAAATCTGATTACCAAAAAACAATATAATTTTTAATCTTTAATGGAGCATCAAAATTCACAATTCTAAATTCTTTAAATTCTATTTGTTTTCAATTTTACAATAACCTATTTTTTAGGATTCATCACTCAAGGCTTATCAACAGTTGGCGGATTTGTCGTAATTTCATGTGCATTTTTATTTTTACCCAATATTCTTGGAAATGATGCTAACTGGCATTATGTATTTTTTATCGCGATTTTTGCTATCCTTATATTTACTATTGGAGCTTTTTTCATTCCTGAATCACCTAAATTTTTATGGATGAATCAGAAAAAGGAAGAAACAATAAAGGCTATCAAAGCTTTTCAAGGAAAAGATGCTGACATTGGTAAACAATTTTTTTTATTTCATTGAACATATCTGAATTTAATGTTTTTTTTAGTAACCATAACATCCGCTTATGAACATGAATTTTGCTTAATCAATTCAAAGGCATCGCACACAAACATTCGAGAAATTTTAGCCGATCCTGGTCTTCGAGATTCCTTGAAACTTGTATTTGCTACAGCTTTAGTTACCACTCTTGGCCCATTGCAAATTTATACAGTGTACTCCATTACCTCAAAAATCAAATTTGGTTTTACCAATTCTCATGCTTTAACTTTTGAATTAATTTGTAATTGCATTTCTCTTCCCATTGGTTTGACCCTTCCATTTTTGTATGAAAAAATTGGACGTCGTCCCATATTTCTTTTAAATACCGTTTTATCACTTTGGGCCCTGTGCTTTATGTTCTTTGCTGAATCTATCTTTGAATTCAATGGTTCCAATTCAAATTGGATCACTTTTGTTTTTGCATCACTTTTCACCATTTGCATCGATCTCACAGTAGCTTTAGGAATTTCTGCTTTTAGTATTATCCTTATAGCTGATTTACTTCCAGCCACGGCTAAAGCAGCCACAACCCAAGCAATTATGTTTTCAACTTCCATTTTAGCTATCCTTTTTAATTTTTTGTATTCATTCTTACTACCTTTACTCGGGTTTGCAATATATTTTCCAATTATTTCTGTACAAATTTTTCTTTTTGTTTATCTTTATCGAAATCTCCCAGAAACTAAACAAAAAGCTGTATATCAAAATTATGAACAACTTTTAACCGCTCCACAATCTAAAAAAGTTTCATTATTGTTTAGGTCTAGGATTGGTACTTATAATTATGGACAATCTAAAAAAGTTTCAATATTGTTTAGGCCTAGGATTAGTACTTATAATTATGGAACTGTATAATCGTTGTAAATATAAATTGATTTAACTTATTTGTATATAAATGAATATTAAACCTATGACTTTAGCAACTTTGAAAAACACCATTTTCAAAGTAAAAGTTGCTAAAAAACGCGACAATTGTTTTAGACTAAATGTTGAATAAGCACATTACCCCCATTGAAGTCGTCCATTCTTTTCATACCCGATATTAGCACAATTACACAAAGGAACATAAACTTTAAAAAAGGAGGACATACTGAAGGTTTATGGGTTCATTATGATAAGATATTTTTTCCTACAATTTTAATTATTTTTCTTGCTATTTTTTTGCAACACTTTAAACAAAGAAAAAAATCTGCAACATTTGAGAAGATAAGACTGAAAGACGACATGCATATAAAAAAGGTTGAAAGATTGACCAAAATGGTCATTATAATTTCCTGCTTATTTTCTGTTTCATAGAAATGTTGATTCCATCAAAATATTTAATTGCTGCAGTAATAATTCATGGTTTTATTGGATGTTTTGAAGATTTAATAGAATTTTTATTTTTAAAGGTCCCCGTTTCATTAGGACATTTTTATAATGATTCTTTAACGCTGCATTATGGAATGATGTTGAATGAAAATGGAGTATCTCAAATTTTATCCATTATGAGCAATTGTCAAATGATAGGTAGCATTTTATCTTTAATTTTTATTCTCCCACAAATGGATTCATTTGGAAGAAAAACAGTATCAATTTATTTTCGATCTGGTATTGGATTTTTAAGTGCTGCATTTATGCTTTCTGGAAAATTATTTAGATCCATTGAAATCTTCGCTCTTGGTGCCATATTTCTTGGAGCCGCTCGACCAATTAAAGGTGGCGTAAGAATATTGTATATAAGCGAATGTTCACCAGATGAAATTCGTGGTTTCATAACTCAAGGTGTAACATCCATTGGTGCTATAATTACGACGGCATTGTCAATAATTTATATGCCAAAATTTTTGGGTAATGATGAAAGATGGCATTATTCTTTTTACATTACATTTGGAATAATTATTATTTTTCTTGTTACATCAATATTTATTCCAGAATCACCAAAGTTTTTATGGTTGAGTAATAAAAAAGATGAGGCAATAAAGGCAATTCGAGCTTTTCATGGAGCTGATGCTGATATTGGTAAGGCATTTCGATCTTGGCACAGCAGCAATATTTTCATGTGAAATTTTTTAGAACATGTAACATGCAGTTATGAATTCGAGCGATCCCTCACCGAATCCAAAACAAAAGCAATACACATTAGTTTTCGACAAATTTTGAAAAATTCAGGCTTTCGTGATTCTCTTTTTCTTGTATTAGCTACATCTTTGATGGCAGTCATTGGTCCATTTCAACTTTACTTTGTTTATTCAATAACCATGAAAATTCGTTTTGGTTTTACAAATTCTCAAGCATTAACATTTGAACTTATTTCAAATACCATTCTTATTCCTGTTTGTTATTTGTTACCTTATTTATATGAAAAGCTTGGGCGTCGTCCCATTTTTCTTTTCAATGCTTCAATATCTGTTTTATCTGCAATTTTTATGTTTCTATCTGAATTCATTTTTGAATTAAATGGTTCAAATCCAAATTGGATAACCATCGTCTTTTGTTTCATTTTCAATTTAGCAATTGATTTTTCAATGGCTTTAGGATTTACTCATTTTGCTGTTTTACTTATCGCTGATTTACTTCCAGCTTCAGCAAAAGCTTCAACAATTCAAGCAACAATGATAATATCTTCGATTACGGGAATATGTTTTAACTTTTTTTATTCATTTTTACAACCTTTACTCGGATTTTCAATATATTTTCCAATTATTTTTGTTCAAATTTTCCTTTTTGTTTATCTTTATCGTAATCTCCCAGAAACTAAACAAAAAGCTGTATATCAAAATTATGAACAAGTTCGAAGTCGTGCGCAATCGAGAAGGGCCTCATTGTTGTTTAGATCCAGAATTAGTACTATTAATAATTATGGAACTGTATGATTCTATGGGAAAATTAATAAAAATATATTTTTTAATATCGTTAAACTAAAACAAACAGATGTTAGATACTTCAATTTTTAGTCTACAGAAATATGCCTAAGAAAAGTTTCAAAGCGTTCATTTTTTTAATTGTCAAATTAGTTTTGATAGAGAGTGGTCCACTCTTTCAAGAAATGATTAACTTTTAATTGTCAGCAATTATTTTGGAAGGCCACAGTTTTGATTTTTCTTTTCTTATCAGTTATGTACCCCAACCATTAAAAAAGTATTTTTTAGTACCAAAAGAATAAAAATCACGTACTTACATCAAAGAAAGAACGCAAAAGTTTATTTCGTTCAAAGTAATAAAAGTTTTATTTGAATCTAAACAATGAAGAAATTTTTTGCCAAGTTGAATTTTTATTATCGTCAAAGAATGAAAAAAAAAAATAGAAGCAATAAAAAATAATCAGGTGGTGGTCAAATATGAACCTAAAAATAAAATATTGTAAAAAAAATTATTTTTGATTTTTTAAAACGTTTTAATTTTTTTATGAAAGCTACAATCGTAATAAATGGTACCTCTGCATTTTTTGACTATGTTTGTAAAAAAAAAAACAGAAAAAAATATCTAAAGAATGGACGATGGCAAAAGTTGTCAAGAAAATTGATTCTTGAATCATTCGAATGAGAAAAATTTTCATAACTTCGCATTTTTCGCGTAAAATTTTCTTTCAAATTTTATTCATTCAACGTTTAACATTTTCTTGTGCTTGCCGTTTTTCATCGTCAAAATTGTTGAAACTTCTCCATCAAATTTTGTTCCACCTCAAAATCAAACTGCTGCTGGTGTACCAATGATTGCAAATCATCAATTCAATCATAATGATCAAAAATATCAATGTTACCATGGATATATTCATGCTAAAAATGGAATAATCGGCATTCTTGCTTTTGAAATCCTTGTTGCTGGATATTTTATTTATGCACAACAAGATGTGATTGGAATCTGCTTATTGTTTTACTCTTCCTTTGCTTATTGCTGTAATCTGTCTAGCTGTTGGTATTTTCACTCATAAAAAAGAATTTTTGCTTGCATATTGGATATTTCGAATTTTATTCATACTTTTTGGTGCTGTTTACTCCTAGGCAAATGGTGGTGCAGAAATATCAATCTATGCCAAAAATAAATCTATGGTGGATTTTGCGATTATTATGATTCTTGGTTTTTTTATTGAAAAAATTTACTTCGAATGGTTCGGTCGTGTCATCCTCAAATGCTGTTTATATTTCAATGATCTCAATCAACATCAACAAAAATTTGTACAAAACTAAAGAAAATCTGCTTCAATTTTGCTTCTATTTATGTTTATAAATGTATGTGTAATCGAAAATAAAGATAAACGTTTTGAATCTCAACTTTTTTTTATTTTCTAATGCTTTCATTCTATCATAACCAAATAATACTTATATTTTTTGTAACAAAATAAAAATCAAAACTTTATAATATAATAAACATAGGTTGCTACTTTTTTAATGGATTTGTTTGAACATGCCATTTATATGAATTTGCAAAGTTTCTTTGAATAACAAACCAATAAACATTTTCCTGCCAATCATAATAACTGAAGCGCTCAAGTTTAATTTCTCGAAGAGGTAAAAGATGAGAACGGAATTTGAAAGAAAGACTCAGAGAATGTAACGTTAATCTGAAAAATTTTAAAAAATCTCAAACATTGTTTGCTACTTATTAAAATAACTTACTTGAACTGATCAAGCTTTAATAAAAGATCAATGAATTCGGTAGACTCTGTCAAGGAACAATCAAAATCAATTTCACCTTTGAATTCAAAACTTTTTAAATTTGGAGTTATTAAAGTTTTCAAAAGGCTAAATTTAGTATTTTTAAGGCTCAACTTGAGTTTTTCATTCGAAGCAAGGTTCACAGGTAATTGTCGAAAATATTGAACATCAAGTTTGATATTTCTGGTTTCAGAAATATGAACAACATCCATAACTTCCAATTTTGGGTTCACTTTTATGAGGTCATTATATCCATTGCAAGGTTTAATACAGTAACATGAAATGCGAGAAAAATGCGGCAAACCATCTTCGATTAAAAAATAATCAATTGAATGATATCGTTTAGAAAGATTTCGAGTAAAAAAATTGATTGAAGCAAAAGTTTTTAAACTTTTTCCATCACAAATTTCAGCAAATCGCCGTTGACAAACCCACGGTAGTAATGGAAAATCGAATGTTTCAGCTTTATTTGTGGAATATTTACCAACCATTTTTCAATTCACTAATAGACCACAATGAGAAAAAATAACTTCTGAACAAAAATAATAACAAAAAAAGAAGAAAAAATCTTTTTTTTTTTAAGAAAAAGCTTTCTTTGCTGAAGGGCGTTGCAAAGAGATTGTAGAAGGGCCATTCTATCACTTTCTTCTATGATCACAAAAATATTTCAAAGAAAAAATGAATGGATGGGAAAGAGCTCAAGATAAAAAAGTATGTGTTTTTAAGTGACAATTATTATCAAAGAAAAAGTGTGAAATAAATTATGGCATAAAAAGATACAGACGCAGCTACCATAATCTATTATGTTTATAATTAATTCTCTTGATTTTTATAAAATTTGCTAAATGATGAAAGGTGTCTAAATAATTTTTTTTAAGATTTGAAACAACTGTTATTTCAAACTCTCAATAATAATAAAGCGGTTAATTTTTTTATGACAACCTTTCACAAACTTCCCTTTTTTGTTGTTCTTATGAAAAACATTTAACTCTTTTTTTGTGTTTATGTTTTCTTGAAATATATATATTTTTAAAATCTATATAAAAAATCTTTGAAACCATTTTAATCCTAGACAGCATTCAAAAATTCACTTTGTCAACCACCAAATAGGAAATGAATAAAAATGGTGCAACAAAAAAAAAGCAAGGTTTATGTTTCTTTGAAACATGACGACATGTGAGAGATATTCCTTCCACATCAAAAAGCTTTACTTTTACTCCGCGGTTTTTTGGTTAAAACTGAAGATCATAGGAGAGTCCAGCAACTGTTTTTTGTTCTTTGTCTCTCTTAAAATTGATTTTAAAATTATTTAATTTTAAATTTGAACGTGTTGCTTTTTTTAAGTTTATTCATGGTTTTCAAATACAACGTTTTTCACTCTCGCAAATTAAGCTTCAAAAGTTTGAAGCGAAAAAAAGATTTTAAAAGGTCGATGCTTCAAATTCGAATAAAGCCATTTCCTGAGAAATGAAACAAATTTTCTTACTATTCCTCATTTTTCTAGGAAATGAAAAAAATCTTCAAGAGCTTCTTGATGAGCTCAGAAATTGTGAAAGTTATTTTTTGCTATTTTAACTTTTTCTCCTCCTTTATTTTATTCAAATGCTTTTAAAGTAGATTGAATTTTGTTTTTTTCGAAGAAAGAAAGAAAAATGTGACAATTTTTTTACGACTTAACTTAACTTTGATTTGTGTCTTTTTCTTTTTTTTGCTTTTCAATGTCAATTTAAAGTTTTGTTTTTTGCTAGCATTAGTTTGGTTTGCTTTAAATTTAAACTTTTTAGTATATAGCATTCATTATTTACCATTAGGGAAATGGATATATTTAAGATAGACTTAAATGTCATCCATTCATTTTTTTATTCATTGAGGCGGGCATTAATGAAGTGGCTTTTGCCATTTTTTGTATTGTAAAGATTTAATTTCACTTTATCAAAGCAAACTTGTGCGTGACTTGTCTCTTTTTTCTTCTTCTTCTAATACTACAACAAACATCATCTAAAGCTGTTTTTTTTTTGCAAAGGATAAAATGTTGGATACTGAAAAAAATTAGAATTTTAACTTTTTAAAGCTATAATAAACTGCAACTTTTTAAGGTAATTTAATTTTGCGCTTTTTTCCATGAAAACTACATATTTTATTTTGACATTTTTTTAATGTTGCCTCTAATTTTTCTTTATCTTCCGTAAAGCTTTTTTTTGTTGCTATGTCTTATTCCTTTTTGTTTTATTTTTCCTGGTGTCTCTTTTTTAAACTGCTTGTCTTTATGTATGTTCGTAATTAATTGTGAGTCATTTATTATATAAATGACAAATTGCAGGCAGGCAGCTTAAAGGTATTTATTTTTTTATTCACTCAACCGGAAGAGTGTTCATTTTTAATTATCGATAAAAACAATAGCTTTTTTATTTTGCCAAGATGATGAACTTAGCAGCTAAAAAAGTAAGTTATTTATTTATTCCCATATTTAAAAAAAGTAAATGGCCGGTAAAATTTTAAAAGGTTATGAAAGCCAACAAAATAAAGGTTTTGAAAGAAAAATTATTGCACCTTTTTAAAAAAATTCCAAAAATTATTTAACACTAACAAAAGGTTTATATTAAAAGTTCATGAGATTTTGAAGTTGTTGAAATAAAAGACAAATTGGATTAAATGAAACATCAAAGACTATTTGAAAGAAAAAAACTTTTGAACTAGATTGTTTTTTCACGCGGCGCTTTTCTTTGTTAATGGAAATTTTAGACATAGTATACTTGACTATTTTTTGGCCTTTATCAATTTTTTTTATTAGCCTTTCAAAAACATCATTCGTGCCTCCTATAGCTGCGTGAAAAAAAGCTGCAAAGTTTAAAGCTCTTTTTTGAGGTAAAAAGTTTTTCAAGAGACTTTCTTAACTTTTTAGAATTCACTCTTTTGGATTTTCTATTGTTTCTTTCTTTTTTTATATTTCGTCAGTTTTTCTCTTGGCTGTTGCCATTGATAAAAACCCTTTTTTTCATGCGCCATTTTTTAAAGCTCCGTTAAATTTTATTTATTTTTTTATTTTGGATTTTGCGAGAAAAAAAGTGGCATTCAATTTCAGCTTTTTTTCTTTCTTGCTTTTCTCGTGTCCTTTTTTCTTTTATTTCTTTTAAAAATCTTATTCTCACACATTTTTTTAGGATAAATATAAACTAAATTTGTCAAGATTAAAAAAAACTTGGTTGTCAATAACAATTTTAAAAAAAGCTTTATATAAAATAAGAAAGGAGGCGAGAAGAGAACGGAGGATGACATCAACAAAGAAGAAAAATAAAAAATATCTTATTATTGAATAAAAATTTTTTATATGTATATGCCCTTGAGAAAGAAAAATGGGTTTTATCTTCTTTTTTTTACCGAAATGCAACTATGCAACTTTAATAAGGTTTAAAAGTGTTTTAAGCTGAGAAAAAAAAAGTGTTTATTTTAAGTTTAATCTGTCAAAAATTTTGCAAAGTTTTTATTTTTACAATTTCTAATATGTCCATTTTTTAACTTCAAGAGATTTCCGCTGTTTTTTTTTCTGTTGAATAAAGCTATATTACTTTTTTATTCATTTATTAATCTAAAGGCTAAACAGCTGTTAGTTCGATATTATTTAATTTTTAGTTTAAAAGTTAAATTTGTGGTAGTTTAATAAATTTTTTTATTACTATTATTTTTTCCCTCGAAAAGAGTTCATAATTTTCTCCTAGCAACTTGTGTTTTTTTTTTCTTGAGAAAATTATATTTTCATATTCTTTTAGTTACCTAAATTATTTGTATTTTTGGCAAAATAAAAAATTTTTCATTTCCTTTAATGAAAATAATTTTTATTTTAGAAAAAAGAAGCAAATAAACATCGCCATAATTGTGATTGTACGGATGCAGCGGTGGCTGAAGCATTATTTAAAACAAATGCATCAAAAAATTATAATATGAATCGAAGTATTAGTCATGAACCTTCTCGACCATCATTATCCCGCGAAGTGACAGTTGAAAGTGCAACAAGTTGTGATATTCCACTTCCAATTCAACCATCAGCAAATCATTTTTCACCTGATCGTTGCTCATCTTCCACTACCGCTACTATCATTCCAAATGGAACACATCCAAATAATAATGATCCATTATTTAAGCTAAATATTGGTGGAAAATCATTTAAAATTCGTATTGATGCTGTTATGACTTGTCGACAACCTTCATTATTGACAGCTTTGATAAAAGCCAATCATGAACAAAGACTTTTAGTTGTGGATGGATTTATTGATGAAACGGGAGAATATTATATGGAACGTAATGTTCGAGTTGCAGATCATATATTGGATTATTATGTTACGGGTTTATTGCATAAACCTAATGATGTTTGTAGTGAACGATTTAAAGAGGAATTGGATTTTTGGAGATTAAGACATGATCAGGTTTGTCGATAATTCAAGTAATTAAAAAAACTTTTTTAACATACAAAAAATGTTGTAACAGTAAAGTTTGACATTTTACGATAAAATTTTCTGCCTAAAAATTCCCAAAATGCTGTCTTTTGAATGCATCATTTAAATTTTTTAAAACTAATTTTAGATTGCTCCATGTTGTTCCATTCTTGGAGAATATCCAAAACTTAAAGAGCAAGAAGAAACTGACAAAGAATTTGATAATGTTATTTTTTCCGATATTCGATGGTCCATTTGGAGAATTACCGAAGATCCATCGGCGTCGTTATTTTCTAAGATTTTTTCTTTCATTTCCATTGCTTTTATTTTTTTATCCGTTGTCGGTGAGCTAGAATAAAAGCGTTATTTTTGTTTCAAACCCCAAAAAATATTTTTAAGGTTTAATTTTGGGTTCAATGCCTGAATTTCAAGAAGATAATTCTCAAGCTGATTCCTATCATATGATTTATTTACGTCGACCTAAAGGTGAATCATCCAATTCTAAATTTGATAACGAAGGAACTAATGCAAATTTAACCAATTTTGTTTATAAAGCCACCGATAATCCCAATAAGATTCTCGTAATTTTGGAATATATTTGTATTTCATGGTTTACCTTTGAATACATTATTCGATTCCTAGTTTCTCCAAGAAAATATAAATTTGTTGTGTCTGCTATGAATTTAATAGATTTTGCAACCATTCTTCCATTTTATATTGAAATGTGTTTATCGGCATTGGGAATTAAGGCTGATTCAAATCTTCGAAGTGTTACGGGTAAGTCTCTCTTCACATAGGCTTTTTTGCTTCAGTAATTGTAATGCGAAATGCTTAATTTAGGTGAAGTAAATTTTGCTAGAAAAACTCAAAGTTGGATAGGTGAATTTTTTATTTATTTTTGAGTTATTATTTTTTGATAGTTGTCTTTCTTTTTTGGTTCCAATCGATGTGCTTTGTTTTTTTATTTTCCAAACATTCGATTACATGGCCATTTAATGGCGAGATGGCCGAGCGGTCTAAGGCGCTGGTTTAAGGCACCAGTCTCTTCGGAGGCGTGGGTTCGAATCCCACTCTCGTCAGCTTATAATTTTTCAACTTTTTTGGTCTAATCACTATTAACCAAATCGGATATTGATATTAGTGCTTTTTCTTTCTTTGGTTTTTATTTTAAACTAAAATTTTGTAAATTTCTGTAACATAAATTGTTGTGGTTAACAGTTTTTATTTTTTTCGTTTGAAAACCTAACATTTTTTAGGTGCGATGCTTGTAATTCGTGTTTTACGAGTTCTTCGAATGGCTCGTGTTTTTAAATTAGCGAGATACAGTCAAGGTTTACAGGTAAAAACAAAAACAAAGTTTATCTACCACTTTTTAAATTCATTTTTATTAGATTTTCGGGAATACTCTTCGAGCAAGCATGACTGAATTATCTATGCTTTCGATGTTTCTCGTAACTGGAACAGTATTTTTTTCAACAATTATGTATTTCCTTGAAAAAGATGAACCAAACACTGATTTTTATAGTATTCCTGCAGCATGTTGGTGGTGCATGTAAGTCTCGAATTAAAAGGTTTATCATCACTAAAGAAAAAATTATTATAGCACAACGGTAACTACTGTTGGTTATGGTGATGTCTTTCCAATTACGACTGCGGGAAAAAGTGTTGCAACAGCTGCAAGTATTTGTGGAATCATTATTTTGGCATTTCCTATTTCAATGATTGTCGAGAAATTTGCATCTGCGCAACAGCAAGCTTTGGTTGAAGAACAAATTAAACAAAGTAACTATTCTTTTAATAACATCTGGAGTTTAAAAAATTATTAAATTTTGTAGCTCAAATGTCAGCAGTAGCTAATGATTATCTTTTAAAACGATTTCCAACTCGAAGAAAGGCATGCAAGGATCCAATGATTCAACAACACAAAATTCAACAAGATGATGACGTTTAACTTTTGAGGAGATCACCTTTTTAAAGTTGTAAATTTTTAAATTTAATAACAATAATTAAAAGTGCATTTACTAAAATGGTTAAAAAAATGTGTTTGAAACTTGTAATACTCAAATAAAATGATCTCAAATGTAAAATACTTTTAGCAAAAACATTTTTAAATATATTTTTATTATTAAAACTTTACTAAAAATAAAAACTTAACAAAAACAAATAATAAAATTAACAACAAAGAAATGATTTCACACCAATTTCGCTTGAGCAGCTAAAGAATAAAATAAACCATTTTTATTTTCTAATAATTTTGTTGGTGAATCATATTCTTTTATTTCTCCACCATCCATAACTAAAACTTTATCATAATCCATTATAGTATTTAATCGATGAGCAATGGTTAGAATGGTGCATTGATTAAATTGGCTTCTAATTGAATCTTGAATTAGTTGATCGGTTTCCACATCCACCGCAGCTGTGGCTTCATCCAATACCAATATTTTAGTTTTCTTTCTTAATATTGCTCGCGCTAAACATACGAGTTGACGTTGACCAACGGAAAGATTTCCACCACCTTCGCTGATTTCATGATTTAATTTTAATGGAAATTCGTCAACAAATTTTTTTAAATGCGCTTTTTCTATTGCTTCCCAAAGTATGCAATCTTCTAATTCATTAAATGGATCTAAATTAATTCGAAGATTTCCACAAAATAAAACTGGATCTTGTGGAATAATAGTTAAAGCTTTTCGAAGTTCGTGCAATCCCAAAGTTCGATAATCAATGTTATCAATATAAATGGTTCCATTTGCAGGTTCAATCATTCGAAATAATGCCATAGTTAACGAAGTTTTTCCAGCACCCGTTCTTCCAACAATCCCAACCTTTTCTCCTGCTTTGATTTCCAAATTTAAATTTTTTAATACCAATGGCGTAGTTGGTCGATATCTAAGTGAAAAGTTTTTAAATTTAATAAATCCATTTGATGGCCATGAAGCTGGTGGAGGAATTGAAGAAGTCCATTCAGCTTCATGCTCATTATCAACATATTCTTGAATCCTTTCAACTGCAACGATACTCATTTCCATATCTTTTATACATCGTGCTATTTCACCAAGTAATCCACGAAGCATAGTTCCAGTAGAAGTTACAAGAGCTACTGCACCTGCTGTAATAAGACCAGTGTGTCCAAAATAAATCGCTATGGCCGTTAAAGTGGAAGCAAAGATGGATGTTAACATATCCATTCGAAGTTGAATCCATCTGTAAATTCATTTATTTTAGCTTTAATTTTTATGAAGTTTTAACACACCTGTTAGAAGTGATTTCGGCTAAATTTGCTTCCACACTTGTGATACCTTTTTGAAGCATTTGATCAGCAAATCGATCTTGAACCGCAAAAACTCGCAAAGTATTTACTCCAACATATGAATCTTGAGTATGGGAAGTTACTGCTGACCAAGCTTTAGAACACAATCGGCGAATTTGAACAGACGCATAAGTGTAATAACGCTAAAAAAAAGTGGTCCTTTGTGGCGTCATCCTTGTTAAAATTGACTTACCACAATTATTACAAAAATAATCATTACTGGGATTGATAAAAACCCAACTTGAGGAATTACATAAAGTGCACTAACAGTATAAAATGTGCATTCTGCTAATAAAATGGTGGAATAATTGAGTTTTTGTGGAACATCATTATCAATTTTTTCTATATCTTTACTTAATCGATTCAAAATTCTTCCCAACGGTGTGGTGTCAAAGAAAGTCATGGGTGAACGAAGTAATGAAAAAAGTAAATTATCATGAAGTGTTTTGCTTGCTTTGAATGCGCCCAAAGCAATCATAGCAGTACTAACACCACTAACGATGCAACTTGCAACACCAAATAAACCATAAACTTCCAAACTTTGAGTATTGGTTATACTGCTATCATTACCAAAACCTGAAGACCATTTTGCCATCCAAACTTGACTAAAGCTTTCAAAAATAGTTCGAAAAACAAATAAAAATATGAAATAGCCAATGGCCATAGTAACTCCAAAAGCTTTAAGATAATCCAAATACATTCGATATGAAACTTTTCCAGTTCCAAGCTCTTCATCTTCAATTAATCTTGCAACGGATTCAATTGGTTGTTGAGAAATCGATCGATGAAAGGGAATGGTTGAGGCAGAATGATTTGAGGATGTCCTCGTTCTTCTATGAACTGGTGAAGGAAGTTCACCTCCGCTGCTAACACTTCGAATATGCTCGCGAATTTGGGCTGCTCCAACTAATTCATTGAGGACATCATCTTCCTCTTCAGCGATGGCTTCATCAACTTCAGCTTGTTTTTCAGCTTTAACTGCAAATTCACGCACAAGGTCGTTGAAAGTTTCATTTTCTCGAGAAAGAAGTTCATCGTATGTGCCACTTTCAACAATATTGCCTTCTAAATTAGCTTTAGTTATACAACAATTATTTTATCCTAAAAATTCACCTTTTAAAACAATAATTCGATCACATTTAGAGAGGAAGTGAATGGAATTTAAAGCGAATATTCTAGTTTTATTTTTTAAAATTCCATCATTTCCAATAACATTTTGAAATATATGTGCTCCAACGTGGCTATCCACAGCGCTGAGAGTATCATCCATAATATATAAATCAGAGTTCTGGTAAATTGCTCGAGCGAGAGCCACCCTAGCTTTTTGTCCGCCTGAAAGATTTAATCCTCGTTCACCAATTTCCGTGGCATCACCAGCAGCAAACATTTTCAAATCATCTTTCAAAGCACAAACTTCAATGGTTTGTTTATAAAATGCTTCATCAAAGGTTTTTCCAAAAAGTATATTATCTCTCAAAGAAAGATTTTGAATCCATGCTTCTTGTGGAACATATGCAATTGAAATGGCTGTTTTACGATAAAATAAACCAGACGTTTGATAAAGTTCTCCACAAATAGAAGAGAGTAGGGATGATTTGCCTGCGCCAACTCTTCCAACAATACCAATTAATTCACCTTCTCCAATTTCAAATGTAAGGGACTTTAACACTGGTGGGATTTCAGTTTCAGCAGTAGTCTCTGGAAGCCACGAGAAAGTTGCATCTTGAAGTTCAACTACATTCTTTTCGTTTGATGGAACTAAAGTGTTAACAACTTCTGGTACTTCAGGTTCTAACAAAAATTTTTGGACCCGATTTAAACTGATTCTTGCATTAATAACTTCTTGAACCAATCCAGGGATACGGTAAACAGAGAATCGCATCAAATTAAAAAGCATCAATGATAAAAACGCAACTTGTGGAGTTATTGGATGACCTTGGATAATTATATAACCAACAAAAGATACAATAGTCGCTAAAATGGGACATGCATTGAAAGATAATTCCATACCAGAATAACAATAAATTGCATATTTTAATTGAGTAACTTCTTTGGTTCGTATTTCAGCGATCCTAGCCCGCATTGATTCTTCCCAAGCATAAAGCTTGAGAACTTTAACACCAGACAAAACATCGGTCATAAGTTTTAACCTTTCATCCTTTAATTCCATTTGACGTTCCTAAATTGTATTGAAAGCTCAGATAAGGCTATTTCACAATAAAATTTACTTCGCATTTAGTTGCAATTTTAACAAGAATACTATTGAATGGAAGGAATAAAACGATGACTGCAACTCCATAAAGAACATTAATGCCGATGGTAAATGATAAACCAGTAAGGCAAATCATAATCTGCAAAGTTTGTTTGTATGGGTAATTTTTTAATATAAAATAGAGAAAATTTTCGGTAAAGACACTTACTATAAGTGGAGCATAGAAAAAATCCAATAAATTATACCAAAAATATCGAATTCTTTCAACGTCGGTGGATAATAAATTTACAACTTCACCAGCAGAATATTTAACCTTTGCGCTTGCAGAAAGTTTTAACATTTTTCGATAAATTACATTCATAAGAATTGATTGGACATCCAAATATGCTAATAACCCGTAAAAATCACTTCGAGCCATAACAATAAATTTTGCCCAATTAAGTATAAAAGCAACCGCGACTAATGTCAAGCCATACCAAAGTGGATATTTATTTTCAGCGGAGCTGATAATAAGTTTCAAAAATATGGGATCCGAGGCTGTCATAAAAGCAAAAATAACGGTTAATGAAACACCGGCGGCGAATGGAAACCAAGTGGCTTTGAATAGAATGAAAAATAACCATGGAATGAAAGATTTTTTAGATGTATCAGTTTTGGAATGGTATTTTTTGAAAAGAGTCAATAATCTTTCTGGTTGATTTCGAGGATCCAGAGACCAAAAAGTATCAAAATCTATTGTGCCTTTATAACCTTTAGACATTAAATGTCCTGCATGAGCAAACACTGCTCGAGCAAGAGATGAACGAGTTCGATCTGGATCCACTGGCTGGAATTAACTGAAGTTGTATTCTGTTTAGAAGTAGCTGTAAACTCACTTTTTGATTAGAAAAGTTTTCATAATTTCCATCAAATTTATCAACGAAGCAAAATAAAATAATTAGGAAGAAAACTGAAATGGCTTCAATCCCAAAAAGAACAAATGAAACAAAATCAGGCTAAAAGTTTACTAAGTTTATTTATAAAAAAGATGGCCAAAATATTACTTTTGCCCAACTCATAATCACAATAATTTGAGGAATGATAATAATAAAACGTAAAAAATAAATTAAATGCAACCATATGGAACTTGGAATTCCACTGTGCCAACATCGAATGTAAGAAGCAAATGATGTTACCTACAAATATTTATATTTTGATCCATCACAAAATATAAAACTTACAGAAATCACAAAAATTGCTATTTTTCCAATAATTGTTTCAGCATTTAAATTTGATTCAAAAAACAATAAAATTAATCTAATTAAACTTGAAAATAAAATGATTGCAGAAAATGTTGCTTTGGTTATTAAAAGTTTTGTGATGGCAAGTTTTGGAGATAAAATAACAAAACCATAAAAAATTAAAAAACATAAACATAAAATTGAAAATATTGCCAAAATTGATGGAAGAAAAACAAATGCAAAACATGGAGTTATCACTTCCGAAATGGTACTATTTGAATTTATTGGAACGAGAAGTGGTGATTTACATATTGAAAATTTATCCAAAAATGACAATATTGAAGTCATCTTTGAACTTGCTATAGCAGCTTAGAGTCATGAAACTGCTAAAAAATGTTTAAAATTTAATTTTTGAAGCTATTTAAATAAATTTTTTTGATATGTTTTATCTTTGAGTTAAATTAAACACTCAAATATTTCTTAATAAAAAAATTTAGTGGGAGGAAGAAAAAAGTTAAAACAAATACAATCAAAAAATATTGATAAACATTGGTTAGAGGCACTTCCGTAACAAAAAAATCAGTTTGATATAATATTGCGCAACCAATGATGTTTTTTTTTCTTGTTGTGGTTGTGTCTGGCTGCCCCTGTTGCTGCTGGGAGACGCTTTTCTTTTTCTTCTTATTAGAGTGTGTTAAAAGAGAGCATTCATTTTTTTGTTTGGTTGCTCCCATCCTAAACAACCTACTTGCGAGCTGATAGAGAGCGTTGCAGACATACTACAAGCAAATAAGCAAGCAAACTGGCGTCATTCACCTTAAAGCTTCTACTACCTGTCTGGTAGTGTTGTCTATGTTTGGCTACTTTTCAAAAAAATTTTAGGTGCATAAAAACTTTTTTTTTATCAGCAATTAAAATGTTATAAAAAAAACTTACAAGAGAGAACTACACTCAAATTGGAAAATTAAAACAAGAAAAATACTTCCAAAAATGTTTTCAAAGCTTTGGTTTTACGAAAAAACAATTTTGCTGTTCTTTTAGTTACAAAATGACCAACTTTTGATTTCGTTCTTTTTTCACATCAACACAACAAAAGGTTGTCCATTCGACGAAAAAAAGGTGATCTTCGTCCGACCTTTATCAAAAAAGAAAAATAGTTTTAATCGAATTTCGAAACATCTTGGTTGGTTCAACGATGAGCAAAGATTCTTTTTTTTGTCTATCTTTTTGCTCTTTTATTTTATAAAACAAAAATGAAAGAGATCGCTTGCACTTTTTTTTACTAAAGAGAACATTAAAAATAGCGCAAATGTGATTGCGAAAGATAGCAAAATCTTTGACCCAAGTTTGAGCACGTGAATAAGATGTTAATTCTATTTGCAAATATAAATCAATTTGCACCTGGACTGTTTTTTTTTTTTTTGCAAATAGGCTACTAAATTACCGATAGAAAAAATAAAGCTTCTACCTTCAAAGTTCTTGAACACATTTAACTAAAATGGTCGATATTTTAAAATCAAAATACTGAATGGCAAAACTATGTACCTTCTATTTGTTTTTAGATGAAGTCATGTTTATGTTGTTTTACAGTTTTTAAATATTAAATCAACTTGAAATTCTTAATTTATAGGATCTGCGAAAACCCGAGTGACAATTATTGAATTTCGCTCTTATGAAAGTGTTCATTTTTTTACAACCGCTGCTGAAGATTCAATTTATAACTCTTTTTCTATCATTTTGACTTTAAATCCATTATGAGATGTATTTTTTTAAAATATGCTTTACACTTTTTCGATAAAGATATTTCTAAATATAAAAAGCCTAGGAAAATGATGTTGTTGTTATTTTGTAACCCCAAAAAAAAGATTTTTTAAAAATGCATGCGCCGGATGTTTGATTCCATTGAGTTGAAATCCAAATTAGGCACATCAGAAAAAGAAAACACAACAATGCCACAAAAAAAAGAGTAATGGAAGGAAGTAAGCTTTGATGGAGTTAAAGTTCGAGAAGAAGCGATAAGTCTAAGTTAGTAGCAAGAAACTTTCAACAGATGCCGCAGCATCAATAGCTTCGATGATAGCATTTTCCCAATTTTTTGCTTCTCCTAAAAAAGTAATGTTTCAAATTGTTTTTTTTTATTTGCGTGTTTAAATTCGATAAATTTAATTTGAAAGTCGAAAAACCAAGTTTCTGGAGTATTTATTTGTTTGTTTTTGTGAAACAAATTCTCTGGCTTTTAATTGTTAGTTTCTTTTTTTTGTTTTGTTTAAAAAAAGCTTACATTTTTGATAATTCCAAATGTTTAGAGTTTGTTTAATTTTATTTTCTGTATTGGGCCACCAGCATCAAAAAAAAAGTTGTCACTTTTTATTTGTATCTTATTCTCTTTCTTTTTCTACTAAGAAATAGTCATAAATAATCCCATCTTTTACCAATAACAATATTTTTTTTTATTGTTTATTTTCTTGGGACTCATAATTTTTTTTCGCCTTTCAAAAAAACACAAAACAGAACAAAAATATGTACGTTTTTAGCATTTTGTCGGTGTTGAGCCTTTGAAAATATAAAAGCTGGAAGTGTTCAAAATTTTTTATGGAAGGAAGTTTGTAGCTTTTTTACTGACTATAAAATAAATGATTTATTTACCCTTGAATTATTACCGTTGAAAATATGAAGAAAAAAATATATTTTTTAGTTTGACTTTTCTCTAAAATTTTTCGTAATATTTTTATCCCTCAAAAAAATGCATCTTCTGATTCAAAGAACAAAAAATATTTACGACCTTTTATTTTATTTATTTTTTTGTTTTGTTTTATTTTAAACCTCATTTGAATAAAACTAATTTACTTGCAGCTTTTTTCTTTCTTTGAAAAATTTTAAAGGAAAAAAGCAATCAAAGATGGAATTTGACTTAATTTTATTCTCTCATTTTTTTCTTGTTTTGTGATTTGAAGGGAAAAAATATGTTTAAAAATGTATAAAAATTTATGAAAGGAATGAAGCATTTTCTTAATGGAAATAAAAATAGAAAATTCCTAAATGAAGTCCTCGAAAGATAGATAATACGGTAAAGGTTGTCTCGAAGAAAAAATGAATGAGAGATATGATGTAATTTATGCTTCTGCATCGAGTCCTAATAAAAATATTGTTTCCATATATTTTATTTCAAAAACTCTTCCCGGAAATTAATAAAATTAATCAAAAAAAAAATATCTTTGTTTTGACAGATTTTTTGAAGTCTTTTAAAAAATCTTTGACGAATATTATTTTTTTTGTATATCGTCTCTTCAAAATTGTCTTCACAAATGCTATGAGATGGAACACAGTGTCGTCATTCTTTTTTTGTTTCAACGATATAAAAAAAACAAGGAAAAATGCGATGATGCCCAAGGGAGATTCTCAAATCGGGTAAAAGTCCACAATGGATGGGAGACGACGTGCTTTTTTCGAAGAATCGAGCTTGTGAGACATCTTTCTGGAGATGGTTGAAGCTTGTTGAAAAGTTATTGAAAAAAAACTTGTCTTTCTTCTCTTTTATCTTTGAAAGATAACAAAAGAAAAGTTAAATATATTTTTTTCTGGGTTTTTACACGTGGCTTTAAAGTTTAAACTTAGAAATCTTTTTTTCTTTTTGATTTAGTTTCCTTTCCTTTTAAACTTTTTGTGTTCCTTTTTGAGTTGAGTTATGAGCTATGTACATATTTGTGTTTCTTGAGTCAAAAAGAAAAAAATATGGTTGGTGATGTTTTGGAATTGGCAAAAAAAATTTAAATTGCTTTGTTTTGACATAAAAGAAAAGACTAGAGTGGAAATGCACTCATATTTTTTGAAATTTTTTTATGAGCTCACATGGTTGCTTTGAAGTTTTTAAAATTTAAATAAGTACTGTAGGAATTTCTTTTTTATTATATTTTATTGAAAAATTCTTAGTAAAAGTGTCAAATGATTTTTCGCGGTCTAAATTTGTTTATTCTTAAATTTTATAATTCTTTTCGTTTTTTTTATTTCTTGTAAAATACATAATTTCATGATTTTTCTATCAAAGATTTTTTAGTTTCAGCCAATAATTTTCATAAGTATTTTTTCACCATGATTCATATTTTGCAATCAATGATGTCGAAGCCTTCAACATCTTCACATCATCATCATCGAAAAGGTCGAAAACGTTCTTCAAGTGCCAGCATTCAATCTGCTTTGGGCTTAGCCCGATCAGTTGCCTCACGTTCTGCAACCATGGATCGCTTGGATCTTCGAGCTGCCACACCACCAGCAGAACGTCGAAGAATTACCAGTCGCTTTACTAGTCGAGAACTTTGTCTTGATGAAGATCAAATTGAAACAATGCATGAAAGTTTTATAAAAATTAAAGATAAATATGCATTTTTTGAATCAATGTTTTTACAACTTTTTTTAAAAGAAGATCCTGAAATTGCTATAGTTTTTGGATTAGCTAATGTTCCAGAAAAAGAATTAAAGCGTCGAAATGCATTTCGAACACATATTTATAAATTTCAAAGATTTATGACTACCGTAATCGATTTATTACCTAAAAAAGGACGGGAAGATGAACTCATTCAAATTATACGGTAATAGTTTTATCTTTCGAATAACTAAACGAATTCTCATTTTTAGAATGGTTGGCCGCCAACATTGTTATGTTAGAACTTTAAGCTTTACTGCAGTTCGATGGCTTTCATTCAAAAATGCCCTTTTTAATGCCTTTGTTCGAATTGGAAATGATCGACTCTCTCATGCATGGAATGTACTAATTGGATTTTTAGTTTTTGAGATTAAAGATGCATATCTTTCTCATGTAAGTCCCACCATCACTGCTTTTTCGTTTTAGAGCAGTAAAGTAAAAACAATGAAAATTTCTTCAGATCCGTCATGTTCGTTCAAATTCAGTTCCTCACATTCTTGAAGGATATCGCCTTGATTTTCGTAAAGGCTCAAATACTCGAGGAAGTTTTGAAGATGATTCAATTGCTGAATGATTTGATGATTTTTTTTTGGTTGCTTTCATGCTTGACTAAATATTATTTTTCTAAAGAATTTTGTTGTAAAAAAAGAAAGATATGTAAATGAACTTTTAAAAATATATATGTATGATAAAGCTTATTATTACATACTTTTTTATTTAATAACCAGATTGATAACATTAGTTTAAAAACGTAAATTCAAATATCTTTGTATTACAAATTAAAAATTATGGAACAGACATATTCTTTGTAAATGTTGAAGATTAGATAATACTTTTTTTAAATTAACCGGTAGCATTTTATGCTTTTTCAATAAACTTTATAATATCCCATTTATAAATTTAAAGGAATGGATGATTTCATTAAGATTATTTACACCATTTTTAATTTAATCTCCTAAGAGAAGCAATTCATAACTTCAATTATTTTCTTTTTCTGGCGTATTATTCTTTTCGCTGACAAATAATAAACCTTTAAAGCGCGAAGTTCTAAATTATCGCTTTGCTTTTTTTATAGTTCCAAACTTTTTTTGTACAAAAAAATGTCTAATCTCGCGGTTGATGATGATATCGTTATGGAATTATTTGAAAAAGATAAAGAGGTTGAAGAAGTAGTAAATGTTGCGGAAGTTGAACAACCCGATGAAATAATAATCGATGATGATGTTAATGCCAAACTATTTATTCAAAAGGAACAGCCATCGGTTGTTGAGATAAATTTACAACAAGATAATGAAGAAGAAATTGATATTTTGGGAACTTCTGATAATGAAGATGGAATCATCCCAAGCACCGCAAACGTTGGTAATGGACAAAGTTTAGCCAATGGAAGTCAGTTGCATAATAACTCGGGTAAACTTTCTTGATATAATAATTACAATAAATTTATTAATTATTTTTTTAGCTCCTTCAACATCAGAATTCATTCCAAAGCATACAAGAGTTGTAATTCCTACATTTCAAATAAAAAAGCGAATTCCCAAAAAGGCAGCTGCACTCGCAACCGGAGCAACCAAATATATTAAAGAAAATAATAAACCAAATATGACTATCGACAGTCGTGATTATAATTATATGGAAGATGAATTATTTTTCTCTAAAGCTGACATCCCTGTTCCATTTGAAGATGTTCGACCATTCGAACATGATATAGCTATGCGACCTTTGGGTGAACAACGTTATGGTTAGAATCATTCATATCTGAATTTCCATTTTATATATTCGTATTTTTTTTTAGTTGTGGAAGCAATTGAAAATAGCTTCAGAGTTTTACAAATGGAAGCCAAACGAATTCAAGGCCATTTGAGAGCTTTGAATGCTCGAGCTGGTAGAATTCGTAAACAAATTGATCGAGAAGAAGAAGCCATAGCTCGAGGTGAAGATCCAACAGCCGTACCAAAATCGAGTAAAGGATTGTTTGGTGATGAAATTTTACCTATTAAAATCCCAGTAAAAGTTGCACCAAAAAAGCCCGTGGGTAAAAAGAAGTTGGTTAAGAGAAAGGTTTGTTTTCATTGTGCTGATTATCTATTGATAGCTACAAACAACTCATATTTTAGAAGCCTGGGCCAAAGAAAGGAAAGCAGCCAAAAGCTGAAGTCAAAGAAACTAAAGCTGAATCTCAATCAAGTGGCGGTCGTATGTTGAAGCTATCGGGCTTTGATAATAAATAATAATAAATCATTATGATATTTTTTGCTCTGTAATTTACTTTGCTTTATTTCGAGAAATTTATTTATTGCTTTTCTCCTTTTTTTATTACTCATTTTTGTTTATAAAAAAGTCACAAAAAAATTATTTTGTACACAAGGTTATTAACAATTTTATTTGAAAAAAAAAACAATTAAGAGCAAGCGCCCAATCCATCCAAATAATTAAAAAGGATGATACTAGCAAACGATTCTTTAATATAAGGCCACATAGTTGTATTAAAATCATTGAAACCAGTTTCAAGCCGGCAATAAATAGTATGTACACGTGTTTGAGTCATAAACATATCACCCATTTTATAACCCCGTTGAAAAATGCGTTCAGTAGTTTTGCCGCGGTCTTGATATTTAAGATACATGGCAGTTAATTGATCAGCAAAAGGTTGTAAATTATTTGCCATAACTGTGCCTAAAACATTTAATGCATCTTCATAACCACCATATTTGGATACAAATTTTGCTGCAATTCCAGCAACCGTAAGCTTTTGTCCAGTTTTTAATGCATTCATTCCAGCTTTTATTATTGCTGTAACAATTTAAAGAATTATCGATCGATTTAAAAAAAAATGGATGCCTTACCGCTTTTAAGCTCATCCATCGTTGTATTTGGTGTAAGTATTGGCTCAAGATCATTGATAAGCTAAATCCATTTTAATGAAATTACAAAACTTTGTATTTTATTCGAAAATCCTTACTTGAGTATATTGATCAATGGTCAAATAAGCGCTAACCATGCTTATAAATTTATTAATAATTTTAGTTTTAATAGGAAAATCATAGCCTCCATAAACTTGAAAAAATAAAACCAAGACGCATAAAAATTTGAGTATTCTCATTTTGAATGGAGACTTTGCAACAACAAAAAAGTGACACCTTTATATAAAAAATAATAATAACCTTTATGTTAAAAAAAATGGGGCTTTGATTTCGTCCTTTTACATTTAAAACAAGGGATTAGTCCGCCTCCAAAAATTTTTGCGATCAATCCATTTCCATTTTTTTCAGAGATCAAGTTTAAAAATAAAAATAACTCATGTATCTATGGAGAGGGATGAATGAGATTAATTAAAGCTCAAAAATAAATAACAATTATGGTGGCAATCGTCTGGATTAAAAGGTTATTAACGAACGTTTCAATCAATTGATTATGGATGAATTACGATAATAGATAAACCCTCAACTATCAAGCAGATTGGTCTTTTAAATTAATTAAGTTTTACTATAAGAAGATGATCTCGATTTTAAAAATTAAGAATTAATTTGTTTTAATCGAACATGTTGTTACAACTTGTAAGAATAATAAGTCAGTAATGTGTTTATACTTTTTATTGAAAAATTGCTTTATCCGTGAAAAATTTCTTATAAAACTTTTTGTTGCTACCATTTTTTCCACAACAGCCAAACATTTTTTTAAAACAGTAAACAACGATGATTGACATCAAGTAAAAAAACTAAAAATTTGTTAAAGTTTGATTCAAATTAATTTTTTTCTTGTATGTTGAACAATTTGATGGACGTTTGTTTGATGGACGCTTGAGAAAAGTTTTTCCAGCTTTTTTCAACAAAAAAAAAATACTCGCTCCCGAAAGTGAGGTAAGCGAGAGAGAAAAATTATCTTGATGCGAAAACAAAAAAGAATGAATTTTGGGAAATCGAAATTTGTAAGAAACGCTCTTTCATGAAACTCAAACATTATTTTTTCGCTGTCTTCATCATTTTGTCTGATTTCATTTTATATTTGCTGGTGGTAACAATTCTAATGGGACGAATAATTTTATATCTTCTTCAATGTTGGAACATGACATTCCGTAGAAATCATGGTAGTCATCGTTATGCCATTCGCAAATTGAATGATTCAAATGTTACTGATTATGACGTCGAAGTAGCATCGGAAGATTCACTTTCAACAGTTCCTGATGGGGATATCACTGGTTGCATTCTACATGATGATGATTCTAATGGTAGCTCTTCAATCAGTGATGGAATAGAACGTATCAAGGATTCATGTGCCTCATATTCTGCTGAAGATGATTCAAATGGTCTTACACAAGAAAGCGATGGAAACTCTCCCACAACAACTGCATCAACAAATTCTGGACGTGGTGTTACTGAAAGCGGAATTGATGATAATAATTCTGTCGTTTGTTCTTCCATCTCCGACAAATGTGTACATGGTGGTGGCGCTGTTTCTCCCTTTGGTTCACTGCTTAATGAAGACACTGAAACTATTTCTGTTTATTCTGCTGAAAGTGAATTTGATCTTGATATTGCCATTTCTTTTGAAGAACGCATAGAATTTATAGAAAGATTGAAGCTGTGGGAAAGCACTATTGAAGATTGTAATTATTTGAAAAAATTTATGTCAAATGGATCGGAATATGAGGATTATGCTTTATCTCATTTCGGCAATCGTGCATTCGTATATTCGCATTCGTTTGGAATTTATTGCAATGTAAGTTTCACTTTTCTAACATTTGATTTTAATAATACTTTATTATGTTTTTAGGATGAATTAATTCGCCTCTTTCCATACAATTTTTCATGGTTGGAATCTCTTTTGCATCTTATTATCATTAAAGAATTACATGTTAAGTCGTTCATGCCAATAGTTCGTGGTTTTGATGTTTCAATACTGTTCAACGATAGTAAGTTAACTGTTATTTTCTCATTTTTTAAACTTTGCATCATTTTTTAGATTTGAAGGAAATAACTCTTTGTCCACCGCGTTATGAAAAAGAAGATTATTACCATCATTATTTGAAGAAGTTGACTAACTGTCAATATATCTATGTAATGTTCCCTGTAAACCTTGCTGTAAGTTTTGTTGTTTCTCACTTGACACCTTTTATTGATATTTGCTGAAATTATCGTTTTTTAGGAGCTTTCAATGATTCCGGCTTCATGCCAACGTCTCTATCTCCAACATTTCGAACTGGGATTACCATCGGAAAATGGAAGGTTTGTTTAAGAAGTTACTGTATTTATTTACATTTAATATTTTCAGTTACTCGCTGGCTTCTGTTCAAATCCTCCTGATTAATTGCGTTTCAAATCATAGTTTCAATATTATGTATCTCGATCATCTTTTTTCTGTCATTTCAAAATGTTTGAAACTTTCAATTTTACGAATTCGATGTTACATAAATATCAAACAATGGTTTTATATTGAAGAAGCAATTTGCAACTTAAATCCGTCAACGTTCAAAAAGATATCTTCCAATGTTAGAGGATTTTTTAAAATTAATGCAGTTTGTCGATTTACCCATTTCAAAACTGTAAGTTATATTTCTTTTTTTGATTCTAACTTTTTTTAACTTCGCATTTATAGGCCGTCGATGGATTTTGTGGTACTCATGATGATAAAATGATATTTGACTCTGGCAAAAAAGAAATAACAAAAACATTCACTATTCATCCTGGATTAGAATTTACTTTCAAATGTACTTTTAAAGATACTGTTCCACCAATCGATGTCACTGATCTTGAAGATATGGATGCTGATATGGTTTAATATTTGTAAAAAGAATCAACTAACTTCGTAATCAACTCACTGTAAATATTATATGTATTATGAAACGTGTATGAAAAAATAAATTTTGTACTGTACTTTATTTGTAATTGTGTAACATTTGAATTAAGGAAATGAAGATGGACGAACAAACATTTACAACAACTTTGAAAGCAACTTGTTTACAAAATGAGTCATTTGTCTTTATGCTTCCTTTAATGAATGTCAAGTAACATATTTGAGTTTGTAATCGGGTTTGATTTGTTTCTCCACGGATACCATATCCTCCCATCACTTTTGGATTAGGTTTGCAAGTTTTTCAATGCATGTGTTTCCCAACTTTTTTATTATTCTAACAACAAAATTTGTACTTTGAAACATTGTTTTCATTAAACAAAATGCGTATTTTGAAATTTGCATCTTTAAAACTATGAATTTTGTTTTAAAAACAATTTTCCATGTTTGCTTTTGTTTAACAAATGCGTAACAATAACAGACTCATCTCTGATTTTTATATTTCAATATGTCGTAAAATTTTAGCTGATAGAAAATGTAATCCTCAAGTTATTTATCGTTTTGCTTTATCTGGAAGAGAATGTTGGAATGCATTTGAAAATGTTTTATGTTCAGCAAAATATGTTTATATAAACTTTTCGGGTTATTTCGCAGATTTGGTAAGGCGATTTCTTTGAAATATTACTTTGTGAAGGTTAATGTAAAGCAACGTTTCAGGGAAATGAAGCGTACTTTCATTCTGATAAATTTAATATCAAACGAATAATGGAGTGCATTGGAAGCAATATTGAGCATTTAAGACTTGATGAAGTTCCTAAAGAATATGAGCCGCTTATTAATTCTATTTGTGAAGCCAAAAGTAAGCTTCTTAAACTACGAAAAAGCATTATTTTCAATCTTTTCCTTTCTTCAGAACTAAAACGACTTTCTTTGGAAGATGGATATTTTCCAACCGATCATTTCAAACGCGTCATTGAATGTTGCTGTAATTCAATGAAAATTTTATTTTCTGGAATGCCAATTGCTTGGAACGTTAATCCCCTCGATTTGAATCTGGAAACGATGATAGTTGAATGCTTTGCTAATGAACGTTTGAGAAGAGATGATTATTTAAAGCAAAACTTTTACAAAACTAAACATCTCATTTTGAGATTTTATGAATGTGATGATGTTGATATCCTTCAATTTTTTGGAAGGACGAAGTTTGTTTTTTGCTTTTTCATTCTTACATAAAAAAAACTATTAGCTGCAAAGAATAGGAATATAAACCTAAAAATAAAATTATTTTTTTCAGTGGCATATCAACCTTCGTGGAAAAACTTGATATTGAATTTACTGGTGTTAAAGATTCGTTTAATCAATTGGATAATTTGTTGCAAAGAATATCTGCCACTTACCCGAATTTGTCGGATTTGAAGATATCATTTGATGAAGTTCGAAATGTTTATGGCATTTCGACTTTACATAGTCTTCAACCTCATGTTCAGCAATGGAATGAGCATTTGTTGAAGGCAACTAATACATCGATGGCGAATATTCAATGGCAAATGAAATGCGCCAAAAAAGTTGATTTTGTATGTTTTTTTTCTTTCTTCTTCAATTTCGTTTCATCGTTCATTGTTATTTTTTAGAAATATTTTGCACGAAGAGTCAAAGATATTATTCCTGGTTTTGAGCTTATGGTGGAAGATGGAAATTTAATGAAATTGCAAAGCTCTTATTTGCCAGATAATAGAAGTTTTAAAATTTATATAGAAAATTTTAATCGTCGCCCTCGTGATTCTAAACCATATTGGACTTAGATAGTTTTTGTTTTGGATAAACTAAAACATGTTTAAAAAAAGTTAAATTTCTTCACGTTATCTTTATTTTACAATACGATAAATAATAAAAATATTGAAATTACAAATTAAATATTCTTCTCTTTTTTTCTCAATGAGTCAAGGCACATTTATCAGTTGAAACATAAGCGACTTTATTATAAAAAGTTAAAAAGGTATTATCTAAAATTTCGAAAGCTTTGCTTTGTTTTGTATCAACTAATGGACACTCTTTTGCAAAAATTGGACCCCATGATATTGCTGTTTTACATGGAATTAAAGCAGCGGGAACATCAGTTGGATCTGGATATTCAGCTTCCGAGATGCAATTAGTATCGTTTGAACAAGCTGATTCAACCATAGATTTTAATGCAGGAATTAAATCTCCAATAATGTTTTCGTGATTTGGGTCCTTTAATTTTTTTATGCTTTAAAGAAGCAGCGTTACAACCAATAAAACTTACACATTGTGGTACGCATTGTTCCAATGGAGGTTGATTAATAATACTTTGAAGTATTTCAGCATCAACCGTATGAAATATTAAACCAAATAAATAATTTGTGTCACATGTATTTGCTATGGTTCGATTAGATAATGGACTATTTGAATTATTTCGGGTACATTCTTGAAGACATTTAATGGGATCAAAAATGGTTCTTAAAACTTTGATATTTTGGAAATTTAAAGATTTGGTTCATCTAAAACTTACTTAGCATCTTGATCAGAAAATAATTGAGCATTGATTTCTCGTTTAAATCGTAAAATTGCGTTATCGGAGAAGCAAATCGAAGCAAAGGAAATTAAAAGAAAAAACAAAACTTTTTTCATTATTTTTTTTGCTCTTGTTGTAAACGATGGCCAACTTTTTGAAAGCAGAAAAATGCTTGTAAGCTCTAACACTTTTATATTATTTTTTTAACGGAAAGCCTAAGAAGTACTTAGATTGGCTTGTACTTGATTTATTTTTGAACTTTTTTTTAAACTTTAACAAAACAGAGGTTTTGTAAATTCTTTTACAACTTGTTTTTATGTATGCATGTGTTTTCATCAAGTTGAATTGAATTGAATAGAATATGACAAGAAAGTGAGGGAAAAGAAGACGTGAATGAACTTCAAAGCTTAAAGGACAATGCTTCATTTTCATTCACATCATGTTTGCTTTGTGTCTTAAATAAAAAATAACAAAAATTTGAAGTTAGTTTTACACGCTGGATTTAAAATTTTTTAAATGTCAGATTTTTTACTTCCATCATGAATTTTTTGAACATTTAAAAAATGTTGCCACCAGATTTATAATCCATTCTTGTCAAAAAGAAGAAATAATATTGCATTATTTTAAACAAATGTTTTTTTATTCAAAGTTATAAGTTCAAGAGATCAAATGTGTTGGAAAAAGCTTACCTCTAGAAACGAAGATACTATTAAAAATAAAGAATAGATAAAAATTTAGAAAAATTCCAAACAAAGAAAAGCCGCAAAAATAATTAATTTTTGATATGTGAAACAATCCTTAATTTTTTATGAAACGTTTCTGAAAGAAAAATGAAAAAGCATTTGCAAATTGCAATGTATCGCGATCTCACATTTGAACAACCACATATGGCTCTGTTTTTTGGTTTTCACAGTACCTAAATTAATACCGCAACGATATTTTCCTATAAAACGGGACTAATATTAATTAAACTTTCCAATTTTTTGATTTTAAAAACGCTGCTACAAATTTTAGTTAATAGTTTACGTGACACGATTTCCACATGATTTTTAAACATTAGTGGCCATTAAAACGTTTGTTTCACAAAATAATAAAAAATGATTGTAGCGGCACCAAAACAAAAAATGAAAAGCTTTTTCCATTTTAACGTCAGAATGTTACAATGGAAGGTGGCGACGGTGGCCATCCTCATTTTTTTAGTTACCATAATTCCATCCGATGCTGTTCATTATTCTTATAAATGTTTACCTGGTTGGGTTTATGGTAATAATTGTGGCAAACATTTTTGTTATCGAGCTATTTCAGTTCCAGATGCAAGCGTATGTTTTTTCTCGATTTATTTTTATTTTAGAAAATATCCTAATTTTTTGTTTGTTTGAAGAGAGTTTTTATGGTTGAGCAAAATTATTGTGCCCATTTAGCTAATGGAGCTATGCCTGCAAGTATACATTGTAATAGTGAACAAGATTTTATGTGTAAGTTTCTCCTTCTCTAAACTTCAAATCTCTGTGTCTATTATTTTCAGTTAAAGGAGATCTTTTACAACAAACTAAAGGCAGTGTAGGTATTGGAGTTTTTATTCCTTCAACTGTCCCATGGAGTCGAACCAATTGGAGAAATCGTGATGGAACACCATATGATTATCAAAGATTTCGTAAAAATGGTGGAATTCCAAAGGATGAACCAAATGGTGGCGATTTATATAATAACCCTTTTGAAAAGATTGCTATTGCAAGTCGCGATGCATGGGCGGATTTCCAACCATTTCGAATTGAACGATTGCTTTGTAAAATGCCTGCAACGGTGATTGTACTTGCAGATCCTACTAAGCCTCCGACACCTAAACCAACACCCAAGACAACAAAGGCGACGCCTAAACCGACACCAAAGCCAACAACTACCAAACCGACAACAAAGAAAACCACTCCAAGGCCAACAACAAAGCCTACAACTAAAAAAACTACACCAAAACCAACAACAACAAAGCCTACAACTAAAAAAACTACACCAAAACCAACAACAAAGCCTACGACTATAAAAACTACACCAAAGCCCACCACACGGATGATAACTCCCAAACCAACTACAACGACTACGACAAGAAGAACAACAACAACCAAGATTCCTCAATCTTGCTATGTTTAAAATTTCTAAACTATAACTTTGTTTTCTCAAAATCAAATTAATTTTTATCGTAAAATATTTTTACATTACCACCATCATTTTTATTTACAAAAAATAAAAACTTTAAGAAGCAAATTTTTTTAAACTCGAAGCAAAGGAGATTCCACTCCTGCATCCACATCTTCAATATTAAAGATTGGAGTTGAGGTCGTGCTTTCTTCTTGACGCTTTCTTCCCATTTGATTTGGATCTGCTACAGGAATGTTAACATGAGTTCCCATCACACTTAGAGTTCGTTGTAATAAATTCATGGGTCTTGGACTTCCCATACTATCAAATGAAATGCCATTACCAGGATTTGAGATGACTATATGATGGAGAGTCACCTCTATTCTGAAAAACCACATTCTTGAGGTAAGTAAAAATGCGAATAAAGCTTACTTGAATTTTTTCCATAAAGCTATTAAAATTTCTTGCGCAAATAATTCATTACTATGTCCACTAATTAGTTTTAAAACTATTACGCCATCAGCATTAATAATTTTGTTACAAAATTCTTGAAAGAGCAGTACTTCATCTTTGTTGCATTTAATATATCTGGAATTTTATGAATAAGAAATAATTTATTCCTGCTATTTTTTTCTCAATAAAAACCTTACCTAGTAATATATGCTGTTCGACTACTAGATAATTTAGTCATATATGCCCAACGAATCATATCAGCAAATGTTAAAATAAAAACCATAACAAACCATAAATATAAAAATAAAAAAACTTTTTCATTAAACATATTTAAAACTAAAACGCATTGAATTGAATATCTTTGAACATTGCCCATTGTTCGAACCTAAAAAAAAATATATATCTCTCTCTAATTTCTTTATTTTTGCTATCGAAATTTACCGTAAAATCGCACATTGTTATTCTAGGAAAATTTCCACTTAATTCCCAATCTCTTCCAGTTCGAATATCATTTAAAATATTTGCTCCCCATAAATAATTATTTTGTCCCAAAAATTGATTCATCATAACAAATTGTCCAATAACATTAAAAAGATATAAAAGTTTGGTTAAAATATACACACTAAAATTTTTTTATTTTTAACAACTCTTGCAATTATTTTAAGCTCCCTACTTTGCTAAATAACTTCCATGAAGCAAACCCATAGTTAGATGTTTATCAGTGTATGAAGAGCCTTCCCTTCGAACTTTTTGCAATTTTACACTATCTTCAATATATTTACATATTGCTTCCACAGCTTTTTCACGTTCAGCATTTTCTGTTGAATCAGCCTTTTGAACTATTTTAACCATATTTGAAATATTTAAACCCGATTTAGTATTCATTTGACCCCAAAATATTACAGGTAAATAAAAAAATCCAGCTTCAAGGATCATTAAAAATGGAACCCATTGATAATAAATTAATTGCTTTCTTTCTCTGAAAAATAATATTAATTTACTATGGCTAAGAAAGTTTTTTTTA
This sequence comes from Panagrolaimus kolymaensis, assembly GCA_028622995.1. Taxonomy (NCBI): domain Eukaryota; kingdom Metazoa; phylum Nematoda; class Chromadorea; order Rhabditida; family Panagrolaimidae; genus Panagrolaimus; species Panagrolaimus kolymaensis. The sequence continues at coordinate 3,197,883 of JAJQJQ010000006.1, forward strand.
CAAAATTAAAAAACTGGAATCGGAATAATTTATTTTTTTGTTGGTTAATTTGTTATCAAAGACATCCTTTACCTTTCTTCTATATTTTCAGGAATATCCTCGTGTGGTTGAACCCAATAAGTATTGTAAACAAAGCAATAATTCTCTGCATATTGTTCCCATGGTTTTGTAAACTAAAACATATTCTTTTATTTTATTTTTAAAAGACAACATTGCTATTGCTCTCGACTCTGCTCTTATTCAACTTTTTTTTATTTCTGAAGAACTTTGAAATTCTTTTTCTCGAAAAAAAATTATAAGCTAATAGCTCAGATTATTACTTTAATTTTTCCATGCTATATGAGAAACGAAATATACTTAAACATCAATGTGTAGTATTGCAATTTTCACAAACCTCGGCCGGTACAAAACATTGCAGTGGTTCGCCAACATATTGTTTTGCAGTCAATGTTAATGAAGCAACAACAATAATAATCGTAGAATAATAATAATTTACTCGATCGAATAATGTGTCGTCGTCTCGTGGTTTTATCTGTTTGAAGCCTGATTCTAAGAAATTCATCCTTCTTTTTTGAATCAAGCATTTATGTTAAAACAAATGATTTTACTGGTGGCAACCGAAATGATAATCAAAAAAAATCTAAAAATTACACTTGACAAAGAAAAAAAGAAGAAATTTAAAAAACGGACTTCTTGCTTCCTTGCTGCCGCTATCACCAATTCACTATTATTTATTCTCCTCCTTCAACAAAAAAAAATACTCTAAAAGACAAATAAGATTAAATTAGTAATGTACGCTTATTAAATGGAATTTCCGTAAGGCCTCAAACTCATCAATGTCAACATCATAGTTATTTTGCAAACAAAGGTTAATAGGATTTTTTCCATAACATAAGTTAAAGCTGTTTGTCTGCACGAAATTGCTTAACAAAATGAAGAGAAAAAGAAGGTAGCAACGACGAAATAGTTTTGCGCAAATTTAAGTGGATGAGTTATTAAGTGATAGTTTGCACAACATTTGTTAGAACAAGGCTACCCTCATTGTTGGGGAACGATGATCAATGAGTACATCCTTTTCAAAGAAATTTAGATAGAAAAAACTAAAAGATTTTTTTCAAAATTTATTTTTTTTTTGTTGTTGAAAAAAATCTAAATGTAACTATTTATTTTGTAAAGAAAATCACGTGGAGTATTAACGCAAAAAATTAAAGTGTTTTGATTTTTAATAAAATAAACCGAAATCACTTTTATATTTGTTGTAACAATCCCGAATGAGTTAGAAGTTTTATAAAATTGGTTATCTCTTTAGTTCACTCGATTTTAGTTAACAGTTTTATTCAATTTTTACATTTTTTTTTGTTCAACATAGTTCTCTCTCAAAATCGATTATGAATAATTCGTCTTTTCACAATTTTTTTTGTGCCACGAATAGCTTTTCTTAAGCGTTCTTTTTGAACACCAAAATGTTGAATTTTTGGAAATAATGGTTGTCGGATAGTTTTTTGTATTTCACTTTGCTGTGAAAATTTTGTGCAACAAAATGAATTCACTGCACGTCCTCCATCACTGCTTGATGGAAATGTTCGAACCCAGCATGGATCAGTTGGAGTATATGCTTCATCCCTGTGTCGAACAAGCACGCCATTACGTTGTAAAACTTTTCCAGCAATAGTTGTGCCATATGTTTGAGTTTCATCATAAATACTTAAAAACATATCAAATTGATAATCAAAACCTGGATTAATTTCAAGTAAAAAGTTGCAAGTTGGAGTTGAAGAACCGTAACAACCATCAAATCCATAATTTGGAATGAAATCATAATAACTTCCAGCAGGCATGGAATAGTCATTAACGGTAACATTCATTCCACCAGAAATAACGAGGTATTTAGCAGAAAAAGAGCTGATTGCATTGCTTGATTTATCATAAAATGTTGTATTTCCATCAAATTCAACGCAAGGGTCTAAAAAAATAGGGAATTATTTTTGAACGAAGCATTCAAGAAATATTAATTCTAAAATATAAAAAACATACTTGGATTACTATCAGGAATATCAACATATTCATAATGGTTGCAGCAATAATTAAAATTAGTGTTATAAGCTGGACCAACAATGACTAAAAAATTAAATAAAAAATTAGAGTAGCCACCAGAAAGTTAAAAGGCGAATCAAAACAAAAATTTTGGTTTATTTTTTTTTTTTTTGCAAAAACCATTAAAATTTTTAACAGTTTTTTGAAAGCACTTACCAATTTCTTCTGAACCAGCGCAATTATATCCATTTGGATCAAATAAAGTTCCATCATCAAAGAAAACGCTTCCTTGATCAAAAACAAGAAAATCCGTAAATGCGGGGAATAAGGTTTGATTGAGTAATGAAAGGGGAATTTCATACCATCCAGCGCTATCAAAAGCTGTTAAATTGCATGTTCCATTCAAAGTTGGACATTGAACCATTCCTTGTTCGATGTCCCAATATTGCGAGGGTTCAAATTGATAATATTGGCTGCTATCCAATGACCATGATGTATGATTATCCAATGTAATAATTGTATGAATATTATCTGCGATGGAAAGAGATATATCTGCAGAATAAATAAATACAGCTACATTATCAGCTTGTCGAGAAACATTCATAGTGAAATGAACTCCTGTGCATACGGGTGCTTGGGCTCCATGGCAATTATTGATGGCAAAAGCAAAAATGAGAGAAAAGAAAAGAATAATGGTAGTTGTGTTGTTGGTCAACATAATTGGAAGCCAACTAAAATAAATGTCAAAAACTATTGGAAAGTTTAATTGCTTTTATGGCCTCTGAAAATATTGTAGGAAGAAATGATAAGATAAATAAATAGATAATCACGTCATGGTAATTCCATAATGCAAAAAAGGAAAAAAGGCTATCAAGCGTTTGCAACTATTTTTTGCGTTTTAATTTTAACAAACCAAATTTGTCGAAATTTTATATAAAACATTTGAAAGATCTTAAAAAATTAATATGTTTAATGAAAAAAAAACGGAAAAAAAATGGGCAATGACCGTACTTTCTTTTAGTCAAAAAAAAATTGCAATAATATTTTTTAGAGTATTTTATTTTACAATAATCAGAACTTACAATTTTTAAAACCTTTTTAATCCTAAAAGTTTAAGAAGCTATTTTGTTTTTTTATCAATGTTGGGTTAATGATTTGGCTAATGGGTGGAGTAGTTGTCAGACTAATCCCATCTTTATTTTATCGCTTTTTTTGGCAGAAATAATGTTTTAAAGGACAGTTTTGAAGGAAATGTATTAATTTATTGCAAAAACAATTAAAAAACATAAAGGTTATTTTTTAATCAAAACAAAAATTTATAAATTTTAAAATCGATTTTAGTGTAAAATAAAAGGAATATTTTTAATTGCAAATGAATTCAAAATTTTAGTTATGATTAATCAAAAGTTTGTTATAAGAGTTGCTTGTTTGATTTTCGTAGTGGTATTATTGGATGCTTGTCTTTTAATGTATGTATTAAAATAATAAAGTTAAATGAATTTTGTAATAAAAAATGGTTTCGATGTGGAAGAGGATATTACTTGCAAGGATGAAATGTTTCTTTTTCCACAAAAAGAATTTATGTAACTTTTTTATTAATCCCAAGGAATAGCAAGATGCTTTTATTAGGCTAAGATTGCTCAATGGGAAGCAGAATCAAAAAATAGCAAACAAAAAATATCGGCGGTTTCAATGTCCATGAAAATCACTAACTCAAGAATAATCCCTCAAATTTTTTATTCTTGGAACTGCTCCATAAAACATGTAATGGCTCTAAAAAATTAGAAATGAGGGTTTATGGGGTGAAAAATTAGTTTAGAGGCATGTTTGAGAATATCTATCAACAGAATATGATTCTATTAGAACATTTGATATTACAAAACAATATTAGTAAATTTTTAAAACTTTTTTTAAAATGTAAAGTTTCCCGCTATTTCTCATAACGCAAAACGAATTCTACGGTATTTAGCATTGAATTCCTTTTTGAAACTTGGATATTTGCGATTTTTGTTTTTCTACTGAGTTCTCAGCATTTTTAGCATTTTTTATTTTTGCTTTCATTGCATATTTTTTACGCGTGTCCTGTTGCTAGTTTTTGATCCTTACCATATTTAAACCTTTTAAATTTTCAACAAGGAAAAAACGTCGTGAATAATAGTTTTGATTCTTTTAACCCAAAATATTTTTTAGATTTCTTGTTATGGAGAGTTCTACAACACCTTCAAATCGTCCTGCGTTGATTCCTGAAAGTGATGGTAAAAGTGGTCAACCTCGGAAACCTGTTACTCTGGATGAGTTGTATGATCTTTTGATAGAAACTAAGAAATATGTTGGTCACAAATTTGATCTTCTTGCCAAGTCAAATATTATCGAAGCATGTTCTTGTTCGATGTGCTCAAAACGTCCTTCACCAAATTCATCTCAATCAAGTTCTGTGTGTCCATCGTTATCTTTCAATAATACTTTGGCATCTTTTGGTCAAATAACGCCACAACCAGTCATAGAAGTAAGTATCATGCTTGTTCATCAACCTTTAGCTGTCCTAATAACTTTATCTTTAATTTTTAGACTCCAACGTTCTTATCTTCTCAACCTGTGCCAGCGTTTTCCACGACAACTCCTGCTCAAAATCAAACATCTTCTGCGCCTAAACAAAGTGGTACGAAAACAACGTCAAATGAAAGTCAACTTGAACCTGCTCCACGTCGTGGTCGTAAACCTAGTTTAGATGCCGCTGTGATTTCTCAAATTATGGTATATACTGAGAATCATACGATTCTTCAAACTGCTCGACATTTTAATGTTTCAATTGGATCAGCTGCTTATTACAAAATAAAAGCAAGAAATGAAGAAGCAAAAGAACAGAAAAGTGCCAGTGGAGCTCGTATCAAGTTAAAATCCAATACCACTTCTAAAAGTTCGCCAACCATGCAAAAAGAAGATGAGCTTTGTGAAGAATTGGATCTTGCGTCAATTCCTATTCCAAATGATGATTTGCTGAATGAAGTTAAAACTATGGATGGCACTGATGGTACAAAGTCTCCTTCAACTGCTGATTTTCCATCGATGGGTGTTGATATGGCTCGTAAAAAGAATGTCCAAATGATTCAATCTCATGATGTTGTTGCACCAAAAGACGCTGAACCTTTTCATGCTCTTTTCAATCAAACTACTCGAGTTATGGCACAACCTTTTCCTGCTCATTTGAATCAACAAAACCCTGTCCATGTTATCGCTCAACCTTTTCATGGCTTCTCGGGTCAACATCAAGCAGCTGTTCCACAAATGAATAAGCCTTTTCCTGCACTTTCTGATCAACAATTTCGACAACATGTTGGCTTTCTTGATCCTCAACATTCTTTCTTTCAAAGTCTTCATCGCCAAAATGGTCAACATCCTCAAAGCTCTTATTATCGTACTGCTTCAAGCGCTAAAGGTGTTGGTAATGTTCCAACTCAAGGTCTTTTTCCATCCGCCTATCGTCAACCATAAAACATAAATGGAGCAATGTGAACTCCATAACCAACTGTATGTGTAAAGTTTTTTTATAAAGTTATGTATGCTTTTGTTGTTTGATTTGTTGTTTTTGAAAGTTTAATAAATTATGATTTTTTTCAACTCACTTGTTTACCTAACATAAGCAAAATAGAATAACAAACGTCGAAGGAAAAATAAAGATAAGAATCAAAGATGATTCAAGAAAATCATACAAAAAAAAATATAAAGGTAAAGGTTGTTTATTCTTTGTTCAGTAAAGAAAGTAAATCCATCCCAGAAATCAGAGAAAAGGAATCAAGAATTGATAAGCAAAAGGAAACTGTTTTGTGTGTTCAATCGATTGCATCTTACATTAAATGTCCTAAAACTCATATGCGTTTTCACAATGCTGATCATCCTAAAAAAAGCTTCATTGTTTCCAAAATGCAATAGTAGTAAATTTATTAAATAATACATATACAAATAAAAATAAACACATTATTTAATACCATTAGCAATTTTTTGTAATTGTTCTGGTGTCATATCAGTACAATTTTCATAGCCTTCACCATCATCTTCTTTCGTCTTTTTGCTTTCAGGAGGAGCATCCAATGCACTTTTACCAGCAGGAACAACTTTCTTTTCGGATGGTTTAGCACGTTCTGATTTCTTATCTTCTTTTGATGGCGCTGCCTTCTTTTCAGGTTCTTTTTTCATTTCAGATTTCTTTTGAGCTGCATCTCCATCATCAGGTTTCTTTTCATTATTTGCGGTTGGAGCTGGTGGTGGTGCAGCAGCAGCAGGTGGAGCAGCGGGTGTTGGAGCTGCATTAAGTGATTTTCCATTTGGACCAACGGCAGATTGTTGTTGAGGTGGTTTCTTTGAGGCATTCATTTTCTTACATACGATCATGGTTGTGAGAATTACAGTAATTTGACAAAATGTTATGAAGAGCCACGAGACGAGTTGTAACGATAGCATTGAATTCATTCCTAAAAATTGAACATATTATGTAAAGTAAAACAACCATAGTCAAATAAAAGCAAGAGTAACTTTTTTATAAAATAATAATAACAACAAAACCAACCTAAACAAGAAGACTATCCAACACGATGACCATAAAATAAGAAGCAGAAGGATGAAAGATGAATGAAGTAAGCAGCAACGACGCAACGAATATGTAAGAATGAACAATAAAATTTTGCCGCCAAAAAAATGGAAGGCAAGAACATTCATTTTTTCCATGTGAAAGAATCTGCTGTTTGTCATAAAATTTGAATACTTTTTTTGCTTGATTTTTTTCGTGGAAAAATGGCAAACACATTCAACAAACAATTTTCACAGAGATCATGATAATTTGCATATCATCATCATTCTCCAGCCTCAAAAACTTTTCGATGTCATTGTTTTTGTAATCATTGTTCGAGTTGAATTTGTGAAACGTCATCGCTCTCCATCAATTCTTCTGTGTCCTGATCGCTGCAACAACATTTTGGAAATGTCCAAATCCAAAGGAGATAATCTTCCTCACAAAGCTTTGAATTTATTTGATGCTTTGATCAACCAACTTATTGATGGAACTGAAAAGGTTAGTTTATTTCGTGGATTGGTTACAAAGTTGTACATGTTCATGATTTTTCTTTAATTCCTCTTTATTTTTAGCTATCATATAATCCTCAATTCTTAAATGAAGGTACACAATCAACTCCATTATGCACAACATCAATTGCTCGCTCAAAGTATGGTCGTCGTCATCCAAGTCTTGCATCATCAACTTTAAAGAAATGTTCACGTCCAAGTTCTTCTCTTCGTAGTGTTCCAGAATCTGAAGGTGAATATGATTTCGAAAACAATATCTTTGAATCATCTGGTGCTTCTGGTTCAACATTTGAAATGATAAACAACGCAAAAGCAATTCGAGATTTTGTCAATGTTGAATCTGATGAAGAAGAAGAAATCTCAACTGAAATCTTGGATAAAATGCTTCGAAGTGGTGCATCAATTGTAAAAAGTGTAAGTTTTGTATTTGACATTTTGTTCCTTTATTACTATCTTTCATTTTTAGACAGCATCTGTTTCATCTCTTGCTAGTTCATTCACTCAAGTTCGTTGCTGTGATGAACCACATTCTTATTCACCTCAAATTCGAAGACAAGGAGCTGGTCATGATACATCATCATCTTTGGATGCTCTTTCTGATGAAGTTTCTCAACAAAGGGCTACAGTAAATTGTTATCTTTCTAAATTTTCCATCATGTATTCCAAAATTTTAGTTAACAACAAAACGTCTTGCTAATGGAATTAATGGATGTGAAGTAACTTTTTCAACTCAAAATGTCGATGGAACTCCTCTCATCATTCGAGCTGTATGTCCCAACTTTCATGCTCGTCGTGTATGGGTTAATGGAAAACCATATGAATACATCGATTCAGAAAGTGATGAACCTATTATAGATTCAAGTCTTGATTTTGTTGGAACTGCTGATACTGAATTTGATGAAGAAGAAACAACATTGAAATATTGATTTTTATTATTTTTTGTATTTTAAGTTTATGTAATTATGTGATTAAACTTTATTTTTTGATGTAAATAAATTTCATATTATGTTTCATTCAATCTTCTTCTTGGGTTTTACGATTGCTTACTTTTTCACTGATAACAATTAAACCATAATCTTCTGGCAAATTAGTTGGCTTTTCAGTTTTCGGGATTGCATCTTCTAGTTTCGGTGAAGTCTTTTACATAAGATCGATATGTTCATAGTGATCGTGATGTTCTTTTTGGTGAACAATAATGATTCCATCTTCATTTGTTGGAGATATGGTGGTTTCGGAAACAGAAGCTGGTGGTAGAGGTTGCGCGGTTTTTGGTACTTCATAAGGACATTTGCCTTTCAAGAATACAAATTCAATGTCCTGGTAAACATTAACAGACGTATTTTGTTTGACATTTAACAAATGCAGTGCACTCTCTAAAACGCTGTTACAATGTTAAATTTCAAAGTTATTTTATGTGTTAAACAAAAAATGAAACAATTTTTGTTAAATTGATTAGAATATCTTAAAGACGTGTCTTTTTACTAGACGATAACTTTGATGCATTAACATAATCTGGATACAATAATAATTTGAAAAAAGCTTACGTTAGTATATTTTGTATGTGACATTTATTCTTGAAAGCATTCTTAATAAATATGCGCAAAATGTGGGAAACTTCGATTGATTCATTTTTTGAATTTCTATGATATAAGTAAGCGAATAATATAATATTTATGAACTTATGAAGCTTTTGCACTGATGCCCGGAGAAGCCTTCCATCACTTCAACTATCTGTTTTCCTTCCAGGTTTCCGAGAACTTCCTACACCCCAACTTGAACTATTCGATCTTGATGATGCATTTTCATCTGCTGAATCTCGTTTATCTAAACTTGCAACTCGATGCAATGAAAGGGAAACGGAAAGATTTATTAAAGAAGCTGGAGATTTATTAGGTATTGGTCGAGCTCTTCCAATTCAAGAATGAACAGCTACGCACAAACATGTTTTGTTGTTGCAAAGTACATAAAAATCAAAAGAAATCTTCATTTTATTTATATTTTAAACACAAAAATACAGACATTAGTTTAAATAAACATTACAAATTTTTATGACGACCAATGAGTACTTCTTGTTGACGATTCTGAGGATGCATTGATTTAGCATGTTGTTCACAGTAATTGAAGAATTCACTGAAAAAATGAAAATCCATTAGTAACAATAACACTTCGTATCTTATTATAGTATTATAAATTTTTCCATCAAAATTATGAAACAAAACTTACGTTAAAATAGAAATAAAAAGTGGTGCACGATGAATCCAACTATGTCCAAGATTTAAGTTTGATTCAAATTCGATAAATTTCACGTCAATATCAGCTTTTTTCGCAGCTTCTGCAAGAGATTCACCAAGTTGGATTGGAATGATCATATCATCAGCAGCATGCATAATAAGAACAGGACATTTGAAACGTTGAATTGATTTATCAGATTCCATTACAAGACCATATTGAATCCATTTATCAATTATAAGCTTATCAAACCATTTTCCAAGCCAGCTCCAAGGTTTAGCATAAGGATGATTTTTGATTGCATCATGAATATTATTGAATGGTGACTCTAAAATAGTACCATACGGAGCCATTCCAAGATCACAAAGTTCAGCAACGAATCGAGCAGAAACTCCAGTGCCCATCGAGTGTCCCCAAACATAAACGTGTTTGTTAGGAGCCTTTTCACGAACATATTCATAAATAAAATGTGCATCTTCGACTAAACCATCTTCACTTGGAGTTCCAGTTGAATCACCATAACCACGATAATCAATAGCAACAACATGAAAATTCATGGCGGATAAGCGATTATAAAGATCAACTCGATATGGTGTTGAACGATCAGATTTGTTTCCATGAAAATAAACTATGATTCCTTGAGATGATTCACTTGAAAGAAGATGATCAAATTCGGCATTGGTTAAAGCTGCTGGACAACGTTTACCATTTTGTAATTCAATTTTCTCAGAAATTTCAAGTGGAAGAATATGCCATACACCAAGAACAGGTTCCAATCCATTACATAAAACTTTTGCTCCTTTTTCTTTCAAGCGAAATTGACGACCAATTGATTTAACACCATGTGATTGAAGATTATCATAATCAACATTTGGAAGTTTTACTAAAAAATAAAAAGCATTACAACAACTCAACATACAGAATATCAAAGAAAGCAAGAAACACAAACTACCATCTTCTTCAAGCCATGCTTGCCATAATAAACTTACCAAAATTTAAAAAGAAAACATGTTGACTAAAGCGTGGAAAAACATTAAATACAATTGGCACAATAACATAAAGCAATGTGAGAGGAATTGAAGCAATTAGTAGAATATTTTGAAATACTGATGAGGAAGCAAGCCAAAGTGTAGCCGAAATTGCTGAATTGAAGAATGAACAGCTTTCATTTGATAATTCTTGTATTGACATAGACATTTCATTTTTCGACGACATGTTTTCAAACATCACGTACCAACACACAAATAGAAAAAGTGCAAAGAATTTCCAAAAGTAAATTGAAGTGACGAAGAAATAATTTGCATGATGATTTTTTTTGGTGGATTAAAAAAGGTGACAGCTTTGAGAAAAATAACATAATGTGCAAAATGAAAATATCGTTTTTTGAAGATTTCAAAATGCTGCACGCGAAAGCCAAAAAAATGTGTTTTAGCAAGAAGGATTCCCTTGCTTCGTTGCATTGAGCTTATTTTTGGAGCTCAAAATTATTTCAAATCGAAATGTTTGATAAATACGTGAAATAAAAATTAATTTTTTTATTATTTAATCGCCCAATCAGCCCAATCTTATATAGCACTAATACTATCATATGCAGAATTTAATTCTGCATCATATTCAACATATTAAAACAAACCAATGGTTGCCCTAAAAAAGTACTTTCAAAAAAACTTTTATTCTTATAAAGGATATTCTCATTGCTATATTGCTTGGATTGGAAATTAATTATTTATGGTTTTGGTTTATTTTAAGCATGAACGCTTTTTTGATAATAAACATTTTACATAATGGCATCTCCTTTTCAAATTCGCTGTTTTTTGTGAGCTTTTTTTAATTTATCGAAGTATGGTTGATTTTCATTTTTGTTATAATGGTCAATAAACTACGATATTTCTGTAATTTCAAAGTCGCGTACATACTTTTTAACATTATTAAATTTTATTAAACAAAATTAATTAATATCTGATGATCTTTGAAAAAAAGAAGAAATAATACTTTCTGGGTTAATAGAAACAAAAAAATGATAATAATTATTTACATTATAAATCTCCTTAAAAAATGGCTAAACACAATAAAAGAAAAAAAGTTATACCAAGTAATTTTCCTGCTTATCTTTAAAAACAGCTAAAGTTTGTAAAAAAAGGTTTTTAGACAGCAGTTATATGAGCATCCGACGAAGATAACGTTGATTGCAATGAATTAGTTTTTCGACGTTCTAAAGAATCCCAAGCATTTTGACAAAGTTTTCTTAAAACATTTGCATCTTCACCAGATTGAAATGATTTTACTGCTTCTGCGAGGGTTGAATGTTGTTGAGGAACGATTCGAGGGCGAGAAAATGTTGAATGTGGTGGAGCATTAAATGATGGACGATGGCGAAGTTGAGCTTGGCTATATGGTGGTGGAGCTAAAATTGATCGAATATGTTTAAGTTAGAGTTTTACCTTTTTGGAAAAGTGAAGTGTACCTTTAGATTTTCCAAGACTACAATATTCTTCAGGTAAACTTCGATTTGTTCCAGCTGAAAGTCTTGACGAAGATGAATTACTGCAATTATCCAATGACAAATTAGAGCTGCAAAGACTCAATCGAGCACTAGTTTCTCCAATCAATGGCATTTTAGGTGGTAAATCTTCTCCACCAACTTCTATTCCACTTTCTTCTGTTTCATTATCAGCTTGATCGCCAGTTGATGTACCAGACGAAGAAGCTTCTGAACCACTTGAAACACGATTACCCGCAACATTGGTAGCATTAATTTTTAGAGGTTTTATTGTTTCCACACATGATTCTGAATCATTTTCAGTTTCTTCATCAATTGGACCAAGAGTTCGAACTTCCAAATGATTACATGCATCTTCTTCATCACCCATAACAAAAACCGCAGTGGCTGCAGATTCATCCGTTTCACTGCTGCAATATGTAGTTCCCGAACTAGTCATCGTGGAAGTTGTGGATTCAAACATTTTGTTACAAAATGCTTGACGCGAAATTGTATTATTTGGAGTTGTATCATCCACAGATAAACTTGATAAAATCCTTAAAGGCTTTGCTTCTTGTGAATTGTTTTTGGAAGGTTGATGTTGTTGAGCATCTTGAAGATCCTCCACCGATTCAAATGAACAATTGCTGAATCGACTGTTATTATTATTTTGATGTTCGAGAGATTTGATTCGACTTTCTAAACTTTGAATATAATTAAATAATCGATCATTATGAGCTGCAGAACTTTGTTCAAGTTCAACATCTTCAATAGAAACATTTTGCATATTTTTTGCTAATTGCCTCAATGCTTTTTCTCTTTCATGGTCGAATTCAACATGAGATTCAGTTGCTATTGATGATTGACCAATCTTTTCAACTTTTGTGGAAATATATTCACGTTCAGAATCACTGCTTCTCGCTGATGATCCACAGCCTGCATCACTGGAATCTGCGTCATTGCCATAAACAATCAGAGTTCCCGCTGCTTCTTTCGCCATTGCAGTTGCTTGAGAAATGATGGCTTGACGTTGTTCATCCAAATAAAGGCAAAGTCGTTTAAGTTCCTCATTTTCTGCAAGTAATTGTTGATGCCGAGTTTGTTGCTCTTGAATTCGTTGCTGATATGCCGTTATTTCCTGGAATGAGGAATTTTTAAAATTGACGTTGCTCTCGGGCGATGGAAAAAATGCAAACCTGTTTCATTAAATCAGAAGTATATCGACCAAATTTTTGCCATTCTTTACTAAGTTGTCGAGTTTTTTGGCGGTCTTCATCAAGGAAGCAACAAATATCTTGAAGCTGCTGATTATTAATTCGAAGGCTTTTGATTTCTTCTTTAAGCATTCGAATTTCATTTAAATGCATCTGAAAAAAAAAACTATTAAATAATTATAATCTTTAATTCGATTTTAGGACTAAGAAATATTCATGGAAGAACTTTATGGCTCCTAATATCATACTCTCATTAAATTGAGAGATCCCTTACTTCATGAGGTGATAACTTTAAAGCCCAATCGGATGGTTTTGCCAAAAATACAATTTTTGGTGGAGAATTTTCAGTTTCCATTATCACTCACGCTTTACAATTTAAAATTCTTAGATAAATAATTATAAAACGAAATTTTTGCTTACAATCTTTATTTCGTTCAATCAAAAAACTATTGCATTTTTTTTTGCAAACAGAAAAGTAATGATCTCTCCGCCTTATTTTTTTGTTTTAGAAAAATTTCTTTATTGTTTTTTTAGCTATAGCAACATCAAAAAAAGATCAAGCAAGCCACAAAAAAAAAACTCGGTAGGTCAATTTGACACATGTCATCGCAACAATTTTTTTCATTACAATGTTATTTTTTTATTTTATGTTGAAAAAAAAGTATAAATGTTTTTATTGCTTCACCACAACAAATGACGTGAAGTTGGTTGAATTTTTGATCGTGGATAAGAATAACATTTTTTTAGCGGTGAAAAAAAAGAAAGAAAAAACAAATAATTTCAATCGCTGATCTTCTTAAAAATTGCCAAAAATCAACAAGCAACAAAAAGAAAGCAAGCTTGTAACGGTCGATGGTCGTTTTTTGTTTTTCTTTTCGACACAAAAAAAAGCGAACAAGGATAAACTTGTTTAAATGAATGCTATTTTTTTATTTTCAAGAACTTAAAATAACAATGAAAAAAAAAATAGAAAGCCCATTATGAAACTTGATTAGTAAATGAATGAATGCAAAGAAAAAAAGCTTGTTTTAACACATAAATATGAACATTGACACTTGTTAATGAGATGTTTTCGATAAACAGAAAAAAACAAAAAACGAAAAAAAGGTGAAGTTTAAGAAAAAGTTTGAAATTGATGTTTTTCTTTTTTTCAAGTTTTATAAAAAGCAAAAAATTCAGCCTACCTCAACTCTTCGATTTGCATCAGAAACAAGTTGGCCTTGTGAAGTCATTAATCGCCTATTTTCAGCTTCTAATGTTCGAATCCTTTGACGAGCTGATTCAATTGAAAGTGCCATCGCTGAACTACCTCCATTGCCGCCACTTGAGATGATGATTCCATTATTAGAGGTGGAGGAGATATTGTTAATATTCCCATGAGAACTAGAATTATTATGATGCAAAGAAGATGAGGATGGTGGCGGTAAATGGGATAATGCTGATGGTGGCGGTTGTAGTTGTTGTTGTTGAATCATAGAAACAACCAATGATGGAGTCATCATTCAAAATCCAGTTTTATTATAAACCACTTTTTTATTGGAATAATGTTTTTGTTGCGTAAGATAAAAAATAACGAACTGCTACAAATCAAAAGATATAAAAAAGAGTGAGAAATGTTCGCTTTTTTATATCAATCAACTACTGCTTATTAAAATGGAGTAATGTGATTTTTTGAATGACTATCACCCGATTGCTTGCTTTTTGGCTTATAATATTATTATTTCACGGCTGTTTTTTAATCATACAAAAATGAGTAATTATCTAAAAAAATAATTCGTCATTCTAAAAAACTCCTATAAGCAACAATAAAAAATCATTGATAAAAAAGAAACCACGAAATCAAAAAAAAATAAAACATCAAAAATTGGTCCATGAAAAAAATTATGTTGCAATTCATTTTGAAAAACTTGTAGCAAGATTTTTTTTTATCGCGAGAAAAACAAAAGAAGCTCTTGAAGCAAAAATGAAAGGGTAAAAAAAGAAGCTTAAAACCTTTTTTCTTTTTTAAGTTTTTAAGTTCGTTAATGAAATGAATGAAAGAGGTTTTAAAAGAATGGAGAAAAGTAGGTTTAAAAGGTTTTTATCGGTCAGTTAAAAATGGAAAGAAAAAAGATTACAAAAACAAAAGAAGACAAGTTTTGCTTCTTCCAAAAACTTTATCGCTGGGTGCTTTTAAAAAATAGAAATCGAAAATTATGGACTTGAAGCCTATATTAGTAAAAACCGGAGCATAAAATACCATAAATTCAAGAAACAACAAACAAAAGGGATAATAAAATTTAAAATTAAAAACTTTGGATGGAATTTTAGAGGACTACTTATAGTTCACCTTTATCGGTGGCATCAAAACCAAAGATGTTTCGAATAAAATCCTCAAGTTTAATAAATCCATAAACATTATTTTTGCAAATTAACTAACGCGACGACAATGAAAAAGAGCAAAAATTCGTTAAAAAAGAAAAATATTTACTAACAAATCCAAAAACACCTGATCTAAAAACTTATCACAATTCTAAAGTTTGTCACATTTTTTACAAACCTTTCACTAATTTTATTTTCAGCTAATAACCAAAGCAAACGTTTGCCAACACAAAACGTGATCTTATTTTTTATTGCCAGTTCAAATTCATTATTATTGCCTCATTCATCAAAATGCCGAAGAACAAAAAACTCATTTTCTTCTTTCCCATTTTTTTCTCTTTCGCATTCAAATGACATAAAAACTAAGGCAGTCTTCTTCATTTTTCCACTTCAAAAAAAAAACATAATAACATTGGCAATAATAAAAAAGTGGCCTTTATTTAATGACGCTTAAAAAGGTTACAAATAAAAAATATCTAATAAACCTATCAAAACTAACTCTTTTTTAGAAATAATATTTTTATACTCCTCCTAAAACAGAAAAAAGCGTTCGAAGAAGGCTATCTCATTTTTAGAACTCGTCGTTTCAAAAAAAGAAAAAAACAGAACGCGTTTTTTTTTTGTTGCTGTCGTCGCCTTTGTTGTGTTTTTTATACTGCTAATTGATGCGGTTTATGTCAATCTTCTTTTTTTTTTGTCTTCGTTAAATTTTCAAACAATGCGAAGCTAATTTTTATCTTCAAAATTGAGATAAAAGATAAATGACATGACAGAAAGATAGTTTTTCGTTTGGTTTCTTTTTTATATTTGAAACTTTTTTTTGGAATAAAAAATGAAAAATAAATTTAAAAAAACTTTAAAAAGACTTCTTTATTTAAAAAGTATTTTCAAATTTCTGGAAAGATGTGTTATAAAAAGAATAGACAGATATATCCACCAGGAAATTCTTTGAACGTCTCTTTTACATCAAGAAGATGGGAGGAAAATGAACACTTCTGTCAGAATTGGTTTTGACACTTTTTTTCAAACAAAATAGAAAGTGACAGAGTGAGTGAATATTCAAGTTAAGACGTTTATTGAATGAAGGAAAAAAAACAACTAAAAATCTACTAACTTTAACGACAGCTTTTTGAAAAGCCGCTAATGAAAAAATATTAAAAATATCTAAATATAAATCTCTTGAATGCGAAAATGTTTATAGTTTATCTTTTAAGATTAGGCAATAATAATCAGCTTTAAAATACAATTTTAAAGTTTTATTTTTATTTTAAAAAAAAGTACGAAGGCTTAATATTCCAATTCACGCTTTTTTTGAAGACGAATAAAAAAATAGAAAGCTAGCTTTAAAGTAACGTTTTTTTTTATGTTTGTTACATCGAAGAGCATAGTTTTTTTTGATTGTTGTTAGCTTTCTTTTATTATTTTTTTATTCGAAAATAAAAGAAAAAGAAGCACGCGTAAGATTGTCATAAAAGCTTTGATCAGAAAAAAAGAATCATTGTTATTTATTAAAGTAAGAGTTTCAAAGAAAAAAAAGTAATATTTTTTTGGGGGCAAAAAGTCACGAAAAAGATAGTTTTTATCAAAAAATCATCTACCGTATTTTTCTAAAACAAAATATTTCTGATAGCGCTATTTAAAAAACACATCAATCAGCCCATTCACTTTTTAATTAAATTAAAATAAATTTTTTTTAATAATTTTTAAACTTTCAAATAAATATATTCCTTCAATTTTTTTTATCTCTTCTCACTTTTCACTCTTGATTGAGCAAATTTAAGAAAAAACCTTGAAACTTCACCCGTTTTTTTTACCTAAGAACGCGCTGCTCAAAATTTTATTTTGATTCATCGTTTCTTTTTTAGAAATAAATAAAAAAAACGGGAGTTTTTTTCCAAGGACGATCATAGCTGACGATAAAGCTTCCTCTCTTAACGTTCCTTTAATTTTTTCAATTTTATTGGACCATTTTTGATGAGCGCAATTGAGAAAAAAAGATTGTAGGAGAAAAATGCGGGAAGTTGGAGGTTGAGTGAAAATGAGAGTGGAGTGACCCTTTTGAAAGTGACTCAATCGTAAGCGGCGGCAACGCGCGTTTAAGCGGCGACCGGCTCCAAAAAAGATTGCTATTGAGCTTTTTAGAAAAAAGGCAAACTTTGGAAGAAATATGTTTGACAGTTTCTTTTATAAATAAATAAAAAGTTAACGCTATAAAAAATTGTGGCAAAGGAAAGCCGACACTAAGGTAAGGTAGAGTGGTTTATTAAAAGAAAAGGAAATGAGAAAATAGCTGGCAGGCTTTTTGGACGTGGGAAATGGAAAAAAAGATCAAAGGAACAAAATTGGAAGACGAGAGTTGATGTCTAAAATATGAGGAAAAATAAAAGACATACAAATTTTCATTTGTTTTGACTCAGGTTTTTTAAGATTGGAAATTAGCTATGATTATGGCCCGCTTCAAAATTAAGAATACTTAAAAAACTTAAGCTTACTTTAAAAACATAACAAAAAAAAGTTGTTAGAAATTTTGCCTATGCAAAGCTTGGATGTGTGAGACTAAACGACGACATTTTAAAAATAAGTTGCAACAAAAAAAAGAAAAGCAAAGGCAACAAAAAAGGAAATCTGATTTAGGCATGGATGAATAAGATTAAAGCTTAGTGGCCACAAGAAAGAAAGAAAAAAGTGACCAATATTCAAAAGTATATATTTTATTTTAAAAAAAATATTTTCCACACAATAATAAAAAAATGAATAAATCTTTGCAATTTTAGTGTCTGAATGAAACTCAAAAAAGAAAAGTATCAATAAATCACAAAAAATTAATTTCCGGAAAGAAATAAAAACGTTTAATCTTCTTTTATTATTTTTGATTGTTTGTGTGTTTGCAAATTAAAAGTATGAAACTTTTTTTCCTTTCTACTCGGAAACCCGATCAAATTGCAACCAAGTGTGAAGAAAAATATAAATGAAACCAGTAAGCAAAAAAACCAAACTTTTTGAGTTAGATTATATTTTTTTTCTTTCTTGTGGAGGTTTAAGTTTCAAAAAAAGAAGTGAGAATGAGGAGAGTCAATAAGTTGTCGGCGACAAACAAAAGGCATTTTGTTTTAATTAACACTTTTTTTAAGAGATGGCAGTTGGTTGGCCAATATGTATTTGTTTTTTGAATTAATAAAAAACTATAGTTTTGGAAAAGAGAACATAAAATGAAGTTTTCGCGCAGGTGGTTTTTTTAATAAAAGATATTTTTTTGGGAATGAAAAAAATGCAATAAAAACGGATCATCAAATCAAATCAAATATGGTCCAATAAATGAACAAAGAAAAAAAGAAAAAAACAATTTCCGGCAGAAATTAATGGTGAGAAAATTCAATGAAAATTAGGTGGATGAGGCAAATATATTTAAAGAAGTTAAATTATGATGAACCTGGATTCATTCAACAATTTTCTAATATACTTTTGTTTAAAAGCTACAAACTAAATAAATATCGCATCATCAAAATCTACTTAAGTTAAGCTTAAGCAAAGAAACTTGATTAAAGAATACAACAGAACAAAAAAAAAAGAAAGTAAATAATAAGCTTTTTTTTCTCTCTTGTGAAAGTCCAATGTAAAGACACACATTCATACAAATACAAAAGTGGCCATCAAATGAAACAACGAAAAAGAATAGAGCTGGTCAGTTAGTCGCGTGATTTTTTAAGTTAATGATGATTTACTGATTGAAGATAGATAATCTAAAATTAATCTGTCTTTGATCATAAACACAGATTGCGGGAATGAAACCAACAAAGACAAAAAAAAGAAGAGAGATTTATGGAACACATGTTTTTTAATACCATATTTATTTAGAAAAGTAAGATAAAGTTAAAGCTTTCACTCTGTGAGTCAAAGGTTTTAATAAATCCAAAATATTGAGAAAAAGCAAGTCCAAACCTATAAACAAAATTTTCTTTGGATGATGAAAAAAATATAAAGGAAAAGAACAAAAGTTAGAAAAATGGTTGACAGAATTACTTCTCTCACTCTCTCTGTTGCTTTCGGTTGTTGTTTTGTTGAGTTGACCATCACAACCAGCGCCAGCAGCAGCAGTATCGGTCGCTCTTATTCATTCATTATTATTTAAAAAAGAAAAGTAAAAAGGGAAAGGAGGAAAAACCGCTTACTTACTTGCTGCTTGCGGTGGATCATTTGCAAAGATTGAATTAAGCCAAAAATTAATCATTTGCAAATGCGCAATTTTATTTTTGATCTCCAAGAAAAAAAATATTAAAAAGTTTACATTTCAAAAAAAATTTTAATCAGCTTTTATAGCAAAAAAATCTTTCCTGCTTTTGGTCGAATAAAATGGAAGCTGCTAAAGTTTTGAAAGAAACAAAAAAAATGCTTTAGCTAAAAATGCGTTTTTCTTTATCGTTTTTTATAAGTGTCTTTTAATGTTATTTTTTTATGTTTAAGAATGACATCTTCGATTATAAAAATAGATGTCATAGCACGTCAAAAAGAAAAAAACAATAATGGACAGAAAAAAGTTTTTCACAATGAAAAAAAACATTCTAAAAAAGTAGTATTTTTGAAAAAATAGGAGCTCGAAGAATGAGTATCATCACGGAAGCTGAATATTTGTCTCAAGTTAACATAGAAAAGAATGATGTAAAAAAATTTAAGAAAATTTTTCTGTTTTTGATAAAATTGAAAAGCAAGAAAAAATATTAAAATCATTTTGAAAAATTTTACAACCAATTTGGAAAAGGGCTTGTTGAATGTTGTTTTTCAACAACGCTGTTTTCATTCAAGAGTTTTTCGTTATTTTTTCTTCTCCTTGTTTTTATGGATTGTAATGTTACAAAAGAGAAAACAAACCAAAAAAACATATGCGGATAAATCCGGAAAAAAACTAACACATGATTTCTTTTTGTTTTAAAATAA
This sequence comes from Panagrolaimus kolymaensis, assembly GCA_028622995.1. NCBI lineage: Eukaryota > Metazoa > Nematoda > Chromadorea > Rhabditida > Panagrolaimidae > Panagrolaimus > Panagrolaimus kolymaensis. The sequence continues at coordinate 3,218,208 of JAJQJQ010000006.1, forward strand.
TATATGATTGTGTAAAAAAAAGTTTCATAAATAAAAATTTATAACGCAAGAGAGAAAAAATGTAAAAAATGAAAGCTGTTGGTTGAAAAGTATGAAGAACCAAACTGGACACGGAGCATTTCCGTAAAATAATTAAAAACCTCTTCAAATAGTACTTACAAGAAGACAAAAAGTTAATGCAAACAAAGAAAAAAAAGTTAACTTTGATTGAAGAAAGAAATCAAAAAATGAGAGAAGAAAGAAAGATTGATACAAACGTAAAGTAAAAACCATCTGTTGAGAAATATGAAGTTTATATGCCTCGCAAATAAAATACTTAACAATTATTCCATAGCAAAGTAATCAAAAAACAAAATCATTATTTTACGAGCATAAAAAATTCAATAAGTAAATTTCAAATTCAAAAGATTCTTATTCTAACAAAACCACAAAATACGCATTACCTAATTCTTTAAACTCAAAGAACCCTTTTTTAAACGCCACAGGAGATCGGTTAAATTTAACTCTTTTTTTCAAACTTTTTTTATGCAAGGTCATCTATCTATCTTTGAATGAAATAAATTTTTCACAATTGCTTTTTTTGATGTCATTATCCATTTTTTCTGAACCACGCCTAGAAAATTTGCATATTCCGAAAGATTTCAAAAAATAGGCTCTATTGATAGACAGCCTTTGGCGGCTTTTTTTTCTTCATCAAAGTTCGCGCATTTCAGCACTTTTGGACTTGAACTTTAAATTCAATGTGATAGAAAACAAAAGATAAATAGCTTTTTTTTGTTTTTGTGATGTGCAGATTGAATTGATGCTATCTCGCGCAGCAACAAATCCATTCAACTAGCAAGTAAGCAGCCTTTAAGGATTTGAGAAAACATTAATCACCGCCTTCGACACATCCTTTCGGCAACTTTTTTTTCGTCCTTAAAGAAAAAGAAAGAAAAAAGTTGCATATTCTTTTGAGGGTATAAAAAAAGAAAGAAGCCGAAGAAAAAAAGGAATAAGTTAAATTAGCGCTTCCCTTTTCTTTTCTTTTTTTTACAATCAACACTTTTTTTGTCGACTTTTTAAAATGCCTAAAATGATGAGATACTTTTTGGTAAGTAAAAAGAAAAAAAAGAATAACACAAAAACAATGAAATTATTTTTCTCCACTGTATTCTAGGACTTGTTTTAGGCAATAGAAACAGATGATTGAGAAAATGGCGCCACATAAAAATGCCTTTCTTCTTCCAACAACAAAAAAATAGTAGCGGGAAAATATCTGTCAAAAGATTATTACAAAAAAACTAACCCGGTTTTTGACATGTCAAAAAATGCCAAAACCAAAAAAGAAAAAAACAACAACGATGGTAACAAAAAAAAGTATGTACGTTATGATCTTGGTTTTGGAACACCTGTTTTAGGATATGTCAATCATAAGAAAAAGAAGAAGCAAAGGCAATAAATATTCCAATCAGAAAAAGGAAAAAAAACTTGACTTGGTAGTAGTGACTTTTAGTGACTTTTTGGCAGCTACAAATTATTATTTTTTCTTCTTATTTTTTTTGGAAGACAATAAATAAAAACAATTTTTTAATATTTTATGAAGAGTGTCGATCAAATAAAAAAAACTTCAGAAAGAGGCTTTCACTCGAAGCGTTTTCTTGTAAAAACACAATTTTTTTAAAAGTAAAATAATTTATTATTAGCCAAACAACAACTTTATACAAAAATATACAATGTTTGTGACCCAATAAACAAATAAATAATTAATTAAAGCTCAAACAATCATAAACTAATTACAAACATACAATTTAACTGCATTAAAAAAAATATTATTAAAAAAACTAGGCAAACGCTTAATTTTAAATTCAAAACATGGGCTTCTGAAAAGTGTTTAATCAACTTCTTCTACTCTTGGGCCTTCACTTCCGCCGCCATATGGATTGCCGCCATATTGTTGTCCGCAATTTTGTGGTCCTCCTCCAGGTTATTGTTGTCCGCCTTGATTATGAAGTTTGGCCATAACTTTACCAAGAACGGTTTGAACTTCGTTTAATTTATCTTCATATTCGGATTTTTCAGCCATTTGATTATTGTCAATCCATTGAAGATTTTCGGTAATTAATTGTTCAGCGGATGAACGATCATCAGCGGGAAGTTTATCACCATAATCTGAGAGGGCTGACTTAACTTGGAAAAGATATTGTTCAAATCGATTTCGAGAATCCACTCGATCACGCTGTGCTTTATCTTCAGCTTCATATTTCTTTGCTTCATCCAACATTCGTTGAATTTCATCCGCTGAAAGTCGACCTTTTTCATTTTTAATTTGAATTCGATTTGATTTTCCAGTGGATTTATCAACTGCTGACACGTGGAGGATTCCATTGGCATCAATATCAAAGGTGACTTCAATTTGAGGAATGCCTCGAGGAGCTGGAGGAATTCCAGTAAGGTCGAAAGTTCCAAGTCGATTGTTGTCTTTAGTCATGGCTCGTTCACCTTCATAAACTTGAATAGTTACAGCTGGTTGATTATCAGAATAAGTGGTAAATGTTTGAGTGGCTTTAGTTGGAATTCGAGAATTTCTTTCTACCAATTTAGTCATAACTCCACCAGCGGTTTCAATACCAAGTGAAAGAGGTGTTACATCAACGAGAAGAACATCTTTAACGGTTTCATCCTTGACGCCTGAGAGAATTGCAGCTTGAACCGCGGCTCCATATGCTACAGCTTCATCAGGATTAATGGAAAGATTGAGTTCTTTGCCGTGGAATAATTCTTTGAGAAGTTTTTGAATTTTAGGAACACGAGTTGAACCACCAACTAATACAATTTCATCAATGGCTCGTTTATCCAGCTTTGCATCACGAAGGGCTTGTTCCACAGGTTCAAGGGTTTTACGGAACAAATCATTGCAAAGTTCTTCAAATCGAGCACGGGTGATTTTTGAATGGAAATCAATTCCATCAAAGAGGGAATCAATTTCAATTATGGCTTCAGCGGATGATGAAAGGGTTCGTTTTGCTCGTTCGCATGCAGTTCTCAAACGTCGAAGGGCACGATTGTTGGATTGAATATCGCGGCCATATTTACGTTTGAATTCATTGACGAAATGTTCAAGCAATCTTTGATCAAAATCTTCTCCACCAAGATGAGTATCACCAGCGGTTGAAAGAACTTCAAATACCCCTTCAGCGATGGTTAAAATGGAAACATCAAATGTACCACCACCCAAATCAAAAATAAGAACATTTTTATCTTTTTGAAGTTTTTTATCAAGTCCATAAGCAAGGGCAGCAGCGGTGGGTTCATTAATAATTCGAAGAACATTTAAACCTGCAATAGCGCCAGCATCTTTAGTTGCTTGTCTTTGTGAATCATTGAAATATGCTGGAACGGTTATAACTGCATCACGAACTGGATGGCCAAGATATGCTTCAGCGGTTTCCTTCATTTTAGTTAAAACCATGGAACTAATTTCTTCGGGTGAGAAAACTTTACGTTCACCTTTGAGTTCGACTTCCATCGCGGGTTTTCCAGCTTTTGAAACAACTTTAAATGGCCAATGTTTAATATCTTTTTGAACAACGAGATCATCAAGTTTTCGTCCAATTAAACGTTTAGCATCGAAAATGGTATTTTCTGGATTTCTGGCCATTTGATCTTTAGCTGAATCACCAATAAGTCGTTCAGTATCAGTAAATCCAACATAGGATGGTGTAGTTTTATTGCCTTGATCATTAGCAATTATTTCAACTTTACCATTTTGATATACACCAACACATGAATATGTGGTACCAAGATCAATACCAATAGCTTTACAGGATGACATATTTACTTACAATATAATAAAGTATTTGAGAATAGTAATAGTAAGAGTAGTAAAAATAAATTCACTTTCTTTTTTGTTTTAAGATTGACATGCCTTTGTCGCTCGGTTGCTTTTATACTCAATTTTTTAATGTTCGCGTAACTCCGCGAACATTCTCGACTATTCTCTTATGTTCTTTCACTATGTTTATCTAACTCACCGCACACCGCAGTAGAAAAAAAAGCTCCACCCGCTGCGACGCAAAAAAAGTCTTTCGTTACATACATTTTTTTCCTTCTTTCTTTTTCGCGAATGTTCCGGAAAGGAACTAAATTGACATGGAAGCCGTAAACAAATTTCAAAAAAAATTAAAAATAAAGTTCAAAGATCTCGTTGCAAAAAAAACTTGCAAGAAAAAATAAGAACAGCCTAGAAAGTCTATTTTAAAAAAATACATTTTTTCTTAACAGTCTCAAAAAGGGGAAAAGAGATATTTACCACAAAAAAATTTTAAATGCCAAAAAAATAAAGGAAAATAAATGTGTTTATTCCAACCTCAAGAAAGAGATGAGGATTTTTTTATACACAGTAGTTTGGTTTGTTGTTACATGACAATAAAAAACGTAATTCGATTTTTAAAAAATATGAATTATTAGCGCCTGTTAATTTATTTTAGCTTCACTATTCCATAAATATAGAAAAAGCTGTATCTGTCACAATAAAAAAATCGCTAATCTTTGCCAAGTTTTTTCTCGTCTTTTTTATAAGTTTAGAGTCTAAAAGTCGTTAATCTTGGAGTCTATCTTCGAATGTATTAAAAAAGAGAAAAATAAAAAATGATTACCACATAAAGTATCAAATACAACAATTGTCTGGAAAAATAAGCTAGCGATAAAATTGATAAAAGCTTAAAACAATAAAAATCAAACATTTTTAAAAGTTTAGTTGCATAAATTAAAAAATTAGACTCCGTTCAAAAATGGGATACATTAAAAGAATGATTCATTTTTCATTTTGCGATCGTGGCAAACATATTTTCGATCATAAAATAAGTAAAGAAAAAAATATCGAACGGTCATCAATCACTTTCCAAAAGCTAAGCTGCTGCTGTTGCTTTGTAAGCTGTTAACTTTTAAGTTTGTGGCCGCAAGCAAATTGAAGCAAGCATTTGTCTCCACTATTTAATTTCCTTCTTTGTTTTTGGTCAGAATGGAAAATAAACGGAAAATATGTAATTCAAAAAATAGAAATTTTATTCAAACAAAACAGGTAATAAAAAAGAAACGATGAACATAACAAAAAAGTGAGATCTTTTAATCAAAGAGACCGAAGCCCATATCTTCATCTTCGGATTCTTCTTTGGGTTCTTCCTTCTTAGCAGCAGGGGCAGCTTGAGCGGCAGCAGCTGCAGGGACGGTAGCAGAAGCAGCTGGAGCTGTTGCAGTAGCAAATTTGGATGGATCAGCCAAATATTCCTTAAGACGTTCAGCTTGTTTGAAGGTGACGTCAGTAACTGCAGCAATAGCCAACATGTTCTTGAGGGCATTGGCAATTGAATGAGGAACGGAAGCTTTGGTGGCATAACCAGTAGCAAGAGAAACTGATGCAATATTGCTGACTCCTTGTTGGAAACGCTTGAGAAGATCTTCCTTAGTTACATCAAGAACATCGGGAGAATAAATGGCGCCATTATCATAAACTTGTTGAACAACGAGACCATATGAGAATGGTTGGATGTTTAACATGTTCAAAAGGGCAGCTTCAGAAGCACCAACCTTTTCACCAACTTTAATGATATGAACATCATTAAGAATTTCAATGGTACCACGAGAAATTTTAGTTGGAATTTGAAGGGCTTGGAAGAATGAAGTCTTTTCTGGACCCATACCAGTATTTTGAGGAGGAAGCTTGACATCACATGGAGCAATGGCACCAGCTTTAGCAGGGGCACCCTAAAGTAAGGATTATAATCAAAATTTTGGAGAAAATGGGAAAGGGACTTACGCGTTTGTTTTCCAAAAGTTGCTTTCGAATTTCACCAAGGTCTTCATTAGTGAAGACGAAACCAATATTGCCAACGATGTAAGGGAGTAAACGTTCAAGTTCAGGGCGAGTATGTTGTTGTCCACGAATGGCTCGACGGATCATGGTATTCTTACCCATAAGAATTTCAGCATGTCCACGCATAGCAATGCGAATTTCTTGCATTTGTTTGGATCCAACATTGTCAACTCCGACGAGAAGGCATTTTGGATAATCTTCAAAGTATGTCTAAAATAAATGAATTTGCTTGAAAACTAAAAGTTTTTTTTGTAGCTTACTTGAAGGCGATCGAAGTAGCTCTTCTTCCAGGCGGTTTTGTCTCCCATGACCATCTTGGCGTATCAAGGTACGTTTAAATACGATTTAAAGACAAAACTCTAAAACTTACAAAAATTATTAAACTACTTTAGTAAAAAATAGTAAAAATGGGTAATAAAATCGGAAGATGAATCTCAATCAAAAAAAGTTGGTAGGGAAAAAAATAAAAACGGGAAGTGGTAGTAGCTTGGATATTTATTTTAATGGCCTTGGATAGTTAATTTTTAATTAAAATCCAGTCTAAAAAAATAAAAAATCTAACGAAAAAAAAGGAGAAAGCAAGCAACTAAAGCAACCGCTCAGATCAGCTCGAATGAAGTATGAATGAATTAAAAAAAATTATCCACTAAGCTCCAAATTTGGTGATTATGCTTCTTGTAACGAAATGCATAATTTAACCATAAACAAATAACAAAGGTCATCACATTTAGCTTATAACAATAAGTAATAAGAGTGATTAATCAATAAAAAAATGATAATTGTAAACGGACAAACAAAAAATGGCTCAAATCTTTTCAAATCATGAGGAAAAATACAGTTTTTTTGCTATCACTAAAACACTCCATATTTGCCCAAGGAAACTATAAAAATTGTGATGTTCTCCATTCCTAGAAATCCAAGGAAAGGTTGATTTATTAAAGGGCCAAAATAGTGATAACATTTAAAGAAAGTTTTAAGTCTTCTTCAGCACATTGAGCAAGTAGCTTGATTAAAAAGACCACATATTTGGGTTACTATTTTATAAAAAAATACGAGTGAATTTTCGGTAGACAAATTGATTTTTTTTGACTATATTAGGTATGTTGAAGCATATTTATTGTAAAATGTTATTATCGTTGATTCTTCGAAAATATAACTATGTTAATATGAAGGAAAATTTTTTTTAGATGTTTTAATTTTTGTAGCGTCTAAGAAAAGAAAGGATAAAAATGTCAAAGCCACCGGAATATTTAAATGCCCTCAAAGAACTAAAATGGAAACTTTGCACTACTACGACTCTTCAGAAAATACGAAGATATTTTCAAGAAATGGCGGCGAAAGTCACATTGCTTCAAGAAGAATGGGAGAGTTGGATGAGGTAAAGCTAAAATTGGATAAATCCCTTTTAAATATGCTGAAAAAACTAAACAACTAAATTTTTTTGTAGGGATGAAACTCGCTCTTATGATTATGTGATGACTGAATTAGATATAACATGTCGAGAAGCGATGAAAGCTCGTATGGATGAAGTGCAAAGTCAAGCTTTATCATGTTTTTATCAAAAGAACCTCTTAGAATTTACCGATAAAGTTCCAGAAAACGTTCATTACATTCATTCAATAATGGAATGGTATTCTTTCAATTTCGAAAAAGAGTATTTTACTCTTGCTTCGAAAGGAAGTTTAAATAAAGCCTTATGTTATCCACATGAGCAACTTAAATATTTTTTAAATGAATGCGATATGTTATCACGTAAGTTTACTTCCCTTAATTAGTTGTAAAAGTTTTATAAAAGCATTAACTTTATATTTTGAATTTTTTTATATAGTTGCTAATACCTTTTTCAAACTATTTTTACACTATGAAAAAATCGTTTTTAAAGCTGCTAAAAAATAAATAATTTTCAGTCCAACCAATACCTCGAGACATTATGCATAAATATCAAAAGGCTTTGGAATTATCTGAAGCAATAAAAGGCAAACAACTTGAAGAATATGTATATTTATTACCCGATATTGATTTTGCAATTGAAAGCATTGAATGGAAACTTGGCAAGAATCCATTATCAAAACATTGCTGGAAATTTTATATGAAATTTTTAAAAGATCACGACAAGGCCAAAGAATTATTAAATGTTTATTCCCGATATTGTCGTTTATTTGTTAGTGACCTTGAAATAAGAAAAGAATATTTGGCTAAAATTATCGAACTTGATGAATCATCGGTGGATGTAACAAAATGGTGGATAGATTATATTGGAATTGAGAAACATTTTGGATCGCCTGAAGTAGCCCAGAATTTAATTGAAGCTGTTAAATCAAAACCTTTAAACTCAGAGGATTCTCGTATGATAAAATTTATTAAGAATTTATCGCTATCAAAAGTTGATATTCCACGAACATCATTTTCCAATGCTAAAATTTTGTTTTCAAAAGGTTTGTACGAACCTTTGACAAACATCTTGCAATATATAAACAAAGCTTTTTTAGAAATGCCTTCTATGACTCTTTCGCCACAGCTTAAAAATTTAGCAATCAATCAAACCTTCTCTTTGCCTTATCCATTGGCAAATTATATTTTCAAATCGGCTAACAATAATCTCAAACATACTTTAATTCAAACATGCCAATATTTATTTTACAAAGAAAAGCAAATATTTTGTCATAAACTTTCTATTTGCAATTGGTGGGAGAAATCACCAAAATTTTGTCAAAGATCATTCTATCTTAATCCAAAAGATCTTCCTGATATTGAGTTTAAAAATTATTGCATAACAAATACTTTAGAAATTAAACCTAATATCGAGGAATTTCCAAATCATAACCTTATATTTTCACAAATTATTAAAGCGATCAAATTTGATATTAAATTTATTCATCTCTCCTTTCAAACAATGACTCTCAATGAAATCAATCTTTTGCCATGTCACCAAATTAAAGTATCTCATTTAGTTAATGTTATTGTTTTCAATGAAAACGGCGAAATCCTCTGCGTGGAAGATTTGATGGGTTTATTTCCATACGCAACAACAAAACAGTACGGATTTTTCATACAAAGAAATTTTTCCTTAGTAAAATTTAATTTATTTTTTACAGAATCGTCACTGATAAATTTGATGAACATTCATCTGTCAACTTTACAAAAATCAAGTTACCTGTTAAACTAAATGTTTTAATGATGCATATAATCCCAGATAACTTTGATCCAAATGATTTCATTCAATTTTTAAAGGTATATTAATCATCTTTTTCGGAAATTATTATGAAAAAATAATTTTAGAAAAATGTTGGAAAACGTGCTCGAGTATTTTTCTCGTTCAATCCAAACGTTGGAATTGAAATTAGCAATATCTTCTTAGATGCTGTGAAAAGTTTTTATAATTATAAATTTGGGGTATAATCTTGAAGTCAATTTATGTAATAAAAAAGAAAGAAATAAAAAATCACAAAAACAAACAATAAAAAGTAGTCACAGTCACATGAAATCCTAATTTGTTGACAAATAAGCTAACAACAACAAAACAATCATCGCATGGCTTTTTCTTATTAAAATGGACTTGTTGATGGGGACATTTGAGAGAGAGAATAAACAGGAAATTCAATATTCCATCGCTTTTTACATTGATCAAAAATGTGAAAAACTATTTATTGGAAAATAAGTGATGTAGTTTAGTTTCTGCAATTAATTTTTTATTTAAGCGTGCAAAGTTTTTACTTTAGTCAAATTGTGTGAAAAAAAACCTTTGGAAGAAATTATTAAAAATGCTCATTGCGGCTGCAGCTGAACGAAATAAAGCAGAAGTTTTAAAAGTATTAAAACTTTATATTGATTCGTCAAAGCAGTATAAAGTTGGTTTTCTTCATTGCTTTTGCGATGATCAAAAATGAAAAAAGTTCCAGTGTCTGGAAATAGTGTTAGGTCCCAGAGATTGCGCGTTCTCGGGCCTATAATGCAAGTGGTAAGTAAGCTCTTCGTTATTAACGTTCTCCAAGTTTATTATAACGATTATACTACATATATCTACAGTAGCTAAATCAATACAAACATAATTACCCAGAGGCTAAGCAAGCGAATGTTAATATAAACTCGACCAGCATTGCTAACCGACAGCCACCATCGACACAGTGAGTGCATGAGCCGGGTGGCTTATATAGGTTTCCTCTTCTCATGGAATGTTATAAATATACGATAGATGTTGGTCCAAAGTGCTTGGGATAAATGATTAATTGGATTAGTTGTAATTGAAAGTGCTCGGTTGATTGCAAAGTTCAATGACACCATTGCATAGCCGATGGCTGTGCCCATTAATAAAGGTTAGATGCATGAGCTAGTCGTTTGCAAAGAGACGATGACTGGATGCCAAGTTATAATGGGCTGCAGATGCAATGACTGGACTTGTATGCAGTGCACAAGCCAGTCTGAGGAAAGATGAAAGTGTTGCCGCAAACGAAGGTGCCTAACAATAGCAAGTGGAACATGAGCTCATGTTGCATATTTTGCTAATGAATTACCCAATATTTAATTTCAACCATAAGTTCATAATGCTCGATCCTTCATAGCATTGTTGCATACATATATTGATAAATATCGAGTTAATGAAGTTTCACTTCAATGAATTACCAACTTTGAAACTATTTTAATCTTTCGTTTAAATGAGTAAAAAAAGTTCAGAACAAAAGTATATCATGTTTATTTATTTTTAAATTTCAAACAACAATAAAATGCAAAAAAATAAGTTCAAAGAAAGATAAAAAAGAAAGATAAACAAACAAATAATAAATCAACAAAAGAAAAAGTACATAAAAACACATTCAAAAATCCCACACTTTATTTCGTTTGAATAATGACCAATTGTGATAATTCCAAAAGTGTTTCTTAATAATCATATATCCATGATGAACAGAAATTTTATCAAGATGTCTTTGTTCTTTGAAAGGTAAAAGATGAGAAACCAATTCATTGACGTCGAAAGATATGGGCCAGTCGAGCAGTAACCTGAAAAATGAAATGGTAAAACAACAAACCAAAGGAAATAAAGCAACTTACTCAAATTGTTGAAGTTTCAATAAAGCTTTAATAAATTCAATAAACTCCATCAACGAACAATCAAATTCTATTTGACCAGCAAATTCAAGATTTATCAAGTTCGAAGTTATCAAAGTTTTGAGAAGACTAAATTTGATACTTCTCACATTCAATCGTAGCTTTTCATTTGATTTGAAACTTATAGGTAAACTTTGAAAATATTGAGCATCAAATATTGTTCTTCTCGAATAATTCGAAATGTACACTTCAATCATCACTTCTTTTTTCCCATAATATCGTGATAGATCAATTCTCCTGCATGGTTGAGCGCAATAACAAGAAATTGAATAATAACTTTCAGAACAATTACATATTTGAACTTTATCAATTGAATGACATCGTTTAGAGAGATTTCGAGTGAAGGAATTGATTGAAGCAAACTTTTTCAGAGTTCTTCCTTTGCATAGTTCAGCAAATCGACGTTGACACACCCATGGTAGCGATGGAAAATCGAAAGATTCTTCAGGAGATAAGCTTCGTTCCATATTGTTTGAGTAGTTAGCTGCAGAAACAATTGATTTCAGAATATTTGAATCAACCATTATCTAAATAAGCAAAATAAAGAATAGAGAATAAAAAGAAATGCAAATAAATATTCCACGGAAAAAAAATGAAAGAGCGAAAATAAAAGTGCCAAAAAGAAAAGGGGAAATTTTGGCACGATTCAAAAGCCTGAAAGGAAAAAATTTTAACCTAATTAAAAGGTTTTGCATAAGAGTTGCTGGAGGCATGGCGAATAAATAATATGTATTACCAGCAAAATATGTGCATGTAATTGCATCAATAAGCATTGAATCAAACATACTTTTATTTTATGTCTGTCCATAAAATTTTATAAACAAATAAAGAAGTTTTATTTGTGAGACCTGCTTTTTCATGTGAAACATATCTTTATTTTACTATCATAGCTATAATTATGTGATGAACTAAAATAATAAGAACCACCAATATTGGAGGTACTTTCTTTTCTTGCCATTAAGAAAAATAGCAAATGGGATGCCTTGGTAATCCAGAATGAAGGTACCTTTGTTCTTATCAAAACACATCCATGAAGCTTATTCTAAACTTTAAAAAGTCAACAAATTTTTTATAGGATTATTTTTTGGATCACTTAATGTACTGAATAAATATTTCTCAAATTTTTTTCCTAGATTGCACATTAACGTATATAGCTTGAGTTTTTTATTTTTTGAAATCCCTGAATCATATGTCGCTCCTTTCATTTCTTCAGATTTTCTTTTTGTAAAAGGTTTAATTAATTGATTACCTTTCTATGGAATTTTTTTATTTTATTTTAAAGGTTAGTTTTAACACAGAATGCTTTCCTTCTTCTCATCCATCTTTTTCTGTAAGTAATGAATTCCAAAGAAAATTTGTGTATGTAACTGTGCTCTGAAAACATAAAAAAGATTCCATTCCTTTTTTCTATTTTTGATTTTGTTTTATCTCTTATCATTTGGTAAACTTCCTTTTTTATTTTATCAAAAAATTCTTCCAAACGTTTCCGTTTCGTGGAAAGTGTGTTTTTATTTTTAATCATTAAACATTGAGCAACAACGTCATTACCCTTTCCAAAAACTGCTGATTCAAACGTGATTTTTTTTCTTAGTTGTTTTGTTGGATGGAAGATCAGAGAATGCTTGACATTATTGTTGCTCTTGTTCCTCCAGTAAAAGAATTGCAAAAAAATTGTCTTTTATTTTTGTAATTAAATCAATGTATTTATTTTCTAAAAATAAAGTTTTTTGTGCAAAAAAATTGAAACATGTCAAGGAACAAATTAATTAAACGATGAATGATAAAAATCAACCCTACTGACATTAATAAAGATCAAAAAAGATCGTAAAGGAAATGCATTGAAATGGCAAAATTTTTTTATTTGTAATAATGTCAAAAATATTAAAAACAGAAAAGAAGTTGTAAGGAATGTGTATGAAGAAGCTATAGTTGGACATGGAGTTTAAGGACTTCTTTATGTTGCAATAGTTTGTAAAAAGTTGTTACACTCATTTATGATCTTCGAAGTAACAAAGTCTGCATCATTCAAGTGGCAATGTCTACAATATCTTTATTCCCCTGTTTCCATGCATCAGTATGATGATAGTCATCTGACAACATTTTGAAAACGACTATCTTTTGTAGCCGATCATTCCATTTTTACGTGTCGTTTTACACTTGTCTTCTTTGATTGCTTAAAAAGTCAAATAATTATTATTACGAAAAAAATCATTACAATAAATGTTAATGAATGTTCATTAATTTTCTCTGACAGTCTTAAAACATGTGTTCACACGTTTTCCTTCTTTTTTTCTATTAAAATCAAAAGCTTGGATCTTTTTTTTTGTCTTTTTACGTGAAAGTGCAGTCATTTTTTTTTTTGAGATTTTTGATAAAATGTCAATGAAAAAAGTAAGAAACAAAAAACGACTGCACTTTAAATCTTGATCAAAAAATAATTCTTGCCCATTTTTTTTATTGTTTTAACTCTCCCTCTTTTTGATTGAGTGACTGACGACTGAATCTCGGGTTTAAAAGTACCCTTATAAAAATCAGTTAACCCTTTATTCAAACTTTCATCAGCGGTTATAATTTTATTTTTTTGATAACCGTATTAGGCATTCCTCATTCGCCATTTTTATGGATTATCTTTGTAGCCTCACACAGCTTATATGATTTTTGCTTACTTTAAATAAGCATACAAGCTTTAATCCTTTTTTCTTCCACTGCTGAAACACGCCTGCACTTTTCTGCAAAAAAATAAATAAAAACTACCTGATAAATAAAAAGGAAATATAAAAATGCGTGAAATTATTTTCTTTCCTTTGTTTACTTTTGAACAAAAGTAAAAAAAACAATCAAAAAGTTTATTGCTAACAGTTTTGCTAAAAAAAATCTGCAAAGAATTAATAGTAAGGATTTAATTTTTTTGTTTGTTTAGAATTTTAATGGAAATAACAATGTCGAGTTTTTTTTGTAATGTGGTTTACTTTTTGACCCTAAATTAATTTCCTTAATTTTCTCTGTAAATGGAATTTTAATTTCATCATAATTTCACCAAAAAATAAACCACAATCTTTGGCCGATGCATACCGCAAAAATGACTGACTACTGATTGACCGATTCGTGCTTTTTATTTTTGGTGGTGGGCGATGAATCTTTATCACGCCACAGGCAGAAAGAACATCCTCCTATTATTTATTCAACTAATTCATTTCATTGTGTTTTTTGTTAATAAAAAAGTTTTTTCAGTGTCAACAAGATCTTTTTCACCGAAATAGGCGGTGCTTTCTCAAGCAATAACCAAAAAACGTTTATTTTTCATTAACATTTTCACGTTTTTCATTTTGCGTTTAGATTAAATTTTTGTTTTTTTACTACACCATCATTAATAAGATGTGGAGTTATTAAATGGTGGTGGTGTGATAAAGAAAATGACTATGCTTTTATTTTTTTTCTAAACTTATTTATTAATTCAATCGAGCTCTTTATCAATTGCTATCTCTTTCTATCGTAATCCATAAGTGCATGATGACAAACTTTTTGAATTCTGGTATCCATCCTAAGCGATATTCCAAGAAAATTATCAATCAAGTTTAACTTATTAAACTTTTTGTTGAAAAAGAAAACTATGAAGAATTGCTTGCTTTCTCAGCTATTAGAATTCTGTTTATAGCTTTAACATAACCTTTTAACTTTAATTTGTTATTGCCCAAAAACAACATCGGAGTTTGCTGTTATGGAAAATTTTTTAAACCCGATTTTTGTTTTTATTTTTTTGATTATCGTGTTATTATTATTTGCAGCTTCGAATTCTCATCAACGCCCCTTCCATTTTCTTATACTCCAAAAAACCGCAATGAACAATAAAATTGATCATTAGTCATTTTTTGATTTTTAGTATCACTACCTAATTTCCGCGTGGTAAACTTATTTCTTTTCAATTTACGTGTGTTTCATTGAAATATTGTCGTCATCTCTTTCTCCTTCTTGTATCTACCGCTTCATTTTTTACCTTTTTTATTGCCTTGGGTAGAATCGACCAGAAAGTAATCAATTATAAATTAAATTATTTTTTTCTCTACTTTATAAAGAGGTGGTTATTGAACAACATCACAACTTGTACTCGCAATGTTTTCGTTTTTTAAGTGGCGCATTTTTTGTGTTACGGTAATCCTAAAATTTGATTCTTTTCAGTTTATAACTTTATTACCATGGATAAATTAATTGAAGATGTTCAAGCTATTTTTAAAGATAATCTTATTAATACAGAAGATATAAGACATGTATTAGAAAATTATAAATCAAATCCAATTGATTGGAAAAAATATGCACATTTTGATGCTCATAAGTAAGCTTCAATTTTTAGTGCCAATTTCTTGATTCATATAATTTTTAATTCTCAGATATACCAGAAATCTCGTTGATATTGGTAATGGTAAATATAATATGTTGATATTATGTTGGGGTCCAGGAATGGGTAGCAGGTTTGTTCATTTAGAAACCTTGACACAACAATGCATTTCTATGGCAATCATCAAGCTCTTTACATACTAAATTTATTTTATTTTTAGTATTCATGACCACACAAATTCCCATTGCTTTGTTAAAATTCTTGATGGACAACTTCTTGAAACTCGATACGATTGGCCTGATAAAGATGAAAAGGATGCACCATTAAAAAAAAGTGGTGAACAAATATTTGAAAAGAATGGTGTCACGTATATGAGTGGTTAGCCATCTTTTCTTTTTGTTTGAATTTCTAATTATTTATTGATTTAATTATTTTTTTAAGATGAACTTGGCTTACATCGAATGGAAAATCCCAGTCATGTTGATGGTTGTGTATCGCTTCATTTATACATTCCCCCATTTGATTCATGCAAAATATTTGATGAGGTAAATTCTTAACAAAAAGTAAAAATCATTCAAAAAATTCAAAGCTGTTATTGGTCTTTATCCATTTTCTCTAAAAAAAATTTAAGGCCGAAATGTCGTTTTTAGTTAAATTAGAGTAACTCATTTCAATTTTTTTAAGCGAACTGGAAGAAGTTCAAATTCAGTTGTAACATTTTTCACAAAATATGGACGAATAGTTGATTATCGTGGAAGTCGTGAAGGTGTTCTCAAATCAGAAGCATCAAATAATCAAGTTGTACGTTCGCCGCATTCCTTCGTCTGATCTTATCCATTCTTCCTAATACTAACCTAACAATATTAACTTCCCATAATCTTTGTAACATTTGTTAGAAATTTACGGTGACATTGAAACAAATTTACCAGCCAAAAAATATTACTGTAGCATATCCGAGTGCCTTTATAATTTTTTTAATTTTACAAACCATTGCAACGAATTATTATTTTGTTTAGTTTTGTATATTTGTTTATGTTGAAAAAACTTTACCACTTTTCTCATAATGAACTTTGATAAATGAAAGGTTTTTTGAAATACGAAAAAAATTTTCAAAATGTAATTATTACAATTTGTTACTAAATTTGGAGGATTATCAATCGTGTTTCACAATGATGATTTCTTGAACAACGCTAAAAGTGATTTTTTTACAAACAAACTCAAAAGTAACGATGTTATGAATATTCACAATGCAATCTCATTATTGTCACATAAAACTAACAAGCTAACATAATTTGAATAACAAAGCAAAACAACTATAGAAAAAATCATTTATTCATTATTACATACATAGAAATTTCATTACATAATACAAAAATAAATTAGTACAATATTCTTATTTACACATCTTTTCATGGAAGAGCACCGCGTTCTCGAAGTTTTTGAACAAGAGTTTGAACATCAGGAATAATTTCACCAGCTTTACGTGGAGGAGGTTCATTAACCTAAAAAAGAAAAAGTAATGTAAGAATAAAAATAAAAGCGATAGAATGTAAAACATACTTCAAGGATTTCAGTTTGTGGAGTAAAATCAATACCTAAATCTTTTGGAGTTTTCTTTTCGACTGGCTTCTTTTTGGCTTTCATAATATTTGGTAGTGTAGCATAACGAGGTTCATTCAAACGTAAATCAGCACTAACAACAGCAGGCAATTTGACTTTCACAGTATCAAGACCACCATCAATTTCACGTGTAACTTTCAAATAACCATTTTCATGTTCAATTTTGTTTGCAAACATTGCTTGCGGCCAATCAAGAAATCCAGCAATAAGTTGTCCAGTTTGATTTGCATCATCATCGATAGCTTGTTTACCAACAAATACAGCATC
The DNA here is from genome assembly GCA_028622995.1 of Panagrolaimus kolymaensis. NCBI lineage: Eukaryota > Metazoa > Nematoda > Chromadorea > Rhabditida > Panagrolaimidae > Panagrolaimus > Panagrolaimus kolymaensis. Next base: position 3,235,385 of record JAJQJQ010000006.1, read on the forward strand.
AAATTTTTCGTCTTTAGCAATTTTGGCAATAGTTCGAGCAACATGGATTGGTTCAACTTGATCAGCATCTTTTGCATCAATTTCGATATGAATTGCTTTATCAGCACCTTTAGCAAGAGCAGTACGAAGAACTTCCTAAACTAATGCATTTATAAATGGAAGCAATAAAAAATAAAATTACTTGAGATTTGAGAGGACCAATTGAAATAACAACAACTTCTTTAGCATGCTTTGATTCTTTGAGTTTCACAGCTTCTTCAAGAGCAACTTCATCGAATGGATTCATAGAATGTTGAACATTTTCTGTAATGACACTTTTCTTATCTGCTCGAACACGAACTTTAACAGCATAATCAATAACACGTTTGACACCAACAAGAATTCTCATGATTATTCACTGCAGTTGCAAAAAAAAAATGAAGAATTGATTGAAAGAAATTGAAAAGTGAAGCTTCAAAATGTTTTCTCAAAACTTTCCCGCTGAATTCTTTTGTCTTTTAGCGAATGCAGATTTTTTATAGTTTAGAAACGAAAAATGTTATTTTCTTTTAACGAGCAAATGTGTTTTTTTGTTGCAAAATGGTGTTTTACTTTTTAAACTTCAAAGTTGGGGTGTTTTTAAAAAACATATGATGATGTTTTCGGCTAAAGTTAAAAAAAACAACATCACTTTTTTTCATGCTTTGATTCCTTCAAATTCACTCTTGAATCAGCCATAAACTATAGAAGAAGGAGTGTCAAACAAAACAACTTTCAAAATGAGTAAAGTGAGTGTCAATATTATAACAACAATCATGGATGGCTTAAAAGTTTTTTTTCTTGACACTTGGTGGAAAATAACTTTTTAAAACTTTAAACTTTTATTGTTTGTCTTCAATGGTAAGTAAATAAACAGAAATTATTTTTTGGCGTATAAAAGCTGCGATGGATAATAATGCATTACATTTTCAAAAAAAATTTTGGACTAAGTAAAAGTCAAACATGAAAACTTTAGTTATTTTATTTTTGCTTCCTGCAATTTCTTTTTCATCGAGTATTTATCGTGATTTCCGATTTAAGAGGGAAATCAATGCTCAAAATTTTGCTAATCAAGATTCAAGGTTAGTTTAAAATTTTTTTTTTAATATTTTCTTTCTGAACTTGCAAATTGTTTCTTTTATTATTCCAACGTCAAATAAATGAGTAATATATTACCAAAAAAATTTCATTTTAGTACCATTTATCAACCCCTCCAATGTCTCCAACAATGCACCCAATCCAAAGCTAACGATGATTCATCTCGACAAACCATAGCAATGTGTATTCCCGATATCCAAAAATACATTGCTCCAATGCTTCAGAATTCTTCTATGCCATCTCAAACCTTCCAAGGTATTTTAACCCAACCTCCAATTGATGATTGTGCAAATCAATGTGTAAGGTTTCCTCACATATAAAGCTTATGATAATAAGCTTTAAAAATATCATTTTTTCAGGATCCAAACAATAATAACATTGTTGCAGATCTTAATCAAGCTTTAACATATTTTACTAATTTTGCTTGTAATGGAGACAACAACGATAATGATGATAGTCAATGCTTTCAATCATTGAATGAACAATTTCCAAATTTGAGAGACGAGGATGTTATGAATGCTCAAGGAAATTCCATAGCTTGCAAACTTGTAAGTATTACGAAACAAATTTGTCAAAATACTGAAAAACCTGCAAATGCAATGGCTGCTTTTGTAAATATTTTAACTACCTTTGAAACTCGTTCACCTTATACTCCCATTGATAAATGTACTTAAAAAATGTTAAAGAACGTTAATATTTATTTTTCAATTTATTTAATTTCATTTTAAAAATAAACTTTGTTCAGAAAATAAAAAGAAAAAATGTCACATAAAATCAAAGTAAGGTTTAATAATAGCGAAGCTACAGGATTTATAATATAAGTAAAAACAAATATTGATATGAAGTCAAAAACATTTTGCCGCATTGCAAAATGTTGATGGAGAATGAACAAAAAAGTCATAGGCATGATGTATACAAAAAATGCATAATAATGATTCGGTAAGATTTCTTTCATTTTAAACCACAAATTTTTAAACTTATTAAAATTAAAAACAATTTTGCCTATTCTGGAAAGGTAGCGCGAAGAAATATGTAAACATTTTCACATAAAATTTAAGCTTCACAAAAATAGTACATTAAAACCCCATCCAAAATCCAAATAAACACAATTTACAACTATTTTACTTTATTCACACATTTAAAAGCATAATGTAAAATAAAACATGTAAAAAAGTAAAAGAAGTTAATGATTTCTGAATAACAAAAAAAATGAAAGGCAACAATAAAATTTTTACAAATGTTCAGCTGATGAAGGAAGTTGGAGTTGACGAGTTCGTAGATCAATGGTTACAGCAGCCATAAAACAAGCGAGAGAATCATATTCACGTAAATACTTCTCCATCAAGTGAGACCACATTTTGGCGTATTCATTATCAAGCAAGTTAGTTTCTTTACCATCTCGTTGAAATTCAAAATGATTTCCAAGATCATAAATACTTGATACCTAAAAGCTTTCAACATTAATAATAGTAAGAATAAAATCAAACTTACTTCAATAAATTCTTCAGTTCTCATTTTTATGTCATAACCTGTGATGTTTCGAACATTTTCACGATATCGACGAGCAAATTCTGTTTGAAAAGCACGAGCACGTTCATGTTGACCATTGAGAGTATCAATTTCATGCTTGAGTTTCTTGATTTCATCGAGATGTTCTTGAATTTTGATGGGATCATAATCACAAGTTGTTTCCAATCGACGACGTTTGATATTTTCACGTTCTTCATGTTCTTTTACAGCTTGTTGAAATGGATTGTCGATCATATGACGATAAACTACACTTTCTTCAACAGCTGTTTGATTCATTGGTTGAGAAGATCCTTGTCTAAAAAATAATTGTAAGTAATAATCTTTCAAGAATCATTCAACTTACATATAAGTATCATTTTTATTTGCTTTAAGCCTTCGGATTTCTTCTTCCATTTCGACGGTTTTCCGCAACAAAGTGTCCTTCTCTTCCTTTTGCAAGGTAATTTTATCAATTATTTCTCTTGCTGTTGCACGTTTACTTGGTCCAGCTAGATCAGTGAAAACATTTTTTTGAATATCCTCAGCTAGACGTTCCTTCTCATCATAGATTTTCTGAACCTTATTCTTGAGGTAATCAACTTCTTTGGTAAGATCTCGATTTCGTTCTTTAAGTTCAGCTGCTTGTTTTGCTTCATTTCTTGAAAGAAACAGTTGATCTTTGAGTTGGGTGTTTTCAAGTTCCATTTTCTTCAAACGTTCTTTCAAATCAAGGAACTGCATTTCAGATTCAGACATTCGAATTGATGATAAATGAGAAGAGTTTGGTTGACGAGATTCATTATTAGTAGTTGAGTTCAAACTAAAGAATGAACCATCGATACCAGAGCTTAAATTATTGTCATCAGTTTGAGTGGAATTGTCTGAAATTATTAGCTATAGCAGACAGAAAATAAAGCAATATATTATCATACTTAGAAATCGTGAAGATCCTGTTTCATTATTGATACTTTCAATGTCATCAATTCCTTTGTAATCAACTACTGATCCTTTTGCAAATTCTGTGGCTTGATCTATAAAAGAACTCATGAAAAGCCTGATGGTTTGAAAAACACATTAACATACCATCTGTTACAACTGTTGGAGGCAAAGTCTTATAAGAAAAATAGATTTTGTATCGGTTCTCGTTGTTCCATCGGCCACTTTCCTCAAGAATCGTTTTCATTGTTTCAAGTTGCTTGGAAGCAAATTCATGCCAACTTTTATATTTTGAAAGGGCAGCACGATAACTTTGAAGCAGAAATTCACCAGAAACCTAAAAACGAAGACGTTTTTATAATAAAACCGATATGTACAAAGCAACCTTATTGTCATTGTAATCTCTTTCAATTAGCTTGAGTCTATTAATCTCTGTTTTCTGTTTTTCTATCTCTCTGACAGCTTTTTCATACTTTTCATATGAGTCTTTGTCACGTCCACGTAATTCTTTAACTTCAATTTGTGCAAGATCCGCAAGCTTCTGTTTATCGGATAGGTTGGCTTCTGCTTCAGCAAGTTGAAGAGTTAATTGACGAACAAAAAAATAATGTTTATAAAGAGCTTTAAATATATATATGGAAACTTACTTATTTTCTCATGATCCAACGGTTGTTGTCCTCTCTTCCGACCAAAATCTTTTGACCATTCTTGGGAAGTTTGTAACATAAAATAGCGAGTGGCTTCGCTGTCATTTTCATCTTTAGACATTTTTTATATTACTGATTTAATCTTGATACAATAGTCTAAATAATCCAACAAAATGAGAAGATGTATGAAAAGTTGTTGAGCAATTTTTCTTCTTCCAAATAAGTGACCGCCATATTTATTTTTTCACTATAAGGTGCCAATAAGCACCGCGAAATTCAAATATTCATTTATTTTTGAGAGTTAGTAAACATTTTTAGCCTCTTATAAGCTGAATATTTTTATTGACCACTAGCTTATTATTATTGATTAAAGCTAAAATCATACTCAAAATCTTAAAATTTTGTTGTGCAAACAAGTTTATTTTCGAATTCTATAATATTGAACTACTTTATTCCGAAAGTAGTGGTGAGCACATTTTTCCAAGACAGACTTTCTCATGGTTTACATGTTTTAAAAAATGCTTTTAGTTTTATTCATGTTTTTTCAACTATCAATTTATGTATGTATTTCTGAATTTATGCTATTGTTTATTTTTAATACCTAATCCCTTTGACACAAAAAAATAATAAATCAAAATTTTATTTAAGCTCTTTAAACATTACATAAAAAATTAAATTCAAAATGAAATAAATGATTATGATAGTAAAAATGATATTATAGGAATGATCATAAAGGAGCGAGCATGAAGCGTGGGGTTGATTGAAATATGGGAATTACTTTGAACCATGTTGACATCCGCAGTTGTTATCTTTGGTGCATTTGCAGTTGGCGCCACAGTTGCAGGTGGATGCAGCTGAAAATAAAAAAGAGAGTCTATTAAGTCTCGACATAGGGAGTTAGACTTTTTTTAGTACTAAATTAGGGATTCTAAAGGGACATGGATTTTTTTTACTAATTTTTTGTGTTTTGTTTTATTCCAAAAATTTTTCTTTTCGCCAAAATCCAAAGTAGGGGTTGAGAAAAGCAGGTAAAAACTTACAATCTTTATTATCTTTGTCCATAGTTTCAAGTGAAGAGTAGAGATAGAGAGAGATAGTTCAACAAATAAGAAAGTTGATGCTTTTTCAAGAATTTGATGTTGCTTATATACGCTAAAAAGGGAAGGCGGGTCAATAAATATATGAAAAACCAAAAAGCTAATTTCAACACTTATTTTTTTCGAGAAAGATTGAGAAAAAGGGGAAAATGAAAAAAGAAGGGAATTTGCTTATTCATCAAACCGCGAGTTCAGACATTTTGATGTGTTTTTTGGTCGAAGCACGAGTGCGATAAAGAAAACATAATCAAATGAAAGCGAAAGCAAAATGAATTTATTTTATTTGGGGAAAGAAAAGTGCCGATAACAAACAACACCGAAAAAAAAAGCATAAGAAAAACCAAAAACAATTAATGCATTTTCTCATGATAGATTTTCATAAAATTACAACAGAGACAAAAGGGAGAAAAACATAGATACATAAATGACCTCAAAAATAATAGTAAGAGATTTTCTTATCGTAAATATAAAATTCATATAATGTCACGACTGACACCTTTTTTTGCTTGCTTGCAACAAAAACAACGTGGTTTTTCTCCAAAAAAAAATGGAGCAATAACCTTTATTGAAAATGGAACAATTTTTTGGGGGATAAAATTAGATAAACGAGGGAGAGAAAAAGATTCATCAGCGATTATAAATTGGATTATAAATTGTTATTATGAAAGCAAATGAAAAATAAAATTAGCGAAAGCTTGAGAAAAAAATTTAAAGTATTATCATCGATATTTGAAAAGCTACAGTGTGCTAATATAAGGATATTTACTTATCAAAATTGAAATAAAAATTTTTAATCATTTTTCCACCGTTTTTTCTTTCTTAATTTAATTCCACAATTTTTTTTAAGTTACTGAAAAGAAAAACTCTCTTCTCTGTGTGTATAAATTCTGTCAAATTCAAAAGCTGTGTTTTGACATGTTTTTTTTTCTTTTACAAATTTTTAAAAGTCTATCACAAGATTGATCTCTTCTTTGCTTCAAAACCAAAAAAAGAAAACATACATAAACTTGCTTTTTATTAGTCATTCTTCGTAAAGCAATTTTCAATAGTTTATGGCAAGTTTTTTTTACAAAATTGGTGCAAAATATTATTTACAAACACAAAATTATAAAAATAAAACTAAGACAAAATAGATTATTTTTTTTACAAAAAAACAAAAAAGATGGAGGAAATGATTGACTCGCGGATTTTAATATTTTTAAGGAATACCATGGAATTGTTGTTTTTAAGCTAGGAATAATATGAATTTGTTTAAGTAGACGAAGTTTCAACTTTTTTTGGAGTGTCAGTTTTTTTCTCATCAAATGGACTTCGAAGAGTAATTTTGTGACGTCGAAGTGGCATAATTGGAAGAGGATTATTATAGTAATATGCAGAAGGATAAACACCAATTGCTGGAGCTACAACCGTTGGAGCTGTAGCTAATGCAAATGAAGGTGGTGGAGGGAGTGGAGCAAAAGCTACTGGTGGCGGCGGTGGTGGAGGTGGTGCTTCGAATAAAACAGGTGGAGGAAGCATTGCCATAGGAGGAGCGAGAACTCCAATTTGGGCATAATCTGGAGCAGGTGCATAATTTACTGGTGTTCGAAGTGGTGGTGGTGGTCCTCCAGGAATTGGAGCTTGAAGAGGAGGTGGTGGTCCAACTGATGGTGGCATCGCTTGTCCTTGTGGTGGTTGATTGAAACCATATTGATCTTGTCCTTGATGTGGTCCATTATTATTCATAGGGTCAAACGATTGATGTGGAGGACCTTGAGGAGGATAGCCGTTTTCACCTGGAGATGAAAAACCACCTGCTTGTGGACCATAATTTTGTTGTTGAGGATAACTTTGTGAACCAGGATGGCTTTGCTCTTGATGTTGCATTTGAGGTGGATAACCTTGAGGATTTTGTTGAGGATATCCTTGCATGTTTGGACCTTGCTGTTGTGGATATCCTTGTGGGACATAGCCTTGTAGTTCTTGATATCCTTGTGATCCTGAAAATTGTTGAGGATAGCCACCTTGCATTCCATTTCCTTGAGGTGGATAACCTTGAAATTGTTGTTGCATTTGCTGTTGAGGTGAACTTTGTGGAGGATAAACTTGAGGCATCATTTGTTGTTGGTGTTGCTGTTGCTGCTGCTGCTGTGGATATCCTGGAGGCATTTGTTGCTGCTGAGGATAGCCTTGTGGCATCATTTGTTGCTGCTGTTGTTGTTGAGGATATCCTTGCATGCTTGGACTTTGCTGTTGTGGATATCCTTGTGGACCATAACCTTGTTGTTGAGAATAACCTTGTTGATTAGATCCAGGAAAGCCTTGTTGACCAGGACTTTGTGGTGGATATCCTTGAGGTCCAGAAACCTGTCGAGGTTGTTGTTGTTGCTGCTGCTGTAGAAAACCTTGAGGTCCATCAAACCCAGGAGGACCTTGCATTCCACCTCCAGGTGGACCACCTTGTGAGCCACTTTGTTGACCAGAATTAGGACCACCATGATCACCACCAAATTGACCAGGATTATCAAGCATTTGTTGTTGTTCTGATGTGCCAACAAAATAACGTGCAAGCCATGGTAAAATCGGGCGAGTTAACTAAATTTAATAAAAAAAATTATAAAACTTTAAATAAAAGTAAAGATAAAGGATATACCGGTACTCCAACTTGTGGACTATCATAAAGCATTTGGCCAAAGACATTGTCGAAAATTAAGGATATCAAACACGCTCTATAAAATTACAAAACAAAAAATTAACGTAAAAACAAAGTTTTATAATTTTCTTACCCTATGACAAAAGCCTTCATAATAATTATTGCACTACAGGGCCAAGAAATAAAAAAAAGGAGAGTTAAGCCCTAGGCTATGTTAAAAGCCTAAAAGTAACTAACTCAAAAAATACAATATTTCAATCGGATTTTATTTCCAATTCTTTTTATATTCGTTGAATACATTTTTTTTCTATTTAGCCTCCACCCCTCTTCTTTACCAAAAAAATAATGTGTTTTATTTTTTTTTTGTCATCAAAGTCAGGTTCTTCTTGCTTCTCTTCGGTTGGACGATAACTGTAGCAGTCAGTAGCCAGCGGTCATCAAATTATCTCTCTTGCTTTTTTTTCTCACACTTTCGAAAAAAAAATTTTTCTTTGAATTGTTTGTTTTCATCATTCGATTCAAATATAAAAAAAGGATGTGATATAACAATTTTTTTCCTACCTTCGCAACACAAATCTCTTATTTTTTTTTTTTTGCAATCTAAAAAGCATAATCTTTGATTTGATTCGCCCGCTCACTCTTTTTTTGCAACAGCAGCAGCAACAGCAAAAAAAAGCTTACATATTTTTTATTGAATGTTTAAGACCGGATTTGGACACTTTTTTTCTCTCCTCCTTCTTCGTTGTTTACCTTTTTACGGAAGTTTTTTCATCATCTTAAAGTTGAATTATAAAAGAAAATCTTCCATCGACATTGCTCCCGCGCGAATAAAATAAAAAAATTTAAAAATGTCAACAAGTTGGGGTTTCTTCTTTTATTCCAAAAGGTGTTGAGCCTGTTTGAAGGGGAAAAGTCTGAAACCTGTCAAAAAAAAGTTTTATGATGATGAGGAAGAATAATGTTTAAGAGGAAATATTGATGGATCAGGATGGATATTGACTCCTTTTTGGATTTTTTGTATGAAAAAAATGACGAAACACTTTGGAATGTAATCAAACAAAGTCTAAGTTTGAGCACTTTTTTGTTGAAAAGATCAAATTTGAGTGTTTGTTTTTATTTATCAAATCAATGTTGCAAAAGAAAAATTGAAATGCAAATGTTTTTTTAAAAGTAAGGTAATCGAGGGGTTTTTTATAAATAGACTAAGATTTACACGCTTTTGAAAAATATTGTTACAGTAATAAAAGTAATAAATTGTAAAAATGATTAGAGAACAATGGAAATGACAAAAATGTTACCAAGCATTAAAATTTTGAGTGAATTTGCAAAAGAGATCAAAAAATAAAATTGTCGGAACATGAAAGCCATAAACAAAAGTGAAATATTCAAGCAAAAAAATAAATTTAATTCGACTTAAAAGTTTGTTTCGGTGAAATTTTTCAGTTATAAAATTAATCGATTTTGCTTTCCTTTATTACATAGATTTTACACGAATTCAATAGTTACAGATAATACGAATGAAAACCCTATATTTTTTTTGATAAAAAAAAGTCCCATTATTGAACGAGCTTTCCTATAAAAATCATCAAAGTCTTTTTTCTTCTAAAGGTCATCTTCGCGCATATTTTTTATAAACAAAAGCGCCAAAGGACGGTATTTCACAACATCTTTTATGGAACCCAAAAGTTGTAAATTTTTTCAAAGTATTTTTTATTTGCCTTTTCCCTGATCACTATTATCCCCTTTTTTTCAAACCAGCAACGTTGTAATAAACTTTTTTTTTTGACTGCAAGAAATGGTCAAAAAGATGGGTACCAAAGTTTCAAAAAATGCTAAAGCCTCTGGTGAAAAGACTTTTGCATTCGTAACAATTCCGTCTCCCGATGAAAAAGCTCTCGAAGTTTGGCAATTTACTAATAATGAAATTTCGAAAACTGAATTCGATGGTTCAAATTTGTTTACCGAAGCAACAAATTATTTATCGAATCTCAAAAGCAGCAATAACCTCGATGGAATTATTTTTGATTTATACGAGCATGATGATTCGAAGTTTCTTTCAAAGCTTAGAAAGGATTTTATTGAATTTTGTCAAATCCAAAATATTGCATTTCGATTTTTCAATCGCAAAGTTCTTTTTACTATTATTAGTCGGGAAGAAAATGGATTAAAAAACATGAGAAAAAATATATAATAAATGATTTAGGTAAACCACTATTTTATTTTCTTTCAAAATTGCCCAAAAAAATGGAAAATTTAGTTCAAAATTCAACAAAAAGTTCACTTTCATATAGTCCAAAAAAGTTGTTATTATAATATCGGGTTTCGTAGCGCAGTGGAATTTTTGCAAGACGGTGCAGAATTTTCGCTGGGTTCGAATCCCGGTGCACAACAACAACAACCTCAACAACAACAACAACCTCAACAACCTCAACAACAACAACCTCAACAACAACCTCAACAACACCCACAACAACAACAACAAAATTTTTGATTTTTTTGGCTTATTTAAATTTCTATTTTATCATAAGAATTAATTCTACAAATTCTTTTTAATGTTTTAACATATTTGATGCATGTTTTCACTACAAAAAAACCAAAAACAGTCTGTTGAGTGTTGAAGGATTTTAGAAGTTTTAATTATGAAACAAATTTTTTTTTGCCCCTTCAGCAGATCTTATTTTTTCTTGTTTTTAATTATTTTTTTTGAAATAATTTCATGCAAATACAAGACATTTCAGAAATGGCTGCGAAAAAAACAATTTCCAGACATACCAATGTATGCATCAAACATAGAGGAAGAAGACGTTAGTGAATCACGTTTTGAATTATGTCTTGAATTGGACATATAGTTTTTTAGAACCATTTATTTTTAATAAAATATTTTAAAATTATTCCCAACAGGATTTTTGATTTCGTCCGTTGAAAGTACTTTAATCAATGAACATTTTTTTGAACACATATATCAAGCTTAGATATTGCTGAAACTCGTTTTGAGTTACGGAGCTCAATAAAGCATATGGATTTTTTTATCCCATAATTTTTCTTTTAATTTTTAAGGATTAATGCCAAGAGGATTTTGAATCGCATACCATTTATGACCTTCAACCAAAAATTATTTATTTATTTGATGCAACAAGCAAGCGTTGAGATACCTAATTTATTTTAAAACTTTTTGAATAAGAAAAAAAATTGCAGAGAAAAATTGCCTTATTTTTATGATTTTTTATGCATTTTTACATCCATTTTTAATGATATTTTTAAAAACGGATCGTATGGTAACGATTTGGAAGCCATCAAAAATTAATGTTTTTACACTTAAAGCAAAAAATGCTTTAATAAAGTAAAAATAATTCCAAGCTCATAAGTAAGAAAGCTTTAAAAAAAATTTGTTTATCAAAAGTGATAAATCACATAAAAACCTACAAAAACGGTAACATATTTGTTTAGTGAAAGATAAGGCTCAAATCGAGCTAGGTGGCTATGAAAATTAAAAACCAACATTAAATATTCAAATTTTTAAGTTTTGAATTAGAATTTTTTTTTTCAAAGGTTTTTTTGTTTTCAATATTTATTATTAAATAAATTAAAATTATTCCCAACAGGATTTTTTATTCCGTCCACTGGAAGTACTTCAATCGATGAATCTTTTTTTGAACACATATCAAGCTTTGATGCAAGAAATTAGAGAATCTCGTTTTGAGTTACGGAGCTCAATAAAGCATATGGATTTTTTATCCAAATATTTTTCTTATGTTTTTTAAAAAATATTTGAGTAATCTTAGAGATTTGCCTACCAAATAAGACCTTCAACAAGAAATTATATATTTATTTGGTGTATCAAGCAATCATAGAGACATAAAATTTAGTTTAAAACTTTTTGAATAAGAAAAAAAATTCCAGAGGAAAAGTGCTTTATTAATATCATTTTTTATGCTATTTTACATCCATTTTCAATGATATTTTTTAAAACGCATCCTATGGTGACGATTTGGAAGCCTTCAAAAATTAATGTTTTTACACTTAAAGCAAAAAATTCTTTGATAAAGTTAAAATAATTCCAAAGTCAAAAGTAATGAAACTTTTAAAAAATTTTGTTTATCCCAAGTGATAAATCACATCTAAATCTACAAAAATCGATCTGTATTTCTTTAGTGAAAGAAAAGACTCTGATTGAGCTATGTGGCTTAGAAAATTTATATTGGGCATGCATGAATGAAACTTCGAGGTTTAGTATCTCTTTAATTGAGGCATCGAGTTACTTTTGACTTATATTTTCATGGTTAAAAAAATAAACAAAAATTACATGGAAAATAAAAAAAATAGCCGCAATTCAAAAATTTTGAGTTCCAGACGTTGTTGAGTTCTAAATGAACACATGTATCAATGCTTTGAAGCAAGAAAATGAAAAAAAATGTTTTGAATAAAAAAAAAATTACACATGAAAAGTGCCTTATTTTTAACATTAATTATGCATTTTTACATACGATTTTAATCATATTTTTAAAAATAAATCCTATGGTGCCGATTTGGAAGCAATTTATAGTTGTTACGTTCAACTCGAAGTGATCGTCGTGTACATAGAGATAGAGGAGGAGGAGGTTCATTAATAAATTATGGATGTTGGTTGAAGGTCATAATTGGTATGCGATTCAAAACCCTGTTTGGAATAATCTTTAAAAATCATATAATAAATATTTGGATAAAAAAATCCATCTGCTTTATTGAACACTGTAACTCAAAACGTGAATCAGCAATTTTTTAATGTTATTCTTTTTTTTCAAACCCAAATATCTTGTTGATGAGCTCAATGATTGAGAAAAAAAGTGGAGTTCGATTATTTAGCAAAATTATTAATCTACAAGATTTTTAAAACAGAAAAAATAATTTGGATTTATTTGATTTTTTCCAAGGCATTAACCTTAAAAAAAAGATTTCTTTAAATGAAAAACATTAAATTTAAATATTCCTTACTTAATTGAATAGGTAGTCGGGAAGAAAATGGATTAAAAAACATGAGAAAAAATATATAATAAATGATTTAGGTAAACCACTATTTTATTTTCTTTCAAAATTGCCCAAAAAAATGGAAAATTTAGTTCAAAATTCAACAAAAAGTTCACTTTCATATAGTCCAAAAAAGTTGTTATTATAATATCGGGTTTCGTAGCGCAGTGGAATTTTTGCAAGACGGTGCAGAATTTTCGCTGGGTTCGAATCCCGGTGCACAACAACAACAACAACCACAACAACCTCAACAACAACAACAACAACCTCAACAACAACCTCAACAACAACCTCAACAACACCCACAACAACAACAACAACAAAATTTTTGATTTTTTTGGCTTATTTAAATTTCTAGTTTATCATAAGAATTAATTCTACAAATTCTTTTTAATGTTTTAACATATTTGATGCATGTTTTCACTACAAAAAAACCAAAAACAGTCTGTTGAGTGTTGAAGGATTTTAGAAGTTTTAATTATGAAACAAATTTTTTTTTGCCCCTTCAGCAGATCTTATTTTTTCTTGTTTTTAATTATTTTTTTTGAAATAATTTCATGCAAATACAAGACATTTCAGAAATGGCTGCGAAAAAAACAATTTCCAGACATACCAATGTATGCATCAAACATAGAGGAAGAAGACGTTAGTGAATCACGTTTTGAATTATGTCTTGAATTGGACATATAGTTTTTTAGAACCATTTATTTTTAATAAAATATTTTAAAATTATTCCCAACAGGATTTTTGATTTCGTCCGTTGAAAGTACTTTAATCAATGAACATTTTTTTGAACACATATATCAAGCTTAGATATTGCTGAAACTCGTTTTGAGTTACGGAGCTCAATAAAGCATATGGATTTTTTTATCCCATAATTTTTCTTTTAATTTTTAAGGATTAATGCCAAGAGGATTTTGAATCGCATACCATTTATGACCTTCAACCAAAAATTATTTATTTATTTGATGCAACAAGCAAGCGTTGAGATACCTAATTTATTTTAAAACTTTTTGAATAAGAAAAAAAATTGCAGAGAAAAATTGCCTTATTTTTATGATTTTTTATGCATTTTTACATCCATTTTTAATGATATTTTTAAAAACGGATCGTATGGTAACGATTTGGAAGCCATCAAAAATTAATGTTTTTACACTTAAAGCAAAAAATGCTTTAATAAAGTAAAAATAATTCCAAGCTCATAAGTAAGAAAGCTTTAAAAAAAATTTGTTTATCAAAAGTGATAAATCACATAAAAACCTACAAAAACGGTAACATATTTGTTTAGTGAAAGATAAGGCTCAAATCGAGCTAGGTGGCTATGAAAATTAAAAACCAACATTAAATATTCAAATTTTTAAGTTTTGAATTAGAATTTTTTTTTTCAAAGGTTTTTTTGTTTTCAATATTTATTATTAAATAAATTAAAATTATTCCCAACAGGATTTTTTATTCCGTCCACTGGAAGTACTTCAATCGATGAATCTTTTTTTGAACACATATCAAGCTTTGATGCAAGAAATTAGAGAATCTCGTTTTGAGTTACGGAGCTCAATAAAGCATATGGATTTTTTATCCAAATATTTTTCTTATGTTTTTTAAAAAATATTTGAGTAATCTTAGAGATTTGCCTACCAAATAAGACCTTCAACAAGAAATTATATATTTATTTGGTGTATCAAGCAATCATAGAGACATAAAATTTAGTTTAAAACTTTTTGAATAAGAAAAAAAATTCCAGAGGAAAAGTGCTTTATTAATATCATTTTTTATGCTATTTTACATCCATTTTCAATGATATTTTTTAAAACGCATCCTATGGTGACGATTTGGAAGCCTTCAAAAATTAATGTTTTTACACTTAAAGCAAAAAATTCTTTGATAAAGTTAAAATAATTCCAAAGTCAAAAGTAATGAAACTTTTAAAAAATTTTGTTTATCCCAAGTGATAAATCACATCTAAATCTACAAAAATCGATCTGTATTTCTTTAGTGAAAGAAAAGACTCTGATTGAGCTATGTGGCTTAGAAAATTTATATTGGGCATGCATGAATGAAACTTCGAGGTTTAGTATCTCTTTAATTGAGGCATCGAGTTACTTTTGACTTATATTTTCATGGTTAAAAAAATAAACAAAAATTACATGGAAAATAAAAAAAATAGCCGCAATTCAAAAATTTTGAGTTCCAGACGTTGTTGAGTTCTAAATGAACACATGTATCAATGCTTTGAAGCAAGAAAATGAAAAAAAATGTTTTGAATAAAAAAAAAATTACACATGAAAAGTGCCTTATTTTTAACATTAATTATGCATTTTTACATACGATTTTAATCATATTTTTAAAAATAAATCCTATGGTGCCGATTTGGAAGCAATTTATAGTTGTTACGTTCAACTCGAAGTGATCGTCGTGTACATAGAGATAGAGGAGGAGGAGGTTCATTAATAAATTATGGATGTTGGTTGAAGGTCATAATTGGTATGCGATTCAAAACCCTGTTTGGAATAATCTTTAAAAATCATATAATAAATATTTGGATAAAAAAATCCATCTGCTTTATTGAACACTGTAACTCAAAACGTGAATCAGCAATTTTTTAATGTTATTCTTTTTTTTCAAACCCAAATATCTTGTTGATGAGCTCAATGATTGAGAAAAAAAGTGGAGTTCGATTATTTAGCAAAATTATTAATCTACAAGATTTTTAAAACAGAAAAAATAATTTGGATTTATTTGATTTTTTCCAAGGCATTAACCTTAAAAAAAAGATTTCTTTAAATGAAAAACATTAAATTTAAATATTCCTTACTTAATTGAATAGGTAGTCGGGAAGAAAATGGATTAAAAAACATGAGAAAAAATATATAATAAATGATTTAGGTAAACCACTATTTTATTTTCTTTCAAAATTGCCCAAAAAAATGGAAAATTTAGTTCAAAATTCAACAAAAAGTTCACTTTCATATAGTCCAAAAAAGTTGTTATTATAATATCGGGTTTCGTAGCGCAGTGGAATTTTTGCAAGACGGTGCAGAATTTTCGCTGGGTTCGAATCCCGGTGCACAACAACAACAACAACCACAACAACCTCAACAACCTCAACAACAACCTCAACAACAACCTCAACAACAACCTCAACAACAACCTCAACAACAACCTCAACAACACCCACAACAACAACAACAACAAAATTTTTGATTTTTTTGGCTTATTTAAATTTCTAGTTTATCATAAGAATTAATTCTACAAATTCTTTTTAATGTTTTAACATATTTGATGCATGTTTTCACTACAAAAAAACCAAAAACAGTCTGTTGAGTGTTGAAGGATTTTAGAAGTTTTAATTATGAAACAAATTTTTTTTTGCCCCTTCAGCAGATCTTATTTTTTCTTGTTTTTAATTATTTTTTTGAAATAATTTCATGCAAATACAAGACATTTCAGAAATGGCTGCGAAAAAAACAATTTCCAGACATACCAATGTATGCATCAAACATAGAGGAAGAAGACGTTAGTGAATCACGTTTTGAATTATGTCTTGAATTGGACATATAGTTTTTTAGAACCATTTATTTTTAATAAAATATTTTAAAATTATTCCCAACAGGATTTTTGATTTCGTCCGTTGAAAGTACTTTAATCAATGAACATTTTTTTGAACACATATATCAAGCTTAGATATTGCTGAAACTCGTTTTGAGTTACGGAGCTCAATAAAGCATATGGATTTTTTTATCCCATAATTTTTCTTTTAATTTTTAAGGATTAATGCCAAGAGGATTTTGAATCGCATACCATTTATGACCTTCAACCAAAAATTATTTATTTATTTGATGCAACAAGCAAGCGTTGAGATACCTAATTTATTTTAAAACTTTTTGAATAAGAAAAAAAATTGCAGAGAAAAATTGCCTTATTTTTATGATTTTTTATGCATTTTTACATCCATTTTTAATGATATTTTTAAAAACGGATCGTATGGTAACGATTTGGAAGCCATCAAAAATTAATGTTTTTACACTTAAAGCAAAAAATGCTTTAATAAAGTAAAAATAATTCCAAGCTCATAAGTAAGAAAGCTTTAAAAAAAATTTGTTTATCAAAAGTGATAAATCACATAAAAACCTACAAAAACGGTAACATATTTGTTTAGTGAAAGATAAGGCTCAAATCGAGCTAGGTGGCTATGAAAATTAAAAACCAACATTAAATATTCAAATTTTTAAGTTTTGAATTAGAATTTTTTTTTTCAAAGGTTTTTTTGTTTTCAATATTTATTATTAAATAAATTAAAATTATTCCCAACAGGATTTTTTATTCCGTCCACTGGAAGTACTTCAATCGATGAATCTTTTTTTGAACACATATCAAGCTTTGATGCAAGAAATTAGAGAATCTCGTTTTGAGTTACGGAGCTCAATAAAGCATATGGATTTTTTATCCAAATATTTTTCTTATGTTTTTTAAAAAATATTTGAGTAATCTTAGAGATTTGCCTACCAAATAAGACCTTCAACAAGAAATTATATATTTATTTGGTGTATCAAGCAATCATAGAGACATAAAATTTAGTTTAAAACTTTTTGAATAAGAAAAAAAATTCCAGAGGAAAAGTGCTTTATTAATATCATTTTTTATGCTATTTTACATCCATTTTCAATGATATTTTTTAAAACGCATCCTATGGTGACGATTTGGAAGCCTTCAAAAATTAATGTTTTTACACTTAAAGCAAAAAATTCTTTGATAAAGTTAAAATAATTCCAAAGTCAAAAGTAATGAAACTTTTAAAAAATTTTGTTTATCCCAAGTGATAAATCACATCTAAATCTACAAAAATCGATCTGTATTTCTTTAGTGAAAGAAAAGACTCTGATTGAGCTATGTGGCTTAGAAAATTTATATTGGGCATGCATGAATGAAACTTCGAGGTTTAGTATCTCTTTAATTGAGGCATCGAGTTACTTTTGACTTATATTTTCATGGTTAAAAAAATAAACAAAAATTACATGGAAAATAAAAAAAATAGCCGCAATTCAAAAATTTTGAGTTCCAGACGTTGTTGAGTTCTAAATGAACACATGTATCAATGCTTTGAAGCAAGAAAATGAAAAAAAATGTTTTGAATAAAAAAAAAATTACACATGAAAAGTGCCTTATTTTTAACATTAATTATGCATTTTTACATACGATTTTAATCATATTTTTAAAAATAAATCCTATGGTGCCGATTTGGAAGCAATTTATAGTTGTTACGTTCAACTCGAAGTGATCGTCGTGTACATAGAGATAGAGGAGGAGGAGGTTCATTAATAAATTATGGATGTTGGTTGAAGGTCATAATTGGTATGCGATTCAAAACCCTGTTTGGAATAATCTTTAAAAATCATATAATAAATATTTGGATAAAAAAATCCATCTGCTTTATTGAACACTGTAACTCAAAACGTGAATCAGCAATTTTTTAATGTTATTCTTTTTTTTCAAACCCAAATATCTTGTTGATGAGCTCAATGATTGAGAAAAAAAGTGGAGTTCGATTATTTAGCAAAATTATTAATCTACAAGATTTTTAAAACAGAAAAAATAATTTGGATTTATTTGATTTTTTCCAAGGCATTAACCTTAAAAAAAAGATTTCTTTAAATGAAAAACATTAAATTTAAATATTCCTTACTTAATTGAATAGGTAGTCGGGAAGAAAATGGATTAAAAAACATGAGAAAAAATATATAATAAATGATTTAGGTAAACCACTATTTTATTTTCTTTCAAAATTGCCCAAAAAAATGGAAAATTTAGTTCAAAATTCAACAAAAAGTTCACTTTCATATAGTCCAAAAAAGTTGTTATTATAATATCGGGTTTCGTAGCGCAGTGGAATTTTTGCAAGACGGTGCAGAATTTTCGCTGGGTTCGAATCCCGGTGCACAACAACAACAACAACCTCAACAACAACAACAACAACCTCAACAACAACCTCAACAACACCCACAACAACAACAACAACAAAATTTTTGATTTTTTTGGCTTATTTAAATTTCTAGTTTATCATAAGAATTAATTCTACAAATTCTTTTTAATGTTTTAACATATTTGATGCATGTTTTCACTACAAAAAAACCAAAAACAGTCTGTTGAGTGTTGAAGGATTTTAGAAGTTTTAATTATGAAACAAATTTTTTTTTGCCCCTTCAGCAGATCTTATTTTTTCTTGTTTTTAATTATTTTTTTTGAAATAATTTCATGCAAATACAAGACATTTCAGAAATGGCTGCGAAAAAAACAATTTCCAGACATACCAATGTATGCATCAAACATAGAGGAAGAAGACGTTAGTGAATCACGTTTTGAATTATGTCTTGAATTGGACATATAGTTTTTTAGAACCATTTATTTTTAATAAAATATTTTAAAATTATTCCCAACAGGATTTTTGATTTCGTCCGTTGAAAGTACTTTAATCAATGAACATTTTTTTGAACACATATATCAAGCTTAGATATTGCTGAAACTCGTTTTGAGTTACGGAGCTCAATAAAGCATATGGATTTTTTTATCCCATAATTTTTCTTTTAATTTTTAAGGATTAATGCCAAGAGGATTTTGAATCGCATACCATTTATGACCTTCAACCAAAAATTATTTATTTATTTGATGCAACAAGCAAGCGTTGAGATACCTAATTTATTTTAAAACTTTTTGAATAAGAAAAAAAATTGCAGAGAAAAATTGCCTTATTTTTATGATTTTTTATGCATTTTTACATCCATTTTTAATGATATTTTTAAAAACGGATCGTATGGTAACGATTTGGAAGCCATCAAAAATTAATGTTTTTACACTTAAAGCAAAAAATGCTTTAATAAAGTAAAAATAATTCCAAGCTCATAAGTAAGAAAGCTTTAAAAAAAATTTGTTTATCAAAAGTGATAAATCACATAAAAACCTACAAAAACGGTAACATATTTGTTTAGTGAAAGATAAGGCTCAAATCGAGCTAGGTGGCTATGAAAATTAAAAACCAACATTAAATATTCAAATTTTTAAGTTTTGAATTAGAATTTTTTTTTTCAAAGGTTTTTTTGTTTTCAATATTTATTATTAAATAAATTAAAATTATTCCCAACAGGATTTTTTATTCCGTCCACTGGAAGTACTTCAATCGATGAATCTTTTTTTGAACACATATCAAGCTTTGATGCAAGAAATTAGAGAATCTCGTTTTGAGTTACGGAGCTCAATAAAGCATATGGATTTTTTATCCAAATATTTTTCTTATGTTTTTTAAAAAATATTTGAGTAATCTTAGAGATTTGCCTACCAAATAAGACCTTCAACAAGAAATTATATATTTATTTGGTGTATCAAGCAATCATAGAGACATAAAATTTAGTTTAAAACTTTTTGAATAAGAAAAAAAATTCCAGAGGAAAAGTGCTTTATTAATATCATTTTTTATGCTATTTTACATCCATTTTCAATGATATTTTTTAAAACGCATCCTATGGTGACGATTTGGAAGCCTTCAAAAATTAATGTTTTTACACTTAAAGCAAAAAATTCTTTGATAAAGTTAAAATAATTCCAAAGTCAAAAGTAATGAAACTTTTAAAAAATTTTGTTTATCCCAAGTGATAAATCACATCTAAATCTACAAAAATCGATATGTATTTCTTTAGTGAAAGAAAAGACTCTGATTGAGCTATGTGGCTTAGAAAATTTATATTGGGCATGCATGAATGAAACTTCGAGGTTTAGTATCTCTTTAATTGAGGCATCGAGTTACTTTTGACTTATATTTTCATGGTTAAAAAAATAAACAAAAATTACATGGAAAATAAAAAAAATAGCCGCAATTCAAAAATTTTGAGTTCCAGACGTTGTTGAGTTCTAAATGAACACATGTATCAATGCTTTGAAGCAAGAAAATGAAAAAAAATGTTTTGAATAAAAAAAAAATTACACATGAAAAGTGCCTTATTTTTAACATTAATTATGCATTTTTACATACGATTTTAATCATATTTTTAAAAATAAATCCTATGGTGCCGATTTGGAAGCAATTTATAGTTGTTACGTTCAACTCGAAGTGATCGTCGTGTACATAGAGATAGAGGAGGAGGAGGTTCATTAATAAATTATGGATGTTGGTTGAAGGTCATAATTGGTATGCGATTCAAAACCCTGTTTGGAATAATCTTTAAAAATCATATAATAAATATTTGGATAAAAAAATCCATCTGCTTTATTGAACACTGTAACTCAAAACGTGAATCAGCAATTTTTTAATGTTATTCTTTTTTTTCAAACCCAAATATCTTGTTGATGAGCTCAATGATTGAGAAAAAAAGTGGAGTTCGATTATTTAGCAAAATTATTAATCTACAAGATTTTTAAAACAGAAAAAATAATTTGGATTTATTTGATTTTTTCCAAGGCATTAACCTTAAAAAAAAGATTTCTTTAAATGAAAAACATTAAATTTAAATATTCCTTACTTAATTGAATAGGTAGTCGGGAAGAAAATGGATTAAAAAACATGAGAAAAAATATATAATAAATGATTTAGGTAAACCACTATTTTATTTTCTTTCAAAATTGCCCAAAAAATGGAAAATTTAGTTCAAAATTCAACAAAAAGTTCACTTTCATATAGTCCAAAAAAGTTGTTATTATAATATCGGGTTTCGTAGCGCAGTGGAATTTTTGCAAGACGGTGCAGAATTTTCGCTGGGTTCGAATCCCGGTGCACAACAACAACAACAACCTCAACAACAACAACAACAACCTCAACAACAACCTCAACAACACCCACAACAACAACAACAACAAAATTTTTGATTTTTTTGGCTTATTTAAATTTCTAGTTTATCATAAGAATTAATTCTACAAATTCTTTTTAATGTTTTAACATATTTGATGCATGTTTTCACTACAAAAAAACCAAAAACAGTCTGTTGAGTGTTGAAGGATTTTAGAAGTTTTAATTATGAAACAAATTTTTTTTTGCCCCTTCAGCAGATCTTATTTTTTCTTGTTTTTAATTATTTTTTTTGAAATAATTTCATGCAAATACAAGACATTTCAGAAATGGCTGCGAAAAAAACAATTTCCAGACATACCAATGTATGCATCAAACATAGAGGAAGAAGACGTTAGTGAATCACGTTTTGAATTATGTCTTGAATTGGACATATAGTTTTTTAGAACCATTTATTTTTAATAAAATATTTTAAAATTATTCCCAACAGGATTTTTGATTTCGTCCGTTGAAAGTACTTTAATCAATGAACATTTTTTTGAACACATATATCAAGCTTAGATATTGCTGAAACTCGTTTTGAGTTACGGAGCTCAATAAAGCATATGGATTTTTTTATCCCATAATTTTTCTTTTAATTTTTAAGGATTAATGCCAAGAGGATTTTGAATCGCATACCATTTATGACCTTCAACCAAAAATTATTTATTTATTTGATGCAACAAGCAAGCGTTGAGATACCTAATTTATTTTAAAACTTTTTGAATAAGAAAAAAAATTGCAGAGAAAAATTGCCTTATTTTTATGATTTTTTATGCATTTTTACATCCATTTTTAATGATATTTTTAAAAACGGATCGTATGGTAACGATTTGGAAGCCATCAAAAATTAATGTTTTTACACTTAAAGCAAAAAATGCTTTAATAAAGTAAAAATAATTCCAAGCTCATAAGTAAGAAAGCTTTAAAAAAAATTTGTTTATCAAAAGTGATAAATCACATAAAAACCTACAAAAACGGTAACATATTTGTTTAGTGAAAGATAAGGCTCAAATCGAGCTAGGTGGCTATGAAAATTAAAAACCAACATTAAATATTCAAATTTTTAAGTTTTGAATTAGAATTTTTTTTTTCAAAGGTTTTTTTGTTTTCAATATTTATTATTAAATAAATTAAAATTATTCCCAACAGGATTTTTTATTCCGTCCACTGGAAGTACTTCAATCGATGAATCTTTTTTTGAACACATATCAAGCTTTGATGCAAGAAATTAGAGAATCTCGTTTTGAGTTACGGAGCTCAATAAAGCATATGGATTTTTTATCCAAATATTTTTCTTATGTTTTTTAAAAAATATTTGAGTAATCTTAGAGATTTGCCTACCAAATAAGACCTTCAACAAGAAATTATATATTTATTTGGTGTATCAAGCAATCATAGAGACATAAAATTTAGTTTAAAACTTTTTGAATAAGAAAAAAAATTCCAGAGGAAAAGTGCTTTATTAATATCATTTTTTATGCTATTTTACATCCATTTTCAATGATATTTTTTAAAACGCATCCTATGGTGACGATTTGGAAGCCTTCAAAAATTAATGTTTTTACACTTAAAGCAAAAAATTCTTTGATAAAGTTAAAATAATTCCAAAGTCAAAAGTAATGAAACTTTTAAAAAATTTTGTTTATCCCAAGTGATAAATCACATCTAAATCTACAAAAATCGATCTGTATTTCTTTAGTGAAAGAAAAGACTCTGATTGAGCTATGTGGCTTAGAAAATTTATATTGGGCATGCATGAATGAAACTTCGAGGTTTAGTATCTCTTTAATTGAGGCATCGAGTTACTTTTGACTTATATTTTCATGGTTAAAAAAATAAACAAAAATTACATGGAAAATAAAAAAAATAGCCGCAATTCAAAAATTTTGAGTTCCAGACGTTGTTGAGTTCTAAATGAACACATGTATCAATGCTTTGAAGCAAGAAAATGAAAAAAAATGTTTTGAATAAAAAAAAAATTACACATGAAAAGTGCCTTATTTTTAACATTAATTATGCATTTTTACATACGATTTTAATCATATTTTTAAAAATAAATCCTATGGTGCCGATTTGGAAGCAATTTATAGTTGTTACGTTCAACTCGAAGTGATCGTCGTGTACATAGAGATAGAGGAGGAGGAGGTTCATTAATAAATTATGGATGTTGGTTGAAGGTCATAATTGGTATGCGATTCAAAACCCTGTTTGGAATAATCTTTAAAAATCATATAATAAATATTTGGATAAAAAAATCCATCTGCTTTATTGAACACTGTAACTCAAAACGTGAATCAGCAATTTTTTAATGTTATTCTTTTTTTTCAAACCCAAATATCTTGTTGATGAGCTCAATGATTGAGAAAAAAAGTGGAGTTCGATTATTTAGCAAAATTATTAATCTACAAGATTTTTAAAACAGAAAAAATAATTTGGATTTATTTGATTTTTTCCAAGGCATTAACCTTAAAAAAAAGATTTCTTTAAATGAAAAACATTAAATTTAAATATTCCTTACTTAATTGAATAGGTAGTCGGGAAGAAAATGGATTAAAAAACATGAGAAAAAATATATAATAAATGATTTAGGTAAACCACTATTTTATTTTCTTTCAAAATTGCCCAAAAAAATGGAAAATTTAGTTCAAAATTCAACAAAAAGTTCACTTTCATATAGTCCAAAAAAGTTGTTATTATAATATCGGGTTTCGTAGCGCAGTGGAATTTTTGCAAGACGGTGCAGAATTTTCGCTGGGTTCGAATCCCGGTGCACAACAACAACAACAACCTCAACAACAACCTCAACAACAACCTCAACAACAACCTCAACAACACCCACAACAACACCCACAACAACAACAAAATTTTTGATTTTTTTGGCTTATTTAAATTTCTAGTTTATCATAAGAATTAATTCTACAAATTCTTTTTAATGTTTTAACATATTTGATGCATGTTTTCACTACAAAAAAACCAAAAACAGTCTGTTGAGTGTTGAAGGATTTTAGAAGTTTTAATTATGAAACAAATTTTTTTTTGCCCCTTCAGCAGATCTTATTTTTTCTTGTTTTTAATTATTTTTTTTGAAATAATTTCATGCAAATACAAGACATTTCAGAAATGGCTGCGAAAAAAACAATTTCCAGACATACCAATGTATGCATCAAACATAGAGGAAGAAGACGTTAGTGAATCACGTTTTGAATTATGTCTTGAATTGGACATATAGTTTTTTAGAACCATTTATTTTTAATAAAATATTTTAAAATTATTCCAAACAGGATTTTTGATTTCGTCCGTTGAAAGTACTTTAATCAATGAACATTTTTTTGAACACATATATCAAGCTTAGATATTGCTGAAACTCGTTTTGAGTTACGGAGCTCAATAAAGCATATGGATTTTTTTATCCCATAATTTTTCTTTTAATTTTTAAGGATTAATGC
This sequence comes from Panagrolaimus kolymaensis, assembly GCA_028622995.1. Classification (NCBI taxonomy): domain Eukaryota; kingdom Metazoa; phylum Nematoda; class Chromadorea; order Rhabditida; family Panagrolaimidae; genus Panagrolaimus; species Panagrolaimus kolymaensis. Next base: position 3,260,581 of record JAJQJQ010000006.1, read on the forward strand.
CAAGAGGATTTTGAATCGCATACCATTTATGACCTTCAACCAAAAATTATTTATTTATTTGATGCAACAAGCAAGCGTTGAGATACCTAATTTATTTTAAAACTTTTTGAATAAGAAAAAAAATTGCAGAGAAAAATTGCCTTATTTTTATGATTTTTTATGCATTTTTACATCCATTTTTAATGATATTTTTAAAAACGGATCGTATGGTAACGATTTGGAAGCCATCAAAAATTAATGTTTTTACACTTAAAGCAAAAAATGCTTTAATAAAGTAAAAATAATTCCAAGCTCATAAGTAAGAAAGCTTTAAAAAAAATTTGTTTATCAAAAGTGATAAATCACATAAAAACCTACAAAAACGGTAACATATTTGTTTAGTGAAAGATAAGGCTCAAATCGAGCTAGGTGGCTATGAAAATTAAAAACCAACATTAAATATTCAAATTTTTAAGTTTTGAATTAGAATTTTTTTTTTCAAAGGTTTTTTTGTTTTCAATATTTATTATTAAATAAATTAAAATTATTCCCAACAGGATTTTTTATTCCGTCCACTGGAAGTACTTCAATCGATGAATCTTTTTTTGAACACATATCAAGCTTTGATGCAAGAAATTAGAGAATCTCGTTTTGAGTTACGGAGCTCAATAAAGCATATGGATTTTTTATCCAAATATTTTTCTTATGTTTTTTAAAAAATATTTGAGTAATCTTAGAGATTTGCCTACCAAATAAGACCTTCAACAAGAAATTATATATTTATTTGGTGTATCAAGCAATCATAGAGACATAAAATTTAGTTTAAAACTTTTTGAATAAGAAAAAAAATTCCAGAGGAAAAGTGCTTTATTAATATCATTTTTTATGCTATTTTACATCCATTTTCAATGATATTTTTTAAAACGCATCCTATGGTGACGATTTGGAAGCCTTCAAAAATTAATGTTTTTACACTTAAAGCAAAAAATTCTTTGATAAAGTTAAAATAATTCCAAAGTCAAAAGTAATGAAACTTTTAAAAAATTTTGTTTATCCCAAGTGATAAATCACATCTAAATCTACAAAAATCGATCTGTATTTCTTTAGTGAAAGAAAAGACTCTGATTGAGCTATGTGGCTTAGAAAATTTATATTGGGCATGCATGAATGAAACTTCGAGGTTTAGTATCTCTTTAATTGAGGCATCGAGTTACTTTTGACTTATATTTTCATGGTTAAAAAAATAAACAAAAATTACATGGAAAATAAAAAAAATAGCCGCAATTCAAAAATTTTGAGTTCCAGACGTTGTTGAGTTCTAAATGAACACATGTATCAATGCTTTGAAGCAAGAAAATGAAAAAAAATGTTTTGAATAAAAAAAAAATTACACATGAAAAGTGCCTTATTTTTAACATTAATTATGCATTTTTACATACGATTTTAATCATATTTTTAAAAATAAATCCTATGGTGCCGATTTGGAAGCAATTTATAGTTGTTACGTTCAACTCGAAGTGATCGTCGTGTACATAGAGATAGAGGAGGAGGAGGTTCATTAATAAATTATGGATGTTGGTTGAAGGTCATAATTGGTATGCGATTCAAAACCCTGTTTGGAATAATCTTTAAAAATCATATAATAAATATTTGGATAAAAAAATCCATCTGCTTTATTGAACACTGTAACTCAAAACGTGAATCAGCAATTTTTTAATGTTATTCTTTTTTTTCAAACCCAAATATCTTGTTGATGAGCTCAATGATTGAGAAAAAAAGTGGAGTTCGATTATTTAGCAAAATTATTAATCTACAAGATTTTTAAAACAGAAAAAATAATTTGGATTTATTTGATTTTTTCCAAGGCATTAACCTTAAAAAAAAGATTTCTTTAAATGAAAAACATTAAATTTAAATATTCCTTACTTAATTGAATAGGTAGTCGGGAAGAAAATGGATTAAAAAACATGAGAAAAAATATATAATAAATGATTTAGGTAAACCACTATTTTATTTTCTTTCAAAATTGCCCAAAAAAATGGAAAATTTAGTTCAAAATTCAACAAAAAGTTCACTTTCATATAGTCCAAAAAAGTTGTTATTATAATATCGGGTTTCGTAGCGCAGTGGAATTTTTGCAAGACGGTGCAGAATTTTCGCTGGGTTCGAATCCCGGTGCACAACAACAACAACAACCTCAACAACAACCTCAACAACAACCTCAACAACAACCTCAACAACACCCACAACAACAACAAAATTTTTGATTTTTTTGGCTTATTTAAATTTCTAGTTTATCATAAGAATTAATTCTACAAATTCTTTTTAATGTTTTAACATATTTGATGCATGTTTTCACTACAAAAAAACCAAAAACAGTCTGTTGAGTGTTGAAGGATTTTAGAAGTTTTAATTATGAAACAAATTTTTTTTTGCCCCTTCAGCAGATCTTATTTTTTCTTGTTTTTAATTATTTTTTTTGAAATAATTTCATGCAAATACAAGACATTTCAGAAATGGCTGCGAAAAAAACAATTTCCAGACATACCAATGTATGCATCAAACATAGAGGAAGAAGACGTTAGTGAATCACGTTTTGAATTATGTCTTGAATTGGACATATAGTTTTTTAGAACCATTTATTTTTAATAAAATATTTTAAAATTATTCCCAACAGGATTTTTGATTTCGTCCGTTGAAAGTACTTTAATCAATGAACATTTTTTTGAACACATATATCAAGCTTAGATATTGCTGAAACTCGTTTTGAGTTACGGAGCTCAATAAAGCATATGGATTTTTTTATCCCATAATTTTTCTTTTAATTTTTAAGGATTAATGCCAAGAGGATTTTGAATCGCATACCATTTATGACCTTCAACCAAAAATTATTTATTTATTTGATGCAACAAGCAAGCGTTGAGATACCTAATTTATTTTAAAACTTTTTGAATAAGAAAAAAAATTGCAGAGAAAAATTGCCTTATTTTTATGATTTTTTATGCATTTTTACATCCATTTTTAATGATATTTTTAAAAACGGATCGTATGGTAACGATTTGGAAGCCATCAAAAATTAATGTTTTTACACTTAAAGCAAAAAATGCTTTAATAAAGTAAAAATAATTCCAAGCTCATAAGTAAGAAAGCTTTAAAAAAAATTTGTTTATCAAAAGTGATAAATCACATAAAAACCTACAAAAACGGTAACATATTTGTTTAGTGAAAGATAAGGCTCAAATCGAGCTAGGTGGCTATGAAAATTAAAAACCAACATTAAATATTCAAATTTTTAAGTTTTGAATTAGAATTTTTTTTTTCAAAGGTTTTTTTGTTTTCAATATTTATTATTAAATAAATTAAAATTATTCCCAACAGGATTTTTTATTCCGTCCACTGGAAGTACTTCAATCGATGAATCTTTTTTTGAACACATATCAAGCTTTGATGCAAGAAATTAGAGAATCTCGTTTTGAGTTACGGAGCTCAATAAAGCATATGGATTTTTTATCCAAATATTTTTCTTATGTTTTTTAAAAAATATTTGAGTAATCTTAGAGATTTGCCTACCAAATAAGACCTTCAACAAGAAATTATATATTTATTTGGTGTATCAAGCAATCATAGAGACATAAAATTTAGTTTAAAACTTTTTGAATAAGAAAAAAAATTCCAGAGGAAAAGTGCTTTATTAATATCATTTTTTATGCTATTTTACATCCATTTTCAATGATATTTTTTAAAACGCATCCTATGGTGACGATTTGGAAGCCTTCAAAAATTAATGTTTTTACACTTAAAGCAAAAAATTCTTTGATAAAGTTAAAATAATTCCAAAGTCAAAAGTAATGAAACTTTTAAAAAATTTTGTTTATCCCAAGTGATAAATCACATCTAAATCTACAAAAATCGATCTGTATTTCTTTAGTGAAAGAAAAGACTCTGATTGAGCTATGTGGCTTAGAAAATTTATATTGGGCATGCATGAATGAAACTTCGAGGTTTAGTATCTCTTTAATTGAGGCATCGAGTTACTTTTGACTTATATTTTCATGGTTAAAAAAATAAACAAAAATTACATGGAAAATAAAAAAAATAGCCGCAATTCAAAAATTTTGAGTTCCAGACGTTGTTGAGTTCTAAATGAACACATGTATCAATGCTTTGAAGCAAGAAAATGAAAAAAAATGTTTTGAATAAAAAAAAAATTACACATGAAAAGTGCCTTATTTTTAACATTAATTATGCATTTTTACATACGATTTTAATCATATTTTTAAAAATAAATCCTATGGTGCCGATTTGGAAGCAATTTATAGTTGTTACGTTCAACTCGAAGTGATCGTCGTGTACATAGAGATAGAGGAGGAGGAGGTTCATTAATAAATTATGGATGTTGGTTGAAGGTCATAATTGGTATGCGATTCAAAACCCTGTTTGGAATAATCTTTAAAAATCATATAATAAATATTTGGATAAAAAAATCCATCTGCTTTATTGAACACTGTAACTCAAAACGTGAATCAGCAATTTTTTAATGTTATTCTTTTTTTCAAACCCAAATATCTTGTTGATGAGCTCAATGATTGAGAAAAAAAGTGGAGTTCGATTATTTAGCAAAATTATTAATCTACAAGATTTTTAAAACAGAAAAAATAATTTGGATTTATTTGATTTTTTCCAAGGCATTAACCTTAAAAAAAAGATTTCTTTAAATGAAAAACATTAAATTTAAATATTCCTTACTTAATTGAATAGGTAGTCGGGAAGAAAATGGATTAAAAAACATGAGAAAAAATATATAATAAATGATTTAGGTAAACCACTATTTTATTTTCTTTCAAAATTGCCCAAAAAATGGAAAATTTAGTTCAAAATTCAACAAAAAGTTCACTTTCATATAGTCCAAAAAAGTTGTTATTATAATATCGGGTTTCGTAGCGCAGTGGAATTTTTGCAAGACGGTGCAGAATTTTCGCTGGGTTCGAATCCCGGTGCACAACAACAACAACAACCTCAACAACAACAACAACAACCTCAACAACAACCTCAACAACACCCACAACAACAACAACAACAAAATTTTTGATTTTTTTGGCTTATTTAAATTTCTAGTTTATCATAAGAATTAATTCTACAAATTCTTTTTAATGTTTTAACATATTTGATGCATGTTTTCACTACAAAAAAACCAAAAACAGTCTGTTGAGTGTTGAAGGATTTTAGAAGTTTTAATTATGAAACAAATTTTTTTTTGCCCCTTCAGCAGATCTTATTTTTTCTTGTTTTTAATTATTTTTTTTGAAATAATTTCATGCAAATACAAGACATTTCAGAAATGGCTGCGAAAAAAACAATTTCCAGACATACCAATGTATGCATCAAACATAGAGGAAGAAGACGTTAGTGAATCACGTTTTGAATTATGTCTTGAATTGGACATATAGTTTTTTAGAACCATTTATTTTTAATAAAATATTTTAAAATTATTCCCAACAGGATTTTTGATTTCGTCCGTTGAAAGTACTTTAATCAATGAACATTTTTTTGAACACATATATCAAGCTTAGATATTGCTGAAACTCGTTTTGAGTTACGGAGCTCAATAAAGCATATGGATTTTTTTATCCCATAATTTTTCTTTTAATTTTTAAGGATTAATGCCAAGAGGATTTTGAATCGCATACCATTTATGACCTTCAACCAAAAATTATTTATTTATTTGATGCAACAAGCAAGCGTTGAGATACCTAATTTATTTTAAAACTTTTTGAATAAGAAAAAAAATTGCAGAGAAAAATTGCCTTATTTTTATGATTTTTTATGCATTTTTACATCCATTTTTAATGATATTTTTAAAAACGGATCGTATGGTAACGATTTGGAAGCCATCAAAAATTAATGTTTTTACACTTAAAGCAAAAAATGCTTTAATAAAGTAAAAATAATTCCAAGCTCATAAGTAAGAAAGCTTTAAAAAAAATTTGTTTATCAAAAGTGATAAATCACATAAAAACCTACAAAAACGGTAACATATTTGTTTAGTGAAAGATAAGGCTCAAATCGAGCTAGGTGGCTATGAAAATTAAAAACCAACATTAAATATTCAAATTTTTAAGTTTTGAATTAGAATTTTTTTTTTCAAAGGTTTTTTTGTTTTCAATATTTATTATTAAATAAATTAAAATTATTCCCAACAGGATTTTTTATTCCGTCCACTGGAAGTACTTCAATCGATGAATCTTTTTTTGAACACATATCAAGCTTTGATGCAAGAAATTAGAGAATCTCGTTTTGAGTTACGGAGCTCAATAAAGCATATGGATTTTTTATCCAAATATTTTTCTTATGTTTTTTAAAAAATATTTGAGTAATCTTAGAGATTTGCCTACCAAATAAGACCTTCAACAAGAAATTATATATTTATTTGGTGTATCAAGCAATCATAGAGACATAAAATTTAGTTTAAAACTTTTTGAATAAGAAAAAAAATTCCAGAGGAAAAGTGCTTTATTAATATCATTTTTTATGCTATTTTACATCCATTTTCAATGATATTTTTTAAAACGCATCCTATGGTGACGATTTGGAAGCCTTCAAAAATTAATGTTTTTACACTTAAAGCAAAAAATTCTTTGATAAAGTTAAAATAATTCCAAAGTCAAAAGTAATGAAACTTTTAAAAAATTTTGTTTATCCCAAGTGATAAATCACATCTAAATCTACAAAAATCGATCTGTATTTCTTTAGTGAAAGAAAAGACTCTGATTGAGCTATGTGGCTTAGAAAATTTATATTGGGCATGCATGAATGAAACTTCGAGGTTTAGTATCTCTTTAATTGAGGCATCGAGTTACTTTTGACTTATATTTTCATGGTTAAAAAAATAAACAAAAATTACATGGAAAATAAAAAAAATAGCCGCAATTCAAAAATTTTGAGTTCCAGACGTTGTTGAGTTCTAAATGAACACATGTATCAATGCTTTGAAGCAAGAAAATGAAAAAAAATGTTTTGAATAAAAAAAAAATTACACATGAAAAGTGCCTTATTTTTAACATTAATTATGCATTTTTACATACGATTTTAATCATATTTTTAAAAATAAATCCTATGGTGCCGATTTGGAAGCAATTTATAGTTGTTACGTTCAACTCGAAGTGATCGTCGTGTACATAGAGATAGAGGAGGAGGAGGTTCATTAATAAATTATGGATGTTGGTTGAAGGTCATAATTGGTATGCGATTCAAAACCCTGTTTGGAATAATCTTTAAAAATCATATAATAAATATTTGGATAAAAAAATCCATCTGCTTTATTGAACACTGTAACTCAAAACGTGAATCAGCAATTTTTTAATGTTATTCTTTTTTTCAAACCCAAATATCTTGTTGATGAGCTCAATGATTGAGAAAAAAAGTGGAGTTCGATTATTTAGCAAAATTATTAATCTACAAGATTTTTAAAACAGAAAAAATAATTTGGATTTATTTGATTTTTTCCAAGGCATTAACCTTAAAAAAAAGATTTCTTTAAATGAAAAACATTAAATTTAAATATTCCTTACTTAATTGAATAGGTAGTCGGGAAGAAAATGGATTAAAAAACATGAGAAAAAATATATAATAAATGATTTAGGTAAACCACTATTTTATTTTCTTTCAAAATTGCCCAAAAAATGGAAAATTTAGTTCAAAATTCAACAAAAAGTTCACTTTCATATAGTCCAAAAAAGTTGTTATTATAATATCGGGTTTCGTAGCGCAGTGGAATTTTTGCAAGACGGTGCAGAATTTTCGCTGGGTTCGAATCCCGGTGCACAACAACAACAACAACCTCAACAACAACAACAACAACCTCAACAACAACCTCAACAACACCCACAACAACAACAACAACAAAATTTTTGATTTTTTTGGCTTATTTAAATTTCTAGTTTATCATAAGAATTAATTCTACAAATTCTTTTTAATGTTTTAACATATTTGATGCATGTTTTCACTACAAAAAAACCAAAAACAGTCTGTTGAGTGTTGAAGGATTTTAGAAGTTTTAATTATGAAACAAATTTTTTTTTGCCCCTTCAGCAGATCTTATTTTTTCTTGTTTTTAATTATTTTTTTTGAAATAATTTCATGCAAATACAAGACATTTCAGAAATGGCTGCGAAAAAAACAATTTCCAGACATACCAATGTATGCATCAAACATAGAGGAAGAAGACGTTAGTGAATCACGTTTTGAATTATGTCTTGAATTGGACATATAGTTTTTTAGAACCATTTATTTTTAATAAAATATTTTAAAATTATTCCCAACAGGATTTTTGATTTCGTCCGTTGAAAGTACTTTAATCAATGAACATTTTTTTGAACACATATATCAAGCTTAGATATTGCTGAAACTCGTTTTGAGTTACGGAGCTCAATAAAGCATATGGATTTTTTTATCCCATAATTTTTCTTTTAATTTTTAAGGATTAATGCCAAGAGGATTTTGAATCGCATACCATTTATGACCTTCAACCAAAAATTATTTATTTATTTGATGCAACAAGCAAGCGTTGAGATACCTAATTTATTTTAAAACTTTTTGAATAAGAAAAAAAATTGCAGAGAAAAATTGCCTTATTTTTATGATTTTTTATGCATTTTTACATCCATTTTTAATGATATTTTTAAAAACGGATCGTATGGTAACGATTTGGAAGCCATCAAAAATTAATGTTTTTACACTTAAAGCAAAAAATGCTTTAATAAAGTAAAAATAATTCCAAGCTCATAAGTAAGAAAGCTTTAAAAAAAATTTGTTTATCAAAAGTGATAAATCACATAAAAACCTACAAAAACGGTAACATATTTGTTTAGTGAAAGATAAGGCTCAAATCGAGCTAGGTGGCTATGAAAATTAAAAACCAACATTAAATATTCAAATTTTTAAGTTTTGAATTAGAATTTTTTTTTTCAAAGGTTTTTTTGTTTTCAATATTTATTATTAAATAAATTAAAATTATTCCCAACAGGATTTTTTATTCCGTCCACTGGAAGTACTTCAATCGATGAATCTTTTTTTGAACACATATCAAGCTTTGATGCAAGAAATTAGAGAATCTCGTTTTGAGTTACGGAGCTCAATAAAGCATATGGATTTTTTATCCAAATATTTTTCTTATGTTTTTTAAAAAATATTTGAGTAATCTTAGAGATTTGCCTACCAAATAAGACCTTCAACAAGAAATTATATATTTATTTGGTGTATCAAGCAATCATAGAGACATAAAATTTAGTTTAAAACTTTTTGAATAAGAAAAAAAATTCCAGAGGAAAAGTGCTTTATTAATATCATTTTTTATGCTATTTTACATCCATTTTCAATGATATTTTTTAAAACGCATCCTATGGTGACGATTTGGAAGCCTTCAAAAATTAATGTTTTTACACTTAAAGCAAAAAATTCTTTGATAAAGTTAAAATAATTCCAAAGTCAAAAGTAATGAAACTTTTAAAAAATTTTGTTTATCCCAAGTGATAAATCACATCTAAATCTACAAAAATCGATCTGTATTTCTTTAGTGAAAGAAAAGACTCTGATTGAGCTATGTGGCTTAGAAAATTTATATTGGGCATGCATGAATGAAACTTCGAGGTTTAGTATCTCTTTAATTGAGGCATCGAGTTACTTTTGACTTATATTTTCATGGTTAAAAAAATAAACAAAAATTACATGGAAAATAAAAAAAATAGCCGCAATTCAAAAATTTTGAGTTCCAGACGTTGTTGAGTTCTAAATGAACACATGTATCAATGCTTTGAAGCAAGAAAATGAAAAAAAATGTTTTGAATAAAAAAAAAATTACACATGAAAAGTGCCTTATTTTTAACATTAATTATGCATTTTTACATACGATTTTAATCATATTTTTAAAAATAAATCCTATGGTGCCGATTTGGAAGCAATTTATAGTTGTTACGTTCAACTCGAAGTGATCGTCGTGTACATAGAGATAGAGGAGGAGGAGGTTCATTAATAAATTATGGATGTTGGTTGAAGGTCATAATTGGTATGCGATTCAAAACCCTGTTTGGAATAATCTTTAAAAATCATATAATAAATATTTGGATAAAAAAATCCATCTGCTTTATTGAACACTGTAACTCAAAACGTGAATCAGCAATTTTTTAATGTTATTCTTTTTTTCAAACCCAAATATCTTGTTGATGAGCTCAATGATTGAGAAAAAAAGTGGAGTTCGATTATTTAGCAAAATTATTAATCTACAAGATTTTTAAAACAGAAAAAATAATTTGGATTTATTTGATTTTTTCCAAGGCATTAACCTTAAAAAAAAGATTTCTTTAAATGAAAAACATTAAATTTAAATATTCCTTACTTAATTGAATAGGTAGTCGGGAAGAAAATGGATTAAAAAACATGAGAAAAAATATATAATAAATGATTTAGGTAAACCACTATTTTATTTTCTTTCAAAATTGCCCAAAAAATGGAAAATTTAGTTCAAAATTCAACAAAAAGTTCACTTTCATATAGTCCAAAAAAGTTGTTATTATAATATCGGGTTTCGTAGCGCAGTGGAATTTTTGCAAGACGGTGCAGAATTTTCGCTGGGTTCGAATCCCGGTGCACAACAACAACAACAACCTCAACAACAACAACAACAACCTCAACAACAACCTCAACAACACCCACAACAACAACAACAACAAAATTTTTGATTTTTTTGGCTTATTTAAATTTCTAGTTTATCATAAGAATTAATTCTACAAATTCTTTTTAATGTTTTAACATATTTGATGCATGTTTTCACTACAAAAAAACCAAAAACAGTCTGTTGAGTGTTGAAGGATTTTAGAAGTTTTAATTATGAAACAAATTTTTTTTTGCCCCTTCAGCAGATCTTATTTTTTCTTGTTTTTAATTATTTTTTTTGAAATAATTTCATGCAAATACAAGACATTTCAGAAATGGCTGCGAAAAAAACAATTTCCAGACATACCAATGTATGCATCAAACATAGAGGAAGAAGACGTTAGTGAATCACGTTTTGAATTATGTCTTGAATTGGACATATAGTTTTTTAGAACCATTTATTTTTAATAAAATATTTTAAAATTATTCCCAACAGGATTTTTGATTTCGTCCGTTGAAAGTACTTTAATCAATGAACATTTTTTTGAACACATATATCAAGCTTAGATATTGCTGAAACTCGTTTTGAGTTACGGAGCTCAATAAAGCATATGGATTTTTTTATCCCATAATTTTTCTTTTAATTTTTAAGGATTAATGCCAAGAGGATTTTGAATCGCATACCATTTATGACCTTCAACCAAAAATTATTTATTTATTTGATGCAACAAGCAAGCGTTGAGATACCTAATTTATTTTAAAACTTTTTGAATAAGAAAAAAAATTGCAGAGAAAAATTGCCTTATTTTTATGATTTTTTATGCATTTTTACATCCATTTTTAATGATATTTTTAAAAACGGATCGTATGGTAACGATTTGGAAGCCATCAAAAATTAATGTTTTTACACTTAAAGCAAAAAATGCTTTAATAAAGTAAAAATAATTCCAAGCTCATAAGTAAGAAAGCTTTAAAAAAAATTTGTTTATCAAAAGTGATAAATCACATAAAAACCTACAAAAACGGTAACATATTTGTTTAGTGAAAGATAAGGCTCAAATCGAGCTAGGTGGCTATGAAAATTAAAAACCAACATTAAATATTCAAATTTTTAAGTTTTGAATTAGAATTTTTTTTTTCAAAGGTTTTTTTGTTTTCAATATTTATTATTAAATAAATTAAAATTATTCCCAACAGGATTTTTTATTCCGTCCACTGGAAGTACTTCAATCGATGAATCTTTTTTTGAACACATATCAAGCTTTGATGCAAGAAATTAGAGAATCTCGTTTTGAGTTACGGAGCTCAATAAAGCATATGGATTTTTTATCCAAATATTTTTCTTATGTTTTTTAAAAAATATTTGAGTAATCTTAGAGATTTGCCTACCAAATAAGACCTTCAACAAGAAATTATATATTTATTTGGTGTATCAAGCAATCATAGAGACATAAAATTTAGTTTAAAACTTTTTGAATAAGAAAAAAAATTCCAGAGGAAAAGTGCTTTATTAATATCATTTTTTATGCTATTTTACATCCATTTTCAATGATATTTTTTAAAACGCATCCTATGGTGACGATTTGGAAGCCTTCAAAAATTAATGTTTTTACACTTAAAGCAAAAAATTCTTTGATAAAGTTAAAATAATTCCAAAGTCAAAAGTAATGAAACTTTTAAAAAATTTTGTTTATCCCAAGTGATAAATCACATCTAAATCTACAAAAATCGATCTGTATTTCTTTAGTGAAAGAAAAGACTCTGATTGAGCTATGTGGCTTAGAAAATTTATATTGGGCATGCATGAATGAAACTTCGAGGTTTAGTATCTCTTTAATTGAGGCATCGAGTTACTTTTGACTTATATTTTCATGGTTAAAAAAATAAACAAAAATTACATGGAAAATAAAAAAAATAGCCGCAATTCAAAAATTTTGAGTTCCAGACGTTGTTGAGTTCTAAATGAACACATGTATCAATGCTTTGAAGCAAGAAAATGAAAAAAAATGTTTTGAATAAAAAAAAAATTACACATGAAAAGTGCCTTATTTTTAACATTAATTATGCATTTTTACATACGATTTTAATCATATTTTTAAAAATAAATCCTATGGTGCCGATTTGGAAGCAATTTATAGTTGTTACGTTCAACTCGAAGTGATCGTCGTGTACATAGAGATAGAGGAGGAGGAGGTTCATTAATAAATTATGGATGTTGGTTGAAGGTCATAATTGGTATGCGATTCAAAACCCTGTTTGGAATAATCTTTAAAAATCATATAATAAATATTTGGATAAAAAAATCCATCTGCTTTATTGAACACTGTAACTCAAAACGTGAATCAGCAATTTTTTAATGTTATTCTTTTTTTTCAAACCCAAATATCTTGTTGATGAGCTCAATGATTGAGAAAAAAAGTGGAGTTCGATTATTTAGCAAAATTATTAATCTACAAGATTTTTAAAACAGAAAAAATAATTTGGATTTATTTGATTTTTTCCAAGGCATTAACCTTAAAAAAAAGATTTCTTTAAATGAAAAACATTAAATTTAAATATTCCTTACTTAATTGAATAGGTAGTCGGGAAGAAAATGGATTAAAAAACATGAGAAAAAATATATAATAAATGATTTAGGTAAACCACTATTTTATTTTCTTTCAAAATTGCCCAAAAAATGGAAAATTTAGTTCAAAATTCAACAAAAAGTTCACTTTCATATAGTCCAAAAAAGTTGTTATTATAATATCGGGTTTCGTAGCGCAGTGGAATTTTTGCAAGACGGTGCAGAATTTTCGCTGGGTTCGAATCCCGGTGCACAACAACAACAACAACCTCAACAACAACAACAACAACCTCAACAACAACCTCAACAACACCCACAACAACAACAACAACAAAATTTTTGATTTTTTTGGCTTATTTAAATTTCTAGTTTATCATAAGAATTAATTCTACAAATTCTTTTTAATGTTTTAACATATTTGATGCATGTTTTCACTACAAAAAAACCAAAAACAGTCTGTTGAGTGTTGAAGGATTTTAGAAGTTTTAATTATGAAACAAATTTTTTTTTGCCCCTTCAGCAGATCTTATTTTTTCTTGTTTTTAATTATTTTTTTTGAAATAATTTCATGCAAATACAAGACATTTCAGAAATGGCTGCGAAAAAAACAATTTCCAGACATACCAATGTATGCATCAAACATAGAGGAAGAAGACGTTAGTGAATCACGTTTTGAATTATGTCTTGAATTGGACATATAGTTTTTTAGAACCATTTATTTTTAATAAAATATTTTAAAATTATTCCCAACAGGATTTTTGATTTCGTCCGTTGAAAGTACTTTAATCAATGAACATTTTTTTGAACACATATATCAAGCTTAGATATTGCTGAAACTCGTTTTGAGTTACGGAGCTCAATAAAGCATATGGATTTTTTTATCCCATAATTTTTCTTTTAATTTTTAAGGATTAATGCCAAGAGGATTTTGAATCGCATACCATTTATGACCTTCAACCAAAAATTATTTATTTATTTGATGCAACAAGCAAGCGTTGAGATACCTAATTTATTTTAAAACTTTTTGAATAAGAAAAAAAATTGCAGAGAAAAATTGCCTTATTTTTATGATTTTTTATGCATTTTTACATCCATTTTTAATGATATTTTTAAAAACGGATCGTATGGTAACGATTTGGAAGCCATCAAAAATTAATGTTTTTACACTTAAAGCAAAAAATGCTTTAATAAAGTAAAAATAATTCCAAGCTCATAAGTAAGAAAGCTTTAAAAAAAATTTGTTTATCAAAAGTGATAAATCACATAAAAACCTACAAAAACGGTAACATATTTGTTTAGTGAAAGATAAGGCTCAAATCGAGCTAGGTGGCTATGAAAATTAAAAACCAACATTAAATATTCAAATTTTTAAGTTTTGAATTAGAATTTTTTTTTTCAAAGGTTTTTTTGTTTTCAATATTTATTATTAAATAAATTAAAATTATTCCCAACAGGATTTTTTATTCCGTCCACTGGAAGTACTTCAATCGATGAATCTTTTTTTGAACACATATCAAGCTTTGATGCAAGAAATTAGAGAATCTCGTTTTGAGTTACGGAGCTCAATAAAGCATATGGATTTTTTATCCAAATATTTTTCTTATGTTTTTTAAAAAATATTTGAGTAATCTTAGAGATTTGCCTACCAAATAAGACCTTCAACAAGAAATTATATATTTATTTGGTGTATCAAGCAATCATAGAGACATAAAATTTAGTTTAAAACTTTTTGAATAAGAAAAAAAATTCCAGAGGAAAAGTGCTTTATTAATATCATTTTTTATGCTATTTTACATCCATTTTCAATGATATTTTTTAAAACGCATCCTATGGTGACGATTTGGAAGCCTTCAAAAATTAATGTTTTTACACTTAAAGCAAAAAATTCTTTGATAAAGTTAAAATAATTCCAAAGTCAAAAGTAATGAAACTTTTAAAAAATTTTGTTTATCCCAAGTGATAAATCACATCTAAATCTACAAAAATCGATCTGTATTTCTTTAGTGAAAGAAAAGACTCTGATTGAGCTATGTGGCTTAGAAAATTTATATTGGGCATGCATGAATGAAACTTCGAGGTTTAGTATCTCTTTAATTGAGGCATCGAGTTACTTTTGACTTATATTTTCATGGTTAAAAAAATAAACAAAAATTACATGGAAAATAAAAAAAATAGCCGCAATTCAAAAATTTTGAGTTCCAGACGTTGTTGAGTTCTAAATGAACACATGTATCAATGCTTTGAAGCAAGAAAATGAAAAAAAATGTTTTGAATAAAAAAAAAATTACACATGAAAAGTGCCTTATTTTTAACATTAATTATGCATTTTTACATACGATTTTAATCATATTTTTAAAAATAAATCCTATGGTGCCGATTTGGAAGCAATTTATAGTTGTTACGTTCAACTCGAAGTGATCGTCGTGTACATAGAGATAGAGGAGGAGGAGGTTCATTAATAAATTATGGATGTTGGTTGAAGGTCATAATTGGTATGCGATTCAAAACCCTGTTTGGAATAATCTTTAAAAATCATATAATAAATATTTGGATAAAAAAATCCATCTGCTTTATTGAACACTGTAACTCAAAACGTGAATCAGCAATTTTTTAATGTTATTCTTTTTTTTCAAACCCAAATATCTTGTTGATGAGCTCAATGATTGAGAAAAAAAGTGGAGTTCGATTATTTAGCAAAATTATTAATCTACAAGATTTTTAAAACAGAAAAAATAATTTGGATTTATTTGATTTTTTCCAAGGCATTAACCTTAAAAAAAAGATTTCTTTAAATGAAAAACATTAAATTTAAATATTCCTTACTTAATTGAATAGGTAGTCGGGAAGAAAATGGATTAAAAAACATGAGAAAAAATATATAATAAATGATTTAGGTAAACCACTATTTTATTTTCTTTCAAAATTGCCCAAAAAAATGGAAAATTTAGTTCAAAATTCAACAAAAAGTTCACTTTCATATAGTCCAAAAAAGTTGTTATTATAATATCGGGTTTCGTAGCGCAGTGGAATTTTTGCAAGACGGTGCAGAATTTTCGCTGGGTTCGAATCCCGGTGCACAACAACAACAACAACCACAACAACCTCAACAACAACAACAACAACCTCAACAACAACCTCAACAACAACCTCAACAACACCCACAACAACAACAACAACAAAA
Source organism: Panagrolaimus kolymaensis (assembly GCA_028622995.1). Lineage (NCBI taxonomy): Eukaryota > Metazoa > Nematoda > Chromadorea > Rhabditida > Panagrolaimidae > Panagrolaimus > Panagrolaimus kolymaensis. The sequence continues at coordinate 3,276,954 of JAJQJQ010000006.1, forward strand.
TTTTTGATTTTTTTGGCTTATTTAAATTTCTAGTTTATCATAAGAATTAATTCTACAAATTCTTTTTAATGTTTTAACATATTTGATGCATGTTTTCACTACAAAAAAACCAAAAACAGTCTGTTGAGTGTTGAAGGATTTTAAAAGTTTTAATTATGAAACAAATTTTTTTTTGCCCCTTCAGCAGATCTTATTTTTTCTTGTTTTTAATTATTTTTTTTGAAATAATTTCATGCAAATACAAGACATTTCAGAAATGGCTGCGAAAAAAACAATTTCCAGACATACCAATGTATGCATCAAACATAGAGGAAGAAGACGTTAGTGAATCACGTTTTGAATTATGTCTTGAATTGGACATATAGTTTTTTAGAACCATTTATTTTTAATAAAATATTTTAAAATTATTCCCAACAGGATTTTTGATTTCGTCCGTTGAAAGTACTTTAATCAATGAACATTTTTTTGAACACATATATCAAGCTTAGATATTGCTGAAACTCGTTTTGAGTTACGGAGCTCAATAAAGCATATGGATTTTTTTATCCCATAATTTTTCTTTTAATTTTTAAGGATTAATGCCAAGAGGATTTTGAATCGCATACCATTTATGACCTTCAACCAAAAATTATTTATTTATTTGATGCAACAAGCAAGCGTTGAGATACCTAATTTATTTTAAAACTTTTTGAATAAGAAAAAAAATTGCAGAGAAAAATTGCCTTATTTTTATGATTTTTTATGCATTTTTACATCCATTTTTAATGATATTTTTAAAAACGGATCGTATGGTAACGATTTGGAAGCCATCAAAAATTAATGTTTTTACACTTAAAGCAAAAAATGCTTTAATAAAGTAAAAATAATTCCAAGCTCATAAGTAAGAAAGCTTTAAAAAAAATTTGTTTATCAAAAGTGATAAATCACATAAAAACCTACAAAAACGGTAACATATTTGTTTAGTGAAAGATAAGGCTCAAATCGAGCTAGGTGGCTATGAAAATTAAAAACCAACATTAAATATTCAAATTTTTAAGTTTTGAATTAGAATTTTTTTTTTCAAAGGTTTTTTTGTTTTCAATATTTATTATTAAATAAATTAAAATTATTCCCAACAGGATTTTTTATTCCGTCCACTGGAAGTACTTCAATCGATGAATCTTTTTTTGAACACATATCAAGCTTTGATGCAAGAAATTAGAGAATCTCGTTTTGAGTTACGGAGCTCAATAAAGCATATGGATTTTTTATCCAAATATTTTTCTTATGTTTTTTAAAAAATATTTGAGTAATCTTAGAGATTTGCCTACCAAATAAGACCTTCAACAAGAAATTATATATTTATTTGGTGTATCAAGCAATCATAGAGACATAAAATTTAGTTTAAAACTTTTTGAATAAGAAAAAAAATTCCAGAGGAAAAGTGCTTTATTAATATCATTTTTTATGCTATTTTACATCCATTTTCAATGATATTTTTTAAAACGCATCCTATGGTGACGATTTGGAAGCCTTCAAAAATTAATGTTTTTACACTTAAAGCAAAAAATTCTTTGATAAAGTTAAAATAATTCCAAAGTCAAAAGTAATGAAACTTTTAAAAAATTTTGTTTATCCCAAGTGATAAATCACATCTAAATCTACAAAAATCGATCTGTATTTCTTTAGTGAAAGAAAAGACTCTGATTGAGCTATGTGGCTTAGAAAATTTATATTGGGCATGCATGAATGAAACTTCGAGGTTTAGTATCTCTTTAATTGAGGCATCGAGTTACTTTTGACTTATATTTTCATGGTTAAAAAAATAAACAAAAATTACATGGAAAATAAAAAAAATAGCCGCAATTCAAAAATTTTGAGTTCCAGACGTTGTTGAGTTCTAAATGAACACATGTATCAATGCTTTGAAGCAAGAAAATGAAAAAAAATGTTTTGAATAAAAAAAAAATTACACATGAAAAGTGCCTTATTTTTAACATTAATTATGCATTTTTACATACGATTTTAATCATATTTTTAAAAATAAATCCTATGGTGCCGATTTGGAAGCAATTTATAGTTGTTACGTTCAACTCGAAGTGATCGTCGTGTACATAGAGATAGAGGAGGAGGAGGTTCATTAATAAATTATGGATGTTGGTTGAAGGTCATAATTGGTATGCGATTCAAAACCCTGTTTGGAATAATCTTTAAAAATCATATAATAAATATTTGGATAAAAAAATCCATCTGCTTTATTGAACACTGTAACTCAAAACGTGAATCAGCAATTTTTTAATGTTATTCTTTTTTTTCAAACCCAAATATCTTGTTGATGAGCTCAATGATTGAGAAAAAAAGTGGAGTTCGATTATTTAGCAAAATTATTAATCTACAAGATTTTTAAAACAGAAAAAATAAATTGGATTTATTTGATTTTTTCCAAGGCATTAACCTTAAAAAAAAGATTTCTTTAAATGAAAAACATTAAATTTAAATATTCCTTACTTAATTGAATAGGTAGTCGGGAAGAAAATGGATTAAAAAACATGAGAAAAAATATATAATAAATGATTTAGGTAAACCACTATTTTATTTTCTTTCAAAATTGCCCAAAAAAATGGAAAATTTAGTTCAAAATTCAACAAAAAGTTCACTTTCATATAGTCCAAAAAAGTTGTTATTATAATATCGGGTTTCGTAGCGCAGTGGAATTTTTGCAAGACGGTGCAGAATTTTCGCTGGGTTCGAATCCCGGTGCACAACAACAACAACAACCACAACAACCTCAACAACAACAACCTCAACCTCAACAACAACCTCAACAACAACCTCAACAACACCCACAACAACAACAACAACAAAATTTTTGATTTTTTTGGCTTATTTAAATTTCTAGTTTATCATAAGAATTAATTCTACAAATTCTTTTTAATGTTTTAACATATTTGATGCATGTTTTCACTACAAAAAAACCAAAAACAGTCTGTTGAGTGTTGAAGGATTTTAAAAGTTTTAATTATGAAACAAATTTTTTTTTGCCCCTTCAGCAGATCTTATTTTTTCTTGTTTTTAATTATTTTTTTTGAAATAATTTCATGCAAATACAAGACATTTCAGAAATGGCTGCGAAAAAAACAATTTCCAGACATACCAATGTATGCATCAAACATAGAGGAAGAAGACGTTAGTGAATCACGTTTTGAATTATGTCTTGAATTGGACATATAGTTTTTTAGAACCATTTATTTTTAATAAAATATTTTAAAATTATTCCCAACAGGATTTTTGATTTCGTCCGTTGAAAGTACTTTAATCAATGAACATTTTTTTGAACACATATATCAAGCTTAGATATTGCTGAAACTCGTTTTGAGTTACGGAGCTCAATAAAGCATATGGATTTTTTTATCCCATAATTTTTCTTTTAATTTTTAAGGATTAATGCCAAGAGGATTTTGAATCGCATACCATTTATGACCTTCAACCAAAAATTATTTATTTATTTGATGCAACAAGCAAGCGTTGAGATACCTAATTTATTTTAAAACTTTTTGAATAAGAAAAAAAATTGCAGAGAAAAATTGCCTTATTTTTATGATTTTTTATGCATTTTTACATCCATTTTTAATGATATTTTTAAAAACGGATCGTATGGTAACGATTTGGAAGCCATCAAAAATTAATGTTTTTACACTTAAAGCAAAAAATGCTTTAATAAAGTAAAAATAATTCCAAGCTCATAAGTAAGAAAGCTTTAAAAAAAATTTGTTTATCAAAAGTGATAAATCACATAAAAACCTACAAAAACGGTAACATATTTGTTTAGTGAAAGATAAGGCTCAAATCGAGCTAGGTGGCTATGAAAATTAAAAACCAACATTAAATATTCAAATTTTTAAGTTTTGAATTAGAATTTTTTTTTTCAAAGGTTTTTTTGTTTTCAATATTTATTATTAAATAAATTAAAATTATTCCCAACAGGATTTTTTATTCCGTCCACTGGAAGTACTTCAATCGATGAATCTTTTTTTGAACACATATCAAGCTTTGATGCAAGAAATTAGAGAATCTCGTTTTGAGTTACGGAGCTCAATAAAGCATATGGATTTTTTATCCAAATATTTTTCTTATGTTTTTTAAAAAATATTTGAGTAATCTTAGAGATTTGCCTACCAAATAAGACCTTCAACAAGAAATTATATATTTATTTGGTGTATCAAGCAATCATAGAGACATAAAATTTAGTTTAAAACTTTTTGAATAAGAAAAAAAATTCCAGAGGAAAAGTGCTTTATTAATATCATTTTTTATGCTATTTTACATCCATTTTCAATGATATTTTTTAAAACGCATCCTATGGTGACGATTTGGAAGCCTTCAAAAATTAATGTTTTTACACTTAAAGCAAAAAATTCTTTGATAAAGTTAAAATAATTCCAAAGTCAAAAGTAATGAAACTTTTAAAAAATTTTGTTTATCCCAAGTGATAAATCACATCTAAATCTACAAAAATCGATCTGTATTTCTTTAGTGAAAGAAAAGACTCTGATTGAGCTATGTGGCTTAGAAAATTTATATTGGGCATGCATGAATGAAACTTCGAGGTTTAGTATCTCTTTAATTGAGGCATCGAGTTACTTTTGACTTATATTTTCATGGTTAAAAAAATAAACAAAAATTACATGGAAAATAAAAAAAATAGCCGCAATTCAAAAATTTTGAGTTCCAGACGTTGTTGAGTTCTAAATGAACACATGTATCAATGCTTTGAAGCAAGAAAATGAAAAAAAATGTTTTGAATAAAAAAAAAATTACACATGAAAAGTGCCTTATTTTTAACATTAATTATGCATTTTTACATACGATTTTAATCATATTTTTAAAAATAAATCCTATGGTGCCGATTTGGAAGCAATTTATAGTTGTTACGTTCAACTCGAAGTGATCGTCGTGTACATAGAGATAGAGGAGGAGGAGGTTCATTAATAAATTATGGATGTTGGTTGAAGGTCATAATTGGTATGCGATTCAAAACCCTGTTTGGAATAATCTTTAAAAATCATATAATAAATATTTGGATAAAAAAATCCATCTGCTTTATTGAACACTGTAACTCAAAACGTGAATCAGCAATTTTTTAATGTTATTCTTTTTTTTCAAACCCAAATATCTTGTTGATGAGCTCAATGATTGAGAAAAAAAGTGGAGTTCGATTATTTAGCAAAATTATTAATCTACAAGATTTTTAAAACAGAAAAAATAATTTGGATTTATTTGATTTTTTCCAAGGCATTAACCTTAAAAAAAAGATTTCTTTAAATGAAAAACATTAAATTTAAATATTCCTTACTTAATTGAATAGGTAGTCGGGAAGAAAATGGATTAAAAAACATGAGAAAAAATATATAATAAATGATTTAGGTAAACCACTATTTTATTTTCTTTCAAAATTGCCCAAAAAAATGGAAAATTTAGTTCAAAATTCAACAAAAAGTTCACTTTCATATAGTCCAAAAAAGTTGTTATTATAATATCGGGTTTCGTAGCGCAGTGGAATTTTTGCAAGACGGTGCAGAATTTTCGCTGGGTTCGAATCCCGGTGCACAACAACAACAACCACAACAACAACAACAACAACCTCAACAACAACCTCAACAACAACCTCAACAACAACCTCAACAACAACCTCAACAACAACCTCAACAACAACCTCAACAACAACCTCAACAACAACAACAACAAAATTTTTGATTTTTTTGGCTTATTTAAATTTCTAGTTTATCATAAGAATTAATTCTACAAATTCTTTTTAATGTTTTAACATATTTGATGCATGTTTTCACTACAAAAAAACCAAAAACAGTCTGTTGAGTGTTGAAGGATTTTAGAAGTTTTAATTATGAAACAAATTTTTTTTTGCCCCTTCAGCAGATCTTATTTTTTCTTGTTTTTAATTATTTTTTTTGAAATAATTTCATGCAAATACAAGACATTTCAGAAATGGCTGCGAAAAAAACAATTTCCAGACATACCAATGTATGCATCAAACATAGAGGAAGAAGACGTTAGTGAATCACGTTTTGAATTATGTCTTGAATTGGACATATAGTTTTTTAGAACCATTTATTTTTAATAAAATATTTTAAAATTATTCCCAACAGGATTTTTGATTTCGTCCGTTGAAAGTACTTTAATCAATGAACATTTTTTTGAACACATATATCAAGCTTAGATATTGCTGAAACTCGTTTTGAGTTACGGAGCTCAATAAAGCATATGGATTTTTTTATCCCATAATTTTTCTTTTAATTTTTAAGGATTAATGCCAAGAGGATTTTGAATCGCATACCATTTATGACCTTCAACCAAAAATTATTTATTTATTTGATGCAACAAGCAAGCGTTGAGATACCTAATTTATTTTAAAACTTTTTGAATAAGAAAAAAAATTGCAGAGAAAAATTGCCTTATTTTTATGATTTTTTATGCATTTTTACATCCATTTTTAATGATATTTTTAAAAACGGATCGTATGGTAACGATTTGGAAGCCATCAAAAATTAATGTTTTTACACTTAAAGCAAAAAATGCTTTAATAAAGTAAAAATAATTCCAAGCTCATAAGTAAGAAAGCTTTAAAAAAAATTTGTTTATCAAAAGTGATAAATCACATAAAAACCTACAAAAACGGTAACATATTTGTTTAGTGAAAGATAAGGCTCAAATCGAGCTAGGTGGCTATGAAAATTAAAAACCAACATTAAATATTCAAATTTTTAAGTTTTGAATTAGAATTTTTTTTTTCAAAGGTTTTTTTGTTTTCAATATTTATTATTAAATAAATTAAAATTATTCCCAACAGGATTTTTTATTCCGTCCACTGGAAGTACTTCAATCGATGAATCTTTTTTTGAACACATATCAAGCTTTGATGCAAGAAATTAGAGAATCTCGTTTTGAGTTACGGAGCTCAATAAAGCATATGGATTTTTTATCCAAATATTTTTCTTATGTTTTTTAAAAAATATTTGAGTAATCTTAGAGATTTGCCTACCAAATAAGACCTTCAACAAGAAATTATATATTTATTTGGTGTATCAAGCAATCATAGAGACATAAAATTTAGTTTAAAACTTTTTGAATAAGAAAAAAAATTCCAGAGGAAAAGTGCTTTATTAATATCATTTTTTATGCTATTTTACATCCATTTTCAATGATATTTTTTAAAACGCATCCTATGGTGACGATTTGGAAGCCTTCAAAAATTAATGTTTTTACACTTAAAGCAAAAAATTCTTTGATAAAGTTAAAATAATTCCAAAGTCAAAAGTAATGAAACTTTTAAAAAATTTTGTTTATCCCAAGTGATAAATCACATCTAAATCTACAAAAATCGATCTGTATTTCTTTAGTGAAAGAAAAGACTCTGATTGAGCTATGTGGCTTAGAAAATTTATATTGGGCATGCATGAATGAAACTTCGAGGTTTAGTATCTCTTTAATTGAGGCATCGAGTTACTTTTGACTTATATTTTCATGGTTAAAAAAATAAACAAAAATTACATGGAAAATAAAAAAAATAGCCGCAATTCAAAAATTTTGAGTTCCAGACGTTGTTGAGTTCTAAATGAACACATGTATCAATGCTTTGAAGCAAGAAAATGAAAAAAAATGTTTTGAATAAAAAAAAAATTACACATGAAAAGTGCCTTATTTTTAACATTAATTATGCATTTTTACATACGATTTTAATCATATTTTTAAAAATAAATCCTATGGTGCCGATTTGGAAGCAATTTATAGTTGTTACGTTCAACTCGAAGTGATCGTCGTGTACATAGAGATAGAGGAGGAGGAGGTTCATTAATAAATTATGGATGTTGGTTGAAGGTCATAATTGGTATGCGATTCAAAACCCTGTTTGGAATAATCTTTAAAAATCATATAATAAATATTTGGATAAAAAAATCCATCTGCTTTATTGAACACTGTAACTCAAAACGTGAATCAGCAATTTTTTAATGTTATTCTTTTTTTTCAAACCCAAATATCTTGTTGATGAGCTCAATGATTGAGAAAAAAAGTGGAGTTCGATTATTTAGCAAAATTATTAATCTACAAGATTTTTAAAACAGAAAAAATAATTTGGATTTATTTGATTTTTTCCAAGGCATTAACCTTAAAAAAAAGATTTCTTTAAATGAAAAACATTAAATTTAAATATTCCTTACTTAATTGAATAGGTAGTCGGGAAGAAAATGGATTAAAAAACATGAGAAAAAATATATAATAAATGATTTAGGTAAACCACTATTTTATTTTCTTTCAAAATTGCCCAAAAAAATGGAAAATTTAGTTCAAAATTCAACAAAAAGTTCACTTTCATATAGTCCAAAAAAGTTGTTATTATAATATCGGGTTTCGTAGCGCAGTGGAATTTTTGCAAGACGGTGCAGAATTTTCGCTGGGTTCGAATCCCGGTGCACAACAACAACAACCACAACAACCTCAACAACAACCTCAACAACAACCTCAACAACAACCTCAACAACAACCTCAACAACAACCTCAACAACAACCTCAACAACACCCACAACAACAACAACAACAAAATTTTTGATTTTTTTGGCTTATTTAAATTTCTAGTTTATCATAAGAATTAATTCTACAAATTCTTTTTAATGTTTTAACATATTTGATGCATGTTTTCACTACAAAAAAACCAAAAACAGTCTGTTGAGTGTTGAAGGATTTTAGAAGTTTTAATTATGAAACAAATTTTTTTTTGCCCCTTCAGCAGATCTTATTTTTTCTTGTTTTTAATTATTTTTTTTGAAATAATTTCATGCAAATACAAGACATTTCAGAAATGGCTGCGAAAAAAACAATTTCCAGACATACCAATGTATGCATCAAACATAGAGGAAGAAGACGTTAGTGAATCACGTTTTGAATTATGTCTTGAATTGGACATATAGTTTTTTAGAACCATTTATTTTTAATAAAATATTTTAAAATTATTCCCAACAGGATTTTTGATTTCGTCCGTTGAAAGTACTTTAATCAATGAACATTTTTTTGAACACATATATCAAGCTTAGATATTGCTGAAACTCGTTTTGAGTTACGGAGCTCAATAAAGCATATGGATTTTTTTATCCCATAATTTTTCTTTTAATTTTTAAGGATTAATGCCAAGAGGATTTTGAATCGCATACCATTTATGACCTTCAACCAAAAATTATTTATTTATTTGATGCAACAAGCAAGCGTTGAGATACCTAATTTATTTTAAAACTTTTTGAATAAGAAAAAAAATTGCAGAGAAAAATTGCCTTATTTTTATGATTTTTTATGCATTTTTACATCCATTTTTAATGATATTTTTAAAAACGGATCGTATGGTAACGATTTGGAAGCCATCAAAAATTAATGTTTTTACACTTAAAGCAAAAAATGCTTTAATAAAGTAAAAATAATTCCAAGCTCATAAGTAAGAAAGCTTTAAAAAAAATTTGTTTATCAAAAGTGATAAATCACATAAAAACCTACAAAAACGGTAACATATTTGTTTAGTGAAAGATAAGGCTCAAATCGAGCTAGGTGGCTATGAAAATTAAAAACCAACATTAAATATTCAAATTTTTAAGTTTTGAATTAGAATTTTTTTTTTCAAAGGTTTTTTTGTTTTCAATATTTATTATTAAATAAATTAAAATTATTCCCAACAGGATTTTTTATTCCGTCCACTGGAAGTACTTCAATCGATGAATCTTTTTTTGAACACATATCAAGCTTTGATGCAAGAAATTAGAGAATCTCGTTTTGAGTTACGGAGCTCAATAAAGCATATGGATTTTTTATCCAAATATTTTTCTTATGTTTTTTAAAAAATATTTGAGTAATCTTAGAGATTTGCCTACCAAATAAGACCTTCAACAAGAAATTATATATTTATTTGGTGTATCAAGCAATCATAGAGACATAAAATTTAGTTTAAAACTTTTTGAATAAGAAAAAAAATTCCAGAGGAAAAGTGCTTTATTAATATCATTTTTTATGCTATTTTACATCCATTTTCAATGATATTTTTTAAAACGCATCCTATGGTGACGATTTGGAAGCCTTCAAAAATTAATGTTTTTACACTTAAAGCAAAAAATTCTTTGATAAAGTTAAAATAATTCCAAAGTCAAAAGTAATGAAACTTTTAAAAAATTTTGTTTATCCCAAGTGATAAATCACATCTAAATCTACAAAAATCGATCTGTATTTCTTTAGTGAAAGAAAAGACTCTGATTGAGCTATGTGGCTTAGAAAATTTATATTGGGCATGCATGAATGAAACTTCGAGGTTTAGTATCTCTTTAATTGAGGCATCGAGTTACTTTTGACTTATATTTTCATGGTTAAAAAAATAAACAAAAATTACATGGAAAATAAAAAAAATAGCCGCAATTCAAAAATTTTGAGTTCCAGACGTTGTTGAGTTCTAAATGAACACATGTATCAATGCTTTGAAGCAAGAAAATGAAAAAAAATGTTTTGAATAAAAAAAAAATTACACATGAAAAGTGCCTTATTTTTAACATTAATTATGCATTTTTACATACGATTTTAATCATATTTTTAAAAATAAATACTATGGTGCCGATTTGGAAGCAATTTATAGTTGTTACGTTCAACTCGAAGTGATCGTCGTGTACATAGAGATAGAGGAGGAGGAGGTTCATTAATAAATTATGGATGTTGGTTGAAGGTCATAATTGGTATGCGATTCAAAACCCTGTTTGGAATAATCTTTAAAAATCATATAATAAATATTTGGATAAAAAAATCCATCTGCTTTATTGAACACTGTAACTCAAAACGTGAATCAGCAATTTTTTAATGTTATTCTTTTTTTTCAAACCCAAATATCTTGTTGATGAGCTCAATGATTGAGAAAAAAAGTGGAGTTCGATTATTTAGCAAAATTATTAATCTACAAGATTTTTAAAACAGAAAAAATAATTTGGATTTATTTGATTTTTTCCAAGGCATTAACCTTAAAAAAAAGATTTCTTTAAATGAAAAACATTAAATTTAAATATTCCTTACTTAATTGAATAGGTAGTCGGGAAGAAAATGGATTAAAAAACATGAGAAAAAATATATAATAAATGATTTAGGTAAACCACTATTTTATTTTCTTTCAAAATTGCCCAAAAAAATGGAAAATTTAGTTCAAAATTCAACAAAAAGTTCACTTTCATATAGTCCAAAAAAGTTGTTATTATAATATCGGGTTTCGTAGCGCAGTGGAATTTTTGCAAGACGGTGCAGAATTTTCGCTGGGTTCGAATCCCGGTGCACAACAACAACAACCACAACAACCTCAACAACAACCTCAACAACAACCTCAACAACAACCTCAACAACAACCTCAACAACAACCTCAACAACAACCTCAACAACACCCACAACAACAACAACAACAAAATTTTTGATTTTTTTGGCTTATTTAAATTTCTAGTTTATCATAAGAATTAATTCTACAAATTCTTTTTAATGTTTTAACATATTTGATGCATGTTTTCACTACAAAAAAACCAAAAACAGTCTGTTGAGTGTTGAAGGATTTTAGAAGTTTTAATTATGAAACAAATTTTTTTTTGCCCCTTCAGCAGATCTTATTTTTTCTTGTTTTTAATTATTTTTTTTGAAATAATTTCATGCAAATACAAGACATTTCAGAAATGGCTGCGAAAAAAACAATTTCCAGACATACCAATGTATGCATCAAACATAGAGGAAGAAGACGTTAGTGAATCACGTTTTGAATTATGTCTTGAATTGGACATATAGTTTTTTAGAACCATTTATTTTTAATAAAATATTTTAAAATTATTCCCAACAGGATTTTTGATTTCGTCCGTTGAAAGTACTTTAATCAATGAACATTTTTTTGAACACATATATCAAGCTTAGATATTGCTGAAACTCGTTTTGAGTTACGGAGCTCAATAAAGCATATGGATTTTTTTATCCCATAATTTTTCTTTTAATTTTTAAGGATTAATGCCAAGAGGATTTTGAATCGCATACCATTTATGACCTTCAACCAAAAATTATTTATTTATTTGATGCAACAAGCAAGCGTTGAGATACCTAATTTATTTTAAAACTTTTTGAATAAGAAAAAAAATTGCAGAGAAAAATTGCCTTATTTTTATGATTTTTTATGCATTTTTACATCCATTTTTAATGATATTTTTAAAAACGGATCGTATGGTAACGATTTGGAAGCCATCAAAAATTAATGTTTTTACACTTAAAGCAAAAAATGCTTTAATAAAGTAAAAATAATTCCAAGCTCATAAGTAAGAAAGCTTTAAAAAAAATTTGTTTATCAAAAGTGATAAATCACATAAAAACCTACAAAAACGGTAACATATTTGTTTAGTGAAAGATAAGGCTCAAATCGAGCTAGGTGGCTATGAAAATTAAAAACCAACATTAAATATTCAAATTTTTAAGTTTTGAATTAGAATTTTTTTTTTCAAAGGTTTTTTTGTTTTCAATATTTATTATTAAATAAATTAAAATTATTCCCAACAGGATTTTTTATTCCGTCCACTGGAAGTACTTCAATCGATGAATCTTTTTTTGAACACATATCAAGCTTTGATGCAAGAAATTAGAGAATCTCGTTTTGAGTTACGGAGCTCAATAAAGCATATGGATTTTTTATCCAAATATTTTTCTTATGTTTTTTAAAAAATATTTGAGTAATCTTAGAGATTTGCCTACCAAATAAGACCTTCAACAAGAAATTATATATTTATTTGGTGTATCAAGCAATCATAGAGACATAAAATTTAGTTTAAAACTTTTTGAATAAGAAAAAAAATTCCAGAGGAAAAGTGCTTTATTAATATCATTTTTTATGCTATTTTACATCCATTTTCAATGATATTTTTTAAAACGCATCCTATGGTGACGATTTGGAAGCCTTCAAAAATTAATGTTTTTACACTTAAAGCAAAAAATTCTTTGATAAAGTTAAAATAATTCCAAAGTCAAAAGTAATGAAACTTTTAAAAAATTTTGTTTATCCCAAGTGATAAATCACATCTAAATCTACAAAAATCGATCTGTATTTCTTTAGTGAAAGAAAAGACTCTGATTGAGCTATGTGGCTTAGAAAATTTATATTGGGCATGCATGAATGAAACTTCGAGGTTTAGTATCTCTTTAATTGAGGCATCGAGTTACTTTTGACTTATATTTTCATGGTTAAAAAAATAAACAAAAATTACATGGAAAATAAAAAAAATAGCCGCAATTCAAAAATTTTGAGTTCCAGACGTTGTTGAGTTCTAAATGAACACATGTATCAATGCTTTGAAGCAAGAAAATGAAAAAAAATGTTTTGAATAAAAAAAAAATTACACATGAAAAGTGCCTTATTTTTAACATTAATTATGCATTTTTACATACGATTTTAATCATATTTTTAAAAATAAATCCTATGGTGCCGATTTGGAAGCAATTTATAGTTGTTACGTTCAACTCGAAGTGATCGTCGTGTACATAGAGATAGAGGAGGAGGAGGTTCATTAATAAATTATGGATGTTGGTTGAAGGTCATAATTGGTATGCGATTCAAAACCCTGTTTGGAATAATCTTTAAAAATCATATAATAAATATTTGGATAAAAAAATCCATCTGCTTTATTGAACACTGTAACTCAAAACGTGAATCAGCAATTTTTTAATGTTATTCTTTTTTTTCAAACCCAAATATCTTGTTGATGAGCTCAATGATTGAGAAAAAAAGTGGAGTTCGATTATTTAGCAAAATTATTAATCTACAAGATTTTTAAAACAGAAAAAATAATTTGGATTTATTTGATTTTTTCCAAGGCATTAACCTTAAAAAAAAGATTTCTTTAAATGAAAAACATTAAATTTAAATATTCCTTACTTAATTGAATAGGTAGTCGGGAAGAAAATGGATTAAAAAACATGAGAAAAAATATATAATAAATGATTTAGGTAAACCACTATTTTATTTTCTTTCAAAATTGCCCAAAAAAATGGAAAATTTAGTTCAAAATTCAACAAAAAGTTCACTTTCATATAGTCCAAAAAAGTTGTTATTATAATATCGGGTTTCGTAGCGCAGTGGAATTTTTGCAAGACGGTGCAGAATTTTCGCTGGGTTCGAATCCCGGTGCACAACAACAACAACAACCACAACAACCTCAACAACAACAACAACAACCTCAACAACAACCTCAACAACAACCTCAACAACACCCACAACAACAACAACAACAAAATTTTTGATTTTTTTGGCTTATTTAAATTTCTAGTTTATCATAAGAATTAATTCTACAAATTCTTTTTAATGTTTTAACATATTTGATGCATGTTTTCACTACAAAAAAACCAAAAACAGTCTGTTGAGTGTTGAAGGATTTTAAAAGTTTTAATTATGAAACAAATTTTTTTTTGCCCCTTCAGCAGATCTTATTTTTTCTTGTTTTTAATTATTTTTTTTGAAATAATTTCATGCAAATACAAGACATTTCAGAAATGGCTGCGAAAAAAACAATTTCCAGACATACCAATGTATGCATCAAACATAGAGGAAGAAGACGTTAGTGAATCACGTTTTGAATTATGTCTTGAATTGGACATATAGTTTTTTAGAACCATTTATTTTTAATAAAATATTTTAAAATTATTCCCAACAGGATTTTTGATTTCGTCCGTTGAAAGTACTTTAATCAATGAACATTTTTTTGAACACATATATCAAGCTTAGATATTGCTGAAACTCGTTTTGAGTTACGGAGCTCAATAAAGCATATGGATTTTTTTATCCCATAATTTTTCTTTTAATTTTTAAGGATTAATGCCAAGAGGATTTTGAATCGCATACCATTTATGACCTTCAACCAAAAATTATTTATTTATTTGATGCAACAAGCAAGCGTTGAGATACCTAATTTATTTTAAAACTTTTTGAATAAGAAAAAAAATTGCAGAGAAAAATTGCCTTATTTTTATGATTTTTTATGCATTTTTACATCCATTTTTAATGATATTTTTTAAAACGCATCCTATGGTGACGATTTGGAAGCCTTCAAAAATTAATGTTTTTACACTTAAAGCAAAAAATTCTTTGATAAAGTTAAAATAATTCCAAAGTCAAAAGTAATGAAACTTTTAAAAAATTTTGTTTATCCCAAGTGATAAATCACATCTAAATCTACAAAAATCGATCTGTATTTCTTTAGTGAAAGAAAAGACTCTGATTGAGCTATGTGGCTTAGAAAATTTATATTGGGCATGCATGAATGAAACTTCGAGGTTTAGTATCTCTTTAATTGAGGCATCGAGTTACTTTTGACTTATATTTTCATGGTTAAAAAAATAAACAAAAATTACATGGAAAATAAAAAAAATAGCCGCAATTCAAAAATTTTGAGTTCCAGACGTTGTTGAGTTCTAAATGAACACATGTATCAATGCTTTGAAGCAAGAAAATGAAAAAAAATGTTTTGAATAAAAAAAAAATTACACATGAAAAGTGCCTTATTTTTAACATTAATTATGCATTTTTACATACGATTTTAATCATATTTTTAAAAATAAATCCTATGGTGCCGATTTGGAAGCAATTTATAGTTGTTACGTTCAACTCGAAGTGATCGTCGTGTACATAGAGATAGAGGAGGAGGAGGTTCATTAATAAATTATGGATGTTGGTTGAAGGTCATAATTGGTATGCGATTCAAAACCCTGTTTGGAATAATCTTTAAAAATCATATAATAAATATTTGGATAAAAAAATCCATCTGCTTTATTGAACACTGTAACTCAAAACGTGAATCAGCAATTTTTTAATGTTATTCTTTTTTTTCAAACCCAAATATCTTGTTGATGAGCTCAATGATTGAGAAAAAAAGTGGAGTTCGATTATTTAGCAAAATTATTAATCTACAAGATTTTTAAAACAGAAAAAATAATTTGGATTTATTTGATTTTTTCCAAGGCATTAACCTTAAAAAAAAGATTTCTTTAAATGAAAAACATTAAATTTAAATATTCCTTACTTAATTGAATAGGTAGTCGGGAAGAAAATGGATTAAAAAACATGAGAAAAAATATATAATAAATGATTTAGGTAAACCACTATTTTATTTTCTTTCAAAATTGCCCAAAAAAATGGAAAATTTAGTTCAAAATTCAACAAAAAGTTCACTTTCATATAGTCCAAAAAAGTTGTTATTATAATATCGGGTTTCGTAGCGCAGTGGAATTTTTGCAAGACGGTGCAGAATTTTCGCTGGGTTCGAATCCCGGTGCACAACAACAACAACCACAACAACAACAACAACAACCTCAACAACAACCTCAACAACAACCTCAACAACAACCTCAACAACAACCTCAACAACAACCTCAACAACAACCTCAACAACAACCTCAACAACAACCTCAACAACAACCTCAACAACAACCTCAACAACAACCTCAACAACAACAACAACAAAATTTTTGATTTTTTTGGCTTATTTAAATTTCTAGTTTATCATAAGAATTAATTCTACAAATTCTTTTTAATGTTTTAACATATTTGATGCATGTTTTCACTACAAAAAAACCAAAAACAGTCTGTTGAGTGTTGAAGGATTTTAGAAGTTTTAATTATGAAACAAATTTTTTTTTGCCCCTTCAGCAGATCTTATTTTTTCTTGTTTTTAATTATTTTTTTTGAAATAATTTCATGCAAATACAAGACATTTCAGAAATGGCTGCGAAAAAAACAATTTCCAGACATACCAATGTATGCATCAAACATAGAGGAAGAAGACGTTAGTGAATCACGTTTTGAATTATGTCTTGAATTGGACATATAGTTTTTTAGAACCATTTATTTTTAATAAAATATTTTAAAATTATTCCCAACAGGATTTTTGATTTCGTCCGTTGAAAGTACTTTAATCAATGAACATTTTTTTGAACACATATATCAAGCTTAGATATTGCTGAAACTCGTTTTGAGTTACGGAGCTCAATAAAGCATATGGATTTTTTTATCCCATAATTTTTCTTTTAATTTTTAAGGATTAATGCCAAGAGGATTTTGAATCGCATACCATTTATGACCTTCAACCAAAAATTATTTATTTATTTGATGCAACAAGCAAGCGTTGAGATACCTAATTTATTTTAAAACTTTTTGAATAAGAAAAAAAATTGCAGAGAAAAATTGCCTTATTTTTATGATTTTTTATGCATTTTTACATCCATTTTTAATGATATTTTTAAAAACGGATCGTATGGTAACGATTTGGAAGCCATCAAAAATTAATGTTTTTACACTTAAAGCAAAAAATGCTTTAATAAAGTAAAAATAATTCCAAGCTCATAAGTAAGAAAGCTTTAAAAAAAATTTGTTTATCAAAAGTGATAAATCACATAAAAACCTACAAAAACGGTAACATATTTGTTTAGTGAAAGATAAGGCTCAAATCGAGCTAGGTGGCTATGAAAATTAAAAACCAACATTAAATATTCAAATTTTTAAGTTTTGAATTAGAATTTTTTTTTTCAAAGGTTTTTTTGTTTTCAATATTTATTATTAAATAAATTAAAATTATTCCCAACAGGATTTTTTATTCCGTCCACTGGAAGTACTTCAATCGATGAATCTTTTTTTGAACACATATCAAGCTTTGATGCAAGAAATTAGAGAATCTCGTTTTGAGTTACGGAGCTCAATAAAGCATATGGATTTTTTATCCAAATATTTTTCTTATGTTTTTTAAAAAATATTTGAGTAATCTTAGAGATTTGCCTACCAAATAAGACCTTCAACAAGAAATTATATATTTATTTGGTGTATCAAGCAATCATAGAGACATAAAATTTAGTTTAAAACTTTTTGAATAAGAAAAAAAATTCCAGAGGAAAAGTGCTTTATTAATATCATTTTTTATGCTATTTTACATCCATTTTCAATGATATTTTTTAAAACGCATCCTATGGTGACGATTTGGAAGCCTTCAAAAATTAATGTTTTTACACTTAAAGCAAAAAATTCTTTGATAAAGTTAAAATAATTCCAAAGTCAAAAGTAATGAAACTTTTAAAAAATTTTGTTTATCCCAAGTGATAAATCACATCTAAATCTACAAAAATCGATCTGTATTTCTTTAGTGAAAGAAAAGACTCTGATTGAGCTATGTGGCTTAGAAAATTTATATTGGGCATGCATGAATGAAACTTCGAGGTTTAGTATCTCTTTAATTGAGGCATCGAGTTACTTTTGACTTATATTTTCATGGTTAAAAAAATAAACAAAAATTACATGGAAAATAAAAAAAATAGCCGCAATTCAAAAATTTTGAGTTCCAGACGTTGTTGAGTTCTAAATGAACACATGTATCAATGCTTTGAAGCAAGAAAATGAAAAAAAATGTTTTGAATAAAAAAAAAATTACACATGAAAAGTGCCTTATTTTTAACATTAATTATGCATTTTTACATACGATTTTAATCATATTTTTAAAAATAAATCCTATGGTGCCGATTTGGAAGCAATTTATAGTTGTTACGTTCAACTCGAAGTGATCGTCGTGTACATAGAGATAGAGGAGGAGGAGGTTCATTAATAAATTATGGATGTTGGTTGAAGGTCATAATTGGTATGCGATTCAAAACCCTGTTTGGAATAATCTTTAAAAATCATATAATAAATATTTGGATAAAAAAATCCATCTGCTTTATTGAACACTGTAACTCAAAACGTGAATCAGCAATTTTTTAATGTTATTCTTTTTTTTCAAACCCAAATATCTTGTTGATGAGCTCAATGATTGAGAAAAAAAGTGGAGTTCGATTATTTAGCAAAATTATTAATCTACAAGATTTTTAAAACAGAAAAAATAATTTGGATTTATTTGATTTTTTCCAAGGCATTAACCTTAAAAAAAAGATTTCTTTAAATGAAAAACATTAAATTTAAATATTCCTTACTTAATTGAATAGGTAGTCGGGAAGAAAATGGATTAAAAAACATGAGAAAAAATATATAATAAATGATTTAGGTAAACCACTATTTTATTTTCTTTCAAAATTGCCCAAAAAAATGGAAAATTTAGTTCAAAATTCAACAAAAAGTTCACTTTCATATAGTCCAAAAAAGTTGTTATTATAATATCGGGTTTCGTAGCGCAGTGGAATTTTTGCAAGACGGTGCAGAATTTTCGCTGGGTTCGAATCCCGGTGCACAACAACAACAACCACAACAACAACAACAACAACCTCAACAACAACCTCAACAACAACCTCAACAACAACCTCAACAACAACCTCAACAACAACCTCAACAACAACCTCAACAACAACCTCAACAACAACCTCAACAACAACCTCAACAACAACCTCAACAACAACCTCAACAACAACAACAACAAAATTTTTGATTTTTTTGGCTTATTTAAATTTCTAGTTTATCATAAGAATTAATTCTACAAATTCTTTTTAATGTTTTAACATATTTGATGCATGTTTTCACTACAAAAAAACCAAAAACAGTCTGTTGAGTGTTGAAGGATTTTAGAAGTTTTAATTATGAAACAAATTTTTTTTTGCCCCTTCAGCAGATCTTATTTTTTCTTGTTTTTAATTATTTTTTTTGAAATAATTTCATGCAAATACAAGACATTTCAGAAATGGCTGCGAAAAAAACAATTTCCAGACATACCAATGTATGCATCAAACATAGAGGAAGAAGACGTTAGTGAATCACGTTTTGAATTATGTCTTGAATTGGACATATAGTTTTTTAGAACCATTTATTTTTAATAAAATATTTTAAAATTATTCCCAACAGGATTTTTGATTTCGTCCGTTGAAAGTACTTTAATCAATGAACATTTTTTTGAACACATATATCAAGCTTAGATATTGCTGAAACTCGTTTTGAGTTACGGAGCTCAATAAAGCATATGGATTTTTTTATCCCATAATTTTTCTTTTAATTTTTAAGGATTAATGCCAAGAGGATTTTGAATCGCATACCATTTATGACCTTCAACCAAAAATTATTTATTTATTTGATGCAACAAGCAAGCGTTGAGATACCTAATTTATTTTAAAACTTTTTGAATAAGAAAAAAAATTGCAGAGAAAAATTGCCTTATTTTTATGATTTTTTATGCATTTTTACATCCATTTTTAATGATATTTTTAAAAACGGATCGTATGGTAACGATTTGGAAGCCATCAAAAATTAATGTTTTTACACTTAAAGCAAAAAATGCTTTAATAAAGTAAAAATAATTCCAAGCTCATAAGTAAGAAAGCTTTAAAAAAAATTTGTTTATCAAAAGTGATAAATCACATAAAAACCTACAAAAACGGTAACATATTTGTTTAGTGAAAGATAAGGCTCAAATCGAGCTAGGTGGCTATGAAAATTAAAAACCAACATTAAATATTCAAATTTTTAAGTTTTGAATTAGAATTTTTTTTTTCAAAGGTTTTTTTGTTTTCAATATTTATTATTAAATAAATTAAAATTATTCCCAACAGGATTTTTTATTCCGTCCACTGGAAGTACTTCAATCGATGAATCTTTTTTTGAACACATATCAAGCTTTGATGCAAGAAATTAGAGAATCTCGTTTTGAGTTACGGAGCTCAATAAAGCATATGGATTTTTTATCCAAATATTTTTCTTATGTTTTTTAAAAAATATTTGAGTAATCTTAGAGATTTGCCTACCAAATAAGACCTTCAACAAGAAATTATATATTTATTTGGTGTATCAAGCAATCATAGAGACATAAAATTTAGTTTAAAACTTTTTGAATAAGAAAAAAAATTCCAGAGGAAAAGTGCTTTATTAATATCATTTTTTATGCTATTTTACATCCATTTTCAATGATATTTTTTAAAACGCATCCTATGGTGACGATTTGGAAGCCTTCAAAAATTAATGTTTTTACACTTAAAGCAAAAAATTCTTTGATAAAGTTAAAATAATTCCAAAGTCAAAAGTAATGAAACTTTTAAAAAATTTTGTTTATCCCAAGTGATAAATCACATCTAAATCTACAAAAATCGATCTGTATTTCTTTAGTGAAAGAAAAGACTCTGATTGAGCTATGTGGCTTAGAAAATTTATATTGGGCATGCATGAATGAAACTTCGAGGTTTAGTATCTCTTTAATTGAGGCATCGAGTTACTTTTGACTTATATTTTCATGGTTAAAAAAATAAACAAAAATTACATGGAAAATAAAAAAAATAGCCGCAATTCAAAAATTTTGAGTTCCAGACGTTGTTGAGTTCTAAATGAACACATGTATCAATGCTTTGAAGCAAGAAAATGAAAAAAAATGTTTTGAATAAAAAAAAAATTACACATGAAAAGTGCCTTATTTTTAACATTAATTATGCATTTTTACATACGATTTTAATCATATTTTTAAAAATAAATCCTATGGTGCCGATTTGGAAGCAATTTATAGTTGTTACGTTCAACTCGAAGTGATCGTCGTGTACATAGAGATAGAGGAGGAGGAGGTTCATTAATAAATTATGGATGTTGGTTGAAGGTCATAATTGGTATGCGATTCAAAACCCTGTTTGGAATAATCTTTAAAAATCATATAATAAATATTTGGATAAAAAAATCCATCTGCTTTATTGAACACTGTAACTCAAAACGTGAATCAGCAATTTTTTAATGTTATTCTTTTTTTTCAAACCCAAATATCTTGTTGATGAGCTCAATGATTGAGAAAAAAAGTGGAGTTCGATTATTTAGCAAAATTATTAATCTACAAGATTTTTAAAACAGAAAAAATAATTTGGATTTATTTGATTTTTTCCAAGGCATTAACCTTAAAAAAAAGATTTCTTTAAATGAAAAACATTAAATTTAAATATTCCTTACTTAATTGAATAGGTAGTCGGGAAGAAAATGGATTAAAAAACATGAGAAAAAATATATAATAAATGATTTAGGTAAACCACTATTTTATTTTCTTTCAAAATTGCCCAAAAAAATGGAAAATTTAGTTCAAAATTCAACAAAAAGTTCACTTTCATATAGTCCAAAAAAGTTGTTATTATAATATCGGGTTTCGTAGCGCAGTGGAATTTTTGCAAGACGGTGCAGAATTTTCGCTGGGTTCGAATCCCGGTGCACAACAACAACAACAACAACAACAACCACAACAACCTCAACAACAACAACAACAACCTCAACAACAACCTCAACAACAACCTCAACAACAACCTCAACAACAACCTCAACAACAACCTCAACAACAACCTCAACAACAACCTCAACAACAACCTCAACAACACCCACAACAACAACAACAACAAAATTTTTGATTTTTTTGGCTTATTTAAATTTCTAGTTTATCATAAGAATTAATTCTACAAATTCTTTTTAATGTTTTAACATATTTGATGCATGTTTTCACTACAAAAAAACCAAAAACAGTCTGTTGAGTGTTGAAGGATTTTAGAAGTTTTAATTATGAAACAAATTTTTTTTTGCCCCTTCAGCAGATCTTATTTTTTCTTGTTTTTAATTATTTTTTTTGAAATAATTTCATGCAAATACAAGACATTTCAGAAATGGCTGCGAAAAAAACAATTTCCAGACATACCAATGTATGCATCAAACATAGAGGAAGAAGACGTTAGTGAATCACGTTTTGAATTATGTCTTGAATTGGACATATAGTTTTTTAGAACCATTTATTTTTAATAAAATATTTTAAAATTATTCCCAACAGGATTTTTGATTTCGTCCGTTGAAAGTACTTTAATCAATGAACATTTTTTTGAACACATATATCAAGCTTAGATATTGCTGAAACTCGTTTTGAGTTACGGAGCTCAATAAAGCATATGGATTTTTTTATCCCATAATTTTTCTTTTAATTTTTAAGGATTAATGCCAAGAGGATTTTGAATCGCATACCATTTATGACCTTCAACCAAAAATTATTTATTTATTTGATGCAACAAGCAAGCGTTGAGATACCTAATTTATTTTAAAACTTTTTGAATAAGAAAAAAAATTGCAGAGAAAAATTGCCTTATTTTTATGATTTTTTATGCATTTTTACATCCATTTTTAATGATATTTTTAAAAACGGATCGTATGGTAACGATTTGGAAGCCATCAAAAATTAATGTTTTTACACTTAAAGCAAAAAATGCTTTAATAAAGTAAAAATAATTCCAAGCTCATAAGTAAGAAAGCTTTAAAAAAAATTTGTTTATCAAAAGTGATAAATCACATAAAAACCTACAAAAACGGTAACATATTTGTTTAGTGAAAGATAAGGCTCAAATCGAGCTAGGTGGCTATGAAAATTAAAAACCAACATTAAATATTCAAATTTTTAAGTTTTGAATTAGAATTTTTTTTTTCAAAGGTTTTTTTGTTTTCAATATTTATTATTAAATAAATTAAAATTATTCGAAACAGGATTTTTTATTCTGTCCACTGGAAGTACTTCAATCGATGAATCTTTTTTTGAACACATATCAAGCTTTGATGCAAGAAATTAGAGAATCTCGTTTTGAGTTACGGAGCTCAATAAAGCATATGGATTTTTTATCCAAATATTTTTCTTATGTTTTTTAAAAAATATTTGAGTAATCTTAGAGATTTGCCTACCAAATAAGACCTTCAACAAGAAATTATATATTTATTTGGTGTATCAAGCAATCATAGAGACATAAAATTTAGTTTAAAACTTTTTGAATAAGAAAAAAAATTCCAGAGGAAAAGTGCTTTATTAATATCATTTTTTATGCTATTTTACATCCATTTTCAATGATATTTTTTAAAACGCATCCTATGGTGACGATTTGGAAGCCTTCAAAAATTAATGTTTTTACACTTAAAGCAAAAAATTCTTTGATAAAGTTAAAATAATTCCAAAGTCAAAAGTAATGAAACTTTTAAAAAATTTTGTTTATCCCAAGTGATAAATCACATCTAAATCTACAAAAATCGATCTGTATTTCTTTAGTGAAAGAAAAGACTCTGATTGAGCTATGTGGCTTAGAAAATTTATATTGGGCATGCATGAATGAAACTTCGAGGTTTAGTATCTCTTTAATTGAGGCATCGAGTTACTTTTGACTTATATTTTCATGGTTAAAAAAATAAACAAAAATTACATGGAAAATAAAAAAAATAGCCGCAATTCAAAAATTTTGAGTTCCAGACGTTGTTGAGTTCTAAATGAACACATGTATCAATGCTTTGAAGCAAGAAAATGAAAAAAAATGTTTTGAATAAAAAAAAAATTACACATGAAAAGTGCCTTATTTTTAACATTAATTATGCATTTTTACATACGATTTTAATCATATTTTTAAAAATAAATCCTATGGTGCCGATTTGGAAGCAATTTATAGTTGTTACGTTCAACTCGAAGTGATCGTCGTGTACATAGAGATAGAGGAGGAGGAGGTTCATTAATAAATTATGGATGTTGGTTGAAGGTCATAATTGGTATGCGATTCAAAACCCTGTTTGGAATAATCTTTAAAAATCATATAATAAATATTTGGATAAAAAAATCCATCTGCTTTATTGAACACTGTAACTCAAAACGTGAATCAGCAATTTTTTAATGTTATTCTTTTTTTTCAAACCCAAATATCTTGTTGATGAGCTCAATGATTGAGAAAAAAAGTGGAGTTCGATTATTTAGCAAAATTATTAATCTACAAGATTTTTAAAACAGAAAAAATAATTTGGATTTATTTGATTTTTTCCAAGGCATTAACCTTAAAAAAAAGATTTCTTTAAATGAAAAACATTAAATTTAAATATTCCTTACTTAATTGAATAGGTAGTCGGGAAGAAAATGGATTAAAAAACATGAGAAAAAATATATAATAAATGATTTAGGTAAACCACTATTTTATTTTCTTTCAAAATTGCCCAAAAAAATGGAAAATTTAGTTCAAAATTCAACAAAAAGTTCACTTTCATATAGTCCAAAAAAGTTGTTATTATAATATCGGGTTTCGTAGCGCAGTGGAATTTTTGCAAGACGGTGCAGAATTTTCGCTGGGTTCGAATCCCGGTGCACAACAACAACAACAACCACAACAACCTCAACAACAACCTCAACAACAACCTCAACAACAACCTCAACAACAACCTCAACAACAACCTCAACAACAACCTCAACAACAACCTCAACAACAACCTCAACAACAACCTCAACAACACCCACAACAACACCCACAACAACAACAACAACAAAATTTTTGATTTTTTTGGCTTATTTAAATTTCTAGTTTATCATAAGAATTAATTCTACAAATTCTTTTTAATGTTTTAACATATTTGATGCATGTTTTCACTACAAAAAAACCAAAAACAGTCTGTTGAGTGTTGAAGGATTTTAGAAGTTTTAATTATGAAACAAATTTTTTTTTGCCCCTTCAGCAGATCTTATTTTTTCTTGTTTTTAATTATTTTTTTTGAAATAATTTCATGCAAATACAAGACATTTCAGAAATGGCTGCGAAAAAAACAATTTCCAGACATACCAATGTATGCATCAAACATAGAGGAAGAAGACGTTAGTGAATCACGTTTTGAATTATGTCTTGAATTGGACATATAGTTTTTTAGAACCATTTATTTTTAATAAAATATTTTAAAATTATTCCCAACAGGATTTTTGATTTCGTCCGTTGAAAGTACTTTAATCAATGAACATTTTTTTGAACACATATATCAAGCTTAGATATTGCTGAAACTCGTTTTGAGTTACGGAGCTCAATAAAGCATATGGATTTTTTTATCCCATAATTTTTCTTTTAATTTTTAAGGATTAATGCCAAGAGGATTTTGAATCGCATACCATTTATGACCTTCAACCAAAAATTATTTATTTATTTGATGCAACAAGCAAGCGTTGAGATACCTAATTTATTTTAAAACTTTTTGAATAAGAAAAAAAATTGCAGAGAAAAATTGCCTTATTTTTATGATTTTTTATGCATTTTTACATCCATTTTTAATGATATTTTTAAAAACGGATCGTATGGTAACGATTTGGAAGCCATCAAAAATTAATGTTTTTACACTTAAAGCAAAAAATGCTTTAATAAAGTAAAAATAATTCCAAGCTCATAAGTAAGAAAGCTTTAAAAAAAATTTGTTTATCAAAAGTGATAAATCACATAAAAACCTACAAAAACGGTAACATATTTGTTTAGTGAAAGATAAGGCTCAAATCGAGCTAGGTGGCTATGAAAATTAAAAACCAACATTAAATATTCAAATTTTTAAGTTTTGAATTAGAATTTTTTTTTTCAAAGGTTTTTTTGTTTTCAATATTTATTATTAAATAAATTAAAATTATTCCCAACAGGATTTTTTATTCCGTCCACTGGAAGTACTTCAATCGATGAATCTTTTTTTGAACACATATCAAGCTTTGATGCAAGAAATTAGAGAATCTCGTTTTGAGTTACGGAGCTCAATAAAGCATATGGATTTTTTATCCAAATATTTTTCTTATGTTTTTTAAAAAATATTTGAGTAATCTTAGAGATTTGCCTACCAAATAAGACCTTCAACAAGAAATTATATATTTATTTGGTGTATCAAGCAATCATAGAGACATAAAATTTAGTTTAAAACTTTTTGAATAAGAAAAAAAATTCCAGAGGAAAAGTGCTTTATTAATATCATTTTTTATGCTATTTTACATCCATTTTCAATGATATTTTTTAAAACGCATCCTATGGTGACGATTTGGAAGCCTTCAAAAATTAATGTTTTTACACTTAAAGCAAAAAATTCTTTGATAAAGTTAAAATAATTCCAAAGTCAAAAGTAATGAAACTTTTAAAAAATTTTGTTTATCCCAAGTGATAAATCACATCTAAATCTACAAAAATCGATCTGTATTTCTTTAGTGAAAGAAAAGACTCTGATTGAGCTATGTGGCTTAGAAAATTTATATTGGGCATGCATGAATGAAACTTCGAGGTTTAGTATCTCTTTAATTGAGGCATCGAGTTACTTTTGACTTATATTTTCATGGTTAAAAAAATAAACAAAAATTACATGGAAAATAAAAAAAATAGCCGCAATTCAAAAATTTTGAGTTCCAGACGTTGTTGAGTTCTAAATGAACACATGTATCAATGCTTTGAAGCAAGAAAATGAAAAAAAATGTTTTGAATAAAAAAAAAATTACACATGAAAAGTGCCTTATTTTTAACATTAATTATGCATTTTTACATACGATTTTAATCATATTTTTAAAAATAAATCCTATGGTGCCGATTTGGAAGCAATTTATAGTTGTTACGTTCAACTCGAAGTGA
Source organism: Panagrolaimus kolymaensis (assembly GCA_028622995.1). Classification (NCBI taxonomy): domain Eukaryota; kingdom Metazoa; phylum Nematoda; class Chromadorea; order Rhabditida; family Panagrolaimidae; genus Panagrolaimus; species Panagrolaimus kolymaensis. Next base: position 3,304,344 of record JAJQJQ010000006.1, read on the forward strand.
TCGTCGTGTACATAGAGATAGAGGAGGAGGAGGTTCATTAATAAATTATGGATGTTGGTTGAAGGTCATAATTGGTATGCGATTCAAAACCCTGTTTGGAATAATCTTTAAAAATCATATAATAAATATTTGGATAAAAAAATCCATCTGCTTTATTGAACACTGTAACTCAAAACGTGAATCAGCAATTTTTTAATGTTATTCTTTTTTTTCAAACCCAAATATCTTGTTGATGAGCTCAATGATTGAGAAAAAAAGTGGAGTTCGATTATTTAGCAAAATTATTAATCTACAAGATTTTTAAAACAGAAAAAATAATTTGGATTTATTTGATTTTTTCCAAGGCATTAACCTTAAAAAAAAGATTTCTTTAAATGAAAAACATTAAATTTAAATATTCCTTACTTAATTGAATAGGTAGTCGGGAAGAAAATGGATTAAAAAACATGAGAAAAAATATATAATAAATGATTTAGGTAAACCACTATTTTATTTTCTTTCAAAATTGCCCAAAAAAATGGAAAATTTAGTTCAAAATTCAACAAAAAGTTCACTTTCATATAGTCCAAAAAAGTTGTTATTATAATATCGGGTTTCGTAGCGCAGTGGAATTTTTGCAAGACGGTGCAGAATTTTCGCTGGGTTCGAATCCCGGTGCACAACAACAACAACAACCACAACAACCTCAACAACAACAACAACAACCTCAACAACAACCTCAACAACAACCTCAACAACAACCTCAACAACAACCTCAACAACAACCTCAACAACAACCTCAACAACAACCTCAACAACACCCACAACAACAACAACAACAAAATTTTTGATTTTTTTGGCTTATTTAAATTTCTAGTTTATCATAAGAATTAATTCTACAAATTCTTTTTAATGTTTTAACATATTTGATGCATGTTTTCACTACAAAAAAACCAAAAACAGTCTGTTGAGTGTTGAAGGATTTTAGAAGTTTTAATTATGAAACAAATTTTTTTTTGCCCCTTCAGCAGATCTTATTTTTTCTTTTTTTTAATTATTTTTTTTGAAATAATTTCATGCAAATACAAGACATTTCAGAAATGGCTGCGAAAAAAACAATTTCCAGACATACCAATGTATGCATCAAACATAGAGGAAGAAGACGTTAGTGAATCACGTTTTGAATTATGTCTTGAATTGGACATATAGTTTTTTAGAACCATTTATTTTTAATAAAATATTTTAAAATTATTCCCAACAGGATTTTTGATTTCGTCCGTTGAAAGTACTTTAATCAATGAACATTTTTTTGAACACATATATCAAGCTTAGATATTGCTGAAACTCGTTTTGAGTTACGGAGCTCAATAAAGCATATGGATTTTTTTATCCCATAATTTTTCTTTTAATTTTTAAGGATTAATGCCAAGAGGATTTTGAATCGCATACCATTTATGACCTTCAACCAAAAATTATTTATTTATTTGATGCAACAAGCAAGCGTTGAGATACCTAATTTATTTTAAAACTTTTTGAATAAGAAAAAAAATTGCAGAGAAAAATTGCCTTATTTTTATGATTTTTTATGCATTTTTACATCCATTTTTAATGATATTTTTAAAAACGGATCGTATGGTAACGATTTGGAAGCCATCAAAAATTAATGTTTTTACACTTAAAGCAAAAAATGCTTTAATAAAGTAAAAATAATTCCAAGCTCATAAGTAAGAAAGCTTTAAAAAAAATTTGTTTATCAAAAGTGATAAATCACATAAAAACCTACAAAAACGGTAACATATTTGTTTAGTGAAAGATAAGGCTCAAATCGAGCTAGGTGGCTATGAAAATTAAAAACCAACATTAAATATTCAAATTTTTAAGTTTTGAATTAGAATTTTTTTTTTCAAAGGTTTTTTTGTTTTCAATATTTATTATTAAATAAATTAAAATTATTCCCAACAGGATTTTTTATTCCGTCCACTGGAAGTACTTCAATCGATGAATCTTTTTTTGAACACATATCAAGCTTTGATGCAAGAAATTAGAGAATCTCGTTTTGAGTTACGGAGCTCAATAAAGCATATGGATTTTTTATCCAAATATTTTTCTTATGTTTTTTAAAAAATATTTGAGTAATCTTAGAGATTTGCCTACCAAATAAGACCTTCAACAAGAAATTATATATTTATTTGGTGTATCAAGCAATCATAGAGACATAAAATTTAGTTTAAAACTTTTTGAATAAGAAAAAAAATTCCAGAGGAAAAGTGCTTTATTAATATCATTTTTTATGCTATTTTACATCCATTTTCAATGATATTTTTTAAAACGCATCCTATGGTGACGATTTGGAAGCCTTCAAAAATTAATGTTTTTACACTTAAAGCAAAAAATTCTTTGATAAAGTTAAAATAATTCCAAAGTCAAAAGTAATGAAACTTTTAAAAAATTTTGTTTATCCCAAGTGATAAATCACATCTAAATCTACAAAAATCGATCTGTATTTCTTTAGTGAAAGAAAAGACTCTGATTGAGCTATGTGGCTTAGAAAATTTATATTGGGCATGCATGAATGAAACTTCGAGGTTTAGTATCTCTTTAATTGAGGCATCGAGTTACTTTTGACTTATATTTTCATGGTTAAAAAAATAAACAAAAATTACATGGAAAATAAAAAAAATAGCCGCAATTCAAAAATTTTGAGTTCCAGACGTTGTTGAGTTCTAAATGAACACATGTATCAATGCTTTGAAGCAAGAAAATGAAAAAAAATGTTTTGAATAAAAAAAAAATTACACATGAAAAGTGCCTTATTTTTAACATTAATTATGCATTTTTACATACGATTTTAATCATATTTTTAAAAATAAATCCTATGGTGCCGATTTGGAAGCAATTTATAGTTGTTACGTTCAACTCGAAGTGATCGTCGTGTACATAGAGATAGAGGAGGAGGAGGTTCATTAATAAATTATGGATGTTGGTTGAAGGTCATAATTGGTATGCGATTCAAAACCCTGTTTGGAATAATCTTTAAAAATCATATAATAAATATTTGGATAAAAAAATCCATCTGCTTTATTGAACACTGTAACTCAAAACGTGAATCAGCAATTTTTTAATGTTATTCTTTTTTTTCAAACCCAAATATCTTGTTGATGAGCTCAATGATTGAGAAAAAAAGTGGAGTTCGATTATTTAGCAAAATTATTAATCTACAAGATTTTTAAAACAGAAAAAATAATTTGGATTTATTTGATTTTTTCCAAGGCATTAACCTTAAAAAAAAGATTTCTTTAAATGAAAAACATTAAATTTAAATATTCCTTACTTAATTGAATAGGTAGTCGGGAAGAAAATGGATTAAAAAACATGAGAAAAAATATATAATAAATGATTTAGGTAAACCACTATTTTATTTTCTTTCAAAATTGCCCAAAAAAATGGAAAATTTAGTTCAAAATTCAACAAAAAGTTCACTTTCATATAGTCCAAAAAAGTTGTTATTATAATATCGGGTTTCGTAGCGCAGTGGAATTTTTGCAAGACGGTGCAGAATTTTCGCTGGGTTCGAATCCCGGTGCACAACAACAACAACAACCTCAACAACAACAACCTCAACAACAACCTCAACAACAACCTCAACAACAACCTCAACAACAACCTCAACAACACCCACAACAACACCCACAACAACAACAACAACAACAAAATTTTTGATTTTTTTGGCTTATTTAAATTTCTAGTTTATCATAAGAATTAATTCTACAAATTCTTTTTAATGTTTTAACATATTTGATGCATGTTTTCACTACAAAAAAACCAAAAACAGTCTGTTGAGTGTTGAAGGATTTTAGAAGTTTTAATTATGAAACAAATTTTTTTTTGCCCCTTCAGCAGATCTTATTTTTTCTTGTTTTTAATTATTTTTTTTGAAATAATTTCATGCAAATACAAGACATTTCAGAAATGGCTGCGAAAAAAACAATTTCCAGACATACCAATGTATGCATCAAACATAGAGGAAGAAGACGTTAGTGAATCACGTTTTGAATTATGTCTTGAATTGGACATATAGTTTTTTAGAACCATTTATTTTTAATAAAATATTTTAAAATTATTCCCAACAGGATTTTTGATTTCGTCCGTTGAAAGTACTTTAATCAATGAACATTTTTTTGAACACATATATCAAGCTTAGATATTGCTGAAACTCGTTTTGAGTTACGGAGCTCAATAAAGCATATGGATTTTTTTATCCCATAATTTTTCTTTTAATTTTTAAGGATTAATGCCAAGAGGATTTTGAATCGCATACCATTTATGACCTTCAACCAAAAATTATTTATTTATTTGATGCAACAAGCAAGCGTTGAGATACCTAATTTATTTTAAAACTTTTTGAATAAGAAAAAAAATTGCAGAGAAAAATTGCCTTATTTTTATGATTTTTTATGCATTTTTACATCCATTTTTAATGATATTTTTAAAAACGGATCGTATGGTAACGATTTGGAAGCCATCAAAAATTAATGTTTTTACACTTAAAGCAAAAAATGCTTTAATAAAGTAAAAATAATTCCAAGCTCATAAGTAAGAAAGCTTTAAAAAAAATTTGTTTATCAAAAGTGATAAATCACATAAAAACCTACAAAAACGGTAACATATTTGTTTAGTGAAAGATAAGGCTCAAATCGAGCTAGGTGGCTATGAAAATTAAAAACCAACATTAAATATTCAAATTTTTAAGTTTTGAATTAGAATTTTTTTTTTCAAAGGTTTTTTTGTTTTCAATATTTATTATTAAATAAATTAAAATTATTCCCAACAGGATTTTTTATTCCGTCCACTGGAAGTACTTCAATCGATGAATCTTTTTTTGAACACATATCAAGCTTTGATGCAAGAAATTAGAGAATCTCGTTTTGAGTTACGGAGCTCAATAAAGCATATGGATTTTTTATCCAAATATTTTTCTTATGTTTTTTAAAAAATATTTGAGTAATCTTAGAGATTTGCCTACCAAATAAGACCTTCAACAAGAAATTATATATTTATTTGGTGTATCAAGCAATCATAGAGACATAAAATTTAGTTTAAAACTTTTTGAATAAGAAAAAAAATTCCAGAGGAAAAGTGCTTTATTAATATCATTTTTTATGCTATTTTACATCCATTTTCAATGATATTTTTTAAAACGCATCCTATGGTGACGATTTGGAAGCCTTCAAAAATTAATGTTTTTACACTTAAAGCAAAAAATTCTTTGATAAAGTTAAAATAATTCCAAAGTCAAAAGTAATGAAACTTTTAAAAAATTTTGTTTATCCCAAGTGATAAATCACATCTAAATCTACAAAAATCGATCTGTATTTCTTTAGTGAAAGAAAAGACTCTGATTGAGCTATGTGGCTTAGAAAATTTATATTGGGCATGCATGAATGAAACTTCGAGGTTTAGTATCTCTTTAATTGAGGCATCGAGTTACTTTTGACTTATATTTTCATGGTTAAAAAAATAAACAAAAATTACATGGAAAATAAAAAAAATAGCCGCAATTCAAAAATTTTGAGTTCCAGACGTTGTTGAGTTCTAAATGAACACATGTATCAATGCTTTGAAGCAAGAAAATGAAAAAAAATGTTTTGAATAAAAAAAAAATTACACATGAAAAGTGCCTTATTTTTAACATTAATTATGCATTTTTACATACGATTTTAATCATATTTTTAAAAATAAATCCTATGGTGCCGATTTGGAAGCAATTTATAGTTGTTACGTTCAACTCGAAGTGATCGTCGTGTACATAGAGATAGAGGAGGAGGAGGTTCATTAATAAATTATGGATGTTGGTTGAAGGTCATAATTGGTATGCGATTCAAAACCCTGTTTGGAATAATCTTTAAAAATCATATAATAAATATTTGGATAAAAAAATCCATCTGCTTTATTGAACACTGTAACTCAAAACGTGAATCAGCAATTTTTTAATGTTATTCTTTTTTTTCAAACCCAAATATCTTGTTGATGAGCTCAATGATTGAGAAAAAAAGTGGAGTTCGATTATTTAGCAAAATTATTAATCTACAAGATTTTTAAAACAGAAAAAATAATTTGGATTTATTTGATTTTTTCCAAGGCATTAACCTTAAAAAAAAGATTTCTTTAAATGAAAAACATTAAATTTAAATATTCCTTACTTAATTGAATAGGTAGTCGGGAAGAAAATGGATTAAAAAACATGAGAAAAAATATATAATAAATGATTTAGGTAAACCACTATTTTATTTTCTTTCAAAATTGCACAAAAAAATGGAAAATTTAGTTCAAAATTCAACAAAAAGTTCACTTTCATATAGTCCAAAAAAGTTGTTATTATAATATCGGGTTTCGTAGCGCAGTGGAATTTTTGCAAGACGGTGCAGAATTTTCGCTGGGTTCGAATCCCGGTGCACAACAACAACAACAACCACAACAACCTCAACAACAACAACAACAAAATTTTTGATTTTTTTGGCTTATTTAAATTTCTAGTTTATCATAAGAATTAATTCTACAAATTCTTTTTAATGTTTTAACATATTTGATGCATGTTTTCACTACAAAAAAACCAAAAACAGTCTGTTGAGTGTTGAAGGATTTTAGAAGTTTTAATTATGAAACAAATTTTTTTTTGCCCCTTCAGCAGATCTTATTTTTTCTTGTTTTTAATTATTTTTTTTGAAATAATTTCATGCAAATACAAGACATTTCAGAAATGGCTGCGAAAAAAACAATTTCCAGACATACCAATGTATGCATCAAACATAGAGGAAGAAGACGTTAGTGAATCACGTTTTGAATTATGTCTTGAATTGGACATATAGTTTTTTAGAACCATTTATTTTTAATAAAATATTTTAAAATTATTCCCAACAGGATTTTTGATTTCGTCCGTTGAAAGTACTTTAATCAATGAACATTTTTTTGAACACATATATCAAGCTTAGATATTGCTGAAACTCGTTTTGAGTTACGGAGCTCAATAAAGCATATGGATTTTTTTATCCCATAATTTTTCTTTTAATTTTTAAGGATTAATGCCAAGAGGATTTTGAATCGCATACCATTTATGACCTTCAACCAAAAATTATTTATTTATTTGATGCAACAAGCAAGCGTTGAGATACCTAATTTATTTTAAAACTTTTTGAATAAGAAAAAAAATTGCAGAGAAAAATTGCCTTATTTTTATGATTTTTTATGCATTTTTACATCCATTTTTAATGATATTTTTAAAAACGGATCGTATGGTAACGATTTGGAAGCCATCAAAAATTAATGTTTTTACACTTAAAGCAAAAAATGCTTTAATAAAGTAAAAATAATTCCAAGCTCATAAGTAAGAAAGCTTTAAAAAAAATTTGTTTATCAAAAGTGATAAATCACATAAAAACCTACAAAAACGGTAACATATTTGTTTAGTGAAAGATAAGGCTCAAATCGAGCTAGGTGGCTATGAAAATTAAAAACCAACATTAAATATTCAAATTTTTAAGTTTTGAATTAGAATTTTTTTTTTCAAAGGTTTTTTTGTTTTCAATATTTATTATTAAATAAATTAAAATTATTCCCAACAGGATTTTTTATTCCGTCCACTGGAAGTACTTCAATCGATGAATCTTTTTTTGAACACATATCAAGCTTTGATGCAAGAAATTAGAGAATCTCGTTTTGAGTTACGGAGCTCAATAAAGCATATGGATTTTTTATCCAAATATTTTTCTTATGTTTTTTAAAAAATATTTGAGTAATCTTAGAGATTTGCCTACCAAATAAGACCTTCAACAAGAAATTATATATTTATTTGGTGTATCAAGCAATCATAGAGACATAAAATTTAGTTTAAAACTTTTTGAATAAGAAAAAAAATTCCAGAGGAAAAGTGCTTTATTAATATCATTTTTTATGCTATTTTACATCCATTTTCAATGATATTTTTTAAAACGCATCCTATGGTGACGATTTGGAAGCCTTCAAAAATTAATGTTTTTACACTTAAAGCAAAAAATTCTTTGATAAAGTTAAAATAATTCCAAAGTCAAAAGTAATGAAACTTTTAAAAAATTTTGTTTATCCCAAGTGATAAATCACATCTAAATCTACAAAAATCGATCTGTATTTCTTTAGTGAAAGAAAAGACTCTGATTGAGCTATGTGGCTTAGAAAATTTATATTGGGCATGCATGAATGAAACTTCGAGGTTTAGTATCTCTTTAATTGAGGCATCGAGTTACTTTTGACTTATATTTTCATGGTTAAAAAAATAAACAAAAATTACATGGAAAATAAAAAAAATAGCCGCAATTCAAAAATTTTGAGTTCCAGACGTTGTTGAGTTCTAAATGAACACATGTATCAATGCTTTGAAGCAAGAAAATGAAAAAAAATGTTTTGAATAAAAAAAAAATTACACATGAAAAGTGCCTTATTTTTAACATTAATTATGCATTTTTACATACGATTTTAATCATATTTTTAAAAATAAATCCTATGGTGCCGATTTGGAAGCAATTTATAGTTGTTACGTTCAACTCGAAGTGATCGTCGTGTACATAGAGATAGAGGAGGAGGAGGTTCATTAATAAATTATGGATGTTGGTTGAAGGTCATAATTGGTATGCGATTCAAAACCCTGTTTGGAATAATCTTTAAAAATCATATAATAAATATTTGGATAAAAAAATCCATCTGCTTTATTGAACACTGTAACTCAAAACGTGAATCAGCAATTTTTTAATGTTATTCTTTTTTTTCAAACCCAAATATCTTGTTGATGAGCTCAATGATTGAGAAAAAAAGTGGAGTTCGATTATTTAGCAAAATTATTAATCTACAAGATTTTTAAAACAGAAAAAATAATTTGGATTTATTTGATTTTTTCCAAGGCATTAACCTTAAAAAAAAGATTTCTTTAAATGAAAAACATTAAATTTAAATATTCCTTACTTAATTGAATAGGTAGTCGGGAAGAAAATGGATTAAAAAACATGAGAAAAAATATATAATAAATGATTTAGGTAAACCACTATTTTATTTTCTTTCAAAATTGCCCAAAAAAATGGAAAATTTAGTTCAAAATTCAACAAAAAGTTCACTTTCATATAGTCCAAAAAAGTTGTTATTATAATATCGGGTTTCGTAGCGCAGTGGAATTTTTGCAAGACGGTGCAGAATTTTCGCTGGGTTCGAATCCCGGTGCACAACAACAACAACAACCACAACAACCTCAACAACAACAACAACAAAATTTTTGATTTTTTTGGCTTATTTAAATTTCTAGTTTATCATAAGAATTAATTCTACAAATTCTTTTTAATGTTTTAACATATTTGATGCATGTTTTCACTACAAAAAAACCAAAAACAGTCTGTTGAGTGTTGAAGGATTTTAGAAGTTTTAATTATGAAACAAATTTTTTTTTGCCCCTTCAGCAGATCTTATTTTTTCTTGTTTTTAATTATTTTTTTTGAAATAATTTCATGCAAATACAAGACATTTCAGAAATGGCTGCGAAAAAAACAATTTCCAGACATACCAATGTATGCATCAAACATAGAGGAAGAAGACGTTAGTGAATCACGTTTTGAATTATGTCTTGAATTGGACATATAGTTTTTTAGAACCATTTATTTTTAATAAAATATTTTAAAATTATTCCCAACAGGATTTTTGATTTCGTCCGTTGAAAGTACTTTAATCAATGAACATTTTTTTGAACACATATATCAAGCTTAGATATTGCTGAAACTCGTTTTGAGTTACGGAGCTCAATAAAGCATATGGATTTTTTTATCCCATAATTTTTCTTTTAATTTTTAAGGATTAATGCCAAGAGGATTTTGAATCGCATACCATTTATGACCTTCAACCAAAAATTATTTATTTATTTGATGCAACAAGCAAGCGTTGAGATACCTAATTTATTTTAAAACTTTTTGAATAAGAAAAAAAATTGCAGAGAAAAATTGCCTTATTTTTATGATTTTTTATGCATTTTTACATCCATTTTTAATGATATTTTTAAAAACGGATCGTATGGTAACGATTTGGAAGCCATCAAAAATTAATGTTTTTACACTTAAAGCAAAAAATGCTTTAATAAAGTAAAAATAATTCCAAGCTCATAAGTAAGAAAGCTTTAAAAAAAATTTGTTTATCAAAAGTGATAAATCACATAAAAACCTACAAAAACGGTAACATATTTGTTTAGTGAAAGATAAGGCTCAAATCGAGCTAGGTGGCTATGAAAATTAAAAACCAACATTAAATATTCAAATTTTTAAGTTTTGAATTAGAATTTTTTTTTTCAAAGGTTTTTTTGTTTTCAATATTTATTATTAAATAAATTAAAATTATTCCCAACAGGATTTTTTATTCCGTCCACTGGAAGTACTTCAATCGATGAATCTTTTTTTGAACACATATCAAGCTTTGATGCAAGAAATTAGAGAATCTCGTTTTGAGTTACGGAGCTCAATAAAGCATATGGATTTTTTATCCAAATATTTTTCTTATGTTTTTTAAAAAATATTTGAGTAATCTTAGAGATTTGCCTACCAAATAAGACCTTCAACAAGAAATTATATATTTATTTGGTGTATCAAGCAATCATAGAGACATAAAATTTAGTTTAAAACTTTTTGAATAAGAAAAAAAATTCCAGAGGAAAAGTGCTTTATTAATATCATTTTTTATGCTATTTTACATCCATTTTCAATGATATTTTTTAAAACGCATCCTATGGTGACGATTTGGAAGCCTTCAAAAATTAATGTTTTTACACTTAAAGCAAAAAATTCTTTGATAAAGTTAAAATAATTCCAAAGTCAAAAGTAATGAAACTTTTAAAAAATTTTGTTTATCCCAAGTGATAAATCACATCTAAATCTACAAAAATCGATCTGTATTTCTTTAGTGAAAGAAAAGACTCTGATTGAGCTATGTGGCTTAGAAAATTTATATTGGGCATGCATGAATGAAACTTCGAGGTTTAGTATCTCTTTAATTGAGGCATCGAGTTACTTTTGACTTATATTTTCATGGTTAAAAAAATAAACAAAAATTACATGGAAAATAAAAAAAATAGCCGCAATTCAAAAATTTTGAGTTCCAGACGTTGTTGAGTTCTAAATGAACACATGTATCAATGCTTTGAAGCAAGAAAATGAAAAAAAATGTTTTGAATAAAAAAAAAATTACACATGAAAAGTGCCTTATTTTTAACATTAATTATGCATTTTTACATACGATTTTAATCATATTTTTAAAAATAAATCCTATGGTGCCGATTTGGAAGCAATTTATAGTTGTTACGTTCAACTCGAAGTGATCGTCGTGTACATAGAGATAGAGGAGGAGGAGGTTCATTAATAAATTATGGATGTTGGTTGAAGGTCATAATTGGTATGCGATTCAAAACCCTGTTTGGAATAATCTTTAAAAATCATATAATAAATATTTGGATAAAAAAATCCATCTGCTTTATTGAACACTGTAACTCAAAACGTGAATCAGCAATTTTTTAATGTTATTCTTTTTTTTCAAACCCAAATATCTTGTTGATGAGCTCAATGATTGAGAAAAAAAGTGGAGTTCGATTATTTAGCAAAATTATTAATCTACAAGATTTTTAAAACAGAAAAAATAATTTGGATTTATTTGATTTTTTCCAAGGCATTAACCTTAAAAAAAAGATTTCTTTAAATGAAAAACATTAAATTTAAATATTCCTTACTTAATTGAATAGGTAGTCGGGAAGAAAATGGATTAAAAAACATGAGAAAAAATATATAATAAATGATTTAGGTAAACCACTATTTTATTTTCTTTCAAAATTGCCCAAAAAAATGGAAAATTTAGTTCAAAATTCAACAAAAAGTTCACTTTCATATAGTCCAAAAAAGTTGTTATTATAATATCGGGTTTCGTAGCGCAGTGGAATTTTTGCAAGACGGTGCAGAATTTTCGCTGGGTTCGAATCCCGGTGCACAACAACAACAACAACCACAACAACCTCAACAACAACAACCTCAACAACAACCTCAACAACAACCTCAACAACAACCTCAACAACAACCTCAACAACAACCTCAACAACAACCTCAACAACAACCTCAACAACAACCTCAACAACAACCTCAACAACAACCTCAACAACAACAACAACAAAATTTTTGATTTTTTTGGCTTATTTAAATTTCTAGTTTATCATAAGAATTAATTCTACAAATTCTTTTTAATGTTTTAACATATTTGATGCATGTTTTCACTACAAAAAAACCAAAAACAGTCTGTTGAGTGTTGAAGGATTTTAGAAGTTTTAATTATGAAACAAATTTTTTTTTGCCCCTTCAGCAGATCTTATTTTTTCTTGTTTTTAATTATTTTTTTTGAAATAATTTCATGCAAATACAAGACATTTCAGAAATGGCTGCGAAAAAAACAATTTCCAGACATACCAATGTATGCATCAAACATAGAGGAAGAAGACGTTAGTGAATCACGTTTTGAATTATGTCTTGAATTGGACATATAGTTTTTTAGAACCATTTATTTTTAATAAAATATTTTAAAATTATTCCCAACAGGATTTTTGATTTCGTCCGTTGAAAGTACTTTAATCAATGAACATTTTTTTGAACACATATATCAAGCTTAGATATTGCTGAAACTCGTTTTGAGTTACGGAGCTCAATAAAGCATATGGATTTTTTTATCCCATAATTTTTCTTTTAATTTTTAAGGATTAATGCCAAGAGGATTTTGAATCGCATACCATTTATGACCTTCAACCAAAAATTATTTATTTATTTGATGCAACAAGCAAGCGTTGAGATACCTAATTTATTTTAAAACTTTTTGAATAAGAAAAAAAATTGCAGAGAAAAATTGCCTTATTTTTATGATTTTTTATGCATTTTTACATCCATTTTTAATGATATTTTTAAAAACGGATCGTATGGTAACGATTTGGAAGCCATCAAAAATTAATGTTTTTACACTTAAAGCAAAAAATGCTTTAATAAAGTAAAAATAATTCCAAGCTCATAAGTAAGAAAGCTTTAAAAAAAATTTGTTTATCAAAAGTGATAAATCACATAAAAACCTACAAAAACGGTAACATATTTGTTTAGTGAAAGATAAGGCTCAAATCGAGCTAGGTGGCTATGAAAATTAAAAACCAACATTAAATATTCAAATTTTTAAGTTTTGAATTAGAATTTTTTTTTTCAAAGGTTTTTTTGTTTTCAATATTTATTATTAAATAAATTAAAATTATTCCCAACAGGATTTTTTATTCCGTCCACTGGAAGTACTTCAATCGATGAATCTTTTTTTGAACACATATCAAGCTTTGATGCAAGAAATTAGAGAATCTCGTTTTGAGTTACGGAGCTCAATAAAGCATATGGATTTTTTATCCAAATATTTTTCTTATGTTTTTTAAAAAATATTTGAGTAATCTTAGAGATTTGCCTACCAAATAAGACCTTCAACAAGAAATTATATATTTATTTGGTGTATCAAGCAATCATAGAGACATAAAATTTAGTTTAAAACTTTTTGAATAAGAAAAAAAATTCCAGAGGAAAAGTGCTTTATTAATATCATTTTTTATGCTATTTTACATCCATTTTCAATGATATTTTTTAAAACGCATCCTATGGTGACGATTTGGAAGCCTTCAAAAATTAATGTTTTTACACTTAAAGCAAAAAATTCTTTGATAAAGTTAAAATAATTCCAAAGTCAAAAGTAATGAAACTTTTAAAAAATTTTGTTTATCCCAAGTGATAAATCACATCTAAATCTACAAAAATCGATCTGTATTTCTTTAGTGAAAGAAAAGACTCTGATTGAGCTATGTGGCTTAGAAAATTTATATTGGGCATGCATGAATGAAACTTCGAGGTTTAGTATCTCTTTAATTGAGGCATCGAGTTACTTTTGACTTATATTTTCATGGTTAAAAAAATAAACAAAAATTACATGGAAAATAAAAAAAATAGCCGCAATTCAAAAATTTTGAGTTCCAGACGTTGTTGAGTTCTAAATGAACACATGTATCAATGCTTTGAAGCAAGAAAATGAAAAAAAATGTTTTGAATAAAAAAAAAATTACACATGAAAAGTGCCTTATTTTTAACATTAATTATGCATTTTTACATACGATTTTAATCATATTTTTAAAAATAAATCCTATGGTGCCGATTTGGAAGCAATTTATAGTTGTTACGTTCAACTCGAAGTGATCGTCGTGTACATAGAGATAGAGGAGGAGGAGGTTCATTAATAAATTATGGATGTTGGTTGAAGGTCATAATTGGTATGCGATTCAAAACCCTGTTTGGAATAATCTTTAAAAATCATATAATAAATATTTGGATAAAAAAATCCATCTGCTTTATTGAACACTGTAACTCAAAACGTGAATCAGCAATTTTTTAATGTTATTCTTTTTTTTCAAACCCAAATATCTTGTTGATGAGCTCAATGATTGAGAAAAAAAGTGGAGTTCGATTATTTAGCAAAATTATTAATCTACAAGATTTTTAAAACAGAAAAAATAATTTGGATTTATTTGATTTTTTCCAAGGCATTAACCTTAAAAAAAAGATTTCTTTAAATGAAAAACATTAAATTTAAATATTCCTTACTTAATTGAATAGGTAGTCGGGAAGAAAATGGATTAAAAAACATGAGAAAAAATATATAATAAATGATTTAGGTAAACCACTATTTTATTTTCTTTCAAAATTGCCCAAAAAAATGGAAAATTTAGTTCAAAATTCAACAAAAAGTTCACTTTCATATAGTCCAAAAAAGTTGTTATTATAATATCGGGTTTCGTAGCGCAGTGGAATTTTTGCAAGACGGTGCAGAATTTTCGCTGGGTTCGAATCCCGGTGCACAACAACAACAACAACCACAACAACCTCAACAACAACAACAACAACCTCAACAACAACCTCAACAACAACCTCAACAACAACCTCAACAACAACCTCAACAACAACCTCAACAACACCCACAACAACAAAATTTTTGATTTTTTTGGCTTATTTAAATTTCTAGTTTATCATAAGAATTAATTCTACAAATTCTTTTTAATGTTTTAACATATTTGATGCATGTTTTCACTACAAAAAAACCAAAAACAGTCTGTTGAGTGTTGAAGGATTTTAGAAGTTTTAATTATGAAACAAATTTTTTTTTGCCCCTTCAGCAGATCTTATTTTTTCTTGTTTTTAATTATTTTTTTTGAAATAATTTCATGCAAATACAAGACATTTCAGAAATGGCTGCGAAAAAAACAATTTCCAGACATACCAATGTATGCATCAAACATAGAGGAAGAAGACGTTAGTGAATCACGTTTTGAATTATGTCTTGAATTGGACATATAGTTTTTTAGAACCATTTATTTTTAATAAAATATTTTAAAATTATTCCCAACAGGATTTTTGATTTCGTCCGTTGAAAGTACTTTAATCAATGAACATTTTTTTGAACACATATATCAAGCTTAGATATTGCTGAAACTCGTTTTGAGTTACGGAGCTCAATAAAGCATATGGATTTTTTTATCCCATAATTTTTCTTTTAATTTTTAAGGATTAATGCCAAGAGGATTTTGAATCGCATACCATTTATGACCTTCAACCAAAAATTATTTATTTATTTGATGCAACAAGCAAGCGTTGAGATACCTAATTTATTTTAAAACTTTTTGAATAAGAAAAAAAATTGCAGAGAAAAATTGCCTTATTTTTATGATTTTTTATGCATTTTTACATCCATTTTTAATGATATTTTTAAAAACGGATCGTATGGTAACGATTTGGAAGCCATCAAAAATTAATGTTTTTACACTTAAAGCAAAAAATGCTTTAATAAAGTAAAAATAATTCCAAGCTCATAAGTAAGAAAGCTTTAAAAAAAATTTGTTTATCAAAAGTGATAAATCACATAAAAACCTACAAAAACGGTAACATATTTGTTTAGTGAAAGATAAGGCTCAAATCGAGCTAGGTGGCTATGAAAATTAAAAACCAACATTAAATATTCAAATTTTTAAGTTTTGAATTAGAATTTTTTTTTTCAAAGGTTTTTTTGTTTTCAATATTTATTATTAAATAAATTAAAATTATTCCCAACAGGATTTTTTATTCCGTCCACTGGAAGTACTTCAATCGATGAATCTTTTTTTGAACACATATCAAGCTTTGATGCAAGAAATTAGAGAATCTCGTTTTGAGTTACGGAGCTCAATAAAGCATATGGATTTTTTATCCAAATATTTTTCTTATGTTTTTTAAAAAATATTTGAGTAATCTTAGAGATTTGCCTACCAAATAAGACCTTCAACAAGAAATTATATATTTATTTGGTGTATCAAGCAATCATAGAGACATAAAATTTAGTTTAAAACTTTTTGAATAAGAAAAAAAATTCCAGAGGAAAAGTGCTTTATTAATATCATTTTTTATGCTATTTTACATCCATTTTCAATGATATTTTTTAAAACGCATCCTATGGTGACGATTTGGAAGCCTTCAAAAATTAATGTTTTTACACTTAAAGCAAAAAATTCTTTGATAAAGTTAAAATAATTCCAAAGTCAAAAGTAATGAAACTTTTAAAAAATTTTGTTTATCCCAAGTGATAAATCACATCTAAATCTACAAAAATCGATCTGTATTTCTTTAGTGAAAGAAAAGACTCTGATTGAGCTATGTGGCTTAGAAAATTTATATTGGGCATGCATGAATGAAACTTCGAGGTTTAGTATCTCTTTAATTGAGGCATCGAGTTACTTTTGACTTATATTTTCATGGTTAAAAAAATAAACAAAAATTACATGGAAAATAAAAAAAATAGCCGCAATTCAAAAATTTTGAGTTCCAGACGTTGTTGAGTTCTAAATGAACACATGTATCAATGCTTTGAAGCAAGAAAATGAAAAAAAATGTTTTGAATAAAAAAAAAATTACACATGAAAAGTGCCTTATTTTTAACATTAATTATGCATTTTTACATACGATTTTAATCATATTTTTAAAAATAAATCCTATGGTGCCGATTTGGAAGCAATTTATAGTTGTTACGTTCAACTCGAAGTGATCGTCGTGTACATAGAGATAGAGGAGGAGGAGGTTCATTAATAAATTATGGATGTTGGTTGAAGGTCATAATTGGTATGCGATTCAAAACCCTGTTTGGAATAATCTTTAAAAATCATATAATAAATATTTGGATAAAAAAATCCATCTGCTTTATTGAACACTGTAACTCAAAACGTGAATCAGCAATTTTTTAATGTTATTCTTTTTTTTCAAACCCAAATATCTTGTTGATGAGCTCAATGATTGAGAAAAAAAGTGGAGTTCGATTATTTAGCAAAATTATTAATCTACAAGATTTTTAAAACAGAAAAAATAATTTGGATTTATTTGATTTTTTCCAAGGCATTAACCTTAAAAAAAAGATTTCTTTAAATGAAAAACATTAAATTTAAATATTCCTTACTTAATTGAATAGGTAGTCGGGAAGAAAATGGATTAAAAAACATGAGAAAAAATATATAATAAATGATTTAGGTAAACCACTATTTTATTTTCTTTCAAAATTGCACAAAAAAATGGAAAATTTAGTTCAAAATTCAACAAAAAGTTCACTTTCATATAGTCCAAAAAAGTTGTTATTATAATATCGGGTTTCGTAGCGCAGTGGAATTTTTGCAAGACGGTGCAGAATTTTCGCTGGGTTCGAATCCCGGTGCACAACAACAACAACAACCTCAACAACAACAACAACAAAATTTTTGATTTTTTTGGCTTATTTAAATTTCTAGTTTATCATAAGAATTAATTCTACAAATTCTTTTTAATGTTTTAACATATTTGATGCATGTTTTCACTACAAAAAAACCAAAAACAGTCTGTTGAGTGTTGAAGGATTTTAGAAGTTTTAATTATGAAACAAATTTTTTTTTGCCCCTTCAGCAGATCTTATTTTTTCTTGTTTTTAATTATTTTTTTTGAAATAATTTCATGCAAATACAAGACATTTCAGAAATGGCTGCGAAAAAAACAATTTCCAGACATACCAATGTATGCATCAAACATAGAGGAAGAAGACGTTAGTGAATCACGTTTTGAATTATGTCTTGAATTGGACATATAGTTTTTTAGAACCATTTATTTTTAATAAAATATTTTAAAATTATTCCCAACAGGATTTTTGATTTCGTCCGTTGAAAGTACTTTAATCAATGAACATTTTTTTGAACACATATATCAAGCTTAGATATTGCTGAAACTCGTTTTGAGTTACGGAGCTCAATAAAGCATATGGATTTTTTTATCCCATAATTTTTCTTTTAATTTTTAAGGATTAATGCCAAGAGGATTTTGAATCGCATACCATTTATGACCTTCAACCAAAAATTATTTATTTATTTGATGCAACAAGCAAGCGTTGAGATACCTAATTTATTTTAAAACTTTTTGAATAAGAAAAAAAATTGCAGAGAAAAATTGCCTTATTTTTATGATTTTTTATGCATTTTTACATCCATTTTTAATGATATTTTTAAAAACGGATCGTATGGTAACGATTTGGAAGCCATCAAAAATTAATGTTTTTACACTTAAAGCAAAAAATGCTTTAATAAAGTAAAAATAATTCCAAGCTCATAAGTAAGAAAGCTTTAAAAAAAATTTGTTTATCAAAAGTGATAAATCACATAAAAACCTACAAAAACGGTAACATATTTGTTTAGTGAAAGATAAGGCTCAAATCGAGCTAGGTGGCTATGAAAATTAAAAACCAACATTAAATATTCAAATTTTTAAGTTTTGAATTAGAATTTTTTTTTTCAAAGGTTTTTTTGTTTTCAATATTTATTATTAAATAAATTAAAATTATTCCCAACAGGATTTTTTATTCCGTCCACTGGAAGTACTTCAATCGATGAATCTTTTTTTGAACACATATCAAGCTTTGATGCAAGAAATTAGAGAATCTCGTTTTGAGTTACGGAGCTCAATAAAGCATATGGATTTTTTATCCAAATATTTTTCTTATGTTTTTTAAAAAATATTTGAGTAATCTTAGAGATTTGCCTACCAAATAAGACCTTCAACAAGAAATTATATATTTATTTGGTGTATCAAGCAATCATAGAGACATAAAATTTAGTTTAAAACTTTTTGAATAAGAAAAAAAATTCCAGAGGAAAAGTGCTTTATTAATATCATTTTTTATGCTATTTTACATCCATTTTCAATGATATTTTTTAAAACGCATCCTATGGTGACGATTTGGAAGCCTTCAAAAATTAATGTTTTTACACTTAAAGCAAAAAATTCTTTGATAAAGTTAAAATAATTCCAAAGTCAAAAGTAATGAAACTTTTAAAAAATTTTGTTTATCCCAAGTGATAAATCACATCTAAATCTACAAAAATCGATCTGTATTTCTTTAGTGAAAGAAAAGACTCTGATTGAGCTATGTGGCTTAGAAAATTTATATTGGGCATGCATGAATGAAACTTCGAGGTTTAGTATCTCTTTAATTGAGGCATCGAGTTACTTTTGACTTATATTTTCATGGTTAAAAAAATAAACAAAAATTACATGGAAAATAAAAAAAATAGCCGCAATTCAAAAATTTTGAGTTCCAGACGTTGTTGAGTTCTAAATGAACACATGTATCAATGCTTTGAAGCAAGAAAATGAAAAAAAATGTTTTGAATAAAAAAAAAATTACACATGAAAAGTGCCTTATTTTTAACATTAATTATGCATTTTTACATACGATTTTAATCATATTTTTAAAAATAAATCCTATGGTGCCGATTTGGAAGCAATTTATAGTTGTTACGTTCAACTCGAAGTGATCGTCGTGTACATAGAGATAGAGGAGGAGGAGGTTCATTAATAAATTATGGATGTTGGTTGAAGGTCATAATTGGTATGCGATTCAAAACCCTGTTTGGAATAATCTTTAAAAATCATATAATAAATATTTGGATAAAAAAATCCATCTGCTTTATTGAACACTGTAACTCAAAACGTGAATCAGCAATTTTTTAATGTTATTCTTTTTTTTCAAACCCAAATATCTTGTTGATGAGCTCAATGATTGAGAAAAAAAGTGGAGTTCGATTATTTAGCAAAATTATTAATCTACAAGATTTTTAAAACAGAAAAAATAATTTGGATTTATTTGATTTTTTCCAAGGCATTAACCTTAAAAAAAAGATTTCTTTAAATGAAAAACATTAAATTTAAATATTCCTTACTTAATTGAATAGGTAGTCGGGAAGAAAATGGATTAAAAAACATGAGAAAAAATATATAATAAATGATTTAGGTAAACCACTATTTTATTTTCTTTCAAAATTGCCCAAAAAAATGGAAAATTTAGTTCAAAATTCAACAAAAAGTTCACTTTCATATAGTCCAAAAAAGTTGTTATTATAATATCGGGTTTCGTAGCGCAGTGGAATTTTTGCAAGACGGTGCAGAATTTTCGCTGGGTTCGAATCCCGGTGCACAACAACAACAACAACCACAACAACCTCAACAACAACAACAACAAAATTTTTGATTTTTTTGGCTTATTTAAATTTCTAGTTTATCATAAGAATTAATTCTACAAATTCTTTTTAATGTTTTAACATATTTGATGCATGTTTTCACTACAAAAAAACCAAAAACAGTCTGTTGAGTGTTGAAGGATTTTAGAAGTTTTAATTATGAAACAAATTTTTTTTTGCCCCTTCAGCAGATCTTATTTTTTCTTGTTTTTAATTATTTTTTTTGAAATAATTTCATGCAAATACAAGACATTTCAGAAATGGCTGCGAAAAAAACAATTTCCAGACATACCAATGTATGCATCAAACATAGAGGAAGAAGACGTTAGTGAATCACGTTTTGAATTATGTCTTGAATTGGACATATAGTTTTTTAGAACCATTTATTTTTAATAAAATATTTTAAAATTATTCCCAACAGGATTTTTGATTTCGTCCGTTGAAAGTACTTTAATCAATGAACATTTTTTTGAACACATATATCAAGCTTAGATATTGCTGAAACTCGTTTTGAGTTACGGAGCTCAATAAAGCATATGGATTTTTTTATCCCATAATTTTTCTTTTAATTTTTAAGGATTAATGCCAAGAGGATTTTGAATCGCATACCATTTATGACCTTCAACCAAAAATTATTTATTTATTTGATGCAACAAGCAAGCGTTGAGATACCTAATTTATTTTAAAACTTTTTGAATAAGAAAAAAAATTGCAGAGAAAAATTGCCTTATTTTTATGATTTTTTATGCATTTTTACATCCATTTTTAATGATATTTTTAAAAACGGATCGTATGGTAACGATTTGGAAGCCATCAAAAATTAATGTTTTTACACTTAAAGCAAAAAATGCTTTAATAAAGTAAAAATAATTCCAAGCTCATAAGTAAGAAAGCTTTAAAAAAAATTTGTTTATCAAAAGTGATAAATCACATAAAAACCTACAAAAACGGTAACATATTTGTTTAGTGAAAGATAAGGCTCAAATCGAGCTAGGTGGCTATGAAAATTAAAAACCAACATTAAATATTCAAATTTTTAAGTTTTGAATTAGAATTTTTTTTTTCAAAGGTTTTTTTGTTTTCAATATTTATTATTAAATAAATTAAAATTATTCCCAACAGGATTTTTTATTCCGTCCACTGGAAGTACTTCAATCGATGAATCTTTTTTTGAACACATATCAAGCTTTGATGCAAGAAATTAGAGAATCTCGTTTTGAGTTACGGAGCTCAATAAAGCATATGGATTTTTTATCCAAATATTTTTCTTATGTTTTTTAAAAAATATTTGAGTAATCTTAGAGATTTGCCTACCAAATAAGACCTTCAACAAGAAATTATATATTTATTTGGTGTATCAAGCAATCATAGAGACATAAAATTTAGTTTAAAACTTTTTGAATAAGAAAAAAAATTCCAGAGGAAAAGTGCTTTATTAATATCATTTTTTATGCTATTTTACATCCATTTTCAATGATATTTTTTAAAACGCATCCTATGGTGACGATTTGGAAGCCTTCAAAAATTAATGTTTTTACACTTAAAGCAAAAAATTCTTTGATAAAGTTAAAATAATTCCAAAGTCAAAAGTAATGAAACTTTTAAAAAATTTTGTTTATCCCAAGTGATAAATCACATCTAAATCTACAAAAATCGATCTGTATTTCTTTAGTGAAAGAAAAGACTCTGATTGAGCTATGTGGCTTAGAAAATTTATATTGGGCATGCATGAATGAAACTTCGAGGTTTAGTATCTCTTTAATTGAGGCATCGAGTTACTTTTGACTTATATTTTCATGGTTAAAAAAATAAACAAAAATTACATGGAAAATAAAAAAAATAGCCGCAATTCAAAAATTTTGAGTTCCAGACGTTGTTGAGTTCTAAATGAACACATGTATCAATGCTTTGAAGCAAGAAAATGAAAAAAAATGTTTTGAATAAAAAAAAAATTACACATGAAAAGTGCCTTATTTTTAACATTAATTATGCATTTTTACATACGATTTTAATCATATTTTTAAAAATAAATCCTATGGTGCCGATTTGGAAGCAATTTATAGTTGTTACGTTCAACTCGAAGTGATCGTCGTGTACATAGAGATAGAGGAGGAGGAGGTTCATTAATAAATTATGGATGTTGGTTGAAGGTCATAATTGGTATGCGATTCAAAACCCTGTTTGGAATAATCTTTAAAAATCATATAATAAATATTTGGATAAAAAAATCCATCTGCTTTATTGAACACTGTAACTCAAAACGTGAATCAGCAATTTTTTAATGTTATTCTTTTTTTTCAAACCCAAATATCTTGTTGATGAGCTCAATGATTGAGAAAAAAAGTGGAGTTCGATTATTTAGCAAAATTATTAATCTACAAGATTTTTAAAACAGAAAAAATAATTTGGATTTATTTGATTTTTTCCAAGGCATTAACCTTAAAAAAAAGATTTCTTTAAATGAAAAACATTAAATTTAAATATTCCTTACTTAATTGAATAGGTAGTCGGGAAGAAAATGGATTAAAAAACATGAGAAAAAATATATAATAAATGATTTAGGTAAACCACTATTTTATTTTCTTTCAAAATTGCCCAAAAAAATGGAAAATTTAGTTCAAAATTCAACAAAAAGTTCACTTTCATATAGTCCAAAAAAGTTGTTATTATAATATCGGGTTTCGTAGCGCAGTGGAATTTTTGCAAGACGGTGCAGAATTTTCGCTGGGTTCGAATCCCGGTGCACAACAACAACAACAACCACAACAACCTCAACAACAACAACCTCAACAACAACCTCAACAACAACCTCAACAACAACCTCAACAACAACCTCAACAACACCCACAACAACACCCACAACAACAACAACAACAACAAAATTTTTGATTTTTTTGGCTTATTTAAATTTCTAGTTTATCATAAGAATTAATTCTACAAATTCTTTTTAATGTTTTAACATATTTGATGCATGTTTTCACTACAAAAAAACCAAAAACAGTCTGTTGAGTGTTGAAGGATTTTAGAAGTTTTAATTATGAAACAAATTTTTTTTTGCCCCTTCAGCAGATCTTATTTTTTCTTGTTTTTAATTATTTTTTTTGAAATAATTTCATGCAAATACAAGACATTTCAGAAATGGCTGCGAAAAAAACAATTTCCAGACATACCAATGTATGCATCAAACATAGAGGAAGAAGACGTTAGTGAATCACGTTTTGAATTATGTCTTGAATTGGACATATAGTTTTTTAGAACCATTTATTTTTAATAAAATATTTTAAAATTATTCCCAACAGGATTTTTGATTTCGTCCGTTGAAAGTACTTTAATCAATGAACATTTTTTTGAACACATATATCAAGCTTAGATATTGCTGAAACTCGTTTTGAGTTACGGAGCTCAATAAAGCATATGGATTTTTTTATCCCATAATTTTTCTTTTAATTTTTAAGGATTAATGCCAAGAGGATTTTGAATCGCATACCATTTATGACCTTCAACCAAAAATTATTTATTTATTTGATGCAACAAGCAAGCGTTGAGATACCTAATTTATTTTAAAACTTTTTGAATAAGAAAAAAAATTGCAGAGAAAAATTGCCTTATTTTTATGATTTTTTATGCATTTTTACATCCATTTTTAATGATATTTTTAAAAACGGATCGTATGGTAACGATTTGGAAGCCATCAAAAATTAATGTTTTTACACTTAAAGCAAAAAATGCTTTAATAAAGTAAAAATAATTCCAAGCTCATAAGTAAGAAAGCTTTAAAAAAAATTTGTTTATCAAAAGTGATAAATCACATAAAAACCTACAAAAACGGTAACATATTTGTTTAGTGAAAGATAAGGCTCAAATCGAGCTAGGTGGCTATGAAAATTAAAAACCAACATTAAATATTCAAATTTTTAAGTTTTGAATTAGAATTTTTTTTTTCAAAGGTTTTTTTGTTTTCAATATTTATTATTAAATAAATTAAAATTATTCCCAACAGGATTTTTTATTCCGTCCACTGGAAGTACTTCAATCGATGAATCTTTTTTTGAACACATATCAAGCTTTGATGCAAGAAATTAGAGAATCTCGTTTTGAGTTACGGAGCTCAATAAAGCATATGGATTTTTTATCCAAATATTTTTCTTATGTTTTTTAAAAAATATTTGAGTAATCTTAGAGATTTGCCTACCAAATAAGACCTTCAACAAGAAATTATATATTTATTTGGTGTATCAAGCAATCATAGAGACATAAAATTTAGTTTAAAACTTTTTGAATAAGAAAAAAAATTCCAGAGGAAAAGTGCTTTATTAATATCATTTTTTATGCTATTTTACATCCATTTTCAATGATATTTTTTAAAACGCATCCTATGGTGACGATTTGGAAGCCTTCAAAAATTAATGTTTTTACACTTAAAGCAAAAAATTCTTTGATAAAGTTAAAATAATTCCAAAGTCAAAAGTAATGAAACTTTTAAAAAATTTTGTTTATCCCAAGTGATAAATCACATCTAAATCTACAAAAATCGATCTGTATTTCTTTAGTGAAAGAAAAGACTCTGATTGAGCTATGTGGCTTAGAAAATTTATATTGGGCATGCATGAATGAAACTTCGAGGTTTAGTATCTCTTTAATTGAGGCATCGAGTTACTTTTGACTTATATTTTCATGGTTAAAAAAATAAACAAAAATTACATGGAAAATAAAAAAAATAGCCGCAATTCAAAAATTTTGAGTTCCAGACGTTGTTGAGTTCTAAATGAACACATGTATCAATGCTTTGAAGCAAGAAAATGAAAAAAAATGTTTTGAATAAAAAAAAAATTACACATGAAAAGTGCCTTATTTTTAACATTAATTATGCATTTTTACATACGATTTTAATCATATTTTTAAAAATAAATCCTATGGTGCCGATTTGGAAGCAATTTATAGTTGTTACGTTCAACTCGAAGTGATCGTCGTGTACATAGAGATAGAGGAGGAGGAGGTTCATTAATAAATTATGGATGTTGGTTGAAGGTCATAATTGGTATGCGATTCAAAACCCTGTTTGGAATAATCTTTAAAAATCATATAATAAATATTTGGATAAAAAAATCCATCTGCTTTATTGAACACTGTAACTCAAAACGTGAATCAGCAATTTTTTAATGTTATTCTTTTTTTTCAAACCCAAATATCTTGTTGATGAGCTCAATGATTGAGAAAAAAAGTGGAGTTCGATTATTTAGCAAAATTATTAATCTACAAGATTTTTAAAACAGAAAAAATAATTTGGATTTATTTGATTTTTTCCAAGGCATTAACCTTAAAAAAAAGATTTCTTTAAATGAAAAACATTAAATTTAAATATTCCTTACTTAATTGAATAGGTAGTCGGGAAGAAAATGGATTAAAAAACATGAGAAAAAATATATAATAAATGATTTAGGTAAACCACTATTTTATTTTCTTTCAAAATTGCACAAAAAAATGGAAAATTTAGTTCAAAATTCAACAAAAAGTTCACTTTCATATAGTCCAAAAAAGTTGTTATTATAATATCGGGTTTCGTAGCGCAGTGGAATTTTTGCAAGACGGTGCAGAATTTTCGCTGGGTTCGAATCCCGGTGCACAACAACAACAACAACCACAACAACCTCAACAACAACAACAACAAAATTTTTGATTTTTTTGGCTTATTTAAATTTCTAGTTTATCATAAGAATTAATTCTACAAATTCTTTTTAATGTTTTAACATATTTGATGCATGTTTTCACTACAAAAAAACCAAAAACAGTCTGTTGAGTGTTGAAGGATTTTAGAAGTTTTAATTATGAAACAAATTTTTTTTTGCCCCTTCAGCAGATCTTATTTTTTCTTGTTTTTAATTATTTTTTTTGAAATAATTTCATGCAAATACAAGACATTTCAGAAATGGCTGCGAAAAAAACAATTTCCAGACATACCAATGTATGCATCAAACATAGAGGAAGAAGACGTTAGTGAATCACGTTTTGAATTATGTCTTGAATTGGACATATAGTTTTTTAGAACCATTTATTTTTAATAAAATATTTTAAAATTATTCCCAACAGGATTTTTGATTTCGTCCGTTGAAAGTACTTTAATCAATGAACATTTTTTTGAACACATATATCAAGCTTAGATATTGCTGAAACTCGTTTTGAGTTACGGAGCTCAATAAAGCATATGGATTTTTTTATCCCATAATTTTTCTTTTAATTTTTAAGGATTAATGCCAAGAGGATTTTGAATCGCATACCATTTATGACCTTCAACCAAAAATTATTTATTTATTTGATGCAACAAGCAAGCGTTGAGATACCTAATTTATTTTAAAACTTTTTGAATAAGAAAAAAAATTGCAGAGAAAAATTGCCTTATTTTTATGATTTTTTATGCATTTTTACATCCATTTTTAATGATATTTTTAAAAACGGATCGTATGGTAACGATTTGGAAGCCATCAAAAATTAATGTTTTTACACTTAAAGCAAAAAATGCTTTAATAAAGTAAAAATAATTCCAAGCTCATAAGTAAGAAAGCTTTAAAAAAAATTTGTTTATCAAAAGTGATAAATCACATAAAAACCTACAAAAACGGTAACATATTTGTTTAGTGAAAGATAAGGCTCAAATCGAGCTAGGTGGCTATGAAAATTAAAAACCAACATTAAATATTCAAATTTTTAAGTTTTGAATTAGAATTTTTTTTTTCAAAGGTTTTTTTGTTTTCAATATTTATTATTAAATAAATTAAAATTATTCCCAACAGGATTTTTTATTCCGTCCACTGGAAGTACTTCAATCGATGAATCTTTTTTTGAACACATATCAAGCTTTGATGCAAGAAATTAGAGAATCTCGTTTTGAGTTACGGAGCTCAATAAAGCATATGGATTTTTTATCCAAATATTTTTCTTATGTTTTTTAAAAAATATTTGAGTAATCTTAGAGATTTGCCTACCAAATAAGACCTTCAACAAGAAATTATATATTTATTTGGTGTATCAAGCAATCATAGAGACATAAAATTTAGTTTAAAACTTTTTGAATAAGAAAAAAAATTCCAGAGGAAAAGTGCTTTATTAATATCATTTTTTATGCTATTTTACATCCATTTTCAATGATATTTTTTAAAACGCATCCTATGGTGACGATTTGGAAGCCTTCAAAAATTAATGTTTTTACACTTAAAGCAAAAAATTCTTTGATAAAGTTAAAATAATTCCAAAGTCAAAAGTAATGAAACTTTTAAAAAATTTTGTTTATCCCAAGTGATAAATCACATCTAAATCTACAAAAATCGATCTGTATTTCTTTAGTGAAAGAAAAGACTCTGATTGAGCTATGTGGCTTAGAAAATTTATATTGGGCATGCATGAATGAAACTTCGAGGTTTAGTATCTCTTTAATTGAGGCATCGAGTTACTTTTGACTTATATTTTCATGGTTAAAAAAATAAACAAAAATTACATGGAAAATAAAAAAAATAGCCGCAATTCAAAAATTTTGAGTTCCAGACGTTGTTGAGTTCTAAATGAACACATGTATCAATGCTTTGAAGCAAGAAAATGAAAAAAAATGTTTTGAATAAAAAAAAAATTACACATGAAAAGTGCCTTATTTTTAACATTAATTATGCATTTTTACATACGATTTTAATCATATTTTTAAAAATAAATCCTATGGTGCCGATTTGGAAGCAATTTATAGTTGTTACGTTCAACTCGAAGTGATCGTCGTGTACATAGAGATAGAGGAGGAGGAGGTTCATTAATAAATTATGGATGTTGGTTGAAGGTCATAATTGGTATGCGATTCAAAACCCTGTTTGGAATAATCTTTAAAAATCATATAATAAATATTTGGATAAAAAAATCCATCTGCTTTATTGAACACTGTAACTCAAAACGTGAATCAGCAATTTTTTAATGTTATTCTTTTTTTTCAAACCCAAATATCTTGTTGATGAGCTCAATGATTGAGAAAAAAAGTGGAGTTCGATTATTTAGCAAAATTATTAATCTACAAGATTTTTAAAACAGAAAAAATAATTTGGATTTATTTGATTTTTTCCAAGGCATTAACCTTAAAAAAAAGATTTCTTTAAATGAAAAACATTAAATTTAAATATTCCTTACTTAATTGAATAGGTAGTCGGGAAGAAAATGGATTAAAAAACATGAGAAAAAATATATAATAAATGATTTAGGTAAACCACTATTTTATTTTCTTTCAAAATTGCCCAAAAAAATGGAAAATTTAGTTCAAAATTCAACAAAAAGTTCACTTTCATATAGTCCAAAAAAGTTGTTATTATAATATCGGGTTTCGTAGCGCAGTGGAATTTACGCAAGACGGTGCAGAATTTTCGCTGGGTTCGAATCCCGGTGCACAACAACAACCTCAACAACAACCTCAACAACAACCTCAACAACAACCTCAACAACAACCTCAACAACAACCTCAACAACAACCTCAACAACAACCTCAACAACAACCTCAACAACAACCTCAACAACAACCTCAACAACAACCTCAACAACAACCTCAACAACAACCTCAACAACACCCACAACAACAACAACAACAAAATTTTTGATTTTTTTTGGCTTATTTAAATTTCTAGTTTATCATAAGAATTAATTCTACAAATTCTTTTTAATGTTTTAACATATTTGATGCATGTTTTCACTACAAAAAAACCAAAAACAGTCTGTTGAGTGTTGAAGGATTTTAGAAGTTTTAATTATGAAACAAATTTTTTTTTGCCCCTTCAGCAGATCTTATTTTTTCTTGTTTTTAATTATTTTTTTTGAAATAATTTCATGCAAATACAAGACATTTCAGAAATGGCTGCGAAAAAAACAATTTCCAGACATACCAATGTATGCATCAAACATAGAGGAAGAAGACGTTAGTGAATCACGTTTTGAATTATGTCTTGAATTGGACATATAGTTTTTTAGAACCATTTATTTTTAATAAAATATTTTAAAATTATTCCCAACAGGATTTTTGATTTCGTCCGTTGAAAGTACTTTAATCAATGAACATTTTTTTGAACACATATATCAAGCTTAGATATTGCTGAAACTCGTTTTGAGTTACGGAGCTCAATAAAGCATATGGATTTTTTTATCCCATAATTTTTCTTTTAATTTTTAAGGATTAATGCCAAGAGGATTTTGAATCGCATACCATTTATGACCTTCAACCAAAAATTATTTATTTATTTGATGCAACAAGCAAGCGTTGAGATACCTAATTTATTTTAAAACTTTTTGAATAAGAAAAAAAATTGCAGAGAAAAATTGCCTTATTTTTATGATTTTTTATGCATTTTTACATCCATTTTTAATGATATTTTTAAAAACGGATCGTATGGTAACGATTTGGAAGCCATCAAAAATTAATGTTTTTACACTTAAAGCAAAAAATGCTTTAATAAAGTAAAAATAATTCCAAGCTCATAAGTAAGAAAGCTTTAAAAAAAATTTGTTTATCAAAAGTGATAAATCACATAAAAACCTACAAAAACGGTAACATATTTGTTTAGTGAAAGATAAGGCTCAAATCGAGCTAGGTGGCTATGAAAATTAAAAACCAACATTAAATATTCAAATTTTTAAGTTTTGAATTAGAATTTTTTTTTTCAAAGGTTTTTTTGTTTTCAATATTTATTATTAAATAAATTAAAATTATTCCCAACAGGATTTTTTATTCCGTCCACTGGAAGTACTTCAATCGATGAATCTTTTTTTGAACACATATCAAGCTTTGATGCAAGAAATTAGAGAATCTCGTTTTGAGTTACGGAGCTCAATAAAGCATATGGATTTTTTATCCAAATATTTTTCTTATGTTTTTTAAAAAATATTTGAGTAATCTTAGAGATTTGCCTACCAAATAAGACCTTCAACAAGAAATTATATATTTATTTGGTGTATCAAGCAATCATAGAGACATAAAATTTAGTTTAAAACTTTTTGAATAAGAAAAAAAATTCCAGAGGAAAAGTGCTTTATTAATATCATTTTTTATGCTATTTTACATCCATTTTCAATGATATTTTTTAAAACGCATCCTATGGTGACGATTTGGAAGCCTTCAAAAATTAATGTTTTTACACTTAAAGCAAAAAATTCTTTGATAAAGTTAAAATAATTCCAAAGTCAAAAGTAATGAAACTTTTAAAAAATTTTGTTTATCCCAAGTGATAAATCACATCTAAATCTACAAAAATCGATCTGTATTTCTTTAGTGAAAGAAAAGACTCTGATTGAGCTATGTGGCTTAGAAAATTTATATTGGGCATGCATGAATGAAACTTCGAGGTTTAGTATCTCTTTAATTGAGGCATCGAGTTACTTTTGACTTATATTTTCATGGTTAAAAAAATAAACAAAAATTACATGGAAAATAAAAAAAATAGCCGCAATTCAAAAATTTTGAGTTCCAGACGTTGTTGAGTTCTAAATGAACACATGTATCAATGCTTTGAAGCAAGAAAATGAAAAAAAATGTTTTGAATAAAAAAAAAATTACACATGAAAAGTGCCTTATTTTTAACATTAATTATGCATTTTTACATACGATTTTAATCATATTTTTAAAAATAAATCCTATGGTGCCGATTTGGAAGCAATTTATAGTTGTTACGTTCAACTCGAAGTGATCGTCGTGTACATAGAGATAGAGGAGGAGGAGGTTCATTAATAAATTATGGATGTTGGTTGAAGGTCATAATTGGTATGCGATTCAAAACCCTGTTTGGAATAATCTTTAAAAATCATATAATAAATATTTGGATAAAAAAATCCATCTGCTTTATTGAACACTGTAACTCAAAACGTGAATCAGCAATTTTTTAATGTTATTCTTTTTTTTCAAACCCAAATATCTTGTTGATGAGCTCAATGATTGAGAAAAAAAGTGGAGTTCGATTATTTAGCAAAATTATTAATCTACAAGATTTTTAAAACAGAAAAAATAATTTGGATTTATTTGATTTTTTCCAAGGCATTAACCTTAAAAAAAAGATTTCTTTAAATGAAAAACATTAAATTTAAATATTCCTTACTTAATTGAATAGGTAGTCGGGAAGAAAATGGATTAAAAAACATGAGAAAAAATATATAATAAATGATTTAGGTAAACCACTATTTTATTTTCTTTCAAAATTGCCCAAAAAAATGGAAAATTTAGTTCAAAATTCAACAAAAAGTTCACTTTCATATAGTCCAAAAAAGTTGTTATTATAATATCGGGTTTCGTAGCGCAGTGGAATTTACGCAAGACGGTGCAGAATTTTCGCTGGGTTCGAATCCCGGTGCACAACAACAACCTCAACAACAACCTCAACAACAACCTCAACAACAACCTCAACAACAACCTCAACAACAACCTCAACAACAACCTCAACAACAACCTCAACAACAACCTCAACAACAACCTCAACAACAACCTCAACAACAACCTCAACAACAACCTCAACAACAACCTCAACAACAACCTCAACAACAACCTCAACAACACCCACAACAACAACAACAACAAAATTTTTGATTTTTTTTGGCTTATTTAAATTTCTAGTTTATCATAAGAATTAATTCTACAAATTCTTTTTAATGTTTTAACATATTTGATGCATGTTTTCACTACAAAAAAACCAAAAACAGTCTGTTGAGTGTTGAAGGATTTTAGAAGTTTTAATTATGAAACAAATTTTTTTTTGCCCCTTCAGCAGATCTTATTTTTTCTTGTTTTTAATTATTTTTTTTGAAATAATTTCATGCAAATACAAGACATTTCAGAAATGGCTGCGAAAAAAACAATTTCCAGACATACCAATGTATGCATCAAACATAGAGGAAGAAGACGTTAGTGAATCACGTTTTGAATTATGTCTTGAATTGGACATATAGTTTTTTAGAACCATTTATTTTTAATAAAATATTTTAAAATTATTCCCAACAGGATTTTTGATTTCGTCCGTTGAAAGTACTTTAATCAATGAACATTTTTTTGAACACATATATCAAGCTTAGATATTGCTGAAACTCGTTTTGAGTTACGGAGCTCAATAAAGCATATGGATTTTTTTATCCCATAATTTTTCTTTTAATTTTTAAGGATTAATGCCAAGAGGATTTTGAATCGCATACCATTTATGACCTTCAACCAAAAATTATTTATTTATTTGATGCAACAAGCAAGCGTTGAGATACCTAATTTATTTTAAAACTTTTTGAATAAGAAAAAAAATTGCAGAGAAAAATTGCCTTATTTTTATGATTTTTTATGCATTTTTACATCCATTTTTAATGATATTTTTAAAAACGGATCGTATGGTAACGATTTGGAAGCCATCAAAAATTAATGTTTTTACACTTAAAGCAAAAAATGCTTTAATAAAGTAAAAATAATTCCAAGCTCATAAGTAAGAAAGCTTTAAAAAAAATTTGTTTATCAAAAGTGATAAATCACATAAAAACCTACAAAAACGGTAACATATTTGTTTAGTGAAAGATAAGGCTCAAATCGAGCTAGGTGGCTATGAAAATTAAAAACCAACATTAAATATTCAAATTTTTAAGTTTTGAATTAGAATTTTTTTTTTCAAAGGTTTTTTTGTTTTCAATATTTATTATTAAATAAATTAAAATTATTCCCAACAGGATTTTTTATTCCGTCCACTGGAAGTACTTCAATCGATGAATCTTTTTTTGAACACATATCAAGCTTTGATGCAAGAAATTAGAGAATCTCGTTTTGAGTTACGGAGCTCAATAAAGCATATGGATTTTTTATCCAAATATTTTTCTTATGTTTTTTAAAAAATATTTGAGTAATCTTAGAGATTTGCCTACCAAATAAGACCTTCAACAAGAAATTATATATTTATTTGGTGTATCAAGCAATCATAGAGACATAAAATTTAGTTTAAAACTTTTTGAATAAGAAAAAAAATTCCAGAGGAAAAGTGCTTTATTAATATCATTTTTTATGCTATTTTACATCCATTTTCAATGATATTTTTTAAAACGCATCCTATGGTGACGATTTGAAAGCCTTCAAAAATTAATGTTTTTACACTTAAAGCAAAAAATTCTTTGATAAAGTTAAAATAATTCCAAAGTCAAAAGTAATGAAACTTTTAAAAAATTTTGTTTATCCCAAGTGATAAATCACATCTAAATCTACAAAAATCGATCTGTATTTCTTTAGTGAAAGAAAAGACTCTGATTGAGCTATGTGGCTTAGAAAATTTATATTGGGCATGCATGAATGAAACTTCGAGGTTTAGTATCTCTTTAATTGAGGCATCGAGTTACTTTTGACTTATATTTTCATGGTTAAAAAAATAAACAAAAATTACATGGAAAATAAAAAAAATAGCCGCAATTCAAAAATTTTGAGTTCCAGACGTTGTTGAGTTCTAAATGAACACATGTATCAATGCTTTGAAGCAAGAAAATGAAAAAAAATGTTTTGAATAAAAAAAAAATTACACATGAAAAGTGCCTTATTTTTAACATTAATTATGCATTTTTACATACGATTTTAATCATATTTTTAAAAATAAATCCTATGGTGCCGATTTGGAAGCAATTTATAGTTGTTACGTTCAACTCGAAGTGATCGTCGTGTACATAGAGATAGAGGAGGAGGAGGTTCATTAATAAATTATGGATGTTGGTTGAAGGTCATAATTGGTATGCGATTCAAAACCCTGTTTGGAATAATCTTTAAAAATCATATAATAAATATTTGGATAAAAAAATCCATCTGCTTTATTGAACACTGTAACTCAAAACGTGAATCAGCAATTTTTTAATGTTATTCTTTTTTTTCAAACCCAAATATCTTGTTGATGAGCTCAATGATTGAGAAAAAAAGTGGAGTTCGATTATTTAGCAAAATTATTAATCTACAAGATTTTTAAAACAGAAAAAATAATTTGGATTTATTTGATTTTTTCCAAGGCATTAACCTTAAAAAAAAGATTTCTTTAAATGAAAAACATTAAATTTAAATATTCCTTACTTAATTGAATAGGTAGTCGGGAAGAAAATGGATTAAAAAACATGAGAAAAAATATATAATAAATGATTTAGGTAAACCACTATTTTATTTTCTTTCAAAATTGCCCAAAAAAATGGAAAATTTAGTTCAAAATTCAACAAAAAGTTCACTTTCATATAGTCCAAAAAAGTTGTTATTATAATATCTGGTTTCGTAGCGCAGTGGAATTTTTGCAAGACGGTGCAGAATTTTCGCTGGGTTCGAATCCCGGTGCACAACAACAACAACAACCTCAACAACAACCTCAACAACAACCTCAACAACAACCTCAACAACAACCTCAACAACAACAACAACAAAATTTTTGATTTTTTTGGCTTATTTAAATTTCTAGTTTATCATAAGAATTAATTCTACAAATTCTTTTTAATGTTTTAACATATTTGATGCATGTTTTCACTACAAAAAAACCAAAAACAGTCTGTTGAGTGTTGAAGGATTTTAGAAGTTTTAATTATGAAACAAATTTTTTTTTGCCCCTTCAGCAGATCTTATTTTTTCTTGTTTTTAATTATTTTTTTTGAAATAATTTCATGCAAATACAAGACATTTCAGAAATGGCTGCGAAAAAAACAATTTCCAGACATACCAATGTATGCATCAAACATAGAGGAAGAAGACGTTAGTGAATCACGTTTTGAATTATGTCTTGAATTGGACATATAGTTTTTTAGAACCATTTATTTTTAATAAAATATTTTAAAATTATTCCCAACAGGATTTTTGATTTCGTCCGTTGAAAGTACTTTAATCAATGAACATTTTTTTGAACACATATATCAAGCTTAGATATTGCTGAAACTCGTTTTGAGTTACGGAGCTCAATAAAGCATATGGATTTTTTTATCCCATAATTTTTCTTTTAATTTTTAAGGATTAATGCCAAGAGGATTTTGAATCGCATACCATTTATGACCTTCAACCAAAAATTATTTATTTATTTGATGCAACAAGCAAGCGTTGAGATACCTAATTTATTTTAAAACTTTTTGAATAAGAAAAAAAATTGCAGAGAAAAATTGCCTTATTTTTATGATTTTTTATGCATTTTTACATCCATTTTTAATGATATTTTTAAAAACGGATCGTATGGTAACGATTTGGAAGCCATCAAAAATTAATGTTTTTACACTTAAAGCAAAAAATGCTTTAATAAAGTAAAAATAATTCCAAGCTCATAAGTAAGAAAGCTTTAAAAAAAATTTGTTTATCAAAAGTGATAAATCACATAAAAACCTACAAAAACGGTAACATATTTGTTTAGTGAAAGATAAGGCTCAAATCGAGCTAGGTGGCTATGAAAATTAAAAACCAACATTAAATATTCAAATTTTTAAGTTTTGAATTAGAATTTTTTTTTTCAAAGGTTTTTTTGTTTTCAATATTTATTATTAAATAAATTAAAATTATTCCCAACAGGATTTTTTATTCCGTCCACTGGAAGTACTTCAATCGATGAATCTTTTTTTGAACACATATCAAGCTTTGATGCAAGAAATTAGAGAATCTCGTTTTGAGTTACGGAGCTCAATAAAGCATATGGATTTTTTATCCAAATATTTTTCTTATGTTTTTTAAAAAATATTTGAGTAATCTTAGAGATTTGCCTACCAAATAAGACCTTCAACAAGAAATTATATATTTATTTGGTGTATCAAGCAATCATAGAGACATAAAATTTAGTTTAAAACTTTTTGAATAAGAAAAAAAATTCCAGAGGAAAAGTGCTTTATTAATATCATTTTTTATGCTATTTTACATCCATTTTCAATGATATTTTTTAAAACGCATCCTATGGTGACGATTTGAAAGCCTTCAAAAATTAATGTTTTTACACTTAAAGCAAAAAATTCTTTGATAAAGTTAAAATAATTCCAAAGTCAAAAGTAATGAAACTTTTAAAAAATTTTGTTTATCCCAAGTGATAAATCACATCTAAATCTACAAAAATCGATCTGTATTTCTTTAGTGAAAGAAAAGACTCTGATTGAGCTATGTGGCTTAGAAAATTTATATTGGGCATGCATGAATGAAACTTCGAGGTTTAGTATCTCTTTAATTGAGGCATCGAGTTACTTTTGACTTATATTTTCATGGTTAAAA
Organism: Panagrolaimus kolymaensis; assembly: GCA_028622995.1. Lineage (NCBI taxonomy): Eukaryota > Metazoa > Nematoda > Chromadorea > Rhabditida > Panagrolaimidae > Panagrolaimus > Panagrolaimus kolymaensis. The sequence goes on from JAJQJQ010000006.1 coordinate 3,341,177, forward strand.
AAATAAACAAAAATTACATGGAAAATAAAAAAAATAGCCGCAATTCAAAAATTTTGAGTTCCAGACGTTGTTGAGTTCTAAATGAACACATGTATCAATGCTTTGAAGCAAGAAAATGAAAAAAAATGTTTTGAATAAAAAAAAAATTACACATGAAAAGTGCCTTATTTTTAACATTAATTATGCATTTTTACATACGATTTTAATCATATTTTTAAAAATAAATCCTATGGTGCCGATTTGGAAGCAATTTATAGTTGTTACGTTCAACTCGAAGTGATCGTCGTGTACATAGAGATAGAGGAGGAGGAGGTTCATTAATAAATTATGGATGTTGGTTGAAGGTCATAATTGGTATGCGATTCAAAACCCTGTTTGGAATAATCTTTAAAAATCATATAATAAATATTTGGATAAAAAAATCCATCTGCTTTATTGAACACTGTAACTCAAAACGTGAATCAGCAATTTTTTAATGTTATTCTTTTTTTTCAAACCCAAATATCTTGTTGATGAGCTCAATGATTGAGAAAAAAAGTGGAGTTCGATTATTTAGCAAAATTATTAATCTACAAGATTTTTAAAACAGAAAAAATAATTTGGATTTATTTGATTTTTTCCAAGGCATTAACCTTAAAAAAAAGATTTCTTTAAATGAAAAACATTAAATTTAAATATTCCTTACTTAATTGAATAGGTAGTCGGGAAGAAAATGGATTAAAAAACATGAGAAAAAATATATAATAAATGATTTAGGTAAACCACTATTTTATTTTCTTTCAAAATTGCCCAAAAAAATGGAAAATTTAGTTCAAAATTCAACAAAAAGTTCACTTTCATATAGTCCAAAAAAGTTGTTATTATAATATCGGGTTTCGTAGCGCAGTGGAATTTTTGCAAGACGGTGCAGAATTTTCGCTGGGTTCGAATCCCGGTGCACAACAACAACAACCTCAACAACCTCAACAACAACAACAACCTCAACAACAACAACAACCTCAACAACAACAACAACCTCAACAACAACAACAACAACCTCAACAACAACCTCAACAACAACCTCAACAACAACCTCAACAACACCCACAACAACAACCTCAACAACACCCACAACAACAACAACAACAAAATTTTTGATTTTTTTGGCTTATTTAAATTTCTAGTTTATCATAAGAATTAATTCTACAAATTCTTTTTAATGTTTTAACATATTTGATGCATGTTTTCACTACAAAAAAACCAAAAACAGTCTGTTGAGTGTTGAAGGATTTTAGAAGTTTTAATTATGAAACAAATTTTTTTTTGCCCCTTCAGCAGATCTTATTTTTTCTTGTTTTTAATTATTTTTTTTGAAATAATTTCATGCAAATACAAGACATTTCAGAAATGGCTGCGAAAAAAACAATTTCCAGACATACCAATGTATGCATCAAACATAGAGGAAGAAGACGTTAGTGAATCACGTTTTGAATTATGTCTTGAATTGGACATATAGTTTTTTAGAACCATTTATTTTTAATAAAATATTTTAAAATTATTCCCAACAGGATTTTTGATTTCGTCCGTTGAAAGTACTTTAATCAATGAACATTTTTTTGAACACATATATCAAGCTTAGATATTGCTGAAACTCGTTTTGAGTTACGGAGCTCAATAAAGCATATGGATTTTTTTATCCCATAATTTTTCTTTTAATTTTTAAGGATTAATGCCAAGAGGATTTTGAATCGCATACCATTTATGACCTTCAACCAAAAATTATTTATTTATTTGATGCAACAAGCAAGCGTTGAGATACCTAATTTATTTTAAAACTTTTTGAATAAGAAAAAAAATTGCAGAGAAAAATTGCCTTATTTTTATGATTTTTTATGCATTTTTACATCCATTTTTAATGATATTTTTAAAAACGGATCGTATGGTAACGATTTGGAAGCCATCAAAAATTAATGTTTTTACACTTAAAGCAAAAAATGCTTTAATAAAGTAAAAATAATTCCAAGCTCATAAGTAAGAAAGCTTTAAAAAAAATTTGTTTATCAAAAGTGATAAATCACATAAAAACCTACAAAAACGGTAACATATTTGTTTAGTGAAAGATAAGGCTCAAATCGAGCTAGGTGGCTATGAAAATTAAAAACCAACATTAAATATTCAAATTTTTAAGTTTTGAATTAGAATTTTTTTTTTCAAAGGTTTTTTTGTTTTCAATATTTATTATTAAATAAATTAAAATTATTCCCAACAGGATTTTTTATTCCGTCCACTGGAAGTACTTCAATCGATGAATCTTTTTTTGAACACATATCAAGCTTTGATGCAAGAAATTAGAGAATCTCGTTTTGAGTTACGGAGCTCAATAAAGCATATGGATTTTTTATCCAAATATTTTTCTTATGTTTTTTAAAAAATATTTGAGTAATCTTAGAGATTTGCCTACCAAATAAGACCTTCAACAAGAAATTATATATTTATTTGGTGTATCAAGCAATCATAGAGACATAAAATTTAGTTTAAAACTTTTTGAATAAGAAAAAAAATTCCAGAGGAAAAGTGCTTTATTAATATCATTTTTTATGCTATTTTACATCCATTTTCAATGATATTTTTTAAAACGCATCCTATGGTGACGATTTGAAAGCCTTCAAAAATTAATGTTTTTACACTTAAAGCAAAAAATTCTTTGATAAAGTTAAAATAATTCCAAAGTCAAAAGTAATGAAACTTTTAAAAAATTTTGTTTATCCCAAGTGATAAATCACATCTAAATCTACAAAAATCGATCTGTATTTCTTTAGTGAAAGAAAAGACTCTGATTGAGCTATGTGGCTTAGAAAATTTATATTGGGCATGCATGAATGAAACTTCGAGGTTTAGTATCTCTTTAATTGAGGCATCGAGTTACTTTTGACTTATATTTTCATGGTTAAAAAAATAAACAAAAATTACATGGAAAATAAAAAAAATAGCCGCAATTCAAAAATTTTGAGTTCCAGACGTTGTTGAGTTCTAAATGAACACATGTATCAATGCTTTGAAGCAAGAAAATGAAAAAAAATGTTTTGAATAAAAAAAAAATTACACATGAAAAGTGCCTTATTTTTAACATTAATTATGCATTTTTACATACGATTTTAATCATATTTTTAAAAATAAATCCTATGGTGCCGATTTGGAAGCAATTTATAGTTGTTACGTTCAACTCGAAGTGATCGTCGTGTACATAGAGATAGAGGAGGAGGAGGTTCATTAATAAATTATGGATGTTGGTTGAAGGTCATAATTGGTATGCGATTCAAAACCCTGTTTGGAATAATCTTTAAAAATCATATAATAAATATTTGGATAAAAAAATCCATCTGCTTTATTGAACACTGTAACTCAAAACGTGAATCAGCAATTTTTTAATGTTATTCTTTTTTTTCAAACCCAAATATCTTGTTGATGAGCTCAATGATTGAGAAAAAAAGTGGAGTTCGATTATTTAGCAAAATTATTAATCTACAAGATTTTTAAAACAGAAAAAATAATTTGGATTTATTTGATTTTTTCCAAGGCATTAACCTTAAAAAAAAGATTTCTTTAAATGAAAAACATTAAATTTAAATATTCCTTACTTAATTGAATAGGTAGTCGGGAAGAAAATGGATTAAAAAACATGAGAAAAAATATATAATAAATGATTTAGGTAAACCACTATTTTATTTTCTTTCAAAATTGCCCAAAAAAATGGAAAATTTAGTTCAAAATTCAACAAAAAGTTCACTTTCATATAGTCCAAAAAAGTTGTTATTATAATATCGGGTTTCGTAGCGCAGTGGAATTTTTGCAAGACGGTGCAGAATTTTCGCTGGGTTCGAATCCCGGTGCACAACAACAACAACCTCAACAACCTCAACAACAACAACAACCTCAACAACAACAACAACCTCAACAACAACAACAACCTCAACAACAACAACAACAACCTCAACAACAACCTCAACAACAACCTCAACAACAACCTCAACAACACCCACAACAACAACCTCAACAACACCCACAACAACACCCACAACAACAACAACAACAAAATTTTTGATTTTTTTGGCTTATTTAAATTTCTAGTTTATCATAAGAATTAATTCTACAAATTCTTTTTAATGTTTTAACATATTTGATGCATGTTTTCACTACAAAAAAACCAAAAACAGTCTGTTGAGTGTTGAAGGATTTTAGAAGTTTTAATTATGAAACAAATTTTTTTTTGCCCCTTCAGCAGATCTTATTTTTTCTTGTTTTTAATTATTTTTTTTGAAATAATTTCATGCAAATACAAGACATTTCAGAAATGGCTGCGAAAAAAACAATTTCCAGACATACCAATGTATGCATCAAACATAGAGGAAGAAGACGTTAGTGAATCACGTTTTGAATTATGTCTTGAATTGGACATATAGTTTTTTAGAACCATTTATTTTTAATAAAATATTTTAAAATTATTCCCAACAGGATTTTTGATTTCGTCCGTTGAAAGTACTTTAATCAATGAACATTTTTTTGAACACATATATCAAGCTTAGATATTGCTGAAACTCGTTTTGAGTTACGGAGCTCAATAAAGCATATGGATTTTTTTATCCCATAATTTTTCTTTTAATTTTTAAGGATTAATGCCAAGAGGATTTTGAATCGCATACCATTTATGACCTTCAACCAAAAATTATTTATTTATTTGATGCAACAAGCAAGCGTTGAGATACCTAATTTATTTTAAAACTTTTTGAATAAGAAAAAAAATTGCAGAGAAAAATTGCCTTATTTTTATGATTTTTTATGCATTTTTACATCCATTTTTAATGATATTTTTAAAAACGGATCGTATGGTAACGATTTGGAAGCCATCAAAAATTAATGTTTTTACACTTAAAGCAAAAAATGCTTTAATAAAGTAAAAATAATTCCAAGCTCATAAGTAAGAAAGCTTTAAAAAAAATTTGTTTATCAAAAGTGATAAATCACATAAAAACCTACAAAAACGGTAACATATTTGTTTAGTGAAAGATAAGGCTCAAATCGAGCTAGGTGGCTATGAAAATTAAAAACCAACATTAAATATTCAAATTTTTAAGTTTTGAATTAGAATTTTTTTTTTCAAAGGTTTTTTTGTTTTCAATATTTATTATTAAATAAATTAAAATTATTCCCAACAGGATTTTTTATTCCGTCCACTGGAAGTACTTCAATCGATGAATCTTTTTTTGAACACATATCAAGCTTTGAAACTCAAAAGCAGCAATATTCTCGATGGAATTATTTTTGATTTATATGAACTTGATTTTTCCAAATTTCTTTCAAAGCTTAGAAAGGATTTTATTGAATTTTGTCAAAATCATAATATCGCGTTTCGATTTTTCAATCGCGAAGTGCTTTTTACTATTATGCTGCTTATGAATTCAAAAGTCAATTTTAAGCTTGGTTCTTCCATCATTGTAATCTATTTCTGTGGAATCGAAAATTTCACTTGTGAAATATAAGTTGGAAAACAATTTAAACTTGTTCAAAAATTTGAGTTGGATGATGATGATAGTGAAGATAATATGACAGAAACTAGAGAACTCTTAGAATCATGTAACCCTAGAGCATTTATTATAGGTTCAATGATGGATGACTCAGAAGAATTGAATGGACTCAAAGCACAATCACTTTTAGAACAAGAATTCCCTCCAAAAATATTTATCCCTGATGATTTTGAAAAATGCCTCATAAAATGTTCATCAAAATTATTCAATGAATTGATCCTTGTTAAAGATTCACGTTGGGATTTAATTCATGAACGATATCAATTTTTCGAAGTTACAGCTGATTATGAAAATGGTGAAAACATGCGTGTTGTTGATACAATTATCGATATTAACGAAACTTGCCCTTATCAAAAAAAGGTTAAACTTCCAGAAGATGTTGTCGATCTTAATGTTGAACAGCTTGGAAATGCATTTGATTTTGGTTATCATATTGAATATTTAAATGAAAAAGACGAAATCTTTATTGACGTTGAAGAAGATGGATTCGTTAATTTTAAATTCCCGTATCGTTTGGGTTATTATGGAAAAATTGAAAAAGAATGTAATGAAATAACTCAAAAGATTTCTAAAGAAACTTCTAATCGGAAACCCTTATTGGCCTTTAACCTCGAATATTTAGTATTATTTGTTTATGAAAATGGCAAATATAGTCCATTGGTCATTGATGGTAAGCTATCTTTTTTCATTTGTTTGTAAGACAAAAAAACATATACAGTTACATTTTAATTACGCAGAATTTTTTATTTATTAAACATTTGTTTTTTATTTTCAGATGTTGCTACCGATTGCATCAGCTTTTTCCAAGAAAAACACATAATTGGTGGGACTGAAGCTGAAGAAATGAAAGAAGTGAATCCCGCTTATGTTGAATATGGTAATAACTTTCCTATTTATTTTAAAAAGTTTTTAATATGGCTTTTCCAGATTTACTTCTAATTATGATGAGGGATCCTAAAAATGTTGAACAAGATGATGATTGGGTTTTCAAAGTGATTCACACCAAAGATAAAAACCAGCCTTTATTATTGCAATTTGAAACATTTGATGGAACTCGAAAAGCAACTCCACATTTCTTAGTTGCGTTAATTCTAAAAAAAATAGCAAATGCATATAAAGAAAAAATGGGCCAAAAACTGAATGATGTTTTACTCATAAATCTCGATGATTTTAAAAGAATTAATGATCAAATGAAAAAAGCTTTTGATTTGTTAAATATTAATTGTCAAGTTTATTGTTGAACCTGCAAATAGTCCTTTCTGTTTTTATTATAAATAAAAATTTTTATAAAATCAAAAAAAGGCGAAAAAGATTTAATTATAATAAAGTTTTAATATTAGCAGCTTCTTTTTTCCTTACAAAGTAAGTTGGAAGAGTATATTTTTTGATTTAGTAATTTGCTTTAAATAATTTAAATTTTAAAAAATTAAAAAAGACGATAAGATTTAGGATGTTTTAGTAAAAGTGCTTTTCGTTCTTCATCAGCCAAATGCTTCCATCCAAGTTTATCCAAAACCTGAAAAAAAATTAAACAATTTTTTTTAATCTAAAGTCAATTAAAAGCTTACTTCAATGATAGCTTTTTCAGTGGCTAAATAATCAGAAGTTGTGGTTTTAGTAGCAATAATTTTTTTAAGTTCTGCCAATGCAATTCCATATCGACCATGAGCTACCGCATATTTAGCAATAAGTATTTGAGAATTTTCTGTTGTTGCTTCGGCATAAAGCATATATTTTCGATAAATGCATTCAATATCGTCTAATGTGATTTCCAACGAATTTTTAATTGATGCTATTTTATCGGATTCCATATGAAATATTCCTTTATTTTCAATCAACAATAATTTTTCCTCTGTACTTTCACTCACTGTGTCGCCTGAAGAAACTTTTTTTTTTAATATGTTCGAATCAAATTAAAAAACAAACTTGTTTGTTGGGTTTCATTCTTTTCAGAAATGTTTGGAATCATTGGTTCATTTTCTTGGGATCCAGCTTCTTCACCATCGCCTAATTTTTCTTTAGATGTTAAAAATTTTTCTTCATGGAAATTTAGGCTTTGCAAAGAAAATTTTTCTATTTTATCCATATTTATAGTCGTTTGTTTTTCATTATTTTTATTCAATGGTTCTTTTTTAACCTCTGTTGTTGTGGGAATTTCTTTACTATCGATTGGAGACTTTTCAACATCGTTCTGGTCTTTTCTTTTTGGATCAAACCCATTTCGAAAAGATTGTGGGATATCTTTATCGGTATTTTTGAGGAATTCATCAATGGCCAAATTTGTATGGGAAAAGAAAGCATTGATAATCGTTGCTTTTTTCTTATCCATAATTGCTTTGCTTCGAGCAGCTTCTTCATTATTTCCTGTTTTGCATGCAAAATATTTGAGAACATTTTCAGCTTCAGAAACTTGCAATATTTTTTGAACCATTTTACTTAATTTTGGAAGATCTTTGAGTTTTGTAAGTCTTTCAATTTCAGCTGAAAAAATGGGTAAATGTTTTGGATATTCATTTGACAGCTTTTCAAATAATTCTAAAGCTTTCGTAGCATCCGTGTGTTTTGTAATGTATGAAATTTCAAGATCCCGAAGGGCAACTAAAATAAATTAGAAAATAAAATACCCTTTAAAATTAAATGTTTTACTTTTGACTTTTTCTTCTTCTGAATCTTCTTCATGCGTTTCAATCAATTGTTCCAATGAAACTTTTGGATTTTTGCTAGTATTTTGTTGTTTTTTCAAAAAATAATGCACTTTTATGGGAAAATAATGGTGATGAATGCCAACTATCCATGCATTTAATTCACCCTTTAAGTATGAGCCATTATGATAATTATCAGGAAGTTTACTTTCTGGAATATTTGCCATATAAATGGTATCTTTTTGATTTTCATTATAATGCTTATTTCTTATCTTTTCTCCCTCCTGTTTTACCGCAGACAAAACATTATCATATAAATCTACTTGTATGCTGGGAATTTTACTTTTTACTAGAAGTGTACAATTCTTCAAGCTTTCCAATATTTGAGTATCGAAATTTCGAAGTTGAATTCGGATATAATATTCTCCTTCGTCAAGCTCAATCTAGAAAAAGCATAAATATAATTTTAAAATGATGTAAAGAATAAATAAGCGCTAACCGAACCAGTTTTATAATCAACTTCACGTCGATACATGAACTTTTTTGACATAAACTTGAACTAAAGTACTATTTAAATATGGTCGATATGCTTCGAATCCATTAAGGTAAAAAGTGTAGGAATTTTTTTTGGTAACTAAAAAGTTATTTTTTTACTTGCTTGCATCAAAGAAATAATAGCAAACCTTTAAATTTATATGTCAAAAATAAGCAAAAAGATGGTTGACCATCAAAATAATCTCTTTCTTTTAAAGGTTCAATAATAGCTTCTTCAACATTGATAGGTTGATAAAATTCGGTAAAACGAAGCATTGGTTGAATTTCATGATCATATAAAGCAAAATCAGGGGAAGCTAGTGTGGATTCAGGAATCTCTTCAATCCCTTCAACGCCCGAACCCGAATCTAAGGAACCAAATGAAAATGCAACAGGGGATGTTAAAAATAGCGAAAAATCTGAATCATGTGATATGCAAGATTCTGACACTAAAGATGGTGTTGGTTCAAGTAACTCAGAAAATAAAAGTGATAACGATGAAAATGAAAGCAGCGAAAAGGTTAAAACTTCTACGAAGCAAGATTTAGTTAGTACCGAAGAAGTTGAATCAAGCGATAAAGAAAATGTTTGTCCTGATAATTCTCAAACATCATTCAAGAAAATTTCTTCCTCTTGTTCTTTGAGCAGCGGCAGCGATGGATCTTTTGTTAAAATTAATGACAAAGAAGAAATGGCTGAAAATGAAAAAACTTCTGAAGAAGCTAAAGAAGAAGTTGCAATCGAAGAAATACAAACTGATTCAGAGTTTACAAAAGTTGAAGAAAATGTCGAAACTGAGATTGAAAGCTCCGAAAAGGTAGCTGTCGTGGATTTTCCAATAGATGAAATTCCTTCAACTCCAACAACCCCACTTCCTGTTGCCGAAGCAACACCCGAAGTAAAGGAAGCTGAGAAAGTTTCCGAAACACCCAACAAAGATGAAGAAACCCCAAAACCTGTGATTGTAACTTTGCAGGATGTTGAAAATTTGTATCGGGAATATATGCTTTATGCCGAAACAACAACCGAAAATTCTCATATACTTATTGCTAAATATGCCATTGCACATGGTCGTTATGGAATCGCTTTAGCGGAACTTAAAAAAATTATTGCAACTAAAACCACAACTTCTGATTATTTAGCCACAGAAAAAGCCATCATTGAAGTAAGCTTTTAATTGAATTTGGATTTAAAAAATTATGTTTAATTTTTTTTTCAGGTTTTGGATAAGCTTGGATGGAAGCATATAGCTGATGAAGAACGAAAAGCGCTTTTACTCAAACATCAAAAATTTTATCGCCTCTTTTAATAGTTGTTTATCGTTTTATATTTTTTCACAATTTTGTTTCTTTTTCGTTACCATAAAAATTTAAAAATGAAATTATTTTCAAAGATTAGCACTTAGTCAAAAAAAAATTTAAATGACGCTGCTTAGCATTGAGATGGTCTAAACTATATTTCCCTTTTTTGTTAAAAATTTCACAAGTGTAAAGCACTTTCTTGTTATGAAACAAAAAAAACAATGAATTGCTTTGTTAAAAAAAATTAATTTTATCATCAAAAAAAGTATTGAAAAAAGTAATGACCTTCACACTTTTCTTTCCATTGTCTTCTCTCCTATAAACAAATGAAGAGTCATTTCCTTTTTTTGAACGACTAAAATAAAAGAAAACATTTTTTTTATGTTTTTTGTTACCCCATTTTTTAACCTGTTTTTAGTCTGATTCTCCAATTTTAGAAACAAAACAAAAAAGTAAAAACAATAGCAACCAAGTTAAGCTAAAAATGGAGGTAACTGGAACAACAATAGCGAAAAAAAGTCGGAGCAAAAACATGGCAATCAAAAAGTATAAAAGCTTGAATTTAATCGAATAATTTCATTCTCATCTGTGTTTCTTCCTTTTAAGTTTCAAATAAAATAAAAATAATGTCTCGACTTTTATTGCTAGTTTTGCTCGTTGCAATCATGTTCGCAATTGTGAATTCCCAATTCTTTGGTGGTGGACCATATGGTATGGGAGGTTACGGTACACTTTTTATCTTTTGAGGAAAAAGAAGATTTTAATAGCATCTTAAATTTAAAACTCCTAGTTTTCAATTTGAAAAAAATATATAATAGCTTTTTTAGGCATGTACCGTAGACGTTATGGAGGTATGGGCGGATATGGTGGCGGCATGTATGGTCCTGGTATGTCACCTTATGGCATGATGGGTGGTGGACCATTCTTTGGTTAAAAAACAACCGTTAACCCAAATTTTAAAACTTGCGTCTCTAATTTTTGAAACAAAAACAGTCTGGTATTGTTAATAATTAAAATTTTGATATTTGTAAATAATAATTTTTTTGTATTTTGAAATTTTTATTCAGTATAAAATAAATGTGTTAAAAAAAATTAAAAAAGCTTTGTTGTCGTTTTCTTTATCAACAACCACAATGGACAACATCAACGTGTCTGCAAGAAACAAAAAATGGAAAGAGAAAATTAAATACAACATACGAATTTCTTTTATGCTATTTGTTTTGTAAAACACGCCTGCTGTTTGATTTTTAGTAAGCCTGGGTTAAGAGCAACACGAGTATTTTGGGATCAATTGCAACAAATGTCTCACGTTCAAATGAAATTGGAAGATAAAAAAATGAGTTTGATATTAAATTTTCAATTCTTCGCGCCTTTTCATTGATTCTCACAGCGGTAAATTCCATTATTGTATCGTTTTTGTTGGTATTCGTTCACCTATTTTTTATACTTCTCCTTCGCAGCCAACAAATAATATTCATCGATGTCGGTATAATTTTTATTTCTTCAACGCCAACAAGAAACGATGCTGTTTTGTGTTTTTTTATATTATGCAAATTACCAACTTTCACATTTGCAGTGAACTTTGTGAACGAATTTGTTGCAGAAAGAATAATGAAAAAACAATGAAAATCACAAAATAAAATCATGTCTGCCATCAACCATATTCAACAAAAGAAAATGACGACGTCAATATGGCCAAATTCTCAAGATGCAGTTAAATTTGGAAAAGATTTTATGGTTGGTGGAGTTTCAGCTGTCGTCGCAAAAACTATTATTGCGCCTATTGAAAGAATAAAACTTATTTTACAGGTTAGTTTTTAACATCGGTTAAATAATTTTTAATGTATGTTTTTTTTTCAGCTTCAAACAAGTCAAACAACGATATCTCCAGATAAAAGATATAAAGGAGCAATTGATATTCTCATTCGTCTACCAAAAGAACAAGGAATTCTTTCATTTTGGCGTGGAAATGGTACAAATATTATTCGTGGAGTTGGTCAAGAATCACTTGGTATGGGATTCAAAGAACTTTTCAAATCATATTGTTTATCTGGAGTTGATCGAAAAAATCAATATGGTCGTTATTTATTTGGTAATTTAATGGCTGGTGGATTATCTGGTTGTGCATCATTTTGTTTTATTTATCCATTAGATTTTACTAAAACTCGTCTTACTGTTGATATGGGAAAAGGTAAATCATTAACCATTTGTATTTGTTTCAATACCACAATCATGTTTGTTTTTAGATAAAGCTTCAAGAGAATTTCATGGACTCATCGATTGCTTTTATAAAATTGCAAAATCTGATGGAATTATTGGATTATATCGTGGTTTTATTCCTTCTTTACAATTCATTTTTCTTTATCGAGCAATTTACTATGGATTGTTTGATACTGTCAAAGGTGGAGTGGAAGAAAGTGGAAAAGAAATTGGCTTTATTGGAGCATTTTCAATTGGACAAGTATGTTTTTTAATGAAATCTTTTGTGGTTAAAAAATATTTATTTTTTATGTAACAACATTTATTGCTGCAATGACTACATATCCATTAGATACAGTACGACGAAGATTAACGATGCAAGCTGGTAAAAAGGATGTAATAAGATTTTCAACATGGCAATGTACAAAAGTATGTTTTATGTGTACACAGTTTTCAATAATTTTCGTTCATTTTTTTAGCTTATTTATTACAATGAAGGATTGAAAGCATTTTATCATGGAGCATGGGTGAATGCACTTCGTGGTATTGGCGCTGCATTAATTCTAGCTCTTTATCATGAAGTTCAAAAAGTTATGTGACTCAATAGTATCAACTTCATCAAATGATCTAATCATGGATTCACTTTTTTGTATTGTATTGAGAAAGTTATATTTTTTTTATATGAAAGTAATTTGGTATTGTCATTGATTTGTAATTAAAATTTTTACATGTAAATAATAAAGATTTTTTGCTAAAACTTAATTTTCTGATTCAACAATAATTTTATTTTGAAAGGAGATCGGTTAAACCCATTTTCTTTGTAATCATTTGGCTGGCTTTTGTTAGCTATTATTTACCATCGATTTCGCGTTTATGTTTCACAATTTTGAAATCGTTGGCAGGCTTCTCTCATACGATGTTCTCCTTCCCCATCGACATTTTATTTCATTCACCGGTTTTGTTCCAACCTTTTCCACTTCACTTTCTGTTTCCTCTTCATCTTCAGGAAATTCCATGGTCACAATGGCTGCTGGACGACCATTGGGTTTGATAATACTTCGAGGAGGTCGAGTAGTAATAAATGAAAATTCTTGATTACATGTTGGCACTGGTGGATAATCATCAACTGGATCATCCAAATGCGTCCTCAAAGAATCATTTTTGGCATGGCAGCATCCATTTTCAAGATAATCATTTCTTAAAAGGAAATATGCCGCTACGATAGCAAAAAGTACAGCAAAAAATAAAATACCGGCTGCGGATAAGTGAATATAAAAAGCATAACCTATTCGTTGCTAGAATAATAAAAATTTTTAAATTGGTAGTAAGTTATCGATATGTCAGTTTACCTGATACACATCCACGATGCCATGAACATATCGATTATCAATTCGCATTGAAGCTAAGAAAAACATTATATCACCGAATAATGAACAAATTACTAAAAAAGCAAGACCATTAACAAGAAGGAGTATGTAGCAAAATCTAGAATAACTGTATTCGGCAAAAACATAAAATATCCAAAAAGTGTAATTTTGCTATAATTAAAGGCCAGATAGGTTTATAAACTTCGTGAATGGGGTTATGAATATGATATCAGTGCACATAAATAACATTTTTTCCAAATATTTTATTTGGACTTGGGATTTTTTTTTGATATTTTATGTTTTTGCTGAATTCGATTATTCAAGATTTCGTTTATCCCACAACAATCTTTAATTTTATTTTATTTTTGGGTTCAAACTTACAAGTAATAATAACTGCAACAACATGTAATACTCCATTTGGGACAAAGCAAGATGAGCAACCTCCAATTACAATTGAAATAATTGCAAAAATAAATGTAAATACTGTAAAAAATAAGACTGCTTTATGTTGAGCTGAAATTTAAAGCACAGTTTTATAATTTATTTAAAAATGAAAAACATACGTAAAAATCGATGCATTAAATATTCCCTTGCTGCAATATCCCCAGCTTCGATCGATTGATGAATGATCCGTTTAGCGCTTGGATCACTTTTATACACGCATTTCCTACTCCATCTTGAAACTTCTTGATCTTCCATAGCTTCTTGTGGACTTCTCACCGCTGTTAATGGAAGAACTTCAGAACTCACACAATCCGCAAATATTCCATGCTCATGAACCGAATTAAATTCCCGCATTTCAACATACTTAAAATGGAAAGGATAAACACTTGGAATTAATAAATGGTAAAATTACCTGCCATTGTACTAAACCTAATGAAAAGGCACTTATAACACAACCAAATATCGTCAAAGCTATACTAAGAATAAGAAAAATTTGCCTCGATTCCATCATCTTGGTTTCCTCAATTTTTTAATATTATACCTTTTCCGACATTTTTTTTATGAAATCTAAAAAGTTTTACTTTTTTTAAATTTAAATCCTTAAACTTATTTAAAAAGTTTGAAAAATTACGACGAAACTCGAACGAACACTTGAAGGATAAAAAAGCAGTGGGAAAAATATTTTATTTAAAAAATGAGAACGGAAATGCAAAAGAAGAACAAATGGGAGAGGATGAAGGAGCACTTGATAATCGCTCGTTTAGTAGCAAGCAGTAGGCTCAAAATAAATACGTCCAAAAAGTGTGTTAGTGGGCCTTCATGAAAATGAGGCCACAAATTGCGACCAAAAATTTCATAATTCATAAATTCTTTTAGTGGGAAAAATTTATTTATTTAATAAAAAAAGCTAATTGATGAATGAGAGTTAAAGAAAAAAAAAAAAAAAGAAAAAAAAAAGATAAATCATCCAAAAACAATTATTTGTTCCAAAACAAAGCTCAATTACTAACTATTTTTGTAAGTTTAATCTTGGATTTTTTTATATCATACAAATCTTGAATAGAGTTTAACTTACTTTCTTTAAAAAAATTTAAATACAGAGAAATGTAAAATAAGAAAGTTTATCAAAAGCAGATTTTAGGCTTCTTAATTTAAAAATATTAAACATCGTAGTTTATTGCAATTGAGAACGCTATAATGAAATTAAAATTGTATCACCCTTTTTATGGTTTTTTTTTATTTGAAAATTACAAATTAAAAATAGAACCTAAGCTGAATGTTCAAAGTATTTTTTCTCTCAATATTTTTTTTGCAAAAAACTATCTTAATCCAATTTTCGATGAAAATTTTTAAATCTCTGCAAAAGTAATTTTCTTATGTGTGCAGCAGCAGTGATAACCAAACTCAAATGAAATTATAGCATATCTGTTTTCAGTTTTTGAAACCCCAAACTTTCTAATAAGCCTAAAACTTTAAAAACTCCAAACGAAAAAAAAAAGAAGAAAAGAAAACAAAGCAGAGGTGACAGGCAGTAAGTAGTATAATGGCAAAAATAACAAAAAATAAGTTCCTCAAAAACATATTTATTTTAAAAAAAAGGAGGGCATTTATATATTATTTTAAAATGCATTATAAAAAAACCTTTTGCATTTCTTTCTTCTCTCAATTTGCTACTATTCAACTACCAAGGCAACTCAAAAAAAGAAAAAAAATAAGGCGCTCACTTTTTTACCTCCTTGCTTTCAATTTTTTTTTTGTTGACGTGATTGTTGTTTGAAAGATGAAGGAAAAAAGAAAGAAGACAAGGGCAAAACACGTTGTAAGCATTTTTTTGTGACAAAACAAAAGCTTCATCCTTTTTTTATGCAATTGCACAATTTTTTTTCTTCTGACCGACAGCAAACTTTTATTTTTTTTTTTCATCTCAAAAAGCTGAAAGGCCAAAAAGCTGTTGAGTTACTGAGCGCCCTTCTTTAAAGAAAAAAAGGGCAAAACAGTGATTACCCCTCTTCTTTTTTTTAAATGGCACACCAAAAGGCGACAAAAAAAAAGAAGATTTTTGAGACCTCTTGTTGTTGTTGAAAAAATAAAAATGTGAGACACAAAAAAAACACGAAAATGAAACAAGGCTTTTTTGTTTAAAGCAAGGAAAAAGCAACAAAAAAATCCAAGCAGCTGACCCCAAAAAAAATTATAGACGCCTCAAGCACGAAAAGGATAAAGCAAACAGCTGGGAATGAATGGAAAGGAAGTAAGAAAGTTGATTGTTAAATTCATTTTAATTTTTTTGTGAGATAAATAATGAATGTAATTAAAAATATAAAAGAAAATGAATTGAAAAATGATTGTTTTCTGCGAAAAAAAAGATAAAAATAAAGAAAAGTTTATGTGAAGCACAAATTGCAACATTTATCAAAAATCAAACAAAAAACAAATAAATTAAATCAGCTGCTAGTATATTTTTAATTGTTTGCACGCAGTTTAATTCACACCTCCACATTCTCCTCAAATATCTTCACTTTTTGGAAATTAAATTTTTATTAATGTCCGAAACTTCGCTTCATCAGTTAATCGTAAACTATATTTTTAAAACGAAAAAAAGGGAACTGTAGCAAATAAATACCTGTGTTTCAATATTATTTAAAATAAAAATACGGCTAATTATTACAAAGTTATTTACGATGCTGAATAAATGCAACTGAAAAGTTACAATTTTAGTTTTTAAATAGTGGAGTACTAATGTATTATGTCGCAAGTTATATCAATTAACATATCTTTGTCATCGAATTTAAGAGCACACCAAGTTTAGAACGGTTTTATTATTTTAAACCCTTTATGCTAAAATATTTTGTTCAACAAAAAGAGGATTAAAAGCTGGCGTCAAATGCGAGCCTGCAACAGTTTAATAAAAACTCAAACAACAACAAGTAAGAGCAACAAGAAAAAAGAGAATTGCGAAAAGCAGAAAGAAAAATCATTTTATATATAAAAAACGTTAAATTCTGGAACAACAACAAGAAACTAAACAATATTCAAACATTCCTCCATTGAAGTCTCATCAAAACTAAACTGTTTTTTTCTTCTTCTTTTTTTTCTTTGCATTGCTTTTTTTTTATTGTCACCCATTGTTGTGTTAGTTATTTGCCATCAATTGCTGCTGCCGCTTCTTTCCCATTTAAGCTTGGAGAACAAAAAACCACTCTAGTTCCATTTCTTCAACCATCAAAAAAAGAAACCACATTAGACTCTAAAATTGGGTAAACAAAAAATTTTGAGTCAGAAAAAAATACTTAACTTTGAAACCAATTTAAAAGTTTTTAAGAATTTGGGGTTAAAAAACATTTATTTCCTTCAATAAAAAAATGGCAGCAGTTAAAGCCTTGGATGAATGAATGAGTGAATGAACTTTGAAGTAAGAAAATAAAAGGAATGTTTCTGTTTTAAACTTTTAATCTTTGACGATTTTCTTCTTTTTTGAATTATTTTTTTTAAGTTGTCACTTTTATGCAACTGCCAAGCAAGCGAGCTTGTATGTTGTTGAAGTATATAACAAAAAACGACATGTCAATAAAATGTCTTTAACAAAAACAACTGCAAAAAAATATTATATATTTCTTTTGTTATCGATTTAAATTTTTGACAAGATCACTTAAATTTGTTCCTTTAGTTTATTTTAGGAGTTGTAATTATTAAACTCGATGTAATGAAAGTGAAACTGAAAGATTTATTAAAAAAGCAGGAGATTTATTGGGCATTGGTCGAGCTCTTCCAATTTAAGAAACTAAAATAATGCTCGAACTTGTTGCGGCACAATTAGTTGAATTCAAACGAGGCCAACCTGGTGCTGAGCAACAAAAGGGCGTAGTTGTAACACAAATTAAACCAGTTGGACAATGTCCATGCAAGGAAGTTAAACTTTTAAATAAAAAATTTGCGATTGAAGCAATTTTAAAAAGAAAACTTTCGAGTTAAAGGATCACAAGCCAAAAAAAACGCTAAAAATATTGTATTTTTTTTTTTTACGATTAACGCAATTTCGCTTTTGAAACTGATTTTTCTAAAAACTATAATTAAACTCGTTTTATATTTATGTATTTAGTTTAAGAATTTTAATCCTGAACTTCCGGTGGTGTATGCTTTATTGCCTGCAGTAGCTACGGTAGTTCGATTAAGGATTTTTTGAAAGAAGAGTATTTTATATCGAAATATTTATGTTAAACAGAGCGAAAAACTCCATATGAAATGACAAACATAAAAGAAGGCGACCCTTTTATGGATTAATCTAGTTCAGACAAAAAAAACCGATTGAATCTTAAAAAAATTAATCAAATTGCAAGCAAAAAAATACCATCGAAATTATTTCAAAGTTTTGGTCATCACTCATTACCGTTTCATTTTCATGCAACGCAAAAGCAAGCTTCATTTCTTGCGCATTCATTGATTTTAATGCTAATTTTTTTTATTGAATTTTAATATGAAGCATTTCTATTTGAGTACACATAATCAAAATTACTAGGAAGGAAAAACTTCAACATGGATAGTCTGGACCCAAATTTTTTTAAACTTAATGAAGATGAAAAAATTTGGTGGAGTATTAAAATACCATTCAAAGGCACAGAAAAAAATATGTAAGTAAAATTTTAACTCAACAAAATATTATAATTTTCGAAAGTCTTAGATCCTATCAATGCGTTTTTTAATTTTTTAAAAGAAAACTTATTGATGTTGTTAATTATATCTATTATAGAAAGGCTGTCGAAGAAGTATGTGAACGTTTTATGAAAAGAGTCAAAAAGAAGCCAATATGCATTGGAGCTGGTGGCTTTGGTCAAGCATGGATTATACAACTGGATGGAAACCCTAACGAATTTGTTCAAAAAATTTATAAAAGAATTGACGATACGCAAGAAATAATACCTGAAGTCAATACTTTAACAAATTGCTATACCGAGTACATTCCGAAAATGTTTTACAGTGGCTTAGAACAAGATGGAAAATGGTGTACAATAATGGAATATTTCAAAGGTGGAACATTAGATTATCATCTTGATCAAGATAAAATTACCTCAAATGGGAAAAAATTTATTGCTTTTGAACTTGCACTTGCTCTGGAATATTTGCATGGTTTGAAATATACTCATGGGTAAGTTTTTTATGTCTAAAACAAAAATTTATAAACTTTATTCATATTGATTTTTTTAGCGATCTGAAACCTAACAACATTGTATTGACAGAAAATGGTCACGTTCGCCTCATCGATTTTGGAAGATCACAATATGTTAAAGATGATACAAGATTGCCTAAACAAGTTAATTTTTTTATGGCTCCGGAAGTATTTCTAAAGAAGTATGCTGGAGTAGCTTCTGATCGATGGTCTTATGCTGTTGTTTTATGTTATTTGCTCCAAAGAAAAGCACCGTTCGGAGAAGATGGACAAGATGGTCAAGAAATTTACAATGAAACTATAACCAAAGTACCACGCTTACAAGATATTAATGATGAAGATGCAAAAGATCTTATTACAAAACTTCTAAATCCTGATCCTGTTAAACGCTATGCTGAAATTACCAAACATTCTTACTTTAGAGGTCTTAAGAAAGATGATGATCCACCATTCAAACCTGGAATAAAATTGGAACATATTGATGTTTCTAAAAAGGAAGAAGGGACTCCTTCAATCTTTTGGTTTATTGAAATGGTAAAAATAGCTCTTAAGATACCGACAACTGCATACTTAGAGTCAATAGAGAAACCAACAATTGTAAATAAAGAAACCAAAGATCTGCCGACTTGTGACAATTTGAAGAAAGTTCTAAATAGCAAAGAAAAGAACAATCAAGTGAATGATGGAAAATTAACAAAGTCAAAAGATGGTGTAAAAGTACCAATAGCTACTGGAAAAGCAACAAAATCAAAAGGTGGCGGAAAGAGAAGTACCAAAAAGCATGCGAAAAATGAAATTGATTAGGAAAAATGGAAACTCTTTTTATTTTCATTGTTATATTTACATTTGTTTATTTTAATTTATAAATCGGTGATAATAAAAAAGTATTAAACTATCTTGAATGGCTTCTTCAGGAAACGACACTAAAGCACTAAAGTTCTTTGATTATAAAATATTTCGTTAACTAACTTTTATCAGAGAAAGTAAAACGAATCAGTAAAAGTTTTTTTGACTGTGCGCATATTTATTTAGAATGCTTTCAAGCATAAATATCTGATATAAAAGACAAATGCAAAATTGATTTTGGAAAGCAGAAACACCAGTTTCGTTGCATTTGAAAATGATATAAAAAAAGGCTTAAAAAAGCCCAAGCAAAAAAACAAGAATGACAAATCCTCCAGTAAGTTTATGGAAAATGACGATAAGGAATGAATGCAACGCTTTTTTCTCAGGATAGCTAAAGTCAATTATAAAAATAAATAGCAAATTTTTTGGTATTGAATGTGGTAAATTGGAAAAGATTAGAATGAGAATGCACCGGTAACAAACAAAATGGAAAAATGTTAAATTTTTATTGCTTCTTATCACATCATAATAACACATTCAAACAAAGCATAAATAAATATTTGTAAATCATAAAGTTGACTTCAGTAAATATCAAAAACCATTAAGAATAGCATCCAGCGTTCCAATGAAGTCCCTTTGAATCATCCATATTAAAACATGTTCTTATAATTTAGCATCTCTTTTTTCTTCACTTCTTTCTATTGGTAAAAAATTGATAAAGTTGTAGCAAATAAATTGTATTAGTGGATATTATCAATTCGAACATGTTGAAGCAAGTATTCGGCCCATAGAATGTAAGATGAAGAATAATTTTTTTCAGCTAAAAAGTTAAATGATTAGTTAATAAATAGATATTTGATATTATTTAATAAGTCAAAAGCTTGTTTGAAAATGCTAAACGTTTTAAAACCCACTTTCTTCAAGCCCAGGAGCATTATTCAAAAATGATCTTAACTTCTCCATAAGCTCGTCGAATAAGAGTTTCTTTCGTTTAACTCGAGGAACTTCTTTACTAAAATGAATACTTTTTAAACACTTATTGGTCAGAAAATTATAAATGGCTAACCTGTATTCCATGGCTTCTTGCAGCTTTTTTTCAATCAGTTTGTTTAAGTAATAGCGTTTCCCTGCTTTTTCACCTTCACAAATAATTCGTTCTAATTTTACAGGATCAATTTTTAGTGGAACAAGATCTCGAACTTTATAACCCTAAAATTGATCATATAATATTCATTTTATCAAATGATAACTTACCTCTTTAACATTTTCATGATAATGTAAAAATAAGCTACCAGGTTGAAGGAATCCTTTGTCATCAAGATACAGTTGAGCATTACATCCGATATATCCAAACATTTCACAATCGGGATTTATATCATAGGTACAGGAATAAAATTTTGAATTATAAGCAACCCTTGAAAACTTGAAACCTTGATATAAAACTTGATGTTTTTGTGAATCTCGAACATATGTAGCTTTTATTTTTGAAATAACTGGAAGACCAACATTCAATAGTGTCTCAATTAATCCAATTCTGTCATTGAAATAAGTTACGTCGACCAAAGAGAGTTTTCTAGATTTTGATAATTGTCCATTGAGCTCATTGATAATCTTCTTTCTGGTTTCATCCAAAAGTTTAACGCGTTTCCTAAAAAAATTTATTTATTCTCTTTTTTCTTTTAAATAAAATTCTTATATAGCAAAAAGCTTTTTGCTTCTTTTTTGCTTCGGTTTTGCATCACAATAAATCATTAAAAGCACTAAAGATCTGTAGATCAAATAAAGTTAAATTACGTTTTTAAACTGTTTCTATTTATCAGATAGGTTTATTCGTTTACGATAACCGGTTAATATCTCTCGAGAATGCTATAAATTAAGAAAAGAAAATTTACACTTACCAATAATCTTTTAAAGAATTTGACATTTTGACTACATATGAACGAAACTTTCGGTAAACAAGAGTATCGTCAAGGATTTCTGAATATTCTCTTACCTATAAAAATTTATAAATAATAGATGTCGAAATTTAATTTATCAACTTACATCTTCATATTCATAGTCATCATCTTCTGAAGTACTAGGAATGGAATCAAGATCTTCACCAACAAAATCACTAAGTTCACTATCAGTATCAATGCCCTAAAATGATGAAAAATAGTAATTAAAGGTTAATAAAAAATGGATTTTTTGTTAGGTTCCTATTTCCTAATCTCATTACCCTTGTTATTTAGACAATCATTTACACACCACGATTAAAAAAATAAAATACATAATTTCTCACATACATATATGTACAAATCCATTTTTTTGTTGCACTATGTCACAACTAAACTATGCTAAGATACAATGAAGCTATCTCAAAATTATAATGAAAAAGTAATGATACTGTTATAAACACCTCCATGAACAATGATTTCATAGCTGTTTTAACATCATAAAATATTTTTTAAAGGAAAACTTACATTAATTAGAGAATCATTCGAAGAATCACTATAATTACCACTACAGCTAGAAATTTCATATCCTTCATCTGGAGGTGGTTTTGAAGAAGTCATAGCGGCATCATCATTTTCAACTTGCTCAATGTTGCTGCTTGAATCTTCCTAAAAAACAAAATAAACACATTTCAGCAATAAAAAATTTTCTTCTGAGATATGGAATTTAACTATTTTTTACGGTTCAAATTAAACTTACATTATGCTGTAGTTCTTTTGAAGGTGATCTAGGAGCATTGATATCATAATCATGAACATTGTCGTTGATTAAATCTTCCTAAAATGCAAGATTTTAAAATTGAATAAATTCATGTAAATGCAACTTACTTGAGGCTGTTGAGGAGGAGCTTCTTCTTCTTCATTAAGCTGAGCTGAAATAAACAAATTTATTATGATGGTTTAATAATCCAATTTTAAAAACTACTTACCTTCTAAACGATTTAGACGATATCGAGTATTGTAATTGTGAGACGGCGATGCCATAGCTTTGTTGAATTGAACTCGTCGATACTCAACTAACAACTGAATGAAATTATGAATGATGTGGGATTGTTTCAAGTCGGTTTAAAATTTTTATGCTAATTTTTTCATTATTCATTCAAACTTTTCTCGTTTGGCAAATATACATACAAGCCTTCTGGCTTGCGAAATTAATAATGTTTATTTGTAAGATAATAATAATATTAAAAGAATATGTTAAAAATATAAGAAGGTAGTCGATTTAAAATCATACACAACAAATAATTTTATCCACCATTCGGTAATATTCTAAATGTCAAAAGCAAAAAGGTTTGTGCAAGTGTAGTTTTAGTTTTTTTTAAGTATTATACTTTTTAATAAATGACTGGCTCCGTTTAAAGAAATCGAAATTAAAATCAAAGACAGTTTTATCAAATTATTGTTAGAAAAGCAACCATAACACAAAGGTTTTAATCAAAAAATCAAATAAAGTTACAGTTAATAAAACAATTCCTTAAACACACATTTTTTAACAAAATGTTTTCAAAAATAATATTATACGAAAAAATTTTTAAATTTTAAAATAAAATCCAGTTAAAATATTTTGTAAATTTTTAGCATTGAAATGTAATCGCGTGTTTCTTTAAATATTGATTTCTCCAGTTTAAAATAGTAACCTTTATTTATAAAAATACTTTAAAAAATAAAAAGATAAAGCATGAAAGAATTTAATCTTTTTTTATTGAGCAAAATTGGGGGATGAAAATTTTCCATAAAATGACCAATAAACAATCTGAAAATATATTTTACCTCCTTTTAACATCATTCAACAATTTTAAAATGAATGACTTGCATTAAAAAGTGCAAAACTTGCAGGAAATATTATACTTGAAAGTTTATCTATTTCATCGGGAGTCCATCTTCGACAACTTAATGGTGAGGGCCGCCATGAGAGTTCGCAACGTTCCACGGGAAACATGAATCGTTTTTCATAGCTGCATAAACCTTTCGGGCTAGTATCCACTGTTTCGTCCATCTGAAAAAATTATTAACATCTGTGAAAAAATCCTTGTGTTTTTTATCCAATTAAAAAATTAAGATAAATGCATTTTGGTGGTTTATTTAATTTAAAATAAAATTATTTTTCGTCGATCACAACGATTCAAAAAATCGACAGTTAAAACTTTTTACCTTTCTCTTACAAATCACAGGTTTTTTCCTTCCAACTCCATCATCCTTTACTTTATAACCAATGATTGCAAGTTCAATCAAACTGCAAAATATAAAACTCATTGCTCCCAGCATCCATATGTCTAAATACCCACAGTTAAAAAAAGTGACAAAAATATATTATGTAAAACAAACCTATAGCTTTAATATATGAAACACGAGGCAAATTCCTGCAAGCGAGAAAAATAAATGTCAGTTTATTATTTTGATAAAAAGAAGAAAAAAATTATTACCTCATAATATTTCCAAATTGAAAGATCATTGCTAAAAGTGCATTTACAAGAAGCATAGTTCTTGCTGGAATTGCTCGTGAACCAAGGGCAAAACTAACCCAACTAAAATTTTTCAAAACATGAGTTTTTTAATATTAAGAATTATGCCTTTGTTTTAGAACGCAGTGTTCAGTTTAAAAAACAATTTTATAAAAAAACTTACGAAATAAAAATTGTAAAATATGTGGGTAAATAAGCTTGCATAAAATACCAAACGGCTCGACGCTCAAATGTTAATTCAAGATGCAACTCATCCCACATTCTAAAAAACCGTAATTATCAATATTGCCACAGTTATAAATATTCATAAATTAATTACCCAGCTGGATATGGCATAGCTTTAATAAAATTTTTAATTCCAATTAAATTATAATCTGGTAATAATATTCTTCCTGTAACCGCTACTGGGGTTGGAGTTGCTGGATTCCAACGCATTCTAACTTCTTGACTATTATAATTAAAGCTGCAAAGATAATTCTTTAGTTACAGTTTAAAAAAGAATAATTGCTACCTTTCATAAATAAGGTTGCAAGTTTGAACATCCATTGGAAAGTTTGCTAAAGTTCATTGTTGTTATCTCAACATATTTAATTTTTAAAATAAAAAAGACTTACACAAATCCATAAAACATGGACCTTTGACCCGAACGCGCTAAAAACAAGCTTTATTTAATTTTTTGGTCAACTCAGTTTAAAACTCACATAATTAACCCATACGGTGCCATTTCGATAAAGAATTAAAAGAATATTTCTATAAAAACTCAGTTTAAAGTTATATAAAAATAATGAAGTAAAGCTTACGGAAAGGGTGATTCCAAAATGGATGCAACTTTACTATTAACAAAATTAGAATTTGGTGTCCATAGTCTTTCTAACACTTGATAACCTAATGATAAATTTTGCTTGCATGGAGATAAATGCTCGTAATTTAAAGCAGGATCGAGCCACATCTAAGGAAAAAAAAGTTTTTTGTGGATTAATAAAGTTCATCTTCATTTCAACTGGTCAGTTTAATTTTAACTTACTTCATTGATATACAAATCCATCTAAAAATTTGGATATGAATTATTCAATTACAACAGTTTATAATTTTTTATTTACCTCAAAATCATTTGATAACTCGTCAATGGTGTTTACAGTTTCCATCCAAAATTCTACACTAACATCAACGCCAGTGTCACCTAATAATTTTTAGTTTATTACAGTTTAAAATTTTTTTAATGGAATAAAATAAAAATTGAACAGTTTTTTATACCTCTAAAAATGTCATTGATTCAGTTTAAATAAACTTACTTGGAACTCTAAATTTGCTATATCCCGTTCCATTCAATAGTTTATCTATAATGGCATTATCCCTTGTGCAATTCCTTTTAGATCCCTCATTTACATATCCACCGGGATATGTATGAACTATGGCATAATCATCATCGTTCAGTTCAGTATGAGCAATAACACCGAAAACTGTGGCGGCAGTTATAAATATAATTAATAATAAATCATTCTTCATTTTCTTGAAATATAATAAAGATCAGTTTTTTAAATTCCAATATTATGCTCGACGACAGTTTTATAAAAAAAAAACACGACAAAAGGTCAAAAGACCAATAAAATGTTTATATTTATACATTATTTTTTTAACACTTCTTTGAGCTAGCTTTCAGACTTGAATTCAAAGATTTGAAAATTTTTAACGCTTCAATAAATCAAAAATACTTGACGCCACTTTTTTTTCCTTTTCTTATAAATTTTTTTTAGTTAAAGTAAAACTTTTAGAAACAGTTTGTTGGCATGTGATTAAAGCCTAAAAATGGGCAGTGAGCAGACAATCCTATGTTGCCGCCACCCACGAAAGGTCAAATGCTTGTAAACAAAAAGTTTAAAGGTTGTTGACAGTTTAAGAAAAAAATAATTTGCAACTTGCAAAAGGGTTGAATGTAAAACATGGCAGAGTAAGTTAACAAAAAGTGAGTTTTTTCTTGAAAATAACAGTTTAAAAAGGCGTAAAGAAGAATCAGTTTTAAAAAAGGGTTAATGTTTTAATTATTATTGAATATTAGGGGAACTGGAACACAGTTAAAAAAATTTAGAGATGAAAGCGATGGCAGAGTTAAGATCTCATCAGTTTATTTATTTAAAAAAAAAAGAAAATGTTTATAAAGTATCAGTTAACAAAATTATAAATGGTTCACATCATGTAATGCTTGCTGATGCCAGTTAGTTATAAAAAAAGAAATTTCTTTCGCAGTTATAATATATTTAAAAGATACAGGTGAAAAAAAGAAGATAAAGTTTATATAGTGAACATTGATTGGGCAGTTTATAACGTTCATGACAAAAAAATAGGTATGACACAGTTAACCCAAAACTTGACAATAAATTTCTAAAGGTGTACATACATATTTTTTATGTATGCAAGTAATCAAGCTAAAAATAAAATTATGCAAAATGGCAGTTTTCTTTATAAATAATCTTTTTTTCTTCTTGCAAAGTTGCAAAAATAATTCTAACGAAGACAGTTAAAGATTCCAAATATATGCGCTCGATTAACATTTTTATATAAAAATAATTTATTAAAGAAGAAAAAATAATAATAACAACGATGCTACTAAAAAAGTGTCAAAATGCTAAAAAGAGATACTTGCTTCCTTCACTTTTCTTTGCCATGTAATTTTTCTTTTTTCTTTTTTCAGGACAACAACCTATTTGTGTGAGCAAATAAATGAAAAAAAGCAAAAAGGGCAATAATGCAATTAGTCCACCATTTTTAGATTGAAGCTTTTTTAGGTGCCATCACCGACAACCAAACATAAATCTGAATTGACGTTACACAGTCTCGACAGGAGAAGGAAGATGAAGAAGACCTCGATGTGACGCAATTGGTACAAAAAAAAGTTAAAAAGTTACATCACAGTTTTGTTTATCACTCGGAAAAAAATATTTAATTATTACTATTTTTTATAAAAGCTGTCAATATTTTTGAGTTGTTTGAGTTTTTGGTGTCAAAAGGAAATTATATCGGCAGTAGGAAAAATCTCTCAATAGTTCAGTTTTTTATTTTCTCTTAAAACCTATCGGTTTAATCGAGGCTTATATCTGAAAACATTACTTTGCAATGAATAAAAAGAATAAATGAAAGTTATAGTTTTGATATTTTTAGAATTCAAGGTATATTTAAAAGAAAATATACATTGGAAAAACAGTTTAATATTAAATAAAAAGTATGGCTTTTCAAAAACTTAAAGTTGTAGAATGACTCATAGCAGTTTTAAACAAATAATATTTATTGAAAACCTCGCAGTTGAAGAAAAAAAACATTATTCTGTGCATCACAAATTTTTACTAAATTATTCAAAAAAGCAATATTTTAGCATTAAATTTTTTTAAACAAAAAAGAGAGATTAAAATGACCAACAAACATCCAGTAAAAAATAAAATTTTAATTTCTTTTTAAAAATGCTTCAGCAGGTTTTATTTTTATTTATTTTTTTGCAAAAAAAAAAATTTTTAGTTAATACATACAAAAAGCATAACCAACGTTTTTATTAAGTAGCCAGCTATAACCAGCCCGGTGGCTGTAAGACGTCTTTTTGGTTGTTGTGGCTTTTATTTATCATGAAATTTGATAGCTCTCCTCTTTTTTTTCTTTTTTTTTCTTCTTCACCTTAGAAAAGCCGATGCTCACAAGGGAATATTATGGACAGCTATTATTATTATTTTAAATGCGTCAAAGCGTATAATTTTTGGTTCATTGACCTCGAAGTTATTATTATTATTATAGTTTTTAATTAACTTTTTTTGAAAATGTTTTTTAACGGAAAACAGTTAAATTTAGATATTTTTTAACATTTTTTTGTCTCGCTTTTTTGCAACATTGAAACAATTCGTAGATTTACAGTTTTAATTTTAATTTTTTTACTATGGTAACAATATAAACTATTGAGAAAATTTAGAGTTCATGATGATTTTATCCAGTTAGAAAAATAAAGTGCTAATACGGAATATCCATATATTCAGTTTTTTATGCACTAATTTTTAATATTTATTTTTAAGCTCTCTTTTATTCAATCAAGACAATTTTAATTAAAAAGAACATTAAATACAGTTTAAAACCCCATGAGTTGCTAACTAAAAATATTATAAAAATATTTATCAGAGCTCAACAAGACAGTTTTTAAATAATTTAAACTAAATTATGACAAACATTTGAGAACAAAATAGTTGATTTTTTTGTAATTCTGAATTCTACCAAGCCAGTTTTTAAAGAATTTTTATTTTTCCAAGGAATTAAAAAAATGCAAACATTATTATTTTACAAAAAAAGGAGAATTAACTGAGTATCATTGAGCATATTTTATCCTTCATTATAAAAAAAATATTTAGATAAGAAGAACATAACTGCAAATGAAAAAATATATAAAAAATAAAGTAAAATAATAAAAAGAGTAAGAGAAGAGGCAAAAAAAGTATCCAAGCTTTTTTTAAGGGAAAACGAACAATTAACATTTTGACAGCCCAACTTTTTTTTATGCCTTCTCCTGATGAACATCTTTTAGAGTAGCAAAGTTCAACAACATTTTAGAAAAAAATAAAATAAGGAAGTTAAAAAAAGTAAACCATAAAAAAATAAAAGATAAGACACAACAACACCGAAGACAAGGACGACGTAAATAAAAACAAACGAAAAATAATATAAACCATAAATAATTATTAAACAATCATCAAACACATATGTAAACAAATTTGCACAACTCCATATTCACAGTTTAAAATAAAAGCAAATGAGAGTGTGAAAAAAAAGAAGAAAGAGGGAAATGGAGGATTAAGCAGTTGTTTCACGATATGTTGTTCGTTGTTGTTGTTGCTGATATTCATATGGAGCGGGTTGATGTTGATGTTGGGATTGGGGTTGTTGTTTGGGTTGTTTTCGAAAGCCATTGGTGGTTAAATTATATGTACGTAAAAAGGGTTCACGTTGTTGATAATGTTGGCCATCAGAGTCATTATCTTCACTGAAAATTATTTTTTGAGGATTAGTTTTCTATTATAAAAAGTTAAGGAATAACCTACTTTGTCAATAAAAACAAAGCAACAGAAAATGCGGCATCAGAGAATAGCGTTGAATACATAGATAAAACTCTTACAAAAAAAATATAAAAAGAATGGCAGCGTGAAAATATTATGGAATTTTGATACAAAAAATCTCTATTTTTTTATGTGGCAGAAATTAAGAAAAATATTTTTTGTGTACTTTGGTATTTATACTAAAAGTTTTTTTTGTCGTGGCAAGTAAAAAAAGGTAAGAATGAAAGAAATTGAAAACGTCAAAAAATGCATAAAAATTAACGAAACGAAAAAAAAAGACGATGAGATTATTTTTGGATTTAATTTTTTTTTCTAGGCACATTGATTGTCAGTTATTTTAATACAGTTTAAACACTCGTTGGTGAAGTAAATATATGAACCAATTCACGTTTGGTATTCGTAGTTTTGAGTGGAATATCTTGATTTCCATTACGTGGTTGCCATCCTACGACGGTATGAGGCATCGCTCTTTGTGGATATGATTCTTCGAAGAGTTTCCTTCAAAAAAATAAAGCAATGACAATATGAATTTGAAAGTTAAACAAAAAAATAATATGACACAGTTTTAATAAGAAAAGTTTAAAACTTTCCAAGTTCACAGTTAAAAAAATTAAAGCACATGTTAGTGTAAAAAAAAGCTTCCATAAAAATTTATAAAGAACAAAATTCACAGCAGCCGCATTTTCTGTGCCAAGTTAAAGGCAAAAAGGATAAAGTTAAGTTTAAATAATTCCCTCCTAAGATATACCAAAATTTTAAACTAACCTATTTCCAGATGATTGGAAGAATTTATAAGTCGTTAATAAAGCGCAAACAAAAGCCCCAACAAGAGCTAAAGTTCCAAGCATATGTAAATAAAATGCATAACCAATTCGTTGTTCATATGTTCCAACCATGCCTTGAACAAATCGAATATCCACTCGATTTGCAGAGAAAAAGAATATTCCATCCACGAGAATTGAACATACCACTAAAGAATTTAAAGAATACAGTTAAAAGAAGGGAATAAATGATATTTTACTTGAAAGGAAAAGTCCAATGGTATAAACAAAAGTGCATGGAGCAAAACATGGAGCACAACATCCTGTACACAAAGCTAAAAAGGCAAGGCACCAACTGAATATGAAGAAAGTGAGAACAGCCTTATGCCAGCCTAAAAATTGATGTTACCTTTAAACAGTTAATAAATAATTAAATTATGTTTAGTAATAATGGGAGAAAATGCAGTTTTAGGGAATTCCGTCAAATTCAACTACTCCAGTTTATAAAAGGCTATTAAAATCTTTGATTTTTGTCAGAAAATTAACGTCAGTATTATCACACAATCCTCGAAGCAAATTAGATCTAAAACTTCGTACAAAAAAAAAATAAGATGATTTCGGGAAGTCCTGAATGGCTCCATTAAAAAGCATCAGTTTTTAAATAATTTTTTAAAATCAAAATCATAGCAAAGTTTAAAAATTTGCCTAAAGAAAATGGAATAAGCTCATATCAGTTTTTGTTTGTTCACTTTTTACAGAAATCAAAGCTTCAGCTTTTTAAATTAAAGCAAATTCTCAACTATCAGTTTTATACTAAATTATTATAATGTCATACCCCAAAATCTGTGATGTTCAGATTCTCCTGCTGCTCCATCTTCATCAATATTATTGAGAGTATTTTCAATAACCAATTCAGCTGAATTATCAAATTTATACATGCAATGAAGAGGGGCTTCATCATAAAAATCTCCTACAGCTACTACATGCCTTTCAGATCGAACACAATCCCACCATAAACCATGCTAAAATTAAAATAGCTTTGTAGTCACTTTCAAAAAATTATTTTAAAAAAGAGATACCTGATGTTCAGCTCTAAATTCTCGAATATCAACTACTTGCCATGCAGGAGAAAATACTCCACCAAATGTGAGTCCCATTCCAACGAGAATTAAAACGATGGATAAGGCTAATAAAGCCTTTTTTATCATACTCATGATTTTGTGAAAGATTTAATAAAGTTTTTTTACTTTCATAAACAACGAAGATAATAACCAAAATAATAAAAATAAATTTATATACAGAAAATTATGTTGATGGCACTGAAAAATTAAAAAATTTATCTACTAAAGCATCATTTAAAAATGGGATCATGAAGCGGAAAAGTAAATGGTAAAAATTGTTTGACACGAAAATCAGGGAAAATTAATAAATCCTAAATCATGCACAAAGATATTCAGTTAAAACTCCTTAGAAACAACTTCCAAAAAACAAAACAAAAAATGTTTATGGAAAAAAAATCAAAAAGAAAAACAGAGAACCTGAAGTTTTTTTTAACAGACAAGGAGATACAACATTCAAAAATGGAAAGGGAGAAGGAGGACTGTGGACAGGAGAAGAACCACCACGGACGAGCAAAAAAAAGAAGTCAAAAAAATTTTGTTGAAGAAGGACGCGCTGAAGCAGCAAGGTTGAAAAAAAAAATACTACTACTGCTACAACAAACACGACAACAATCACAGAAGGAGAATGAGAATGGAAGAGAGTGGCAGCAACAAACTAAAACAGGTTTTTTGGAAGAAAAAAAGAAGAATAACACGAGGTAGATTTAAGGCATTAAAAAAATAGTATAAAAATGGAAAAATAGTTGAAACGAATAATTAGATAAGATTTAAATTCTTTTGAGTGCAGTTTAAGAAAAATAAATAAACAAATAATTAGGAAAAATAACTTTGCTTTTTTGCGACTTTTCAAATAGACACCTTTTTTGTTTTACTTTTTCTAAATTTTAAAATTTTGAAATTTCACGAAAAAATGGAGAGCTCCTGCTGTGTATGAGTCATAAATTTGCCAACAAAATAAGGGGAGAAGGAGAAAAATAAAACCATAAAAAATCTCCTCCGGTAAAAACGACGCTAGTCAACTACCACCACCTAAAAATGGGTTGCGCATACGAAAAAAGAAAATCTCAATAACGACCACCACCAAATGTGAATGTGAGACGCCACTGACGCCATAGGAAAAAATAAAATAAAAATGATGGAATAAAAGTCAAGTGCCTTTTTTATTTTAGAGGTGACTGAATTAAAATAAAAAAAATTTTTAGTTTCTCAGAGTCATAAAAAGAATAAAAGATTGATTTACTGAGAGATTTAAAAATGGATAAAATCGATTTCATGATTCATCCATGTTTTAAATGGAATTTTACACTTTGAAACTAAATATTCATGGAAAGATTCCGCAAAATATTGAGTTTTACAGTTTAAAGTTTTTTTTATTTATTAAAAAATAGTCTTGCACCCTTCTTGTTTCGCTAGCATTCGACTCAAAAAAAAAAGATTCAGAAACAAGAATCAACAACAAAAAGTTATTTCGTTTGGTTCAATTCCAAAAAAAATAAAAATTTTCAAGGTTATTTCAGAGTTTTTCATGCACATACACAGTTACGTATTCCAAACTAATGTCCCTCTCTCTCATCCTATTCCTACTACTTGCGCTTGCATTTCTCATAATGACCATCGGTGACATTGAAACTAAAAATTTATTATGCGATTATATTTTTGAAAAAAAAAATTTAAATCGATTTGAGTTTTTTTCAAGGGGAAATAATGTTGGAGAAAAGCATCAGAAAATTCAGTTAAAAAAGCAAAAAAAAGTTATTAAAAAACCAACTAAATTTAAATATTTGGAATGGCTTAGTTTATTATTCAAAAAAAAAATCTAGAAAAAAAACTCGGGATAATCTTGGCACAGTTATTAAATATAACAAAAAAAGTTATAATAAATTATAAAAAAAGCATGTTAATTTAGAGTTAGATCGTTAGCAAAAAAATATCATTCCTCAATAACTTCTTAATCGCCTTCAAAATATTTTATTCATGTATAATAAAAGCATTTCATAAAGCTTTATTTGAGAAACTAAAAATTATCCCAGTTTAAAATAATGATGAATTTAATCATTAAAAGTTTATTGTCACCTTTAAATGCAGCATTAGTAGTATAACTTTCGAAAGAGCTTACTTAAAAAAAAACAATAACATTTTAATTTTTTTTCCTTATTTTTTCAAAAGTAAACTAAACTTTTGCGTTTACCACTTCTTTTTTTGAACATTATTCTTATGAAATTTTTAGAAATATAAATAAAAGGTAACAAACAAAAAAGTGCGTTAAAAGTTTTCTTCCATCCACATACATGGACAATGGCCCTCACTTCTTTTTTTTCTTGTGTCCATTTCGAAAAATATAAATCGTTTGTTGTTTTGTTTTGGGCATGGAAACAACAACAAAAATATATTCAAAAACGTTGGAAGAAAGAGACAAAAAAAGGCGAACACTGAAGCAAAAAAACGAGAATGAAAGAAGAAAAGGTGTATATTATATTTTAGTTTTTAGTAGTTATAAAGAAAGAAAGTGGGAATGACAATGTTTTTATGCTTGAATGAATGCCGCCAAAAAAGGGAGGTTTAGATTTGAGAGTGATAAAAAAAGCACCTTTGCGCTAAAAGGATAAACATACAGTTTTTAAAAAAATTTTAAAAAAAGATTATGCCTTAAAAGAAAAATATCTTATTGGTGATACAGTACGTTTATCAACCAAAACTAAATTTTCTTTAGATAAAAAATATTATCTAATCTCAATTTTTTATCGAAATTAAAGACATCATTAATGGGGATAAAAAGTTTGACACAAAAACCCCAAAAAATTATTATATTATTTTTATCTCATTAAAACATACATAATAATAATATTGTTTCACACCTTCCTTTTAGAATAGAATTTAAGGATAATCCAGAAGAAAAGAAAAAACCCATTTTCTCTCACTCTTTTTCTTTTCTTCCTTGACGTAATACACAAAAACAATAACCATTGAAAAATAATAATTTATTATTTTCTTTCCTATTTTTTAATGTCTTTCAAGAAAAATGTATCCACTTGACCGGACTTCACCGACGGCTCCTTCTTCTTTTTCTATTTTTACCTATGCTCTTCGTCATGTCTTTCATATTCGCAGGCATCAAAAGAAAAATCAAAAAATCTTGCCGCCAGAAAAAAAGACAGGAGGAAGAAAGAAATTGTCATGTCCACCGTTTTTCAACATTTCATCAAGATTGCCACCGTTTGTCGTCGTCGGTAGCTGAAATCGCAATTGCTGCCAGCCTCATCTTTTTACCTTTTTCTTCTTCAACAAGGTCACAATGGATTTTTCATATTTTTTTTAAATAGGCGGCAATATTTTTTTCACGACAGCCGACGCCGAATCATGCATCATGATTTTATACTGGCATGTCTGCTTGTCTTTTTTGGGGAAGGATAAAAGAAAAAGATAAATGTCTAATACCTTTTTTCTTTTCTTCGACATCAAAAATAAAAATGAGCGCGCAAAAATTTGCATTCCAAAATAATAAAACTAAATCGCCAATGGCCGTGGAACAACACCCATCACAAAAGAAGATGAACGAGAGACGAGAAATTTGAAAGAGGAAGAAAGAATGTTTTTATTGGAAAACAAAAAAATTCATCTCTGAGTGGAAACGGTTTATAAATACAATATTAAAAAATTGAGGATGACCTAGATTATTTTTTGGAGGGCGAACGTTGAAAAAAAAATCGCGTCATCTTTTGAACTTTTTTTAGAAAAAAAGAAGAATGAGGAAAATTCCCAAACTGACTATAAATTTCTTTTTTTTAAATTTTACTTTAAAAGATCAAACAAAGCTGATTTAAATAACAGTTTTTTTTATTAGAATTAAAATATTCTTTTTGCGAAAGTTGCAAGTTATTTATACAATTCAATCAATTTAAAAGAAAAATCAAGGCAGATTTATAGCCTGAACCAAAGAATCTAGAAATGTGTACAAACGGTGAAAAAGATTATTCTTTGCTTTAGCGGCAAAACATCCAAAAAAAGCTTTCGGTGATTCATTCTTTTCAAAAAGGATCAAATTTTAAAACCGCGCATCTGGTTTTCTTTGGTCATTATTAAAGGGCTGTTTTTTATTCAGTTTTTAAACCATCTTTTACGATAAACATGTTCTTGCCTTTTTAAAATCCATCAAAAGCAAGCACTTTTTTGTAAAGCCGAAGTTTTGGTGCTAACATAAGGACCGAAATAATTCAAATATGGAAATAAGGAAGTTTATAGCATAATTAAACGCAGAGATCAAAAAATAATTTTAACAACTACCATTTATTCCGTTGACGCATATGTATTTAAGTAGGAAAGTCATAAAAAAATTAAGTAAAAGAATTTTCATGTTAGTTATAAATAAGTCATTGTATTCGAATACGTCTGTTTGCAAAATAAAAATTTTAAATCATTCTCGACATAATGATGACCAGCATAAAAATAATATTTATCCTAAATACAGAAGACAGTTAAGAAAAAATTCCAACTTTTACAAATCTTATAAGTTTTTATTTTTAATATTATTATAACAAAAAAAAAAGATAATAAGCTTGTGGCCCATTTGCGCAGTTGGTAGCACAGTATTAATAGTCCAATAAATTCCGGATCAAATCCCACACTACCGCGCGTTCCTTTCATGGAAGCTATTGGGGATCTGGGTCACATAATTTTTTTTAAAAAATAACAAACATTTTTGGGACACAACCAATTAGTCTACAATCATAAATTAAAATTAAATAAATAATGAAAAAACAGACGGCATTTATTAGGGCTATAAAAAAATTTCGACAACACAAAAAAATGTCTTTTCTCTCTCAATTTTTTTCTTCTTCTTCAGAAATCACCTGCTTTTTCGTTTGCAAAATTTCCCTAATTTTAAAATAGGTTAATAAACTTTTAACAAAAGCTTAAACTTCCGTTAAAGAAAAAATCCACCATCAAACTCTATTTCCCTTTATTAATTTCCTTCTTCTATTTTTTCCTTTTTACTACGCTTTTTTTTGAATATTTCTTCCTTCTCTAAGAAGGTGGTTGCTTTGATAATAAAATAATTATCTATTTTTCTTTGTTTTTATATTTTAGCCTAAACTTTTGTGCCATAATCGTGCATTTTTACAAAATAAATTATTTAATAATTTCAAAAAAAAACACCCGTGCCGTAGTTTCAAAAATCAAAAATAATTATAAGTTTTCTTTTAAATGTAAAAATTTCAGAGTGCATTAAAACCACTTTTTTTCTTACACACTGACTTTCATTTTTTTTAAAATAATTACTTCGAGACTGCTTTCTGATTTTTTTATTTTTGTTCTGTGGTGACGGAGGATAAATAATGTCTGCATTATTAACAACCTCTCGATTTAATGATATTATGGCTTCGGGTCTTGGAATATCAGCAAATATTTTGCTGCTTTGGTTTATGTTTACTTCGAATAAAGTTGAATTAAAACCTGTAACAAAAATATTAACACAAAATTGTATTATTGATATGTGCCTTGCAATTGTGACATTTTTAAGTCAACCTGTAAGTTTTTTTATGAAAAGAAGCAAGTGAGTAAAGAGTTTATAAATTACATCGAAAAATAAAGAAAATACATAACAGTGTTGTTGCCTTTTCATTTTCGATATTATCGCTCTTTTAACTGAATCATTTATTCTTTATTAAAGTGAACGCGAACTTCAGACAATTTTTTCGTAATAGCTTTAATTTGTAAGAAACGGTGCTTTTAAAGCAGTTATTAGTAGTTAGAAACCAAAACGATCATTCTCAAATTCCCACAAAAAAATTTCGAAAAATGTGTCAAATTAAAATTACATGTCTGCAAATGTCGACTTTGATTAGCAAAAAATTACTTTTTATATTTTTTTATAGGAAATTGTAGTTTATAAAGATTGTTATTACATTGTTGTTGGAAGCTTTCTTCGCCAATATGGATTTATTTGTGCTAGCGCACTTATTGTTTCATTCACATCCATGATTGCATTAAATGTTTATGCCATGCCTGTTCCATTTTATATGAGATACCGAGTTATTTGTTGGTAAGTAAAAATAAAATAATTTTACGGTAGTCCAGTTTTGATAGCCAAAATAAGCCTAAAAAATTACTTCAGTAAAAAACGATTAACGGTATTCAATTTCTTAACTGCATACGCGGTTGTATTTTGTGCTTGGATTATTACATCTGCTTTATTATTTTTAACTTTTCCACCATTAAATAATTATTATGAACAATTTACAAAAATTTATAATGATAGTTTTTGGGCGGATGAAACTTTGCCATCTTTTGTTGCAACTTATATTGTAAGCCATATTTGCAAATTGCAATCCCTTTTTTTTTTGAAAACCATATCCATTTATTTTTAGGATAACAAAAAATTTATAATTTGTTGCTGTTGTTGCGTTATTTTTATGTCCATTAGTTATTCTTCAGTAATATTTTATAGTATTCATATTTCAAAGACATTAAAATCTAAAACTACAGCAATGCACGTAAAAACCAAACAAATTAATCATCAAGTTCAAAGAACTTTAATTGTTCAAGTAAGTAAATGGGGCTAAAGAGGAAGTAAATGCCTATAAACGTCCTTTATGAGTAAGCGGGGGTTGTAAACAATGATCATAAAAAAAGAAAGAGAGAATTTCGTAATTGCTTTTAGTAAACCAAAACAAAATTCTAAAAATTTCATATAAATTTCATTTTAGGCGATTGCTCCATTTCTGGCATGTAATCTTCCAGTAACAATCCTTTTCCTAATGATTTTTTTACAAAGTCAAAATCAGTATATTACTATAATTTGCTCTTCCATACTTGCATGGGTTCCTGTCGTAAATCCAGTTGCAGCATTAATGATAATAAGATTTTATCGAAGAAAGATATTTTCTTATGCAAACAAATTTATGAATAAACCGCCTCCAGTTGATTTTTCACAATCTCACACAACTTCCACGAGGAATTGATGATAGCAATGTTCAAAAGTTTATAGTTTAATTTTTTAGGAGAGAAAAATAAATAATAAATTTTATAGTAATGTATGTTGCTTTTCGTTATTTAAAATTAAAGATTGCAATAAAAAAATTTAATTATTCATAATAGCTTTCATTTTGCAAAGCACTCATATAACATTGCATCATGAAATCGAGCGGGAAACTTTGATTAAAAACTCTTTTTTTTTGTTTGGAAAATTTATAATTCCCATATTTGCGTTTGGTTCGACAAAGAAAACCTTTGTCTCTGTCACACTTTCTTTTCTTTTTTGTTCAATCGTTTTTTTGTTACGTTTCAGTTTATTAATTTTCACGAATTACTCTTACATCGTTTAGTTATATTGAAGATGTCTCGAAATAGTGAAAATGATAGCGAAGCAACTCAATACTTCATGGTTCAAGCTTCTCAAGAATGGGAAAAAGAATTTGGTTCAAAGAAAAGTCGTCAACCATTTGATCATGAAAAAACAAGTTTGTTCTTTCTTTCTTATTTTTCTAACTTATAAATTTTGAATTTTAGTTCGTCAATTAACTCTCAACCTTGCTAAAGCTGAAACTGAAATAGCTGATAAACAGAAACTCGTGGAAAATGCTCAAAATGAAGCTAAAGAATTACGTGATCGTGAAAAAGAATTATCCGGAAAGTATGAAGAAGCTTTGAAAGAAATTGAGAAGTTGAAATCAGAAAATATTCGATTGAAAGCAAGCGAAAATAATAGCATTTGTGAAAGAAAGGTTAGTTTTAATCATTGCTTTTGATTCTAAAATCTTTCATTTTTAGGACACTGAAAAATTACCTGTTGAAGAAAGTGTAGTTTATCGTCATATGATCGACAATCCATTTCAACAAGCTGTAAAAGAACATGAAGAACGTGAAAATATCAAACGTCGTCGATTGGAAACAACTTGTGATTATGATCCCATCAAAATTCAAGAACATCTCGATGAAATCAAGAAGCTCAAGCATGAAATTGATACTCTGAATGTTAAACATGAACGTGCTCGTGCTTTTCAAACTGAATTTGCTCGTCGATATCGTGAATGCGTTCGAAATATCACTGGTTATGACATCAAAATGAGAACTGAAGAATTTTTTGAAGTTAGTTTAACTGTGTATTCTTTCCTTATTCACGCGTCTTATGTTTTCAGGTAACGAATATTTATGATCTTGGTAATCATTTCGAGTTTCAACGTGATGGCAATGAAATCAACTTGCTTGATACTGACTATGCTAAAATGTGGCCTGAATTTATGGAAAAATATTTACGTGAATATGATTCTCTTGCATGTTTTATGTCTGCTGTGACTATCGATCTTCGAGCTCTTCAACTTCAGCTTCCATCAACGATTACTCTTCAACTCCCTTCATCTGATACCTTTTAAATTTGTTATTGTTTTCTTTCGTTATTTTTCTTTAACATGTTTTGTTTTTACTCTTCTTTTTGTACAGTAATCTGTTAAAACTTATAAAATATAAAGATTTCATATGTAAATTGCTTTCACATAATTTTTATTGGTTGCCTCCATTCTTTTTTCTTCTTTTTTTCGGCGGTTTTCTTCCGAATGGATATTCATGAAATTTTTGTGCCACATTGGTTAGCCTTGTCGATAAAAGATAACAAATTTCCTAGAATTATGCTTCACTTTTTACCCTCTTCTTTGTGGAGCTCAATAACCTGCGAATCGTCTCAACTTTTTGATTCCCTATTTTCATACCTTTTTACCACACATTTTCTTTCAAATCATTTTTATTTAAAAAAAAAACGCATTGTAACATCCGGTTTTTAAAGAGCATAGGCAACACTTAAAATGTCATAACAAAACACGCAATAGAGTTTATGGATTCACGTGGAGAAAAAAAAAGAGTGATGAAGTTCCAAATCGGGTTTGATGACATTGAGTGAAAATGAGGATGTTCCTCTTTACCCTTTTTGAAGGAGCAGACTCCTAATTTTTTCTTTGAAGGTCGAAAAGTGAAAGTGGAAAAAAATACTTCAATTTATTCAAAAATGGAACAGCCCGGGAGATGTTGGAAAAGTTTATTATTTTTTGTAATTTTTGGATTATTGATTTCAGAATGTTATGGTACAAGTAAGTTGATAACAAGGTTTAAACCTTTTTGTTTTCAATGAAAAAGTTTAAGGTTTAAAAAATTGTCCAATGAAAACGGTTAAACCCATCATTGAAAGAGCCATAGAATCAGCAGGGATGGAAGCTGCAATTCAAATGCAGGTTTAAATTTTTTTTACTTTGACAGCCCATTGAAGAAAATTTGAAGTTTTACAACCATACAGTTTCAAAATTATAGGTAATTCGAAGGATTATGGAAGACCTTTATGGTGGTTCGTGGGGAGTTTTAATAATAAAAAATCCTAAACTTATTTCAACTTCGGTTCATTGGACTATTCCCGATCACAAGCATGAAGATGGTTCACCCGCTTTTTGTCTTTATGTTAAAAATGGATGGCAATATAATATTTTTAAAACAGGCAATATTGATACAGAAAATAGGCTAACTGTGGAAGAGATCGTTCAAACGTTAGTTTTTCTTATTTTTCGATTAAATCAAAGCCCTTTATTTATTCCATGCTAGATTTAGGCTTCGACAACGTAAACATTTACCTGAACCTTTCACATCTAATTCATTCGATCAAAGAATTTTGGAAGCATTTAAAAGAAGGAGGCGATTAAGCAACGATGGAAATACTATGCATTTTTCTTTATAATTTTTTCTTACAAGCATTGGAAAAAAATAAAGTTGTTTGTTTCAAAAAGGCTTTTTTCATACATAATTTCAATAAAAACCTTAAAGGAATTACACAATAAAGATTTATAGAAAATTAAACTTTTTAGTAAGATGAAAATTTAAATATGCCGTGGATTCGATAATAAAAAATTTGAAGCTAGCTATGTTACTTTTTTTTGTCTTTTCAATGTACGATGATGTAAATTGGCGAAATGCAACATAGAAGAAACACGAAGATATCAATTTTTTTTCTTTCTTCGATGATCGCAATTATTCTTCCTTCACTTTCTTAGAAATCTCCTCCTCCTTTATTTACGCATTAAAAAAATATTTAATATCCAAAAATTTACCATAGCTTTGTTAATGTAAATCTTTGTAAACATGGCAAAATCAATCATTCATTCATATTTTGATTCTAATTTCTTTTTGATTTTTGGTTTTTTGTTGTTGTTGTCTCGTGTTTATTTCATTCATTTTTTCTACCGTTTTCAATCCAAACTATCGTTGCTTTGTGTAATATTCGTCATCATAATCTTTTTACTTTATTGACGGCTTTTATTTTCAGGTAACAATGTTCCGAGTTTCACATCGATTACCAGCTGCACGTTTGGTGTTTAATCAAGTATGTTCTTATTTGCTTTTAATTTTTGCTTTACTTTATGTTTTTCAGGCAATAAACTTGAGTCGTCATTTGGGTGTTGTTATTCCTCAACAAGGAATTCTTCTTCTTCAACCACAAAATGTTGCACCTCATGCACGTTTTATACATACAAGCCGTCTACTTTTTGCTGAAATCATTGAAGTTCATGGACCCGCTTTTGCTGAATCAATCTCTGAAGGTGATATTCGATGGATCAAACAAAAAGGTGATTATGTAAAAGAAGATGAACTTGTTGCTGAAATTGAAACCGACAAAACATCCGTTGAAGTTCCTGCTCAATTTGCTGGTACCATCGTTGAATTATTGGTTGAAGATGGAGGTCGTGTTACTGCTAAACAAAAGCTTTACAAACTTGAAAAAGGTGGTGAAGCTCCATCTGCATCTAGCGATAAACACGATGGAGCACCTGTAAAAGGTGCGCCTAAACCACTTGAAGAAGGCGGATCTGATCCATCACCTCCGCCAAAAGAAAAACCAAAATCATCAGAAAGAGTTGATCCACCAGAACCACCAAAGCCAAAACCTGATGCAAGTGAAATTCCAACTAAAATGCCAAATATTGAACCAAAACCCACTGGTCCGTTGAAGTCTACTCCTGTCGATAAAATTCAACGTACTCCAATTCAAATACCAAAAGGAATTCCTGCTGATCAAGCTATTACTGGTAGTCGCTCGGAAACTCGTGTCAAATCAAATCGAATGAGACAAAGAATTGCTCAACGTTTGAAGGATGCTCAAAATACTTATGCTATGTTAACTACTTTTAATGAAATTGATATGAGGTAAGCTTTAGATTCATATACAATCTTTAACCATATTTCATTTTTAGCAACATTATGGAAATGCGAACACGATATCAAAAAGATTTTATTAAGAAACATGGTATTAAACTTGGATTAATGTCACCTTTTGTTCGTGCTGCAGCTTATGGTTTGACTGATCAACCTACTGTTAATGCTGGTATGTGCATTAATGCTTTTATTCGCATTTTTATTTTCTCGTTTTAGTCTATGATGAAAACGAAATCGTGTACCGTCAATATGTCGATATTTCAATCGCTGTTGCAACGCCAAAAGGTCTTGTCGTTCCTGTTCTTCGAAATGTTGAAGGAATGGATTATGCAACGATTGAACTTTCTCTTGCTGAACTTGGTGAAAAAGCTCGTGATGGTAAACTTGCTGTAGAAGATATGGAAGGTGGCACATTTACAATCTCTAATGGTGGTGTTTTCGGTTCTGTTTTTGGAACACCTATCATCAATCCACCACAATCAGCAATTCTTGGCATGCATGGAATCTTTGATCGTCCTGTTGCAATCAATGGAAAAGTTGAAATTCGTCCAATTATGACTGTTGCACTTACATATGATCATCGTCTTATTGATGGTCGAGAAGCTGTTACTTTCCTCAAGAAGATCAAAACTGCTGTAGAAGATCCAAGAACAATTTTAATGAATCTTTAGATGATCACAATTTATTTGTAGGCAAAGATGCAAAAAATAAAAATATTTAGGTGTACTTTTTTGTTTGTTTTATTTCACAACAAAAATTGATTTTATTTGGTTATTTTTTTATTAGCTTTATTTTGTAATAACTTTTTTTGATTGTGATTGTACGCCTTATTTTTTTACTATTTGATATTATTAATTACAATTAGAAGCCAATAAAATTCTAAAGAAACTAACCTTTTGGAGATTTTTTGTTTGAAACAAGATAGTTTTGACTATTTGATACTTCTTTTTTATGTGCAATGTCTTTGAATTCTCTGATTCACTCATCCTTAGAAGATTCAACCAAGATGGGATCAAAATATTTTACTAATTTACATACCTCTGATAAAGGAATGATATCCATACGACCCGATCAAATTCACACTTTAATTTTTATGGATTTTGAAACTACAGGTTTGATTCCAAGCAACCTTGAAAGCAGTCGTCCAACTCCAGGTGACAAAAATCGATCTATTTCTCAATGGGTTTCTCGATGCATTGATATTCGTAAGCATTTACCTCTCTTCACGAAAATATTAAAGCAACCTTTTTTTTAGATGATCGACCATCTGAAATGCCACAAATAACAGAGATGGCATTTGTTTCGGTTCCTCGGCAACTTTTTGCTTCCGCTATTGAAGACATTCATTCTGAAGCACAGTTTGATGATAATGGACCATTGATACGTAAAATTCCTTCAAACATTTATGCATCACAAATTCGACCAAATTTTAATCCAATTCAATGGAAACAATATGAAATGGATCGAAGACATTGTTCAGCGATGCATTTGAATCAAGCAGATTTGAAATTTAAGAATTCATTTTCCACTGAATGGCCAGCAGTTCAATTGTTTTTAGAGAATCAAAAGAAACCAGCGTGTATTATCGCTCATAATGGTGCAAATTTTGATTTTCGAATTTTGTATGCTGAGATTGTACGAAACAAATTGTTGGAAGCTTATCCAATGCCGGATGGAATATTCTTTTTGGATTCATATTTAGCACTTTTGGATATTGAACGATTTCATTTGGATAATCTCGCTATAACTACTTCAAGCATTGATTGGGAAATGGGTAAATCTTTACAAAATTATGGAATCCTCGAAGTAAAATGAAATTTTTTTTAGTGAATGGAGTTCTTGATCTTGCTAAAAGATCAAATTCTACAGTAATTGAGGAAGAGGAAGAAGCAGAAATTATTGTTACTTCAACAACAACGGAAGCAAATAACAAAAATAATTCTGATTTTGCATCCGATAGTTTGGAAATTTTAGATGATTTAGAGGAGCTTAAACCCCAAACTTCATGTT
This sequence comes from Panagrolaimus kolymaensis, assembly GCA_028622995.1. NCBI lineage: Eukaryota > Metazoa > Nematoda > Chromadorea > Rhabditida > Panagrolaimidae > Panagrolaimus > Panagrolaimus kolymaensis. The sequence continues at coordinate 3,385,848 of JAJQJQ010000006.1, forward strand.
TTCAAGCTCAACAAAATCTAATGCGAACACCACCAAGACGAGGAACAACAGAAACTAGTAAAAGCAGCAGTGGATTAAAAAGGTTGATTAAAACTTTACTCTTGTCGTAATTTTGTGTTTACTTTTAGAGGCAGGCATCTTTTCCCCGATGAAGACGAAGTCCTTCCATTATCATTCATTAATAAAAGCAATTGGTCACCCGCAAAGAAAAGGCGAATTCAAAGTAGTTTCTTTAGGTAGGATGCGATCGTAGTTTTTCGGAAGTTTTTATCCATATCTTTTATAGAAGAACATCAGAAACGAATTGGGAATTTAATGAATTTACAGCTCGTGATTATTTTTTAAAAGGAAATTTTAAACTTGAAAGTCTTTACAAACAAGTAAGAAATTACAATAATTTTATGAAAACATTAAAACCCATTTTGAACTTAAGGTGACAAAAGCAACTTATGATGCTCATCACGCCCTTGATGATTGCCATGCTTTAATGCAAGTTTGTCTTGCATATGGTGATGATTTCTTAAATTACATGGATAAGCGAAGAGAAAAAATACCAAAATTTCATCCATCTAAAACAGCTACCGTCCCAAATGTTTCTGCCACAGCTTCAATTGTAACATCGGAAACAAATAATGGAGCATGAAGTACTGGATCATCAAATTTGAACATTCCACTAATCTTAAAATGCTGAAATAGCCAAAGCTCTTATTATTTTTTTTGTTAATAACTTATTTAACTTTAACGTGTAATTTTTTGATGATAACTATTGTATGCTTTAATTTTGAAATCCGCAGGTTGGATTTGATTGTTTGTTGTTGTTTCTTCTAATAAAGCATTGAATTAACAAAAACATGATGAAAAAGATAAAGACAGCCTTCACAAAAAAAATGAAGATGTTAGACATTTTTTCAAACCTTGCAAAAAATAAAAAAGGCCCTCATTGAAAATATTTCGTTGCAGGATTTTCCCCACCAAAGCGAAAGCATTTTTTTGTTTTCAAAAAAGTTTTTCTGATTTCCAAACTTTCAAAATAACTCTTGGAATCTCTTGTTTACCTTTTTTTTATTATTCTTATTTATTGGTTAATTTAAAAAAGGAATCATCTTAATCTTCCAACCATGGATTTCGAATCTTCTAACAAGCAAATTCGGATGCCGAAAAAGGCTGAAAGAGTCAAAAATAAGGTAAGTTCCATATTTTTTGCTTCCAACATTTTCTAACTTTTACATTTTTTAGGCGGCTGCTCCACTCCAAATTACTGCTGAACAACTCCTTCGTGAAGCAAAAGAACGTGAACTTGAAATTATTCCTCGTGCTCCTCGTGTTCGTGTAAATGATCCAGAAGAAGCTGCTGAACAAGCTCGCAAAAAGCGAAAAGAATTTGAAGATAATATTCGTAAGAATAAAATGCAGATTGCAAATTGGATCAAATATGCGAAATGGGAAGAATCTATTGGTGAAATTGAAAGATCTCGAAGTGTCTTTGAAAGAGGACTTGATATTGATCATCGGAATATTACTATTTGGCTTCAATATGCTGAAATGGAAATGCGTAACAAGCAAATCAATCATGCAAGAAATATTTGGGATCGTGCTGTTCAAATTCTTCCCAGAGCTACACAGTTTTGGTTGAAGTACACTTATATGGAAGAACTCGTCGAAAATGTTCCTGGTGCGCGACAAGTTTTTGAACGTTGGATGGAATGGGAACCAAATGAGCAAGCATGGCAAACTTACATCAACTTTGAACTACGATATCATGAAATTGATCGAGCTCGTGATATATATCAAAGATTTTTACATGTTCATGGTCATGATTACAAGAATTGGGTTCGCTATGCTAAATTCGAAGACCGTTTTGGATATGCTGGAAATGCGAGATCTGTCTTTGAATCCGCCATCGAGTTCTTTGGTGATGATAACCTCAATGAAGAACTTCTGGTCCAGTTCGCAAAGTTTGAAGAGAAGCAAAAAGAAGTTGAACGAGCTCGCGCCATCTACCAATATGGTTTGGATCGACTTCCTCAATCAAAATCCAGAGCAATCTTCGCGAACTTGGCAATCCATGAAAAGAAGTATGGTGAAAGATTACGGATTGAAAATGTCATCGTTGCAAAAAGAAAGCGAAAATATGAAGATCAATTGGCTCAAAACTGTTATGATTATGATACTTGGTTTGATTACGTCAATCTCCTGATGAATGAACAAGTGCCACGGGAAGAAGTCGAAGATGTTTTCGAAAGAGCCATCGCCAACATTCCACCATATGAAGAGAAACGATATTGGAGAAGATATATTTATTTATGGATTTATTATGCTGTATACGAAGAGCTGGATTGTGAAGATATTGAAAAAGCAAGAAGTGTTTATATAGCTTGTTTGGATTTTATTCCTCATAAAGTTTTCACGTTTGCTAAAATCTGGATTATGTTCTCCCAGTTTGAAATTAGACAATTGGAATTAACTCAAGCTAGAAAAATTATGGGAAATGCTATTGGTAAATGTCCAAAGAAAAAGCTCTTCACTTCTTACATTGATATGGAACTTCGCTTTCGTGAATTTGATCGCTGCCGAACTCTCTATGAAAAACTAGTCCTCTTTGCTCCAGACAACTCTTCAACATGGATCAAATTTGCTGAACTTGAAACTATTCTTGGTGATATCGATCGTGCTAGAGCTATCTTTAACATGGCCATTCAACAACCTGCTCTTGATATGCCTGAAGTTTTATGGAAAGCTTACATTGATTTTGAAATTGAACAAGAAGAAAACAATCATGTTCGTCGACTCTATGAAACTTTACTTGAACGAACAAATCATATCAAAGTTTGGATTAGTTGGACGGAATTTGAAGTTAGAATCGAAGCGTTTGACAAAGCTAGAGCCACCTTAAAACGTGCAAATGATTCACTTGAAAATTCACCAGCTGAAGAAAGAATTTTATTACTTGAAACGTGGTTAGAATTTGAAAGAGCTAATGGAAATGAAGAACAACAAACAACGGTTGAAAAACTTATGCCTAAAAGAGTCAAGAAAAGAAGAGCCATTTTGGCTGAAGATGGAACTGATGCTGGTTGGGAAGAATATTATGATTACATCTTTCCACAAGATCAAGGCATGTTTTTTGATTTTACTTACATTTTCATAACCATTACCTTTTTTTTAGCATCGAAAGTTAGTTTCAAACTATTGGAAGCTGCTAGACTTTGGCGAGAAAAACAAGCTGCTCAAAAAGAAAATGATGTACCTATTGATCGTGATGCTGAACTTCCTAGTGTATCTGAACAACTTCAAGGAACTGACGATTATGAAGCAGCTAAAAGAGCAAGAGAAGCTGGTGGCGGTGATGAAGATTCTGATATTGAAATGAGCTCTTCGGAAGATGAAAGTGGAAAAGAACATGAAGAGGAACGATCAGATGATGAAGAAAAAAGCGATTGATCTCTTTATTTGTTGTGTTATATCTTTTGTTTGTATTTTGCATTAAATAAAAAAACGATGTTATATATTTTGTAATTTTCATATATACGGTTATCTTTATCCTAACATTTTATTTTTCCTTCTCTTAGATTTTTCGAAATATAAATTTCGTTGTTTTCAAAGGCTGTTGCAATGGAGAAAAAGAGAGCTGTAAAGCGCCAAAGAAAGCCATCGAATGATAAATTTCATGAAGATGTGAAGACAGAAATGGTTTCAAAAGTTGCTGAAATGGGCAATAAGAAAGCTCAAAAACGTCGCGGAAAGTCTTCAAATGATAAAACCAATGGCGACGTTAAGAAGCAAAAGCTGGAAGTTACCAAAGATGTTGTTGAAGAAGACGCTGAAGGTGAATTATTACCATCTATGAAACAGTTTTTCGCCAAGTCCTTGCGTGAAAGCCACCGTATCTTTTTCACCAATAAGGGTGAAGAAGCGCTTCAAAAACTGGTGAAAAAATATGCTGACAAGGAATTCAAAGAGATTAACGAAGAAGATAATGAAAGCAAGAAGCAATACGTAGCTTTGAGAAATATTTCATGCCTCTTCTTCGTTCTTCAAGCTCTTGCATCGGATGAAGATGAAACCTTGTTTTATGGAAACGTCGCTGAAAACTTTGATGCAATGATTGAACAAAAGGAAATTGATATCAATGATATTTTTGTTGGAATCCTTGAAATGGTTGCACGAAAAGGAAAGCTTAATCGGTTGGCTGGTCTTTACTTGACTACCGTATTTGCTCGGACTTTCAAACAAGAAGAAATGATTAAACTTGCTGAGGTATGACTTTTGAATACTTCTTTTACTATTATTTATATCTTTTTGCAGATTATCAAAAAGAGTGATTTATCTATCGTCACAGGTGAAGAAGATGCTGAAGAAGATGATCATGAATTTGCTCCAATTACTGCCAAAGAATTAGCTTTACTTGAACAAAACCGTGATGGAAAAGAAGATGCTAGCAAGGATCTTGAAGAAGCAGAAGATGGAGACAGCAGCGATGGGGAAGATAGCGAAGACGAAGAAAGTAGTGCTGACGATGCCGAAAAATCTAATCAAGAACATGCTCTTCCCGAAAATCGTGAACCTAATCCTAAAATGGTTGCTGCGCTTAATCAAGCTCTTGGTCGTTATGCTGCTACCGAAGATGACGAAGAAGATGTGGATATGGATGACGAAGAGCTTTCCACGATGGACCAACGACTTTCAAGTGTTATGAAATATTTTACAGCTAAAGGAAGAAAAGCTTTGATTCAGGAAGCTAAACATTTCCGTCTTGTTGTTGCTGAAATCCTTGGTCTCATCTTTGAGCTTGCTCCAATTAAAGAAGTTTTGGTTAGGCTTTTACATAGTATGTGTTATTTACTTACAGTATTTTTTCAGACATTTTTCCCACAATTCTTTGAAATTATTCAACTTGTTGATGGAACTGGAAACCAAGAAGTTATTTCATCTATTGTGGCCGCTACTGATGCTCTTTCTAGTCGTACTGGTACCCAAGAAAATGTTTCAAAATCTGCATTAAAACTTTATAAACAACTTTGTGAAATCACTACCAAAATGCATAATCATCTAATGAAAGCTGCCATTACTCACTTGGTCATCTTCTTATTCAAAAATATCAAAGATGACGCCATCCGAAAATCTGGTATTAAATTTATTGTTCAAGCAACCGAAAAATATTTTACTGAAGGAAATCGTTCGTCCAAGTATACTGCTTTATATGAAGTTGTCAAACGTTATCCTGTAAGCTTTTCCTTTGCTTTATTCTGTTTTTACCTCAACTTTTTTAGTTGTTATTTGTTGACAGGGTTGAACTGTTCTTTGATATTTTTAAAAGAGTGAAAGAATCAAAGAAAGGTGAAGCAGCCAATTTTGTTGTTGCACTCCATCGTAAAGACTTGGTATGTTTTTATTAACCTTACCTATTATTTTTTAACTTGTTCTTTTTTTAGTTTGCTTCTCATAAGAAACTCTTCACTTTATTAGCCAATGAAATTATTGATCACTTTAAACCAAATACTGAAAGAATCAAGAATGACGTCGTCTCTTTTGCTATGAAAGTTTTCTTAACTGAAACAGCTAATATTCGGTTATAGCCATTTTTGTTGTTTGTTATTTGCTTGTTGTTGATTTGATTTAATTGTATGTTGTTGAGTTTGATAAATTTATTATTAATATTTGTTTATGAATATGGAAGCTTGGTTTTTACCATTAGTTATCTTTTCTTGCATCGCACTTGTTTATTGTAACTGAGGTCAAATTTTTAGACAGAATGAGTTTGCCACCAGAACTTATTGCAACTTTAACAAAAATTAATGGCTCTTTAAAAACTTTGAATAAGGCCGTTAAAGATTTTACCAGCATTTCTTATGATGAACATTTACAAGTTTGTTGATCTTTTATTGATTTCTTGCTTTTCATGTATATTGTTTTTCAGAGACCAGCCATCGATCAAGCTGAATGTTATATGTCTGCAATGTATACAACAACATCGTTAGCTGCAATAAATGAAAGGCTTCAAGGTAATGATCCTGGAAATAATGATGAATTACAAGTTGAAATTGTATGTTTTTGTTATTTGTGGCTTCTTTATGATAATAATGAAAACAATCTTTAGAAAAGAGTGCAAAAATTAGAAACTCGATTACGTGAACAACGTGATAGGCATCTTCGTCCTAAAGTCAATCAATTTGCAAGTAAAGCTTTTATAAGAAATGCAATGTTTGATGTTAATGCTCCAAGTAAAAAGAACGATGCCGATATGGTAACACTGATCGCTTGTTTGAATGAATTTTAAAATGTCAAGTTTTTTTAGAATAGCAGCAATGATGTTCAAGAAGTATCGCAAGAAAATAAAGAAGAAGAAAAAATGGAGAGCTAAATTTTGTTATCGTTGCTTTTTTATATTTTTTGTTGATTTTGATAAAACGTTTTATTCACACTTTTGTTTAATGCTTTGTCAAAAATGTTAGATAACATTTTACGATACTTTCTTTTGCTGATTATTGTAGTTTCTTAATTCCTTCATATTTTAGCCTTTCTTAAATATGTCAAGAGGATATCCTCCTCCACTTATGTCTCAACCTATTCGACCAACAGGATATTATCAAGCATTTAAGCGTCCATTGCCATTTGATCAATATTTATGTGAACACTTTTTTCCTCGAGTTCCTGAAGGCGATGATTCTATTGTCACACAAGTATGTTTAAATTTCAATTTTTAAAGATTCATTGTTGTTTTTTTAGGCTCTATTACAACGTAATCAAGCTTTAATGCCGAATGCTGCTGAACAAGCAGCGATCAATCAAATGGTATCAAAAGTCAAACAAATTCTCGAAACAATTATGAATACACCAAAGAAGATTCCCAACGTTGAAATCCAAGAAGTACGTGAAGTGGGATCATTCAAAAAAGGTATTATGATTACAAGATCAAACATTGCTGATTTGGTAGTTATTTTGAAAACTCTACCAACCGTGGAATTGGTTATGAATTTGGGGCAAAAAGTTGTTGATGATCTAAAGTTGGAACAAAAAGAAAGTAAGTTACGAATGTGAAATGAAAAAATAAGTAAAAATATATTTTTAGTTTTTGGTTGTGTTTCTCGTCCATTTGGTTGTGAAATTGCTGGTACTCAAGCTGTTGTCAAAATGTTTATTACGATTATTCCACCAAATGTTCACCTACTTGAACCTGATCTTCATAGTAAGCTTCTGTTCCTCCGTACATAAAATATTAACCTTGTTATTGAATTTTAGTGCCAGCAAAAATTTTACAAGACAATATGGCTATGATTCGTCACTCTCGTTGGTTTGAAGAGAATGGAAATACTTCAACTATGAAAGTTCTTGTTCGATGTTTAAAAGATTTGAAAAAACGACATGAAGGATGGGAGAAATTTAGTATATGGCATATGGAATTAATTGCTCACTACAGTATCAATCATACACCAAATCGTCAACCATTACCTCTTTCGCATGCATTCAAACGATTTTTGCAATTACTTTCAACTGGTATACTTCTTCCTGGTTCTCCATCTTTAAGTGATCCATGTGATCGTGGATGTCCTTTGAATATCTTCTATGAAGAGGCAGATATGGTAAGCTTTTTTGTTTCATCTTTTTCTCATAAAGTTTATTATTTTATAGGATGCAATTTGCTGTGATGCTCAAACCATGCTTCGTGTTCTTTGTCATGGCGGAATAAATACTTTACTTGGAAATGATTCAAAACAAGTCAATCTTACAGCTGAAATTAGTATTTGGGATTCTGTTGTTGTTACTCCTCTTGAACGAGCTTGTGGTCTTGATGATGATGAAGGAGAAATAATGGATGCTGATTAAATCAAGCAAGAAGCAGCTTCATAGAATATGTTCGATCTCTATTGTTGTTTTGTTTTTACTTTTTTCTGATGTTTTTATTGTTATTTATTTATTATAAATGTTTTTTACAATCAATCGTGTGTCTTTGTTTTTTGACGTTGCAATAGAGTGAAAGCATTAAAGACAACAACAAATTTTTCTGAAAAATTCTAGTTTGAGATTTTTTCAAAATTAATACATACATCATATGTATTTTGTTTATAAAAAGCTTTTTATAGTTTTTTCTTGATGCTTTTTACTTTTTTAATTTTATACCCTAAATTGAATTTTCTCTGATGTGATATTTGCTTTGAAAGCTTTCGTATTTGCGTAATCCTCTCAATTTAAAATATTATTACCGTATTTATTATACCAATATCAAAAGAAGAAAAAATATTGTACACATTTTTGCATATTTTATAAATCATAATTCGTGTTTATAAATTAATTGATTAACCCATGGTTGAAAAGCTGCCCGATTTAGGTTGAAGGCTATTAAATTTAAAAAGATTTCGTCGATTTACAAATGGACATACTGGATCCGAAGGAAGCTTGCGTCGAGGGGAAATTGATTCAGGTGAAGAAACTTGGCAATTATTGGATGTTGTTGTTGTTGGTGTGGGAGTGGATGAAGAAAGTTCGAAAGGGATGGAATCATTTGGAAAGAAGCTGGCAAGAGATGAAGCGGCTGTAATAATGCGTTGGGGAGTATTTTGAGGAACCATGTTTTCTTCATCAGTTTGAGATTTAGAAGGACTTGGTTGTAAACTTCGATCGCTTGAAGTTGAACATTCTGTTGGAGTGTGGGTTGAAGTGGAATATGAAAGGCTTTGGGAAGTTGATGAATGTTGAAGCCTTGGTGGAGGATGATCAAATGAGCGCTGAAAAAAATAACGAAAGAGTTAAAGTTTTAGAAAAGCTTGAAAGAGTTTTTTCAATTTTGTTTATCTTAGAGTTTTAAAACTTTTTTGGTTTCTTTTTTACAGGAGTTTTCAACTTTTATAAGAAGATTATTATTTTCCATTTAAAAAATATGCATACACATACCTGAGCTCTACCACTTGTATACATTTTATCTGTGCAAGCGACGGATAAAAGTGACCATGCACTTGCTGCATGTGGATAAGCTCTAACACATTCTTGTGAAAACATAACTTCAGCAAAGCATTCACCCATTTTTAACCAAATATGCCGTTCAAATCCAAGTGGAATCAATTTTGAATGAATTCGGCCAATGCTTATTGGATCCCAAACTGGTTTGGTTAAAGGTTGTTCAAACATAACATTTAAAATTCCATCGATAAAATCAATGAGTAAATGAGCATGATCTCTCAAAGTTGCAATAGATTTTCCTGGACTTCGCTTTTTACGATCTTCAATGCATTTAATGAATGCGCTTCGATAAAATACTGACATTATGGATGGTTCTTGTTCGATTAAACGATCAAAAATCTAAAATAAAAGATGAAAAATGAAATGAAGTAAAAATTTAAAATGCATGCGAAAAAAAATAAACAAACCTTTTCCATGATTTGTAAATTTCCTCTACCAGACGTTTTTGGAGCTTCACTTAGTCGTTTCCAAGTAACTCGAAGAGCTCGACGCTAAAAAAAATAAAACCATTTATTTATGTATGCATTTTTATGTTGGTGATAAATTTGATGAAAAAGTGAAGTCAAAATTTTTTTAAGATTATTAATTTCATCCAACAAAGTTGCAGTTTTATGTTTAATTTTAAAAAGTTTACCCAAATTTAGAGGCAACTATTTGACTTTTTTTTCCAAGTTTCTTTAATTTTTTGCAAGTAAATTATGAAGAAAAAAACTCACTTGTGGATATGATAATCTCGAATTTAAATCTTTAACAAATAATTTTAAATTATTCAATCTTTGATCTTCTGGTGTAATTTCAAGACAAATATTATCACTGGGAAGTGAGCTTGAAACCGAACTTTCTTTTTTAATGACATAAGCATGATGATCAATATGGCTGCCTAAAATATTTTTTGTAAACAGCAATTGTAAATCAAAGAAAATGGACATACTGTATTCATCATATTCGTCATTAAGTTGTTGAATCAGCTTTCGCCTTTGTATGGCTTCCTTTATTCTCATCATCGTGAGCGAAGTAAAAAGATAATTATTTTTTCTTTACTTTTTTTAAATTAAAAAAAATTAATGGAAGAAGATGCTTTTTTAGGAACCCAAGGAGGAGAAGGAGATTATCAAATGAAAAGATTAAATAATACACAAGGGATGAAAGCTGAAATGGTGTAAAGCATATGATTTGTTGCAGTCAAAAAAATATAATATGTGTGTTTATTAAAAATGTTAAAAGGCGATGGCAAAAATAAAAAGGTTCGCGTCACGCATACACAAATATATATCACTTTCTCTCCACCTTTCATCCTCCTCCATAACAGAATTAAAAGATGGAAATACAAAATAAAAATTATATGAGGGAATCGGATTTATTGTGCAACAAAAAATAAATTTTTTATACTTTTGAGAGTCTTATAAGTTACAACCCTTACTAAAAAATGATGCCATTGTTTTTTTTATTCGTTGTTATTATAGTGGTGTCCAAATAGAGAAAGGAAGAAGGTATAAAAAAATAATTAATTTAATTAAGTGTTAATGGTATTTTTAGTCTTTTTTTTTCGCTGATATCAATTTATTAACTTTATTTATTTTTGTCGTTTTAATAATGGCTTGTTCATTAGCGGGGTAACAATAAATTATAAAAAAATATTTAGCACTTTCTACAGTAATCAAAGATCAATTTTTTACAATAACAAAAACATATTAATAATAAAGCTTTTGGGGATATGTACGTCTTATTATTATTTAGGAAGAATTGGGACAACGCAAATACGTAAAAGAAGCCCTAAGAAGAAGAAAAGAACGAATAAGAATAAATCAATTATTCAAAATTTACTAACATTCAAGAAATTTTGGAGGTTGTCAAAAGGCACTTTTGGAAGGTCATTTTTCATAATAGCAAATATGGAATAAAAGTGATATCCTGCAGGCTTAAGGAATGAAAAAAAATCAGTTAAACCTAACAACATCAGTTTAAGAAAAATCCGATTTCGATACAAACCTTTTTCACGAATAAAGACAATTGCCAATAGTTTAAACCATAGACATGTTAAACAAAACAAAAAGCTTCACAAACAACAAAACATAAAAAAACTCAAATAATAAAAAGCATACATAAGTATAAAAGTAATGGGACACTGCAAAATTAATTTTTTTTAAACGTCAATATCTCCTATTTCCTTTCAACGGTTTTAAATGCTTCAATTTTCTTCACATTATTCTTTTTACCTTCCTTTTTTTATTTTTGCCACGGAAGAAGTACATATCTTTTGGGAATTGAATGAAAGCTTATTTTAAAAAAGAACATGACTTTTTGCCTCTTTCTAATTTGGTTATCTTATTTTTATTATTCAGCTTAAAAGTGACGGGAGTATTAGTACCTATTATGAATTTTGCTAAAAGTAAACAGAAAATAAGAAAAGTTAAATTAAGAATATTATAAGGTGGAGGAAAGAAAAATAAATAAAATAAGATTTGAACCTGATCTGATTAAGCATATGGCAGCGGTTGGTTAATAAAATTAAAAAAAAATTGGGACAAAATAAACCACATGATTCAGCTGCTTTTTATCACCGCGAAAAAATAAAATTGTCAAAAGATGCACGGAGAAACTGTTAGGCGCCACGCCACCACAAATGTTTTAGTTTTGTTTCAAAACCATTTAGTTCAAAAAGTTTAAATTTTTTTGAAATCTCTAACACCCAGAAAAGACAAAAAGGTTCATAGTTCCGCATCTCATAGAAAAAGAAAAAAACCATATTGCAAAAAGAAAAAATATTTCAAAAATGCTCCCATAACAACGATACGAAATTAAATTTTTTTTAAACAATGAAAAAAGCAAAATTTTGTTTAAACTTTTTTTCCAGTTTTTTTTTCTTCTTTTTTTCCATTTAAATTGCATGAATAAAGAGTGAGCTAACAATACAATACGAAAGGGAAAAAAAGAGGTGTGAGTGTATATGGAAATAAAGACCATAAGAAATAAAATGTATTTTTGCAGAAAAATGGGACCATAAAAAAATTATTTTATTGTGGTTTTAAAGTAGTCATATATCTTTCAATTGAAAGTTAATTTAAAGATTAATGCTAGCTTGTATCGAGAAAAAAAGAAAGAACGAATATCCATCCCTCTTCTTAACTTTCATATATGAGCGCGAGCGAGCAATGGATTAATTTTTTCTTTCTTTCATGTGGGCTGGAATAAAGAAAAAACAAAACAGATGAGGAGATGTATATTTTTTTTTGTATGCACATAGTTTGGGAGGGAGGATTAATAACATTTGCAAAACGGAAAAAGTGCTGCTGTAATTAAATTTTATTAAAATATTTACAGTCAGCTTTATATTTTTTGTCGCAGCTTTATTATGAAAAATATTTTTATAGTAAACATGTGATTTATTAAAATTTTTACTATTTCTTAGAGTTTCAAGATAATATTATTTTCATAAATGACTAACCAAGTTTTATGTTCTAATTAAAGGAGAAGCCATTTTTACAACTTTATTAGTAAATTCTTAGATCAAAAACATGCCTTTAAAGTTCCAACACTTTTAAAGAAAATTAGTCAAAGATTTAAACAAAAAAATATTTGAAGCGCTGCATTGCTAAATAAAAACATGAAAAAAAGTTTTCAAACCTAATAAAATTTAAAACAAAAAAATCCAATTTTAGTAAAAATGTCAAATAAAACGAAGGAGTTAGTATCACAAGCTTTTAGAATATCACTTTTACAAATGAAAAACCATAAAGATGTCACCAGACTTTATTACTAAAAGCGTTTTTTGTGGCTATTTTAAGTAACCCAACTTTTTTACTTCTAATTATAAAAATGGATAGCAAGTCACAGAAGTTTTTTTATGAGTTTTTTTTATTTCCACCGCCCGCTTCTTCACCAATAAAAAAAAGTGATGCTACTACGAAAACGCTACTCAACAATTTTTCATTTCGTTTAATTCCTTCTTTTAAAATTTCCCAAATGTATACAGTTTCAAAACCGGGAAGAATAAAACTTTAGCTTCTTTTTTCTATCGGTCTCTTCCTTTAATGAACAAGTGAGAGAGAAAAAAAAAAGATGCCGAAATGATGAGTAAACAAGGGAAGAAAAAGCATTGAATTAATAATGAAAATAATAAATATATAAAAGTTGTTTAAAACTTATCCTTGCCTTCTCTTCACGCATTCATTGTCTAGCAAAAAAAAAAAAGCTAGTAAGATGGGTCGATGATGGCATGAAAAGTCAAGTGACCGCTGTCATGAATCAAACATCTCGTGAGTTTAAAAAAAAGAAGCGATCTCTGCTTCTAGTGTTTTAAAACTATACAAAAGGCAAATCAAAAATTTATAACATTTTTTTTTCTTCTCCATAGTTTCAAAATCTTTGAACGTTGACAGATAACAAAAAGGCAAAGGCAATTTTTCTTTCATCCTTTTTCACACTTTTGTGTGTTCGCTTGCTTTTTTTAATTTTGACTTACTTTTCACACACATTTTATCTTGCATGTCAATTTTTCATTTATTGACGATAACTAATCTAAAACAAACATAGATCTCCCGAGAAATAAAAAAAAGAATATGACGCTTATTTCACACGGTTAAATGCATTATTTTGCAGATATAAATTTTTGCTAGCTGAAACTTTGACAAACAATAAAAAAATAAAGAACATAAGTCATGCCACCGTCGCCGCCATTCATTTTTTAATATATGGAAAGGTTTGAAATGAAATAAATAAATAAATGAATGCAATATGAATGCATTTGTTTTTTTTTTTCATGTTGACGCAAACGTTGTCATCATACTTTATCAACAAAAAAAGGTTTAGAATATTTAGTGAATAGAGCTAAATAAAGTGTTTATAAAAATAGTTGGAAGGTTGCAAACGCAGCTTTTTCTTTTTTAGATCCAAAAACCTTTGGTATCAGATTTCTCAGATGCTTTTGCAAATCTTTCGGGATGCCATTCGAAATATTCCTCAACGGTATTATTCCTTTGCCGCTTCAAAAATAAAATGGGTAAATCCTAATAATCTTACTTTACTAAAAAACAACTAACTACCAATCATACAAATTTATCGACACATTTTTCCAATTGATATGAGCTTTTTCAATTGAAATAATATTATCGCTCGACGTTAAAAAGTTAAAATAATAAAAATGGTGGAATTTGAGTTTGCAAACTATCTGCGAACAACTTCTCTCACTAAAATATTATTCGAAGAACCAGTTACAGTTTATCAACCTTTAAAAATATCGAAAATAACACAATTTTAATTTTCGCATTTGCTTTTAAACCCTTTCAATCTCCAAAGCAATTCCACGGCAACAATGCAAATTAGGCTTTTTTAAAACAAAGCAAAAAACAGCTTTGGAAATTATGGAGAGAAAAAATGGAAATAAACTTGTGCATCTAGGATACGAGAGACCCACTAACGACAAAGTTTAAATTTGGGATAAACCATAAATCCTTTTCAATGGATTTTTCTTTTTTATATTCAAACTTTTGAAAGTCGCAAAAGTATTAAGTTTCAGGAAGTGATGCAGAAATAAGAATTGCTTGTTTCATTCAAAGCGGCATCCATTAAAGCGTGGGAGGGAAAGTCAACAATCAAACTACTCTTAATTTTATAGCTAGAATTTTAATTTCTCTTTAACGAAAATGCTCTTATGCCAAACGCAGTTTAAAAATATATTTATTTATTTTAATGTACATAAATAAAGTAACAGTTAATTGAAGAAAATAAATAACAATCAACCAATAACTTTTAAATTCTCGTAGGTGAAAATCTTTCATATAAAAATGGTGATTGAAGTGGATGATCGGGTCGAGTTAAAATTTTTCCAGTGATTGGCAAAGCTGTCATATGCTTTGGTGATGAACGTAGTCGATCGATTACAGCTGCAATAAGCACGGTCCAACCTTTACATGCGTCAGGAAAGCCTCGAACGCAATCCTAAAATATATTTTCTGTTATAAATTATCTTCGCCTGTTTAAAGAAAATATGCTTGCCTGAACAACTAAGGCATCTAATAAACATTCACCGAGTTTTTCAAACATGGAAGCTCGAAAACCATATTTTCTTAATTGAGCATGGAAACAACCTATAAATTTGTCGAAGATTATTAAGCGGCATTTTTGCAAAATTAAAATTTAGTATTTTTTAAATAAATAATAAAAAGTGAATTACCAATTTTATCAATATGTTCAAATATTTCTTGGGGAGGTAATTCCAATGAATGCACAATTTGTGAAATTAATGAAACAAAGAAATGAATATGATCTCGTAAAGTTGCAATGTTTTGATTTCCTGATCGACGACGCTCATTTCGATGTTCACACATTGAATCAACAAATGCAGAATTATAAAAAACATCTTTTAAATTTTTTTCTTTCTAAAAAATTTTAATTTTGAACTTTCAATTGTGATACTATAAAGACTGTAACATACAGATTCAAACTTTTCAAAAACTTTATCCATAATTGCTACTATTCCTTTACAATTTGATCGCGGAGTATCACACAACCTCGCCCATGTAACTTTTATACCTCTGACAAAATCGGGTTTAATATTCCATGCAATGGCCTAAAATTAAGGAGTTAAAAAATTTATAGCATAGAGAAAAAATGTTTAATTTTCAAGGAAAAAACATAAAAGATTTCTGCTACATAAAAATGTGTAACTCAAAGATTAACAAAAAAATAATTTATATTAAAGCATTTATTACTTACTAGAGTAAATTTTATAACCGGCACTGATCCTGATCGCTTTCTTTGTGGAAAAGGGCCAGGAACTTTCAATCGATTTCCAGCTTCAGTGCCATTTGAAGAAGAAGAAGTGCCACCAGATAAAATAACACTACAACTTCCTCGACGTCCAGCTGATGTGGAACCAGCCGCTGACAATAGACTATTGGGTTGATTTCTTTGCCCCGGGGATTGAGATCGTCGACGCTGATAATTTTTATTTGGAGTTGGTGTTCGTTTTTGTTGTTTGTTTAAACGTAATCGGGCTGTTGCAGCACCAATCATTTTTTATGCTAAAAATGGTACAATTTTGATTGAATTCAACGAAATTTATTTTATCGATTTTAAAAAGTCCACGATGTTATTTAAAAATAAAATAAAAGTAGCTACAGTTTTTACCCAACAATTGTATTTAGAACCAACAATATAAATTTAAAAAAATAAGATAAAATTTTTAAAAGTATATAAATTAGTTGTAATAAAAGTGGAAACTTTGTTAATGATATGCTTATAGGTAGCAATAAAAGCAGATATGAATGGTCCAAATTAATGGGAATAAACAAACAAAAAAGAAAATATTGAGAAAGTTTGCCCCAATAAAAAAATGCGCAGTTAGGTTTTTAAATAAATTAAAGTTACACCAAAATTAAAAAAATAAAGCCTATGTTAAACAGTTTATATGTAACACATAAAAGGTTATTTTATAATCCACCGACAAGCACTCTCAGATTAAGCTTAAACAAAATCCCAACAAAACAAAAAATTGACTTTCAACTCAACAAGCTTGATGATATTCTAAATCTCTAGCCTTTTTTTATTTTATCGCGATTTTATGTATTTCCATCTCCCTTATTCTGCTTATTCTCTCTTCAATATGCTTTTTGTTTAACAGCTTTTATTCCTTTTTAAGGATTCCCTTTACGCTCTTCAACTTATTTCACAGGAATTGTCCCATGGGATCATAAACACACGCTCACTTGCATTTACCATTTATCCGTCTATCGTTTTTGGCACTTTTTTTTCTTCTTCGTTAAACGTTTGTTTCTACCCTTTCGGAATTGAAGAAAGAAAAAGATCTGTTTTCCGTCAAAATGAAAAGATGGAAGCCATCATCCACCCACAGGAAAAAGCGAGCGAGCAATGTAACTGGCTTCCATCCAGATGAAGAAGACGACGAAAAAATCCATGAAAGAAAGAAGAAAAAATTCAAATTATTCAAACACATAAAATATGGTTATGGTGAAATTTGAAATACGGGTGCAACAAATTCTGAAGAAAATGAGACCAGTGGGTTCTATTTAAAACGAAGCATAAAGGAAAATCGAAGGAGACAATAACAAAGACTCAACAAAAAAATATCAATAGGAAAAGTCATTTTTTATTTTATTCAAGTTTTTTTAAAGAAGACAAAAGAAATAAGGAAAAAAATTATGATGGGCATCATCATTTATTAAAAAAAGGCGACGAAGAGATCGTATAAGATGTTTACCATATTTTTATTTTTTATTTTGAAATTCATGAAGAAAAAATAGGGATAATAATAATAATCTCGAGCAACATTAGAACGAACGCTAACAAAAGTAGCTGCTAAAAAAGCAATATAAAATACAGAAATTTGATCTCAGTTTTTAACATTTTGCAGAGCCACGATGCGATTAATTAACTATAACAAAATATAAAGATTTATTTTCAAAAATAAAACTATCTTCAACATTTCTAATTCTTTTAACTTTCAAAAAAATACTTGACACAAAGTTAATAGTACTATTTTTTGTTTCTTCGGCTTAATATCAACAAAGCCATTCCAAAGATAAAAGCAGATAAAAAAAACAGCCAAAAACAAAAAAAAAAAGAAGACGAATACGAGATAGACAGAATTTCATCAAAAATTGTTTAACCAAAAGACGAAAACTCAATAAAGGATATAAGGTAATTTAATTTTATCTCTCAGTAGAAAAAAAACTTTTCCAGTCAGCAAGCAGCATAAAAAATTTAAACAGGAAAAGTAAAGGACCAAAAATGCAAATACATATTTTTTTCAAAACATTTTTTGTTGGTTATTTATGAAATGCATGTTTTGTAACATTTTTTTGTTGCTGCTGCAGTCTTTAAAACCGATTACTCCCTCTTCTTCTATGTTTGTAATCTTTAAAAAGCAGCCGCCCTTTGTAGTTCGCTTTAAAGATTATCATAAATCACAAAATCTTCTTCTGTACGCTAAATTAAAAATCACAAAACAAAAAAACGTGTGGGAATTTAGAAGTGAGTTTGTAGCTTACAAAAAAGGCTGAAAAAAATAAAAATACAAAATGATGTTGGAAATATTCGATTGTTTTATAGTTTTACCGGATTGTCGTCTGACATTTCCTGAAAAAAAAGAGAATAGAAGAGAAGTCATTAATTTTAAGAAAATCCTTTGAGTCAATGAGAATATGTGTTCAAAGAAATAAGGAGTTTATGTTACTACGATTTTACAATGAAACTTATAATAATTATTAGAATAACTAACATGACAAAGGATCTAATTAATCAAAAAATCTTTAGTAAGTTTAAAAATGTAATTAAAGTTAATTCCACTTTTATAAAGAGAAGCGTGAGAAAAGAAAATCCTCACAAAAAAAAAAAGAAGAAGCACATGAACGCCTTCGAACAAAGGCAACAAGAAAATGAAAAGAAAAAATGCCGACGGAAAATAACAAGATTGCTGCTGCCATCTGTTTGAAAGAAAATCTCGGAGGCGTGAAACATTCTATTTTTAAGCTTCAAAAAATCCAAAAATAGCATCCATCAAAAAAAATTTTAGTTTAAAGATTCATATCAAAAGTGACATAACGTTTTAAATTTATCATTTCCGGCACATGTATCAATGTTGTTTACAAATATTTTCTGCCATTATTATTAAAATGCTATATACATTTTGTATCTGTTATTGCACAACAGATACTTTTCCCCTTTTATTACTTTTTATCATATTTTTTTGATAAGTCAATCGTTTGCTTTTTTTCTTTGAGACGACTACTTTTTCATGTGATAGCGTCTCCATTCCAGCCATAGCTCAGTTGGTAGAGCAGAGGACTGTAGTTAAAATAAATGGCCATCCTTAGGTCGCTGGTTCAAATCCGGCTGGCTGGATAATTCTTTTTTCATTTTTTTCTTGTAAAAAAATTTAAAATGGATAAAGAAATCTTTTTTTCTTTCTCGTACTTTTCTTTTTTCTCCTTCAATCAATTTATTACAGAAATTCTCGAGCAAGGCGATGCATGTGTCGTTCCAAGGCCGTCGGCAAAAGGTAAATTTAGGTCATTATGTCATTCACCGTTTAGATAAAAACAATTTTAAATTTTTTTTATTTTCGTTTAGTCTATCATTTTTTCTCAACCCATGGAAACATCGTTGAAGTCATCAGCTTCCAAGAAAGCCGGCAGCGACCGTATGGTTGCTTATGCTGCCACCACTGTTAGTATTGCTTGTTTTGTTATCTTAATTTCAACTCTTGGGTTGATGCAACGCCAACTTGATAATGCTCATACTAATCTTGAAGAAAGAATGGGAAAATTTAAATTACAAACTCGACAAATTTGGCAAGATATTATGGTTGTTCAAAGCAAAGGTCGTGTAAAGCGTCAAGGATATGGAAATGGTGGAGGTGCTTCTGATGAAGCTCCACAATGCACAAGTTGTGTCCAATTGCAATGTCCTCCAGGACCTCCTGGACCACCAGGAGTTGATGGAGAAGATGGCGTGGATGGTTTGCCTGGACGCCCTGGTAAACCAGGTCTTGATGGATTGGATGTTCCACTTGAACCTGAACCAAGCTTTCCATGGTTTGTTTATGGTCCTTTGTATCAAGTTTTTTAGCTTTATAATTTTAGTGTTGTATGTCCCGCTGGACCTCCTGGAAATCGTGGCCCACAAGGAGAGCCAGGAAGACCTGGAATACCAGGTGAACATGGTCATCCAGGATTGCCTGGTCGACCTGGAAAACCAGGACGTGTTGGAGATGCTGGACCACCTGGGGAACCAGGTGAATCAGGTGAGCCTGGCATTAAAGGTCCTCCAGGCGATGATTCTATTGGTGGAACAGGCATTAAAGGACCTCCTGGACCACCTGGCCCTCGTGGACCAAAAGGATTACCTGGACCTAATGGACAACCTGTAAGCGATATAATTAAATTAAAATATCCATAGTAAAATCACATTTTAGTCAAATAATCCTGGACCTCCAGGTGCCATTGGTGAAACAGGGCCACCTGGTCCACCTGGAAGACGTGGAGAACCAGGTCCTCCTGGGCCCGTTGGTGTTCCAGGCGATGCTGGAGAAGCAGGAGGTCATTGTCCTAGTTCATGCGGAGTTCAAGAAATTATTGCTCCATCCGTTGTTGAACTTGATACTTCTAATTGGGGTTCTGGTTCCACTTATGAACAACATTCTGGTTATCGAGTTTAATAAAAGAAAAACCATTGTAACAAATATTTATTAATGAAAAATAAATACAAATTATTTAAACATGGTGAAATAAATTTTTAAAAATTCTTTGATAAAAAAATCATTTGGAAACACATACTTTTGGATGTAGTAAAAAGGTGGCTGTTTTTAACAATCAATAAAAATAAAGACAACAAAGAATTCTAAATGTTTTGCTTTAATTACACAAATAAAAAACATGTCATCAATCCCAAAAAAGGTGTCATCCAAAAATATAATAAAATATTAGAGTATTCTTTCCAAAAATTATTTTTAACTCTTGAATCAAACTAAACATTGAGATAAGAAAATCATCATTAAATTTATTAAAAAGTTATTACGACGATATATTCATTAAACCAAAAAATTAAAATTTTGTGTTATTGAGTTTTTTGTTCACCATAGCCAGGAACAGCTGCAGCAACTTCGTGTGGTGGAGCTTTAACTGAATTTGCATCATATGGAGATACTGATGGGGCGTTGGATTGGGCTTGTTGCTTTTGAGCTTGTGATTCACAATGTGAGCAACTTCCTAAAAATGATATACAATTTTTAATATCCAATATTTTTAAAACATACCAGGATTTCCTGGATCGCCAGGAGGACCTGGTGGACCAGGTAAACCGGGGTTTCCAGATTCACCACGATCACCAACAGGGCCTCTAACTCCAGGATTGCCAGGTAACCCATTTTTGCCATCATGTCCTCGACCACCAGGTTGACCACGAGGTCCAATTCTTCCTGTAGGACCTGGAGGTCCTGGAGGGGCACCATTCAAAACCTATAAACATATTTTATTTTCTTCAATCGCAAATGTTTTAATTATTTACCTTTCCGCGATCACCAATAGGACCTTTAGCACCAGGTGGACCAGCTTCGCCTCTTGTTCCAGGTGGACCGGGTGGTCCAGGTCGATTATTGGCTCCTGATTGTCCTGGTTTTCCAGGAAAGCCTGGAGGTCCACGAGGTCCTTTTGATCCAGCTAAACCTGGAGGACCAGGCAACGAAGGAGGGCATTTCTGACAATGATTTTCATTTCCTTGAGGAGGAGCTGGAAGATAACCACCATCTTTTCCAATTCGTCCACTTCCACCTGGATTTCCATCAATTCCATCTCGACCATCTTTTCCTCCAGGACCACGTTCACCTGGTGGACCTTGTGTACAAGCACAACATGCACCACCACCATTATTTGCTGCTGCATATGGATTTGAAGAGGATGCTCCATAACCACTTGCATCTCGTTCAAATCGTTGTCCTGGAATAGCTGAACTTGACATTTGTTTCCAAATATCTCGAGATTCAAGCTAAAATTTATCCATATAAAATTTAAGCTTTCAAAAAATGGATAAATGCTCACTTGGCAAAGCTCAACATCTCCAAGCATTAAACTCATTTTTCGTTGAAATTGAATATGCATAATTGGGAGGAGGATTATCATGGACATAATACAAAACGTTGAAGCCACAGAAGCGAGGAAAGTCGCCTCACGACTTGCTAACTTCATTTTTTAGAAGATAAAAAAGTTTGTGAAACAGCCCCCGAGAAAAATAAAAATAAGACATTACTAAAGGTTTTTTGAAGACATTCAAAGCCGCAAAAAAAATCTCGATCAAATTAGGTCATTGTTTCAATTTAAAAAAATAGTAAAGAAAAAGACACCTATTCGGCGATATTTGGGTTAGTTTTTTTTAACGTAAATTAAATCGACTGTTTGTTAAACCATTAAAAAATGATCATAATCATCGATTCAAACAGGTTGATAAACTTTTTCAATTAAAAACTTTATCTTTACCATCAAAAGCAGCAGCTTATTGACTTTTGTAAAATGTAATTTGGAAATAAAAACATTCAAGAGGTAAAAATCAAAATCGTGTTTCCAATGATATCTCATTGGTACACCTTCTCAAGGTTGTCTCGTAAATTATTCACACTTTTTGTCTCAATTTTGGATCCTAAAAAATATACGTAAAAATATTTTTATTAATTTACGACAGCAAGAGTAGTCAAAGATGCTAACGATACTTTCCAAACAAATGTTCCAAAAAACACATATTAGATCGAGGAAAACAGCCATTTTTTATGTTACATAATAAAACCATGAAAAGCATCCGTGATATGCTTTCAAAATTATGCATTTCATCATCCCAAATTTTTATTATATATATCTCCATATCGTACATTTCGAATTGAAATAATTTTGAGCGCGAAATATAAGCTCAATGCAACGAAGCAAGGGAATTCTTCTTGCTAAAACAAATTTTTTTAGGCTTTGGCGTGCAGCATTTTGAAATCTTCAAAAAACGATATTTTCATTTTGCACATTTGTTATTTTTCTCAAAGCTGTCATCTTTTTTTATTCAACCAAAATCATCATGCAAATTATTTCTTCGTCACTTCAATTTGCTTTTGGAAATTCTTTGCACTTTTTCTATTTGTGTGTTGGTACGTGATTAGTGTTAAATTCCCGATCCGACCGACAAAAAAGTCGGGAAATTCAAAAAAAGTCGGGATAGAAATTGTTCTCGGTCGGAAAAGTCGGGAAAAAGTCGGGATAAAAATTTTTGTCGGTCGGGAATTCGGGGGATCGAAAAGTAGGGTATGGTGTTGGAATTTTTTTAATTAAATTAATTATAAGAATTTAAATATATAAAAATGAGCTATTTAATGTAAATGAAATATAAATAAAGGGTTTTTGGTTAAAATAAAGGCGAAAATGAATGATTTTTAAAATTAATATTAATTTTTTTTATTTGTCGGGATAAAAAATGAGTCGGTCGGGAAAGTCGGGAAAATGTCGGGATAGAAATTATCGTCGGTCGGGAAGTCGGTCGGGAAAAAGTCGGTCGGGAAGTCGGGAATCCCCGACTTTTCGGTCGGGAATTTAACACTATACGTGATGTTTGAAAACATGTCGTCGAAAAGTGAAATGTCTATGTCAATACAAGAATCATCAAATGAAAGCTGTTCATTCTTCAATTCAGCAATTTCGGCTACACTTTGGCTTGCTTCCTCATCAATATGTCAAAATATTCTTCTAATTGCTGCAATTCCTCTCACATTCCTTTATGTTATTGTGCCAATTGTATTTAATGTTTTTCCACGCTTTAGTCAACATGTTTTCTTCTTAAATTTTGGTAAGGTAGTTGGTGTTTCTTGCTTTTTTTGATCTTGATATTTTGTACGTGGAGATGTTGTAATGCTTTCTATTTTTTAGTGAAACTTCCAAATGTTGATTATGATAATCTTCAATCACATGGTGTTAAATCTATTGGTCGTCAATTTCGTTTGAAAGAAAAAGGAGCAAAAGTTTTATGTAATGGATTGGAACCTGTTCTTGGTGTATGGCATATTCTTCCACTTGAAATTTCTGAGAAAATCGAAGAATTACAAAATGCTAAACGTCGTCCAGCTGCTTTAACCAATGCCGAATTTGAACATCTTCTTTCAAGTGAATCATCTCAAGGAATCATACTTTATTTTCATGGAAACAAATCTGATCGTTCAACACCATATCGAGTTGATCTTTACAATCGCTTATCCGCCATGAATTTTCATGTTGTTGCTATTGATTATCGTGGTTATGGTGATTCATCTGGAACTCCAAGTGAAGATGGTTTAGTCGAAGATGCACATTTTATTTATGAATATGTTCGTGAAAAGGCTCCTAACAAACACGTTTATGTTTGGGGACACTCGATGGGTACTGGTGTTTCTGCTCGATTCGTTGCTGAACTTTGCGATCTTGGTATGGCTCCGTATGGTACTATTTTAGAATCACCGTTCAATAATATTCATGATGCAATCAAAAATCATCCTTATGCTAAACCTTGGAGCTGGCTTGGAAAATGGTTTGATAAACTTATAATTGATAAATGGATTCAATATGGTCTTGTAATGGAATCTGATAAATCAATTCAACGTTTCAAATGTCCTGTTCTTATTATGCATGCTGCTGATGATATGATCATTCCGATCCAACTTGGTGAATCTCTTGCTGAAGCTGCAAAAAAAGCTGATATTGACGTGAAATTTATCGAATTTGAATCAAACTTAAATCTTGGACATAGTTGGATTCATCGTGCACCACTTTTTATTACTATTTTAACGTAAGTTTTGTTTCATAATTTTGATGGAAAAATTTATAATACTATAATAAGATACGAAGTGTTATTGTTATTAATGGATTTTCATTTTTTCAGTGAATTCTTCAATTACTGTGAACAACATGCTAAATCAATGCATCCTCAAAATCGTCAACAAGAAGTACTCATTGGTCGTCGTAAAAATTTGTAATGTTTAATAATTAAACTAATGTATGTATTTTTATGTCTAAAAAATAAATAAAATGAAGATTTCTTTTGATTATTATGTACTTTGCAACAACAAAACATGTTTGCGTAGCTGTTCATTTTTGAATTGGAAGAGCTCGACCAATCCCCAATAAATCTCCAGCTTCTTTAATAAATCTTTCCGTTTCCCTATCATTGCATCGAGTTGCAAGTTGAGCTAAACGAGATTCTGCAGATGAAAATGCATCGTCAAGATTAAATAGTTCAATTTGTGGTGGAGGAAGTTTTCGAAAACCTGGAAGGAAAACAGTTGGTTGAAGTGGAGGAAGAGGAACTTCAAGGGATGGTTTTACAATGGTTAAAGGTTCATATGGAACATTAACTATCTCATAAACTCTGAAATTTATATTTTAAAGTTGGTAAAATTGTAGTTTTAACACACCATTCTTTTTGTTTCATAGGTATTTGATAAATCATTATTTTTGTTGTACCTTTTTCCAGTGTCATCCTAAACAAAAATGAATATTACTACAGTATTTCCATAACCATTGTATTAGTTTCAAATAAATAAAAATTCCTCTTTATTTGTCTATGATTTTATCACGTATGGAAATTTCCCCAATCAAGAAAAGAAGACATTTTTGGCAAAAACAAAATATTTATTGATTATAAAAAACACATGTAAAAAAACAGAAGAAAAAAAATAACAGAAACAGCTTCAAATTTTTAACAAAATCATTTTTCTTCCGATGAATCACTTCCTTTTTCTTCTTGACGTTTGCACTTGTAACGATGATTTTGAAACCAAATTTTAACCTAAAAATATAATGTTTGATGTAATAAAACAAATTTATTCAACTTACTTGTGAAGGTTTCAATCCAAGAGATTTTGCAAGAGCATCGCGTTCATCTGGAGTAAGATACTTCTTTTGACGAAATTGTTTTTCCAGCCCTACAATTTGTTCTTCAGTAAAAAGGACACGACGTCTTCGATGTGATGAAGGTGAATCGTCCATTGAGAAGTTGAATGGCATCGGGAAGTTCATTGGTGGTAAAGGTTGAACTAAAAAAGGAAAATTATTGCATGTAAACCAGTAAGCAAAGAGAAAAGATAAACATACAATTGAATGACGGATCAAAAGCTAGATTCGAAGGTGAAGAAGCAGATGCTGGAAAATTCCATTGAGAAAATGGGAAACTGAAAATTAACTTTTTATAAATTTCTTCAAACTCCACATAAAACAACAACTTACGCATTGAAATCAAGTAAAGGTGCAGGATAATTTCCAAAAGCTTGTCCATTTTCAGCCATTGTTGTTTGAAGAGAACCATCAATAGGATAACCAAAATTTGGAAAATTCCAAAGAAAAGGAAAACCGGCAGCTGTTGTTGAAGCAGGAAGTTCACCTTTCATAAAATCATCGGAAATATTAACATCAGCATTAACAGATTCAACCATTTTGAAAGAACACTTTTGAGTAGTTGTTGATATAAATAAAATATGAGTTGTGAAGAGCCTGTGCAAATGAGTATGAAGAAGTTTATAAATTGCAGTCGAAAGCAACTTGAAAAATAAAAAATAATTGCGCGGGCAAAGAAAGGTCACAAAGCGAATAGGTGCAAAAGAGGGTATTGAGGCATTTATTTTTTCTTTATCAATCGCCTAAGGTTCATCTCTGATTTCAAAAAGCGTTTATTAGTTTAGGGCTGCAAGCAAAATGAGTGATTAATAAACGAGTTGATATATCTGTGATGAAAGTGTACGCTAAAATTAAGACAATAAATCATCCCTATATAATTTCGAAATAACATACAAATCTTAAAGTCGTTGAATTGTTTGCTTGATGTTTAATAAACCCATATAAAAAATGGCGTCCTCATATCCGAAATATTCCGCTTTTCATACCTCATCAAGTTAAAAATGAACAATACAAGTGTTTGAAAGAAATAAAAATTTATGTCGAAATATTCATAAAATATTCCATCGAATTATTAAAACATTTTTATTCAAAATAAATTACATACATAAGTACATAAAATAACAACAGTGTAATACATACAAAATTCAAAAGAAACGAGGAGTGGCATTCCCTTCTAAGCTTGACGTTCAATAAGTTTCTTTTCATCGTAGCCGTACTTTTTAAGGCATTCAAGAGCCTAGAAAACAAGAAGGTTAGAAAATAAAAACATATTAATTTTTCTTACCTTTTCATGATAGTTTTTATCATCAATAATAATGATAGGAGCATAAAACGCTTTCTTATAGCTGAAAATTATGGAATGAGAAAAGTATAAAACAGATAAAGAATTACTATTCTAATGCTTTATCTTTTTGACCAAGGCGATCATAACTTTCTCCAAGATAAAAGCTATTCGCTTTACAAAAATTGGGTTGAAGTGTTTCAGCTCGTTCGAAATGTCGTAATGCTTCTTCATAAGTTGAGCTTGGTGGAGTTCCAAAAATAGCTTTTGCAGCTAAACGAGTATATGATGACATATCAGCAAAAGTAAAATGCCAAACACCAAGGATAAGCCATGTTGTTGCATCCATAGGATTGATTTCTAGAGCTCTTTCAAGATGAACTTTCATATCATAAGACTTCTTGATTTGAGATTTTGAACCTTCGAGTTCTCCGACATAATTGATGATGATTGCATACCATTTATGTGCACCAAAGCAACCAGGAGCTTCTTCATTTTTTAATGCCTTTTCAGCATATTCAAGAGCTTCGAGAAAGAGCTTCTTCTTTTCTTCTTTGTTTAAAGTTATTTTTGCTTTTTCAGCTAAAACACGAGCAAGGCGCCAAAGTAATTCAGGATTTGTAGTTCGTTCAAATCTAAAAATTACAATGTAAAAATCAAGCAACAATAAATAGTAAGACAAACCTTCGCAAAACTCCCCAACAATTATCAATCATGTAATTATCATAGAATATATCAGCTTCACGAATAAAAAGTTCAGGAGATTTTTCTGTGTCGACTTTGACATCTTTTTCTTTGCTACTTGAACCAACAAGGCTTAATGCTAAAGTTGTTGAACCGGTGAAATAAGCAAAATTGCGACGAACATTTTTCTAAAAAGATGAAAGTGAATTTAGTTAGAGTCTTTATTTTTTATTTTATTACCTGTGCAAAATTTCGTCTTGCAAAAGCACGGAATTGAGGGTTAACACGTTGATAAATATATCGGAACATTTCAGCCTTTTGCGGCAATAGGAATAACGAAGAAATGAAGAAGTGAGAAATCATGTTTTTTTTCAAGCATTAATGTTGCGACAGTAATACAGCGTCTTGAAACGAAATATTCCCATCCTTGTCGGCGAATGCTTTTTTGGTAAGTTCAAAAAAAAACTTGAAGAAAAAAATTTTATTAACGCTAAACATCGATGTTACAACACCATACATGGGCACGGCCAGACGACAATTTTCGAAATTTTAGGCTTCATAATTAGGAGCAAAGGGTTTACCCTGTTGATTTTTTCAAAAAAAAATATCCCAAATTTTCGGAATTACCACATCGATTTTTTTTTTCTATTAGATTATCACAAATTTTGCGCTACATAGACCAAAATCCTTGCGCTACATGCTACATAAAAGACGACAATCGTCTGTATCGTCCCCACTTGCCCATGTATGAACAACACCCAATAATATTGTATGTAAAGATTTTTTCTGAACAATTTATGCCATAAACACCCGTTTTGTTTTGTGTACATACAAAGGTTTGACTCATTAAAAGCAAAGCATATGAGCCTTCCATTAAAATATGCCCCAATTGGATATGTTTCAAAATTTCAAAAGCTTTAGGATTTTTACTCCTCCTACCTAAAATTTATATTTTTTTACCCATGGATTATAGCAACACGTTGACTTTATTCTACCAAGTGCCCGTTTCATAAACTTAAAAGCGACAAAGGTTAACTACACATTTTTAGTGTTCATTTAATTACTGCCTGCTTTTTTGCATTTTCTTGAATGATTCCAGCTTTTTTAAAGTATTCCCCTGAGATTGTTTTGTTGGACATTTGAAGATAAACGTGGTTTAAATTTTTATTACCTTGGTAACGTTTAATAAAGTCTCTTTTTCAAAAAAAAGAGCTTCCTCCACCGCTAATCCAAACAAGCACAAGTCCTTAATAAAAAAATATTCATTTGATAGCTTTTTTATGGCTTCATTTTTATCTTTTTTTGTTTGCGTCAAGAAAGAAGGGATTGCGTAATGACATTTTTACACGAATTTATATTTTGTCCATTTGTTATTCCTCTACTTCCAATGACAACACAACACAATGTTCCATGTTATTTAGTTAAGAGATTTTTAAAGGAAATTTATAAATCAACTTGATTTGGTTTAATTAAATTAGAGATAGCTTCATTCAACAAAAACTTCAAATTTTGGTATTAGAAAAGCTCATCTTGAAAAGGCTTGAGCATCAAGAGTGTCATCTTCTTGAAGTCGCTGCTGCTGCATCCATTTTTAGATTTATTCTCAAAAAGAATAGTTGCAAACATTTATATTTTTGTCAAAGCTTATTAGTGCCTTTGCATTTGCTTTTTTTCATAATATCGTTTTACAACCCTTCATTTTTTTTGCTTCACATTTTTTTACATAACGCATACATATTTTGAAGACTTCGTCCAACTTTTACAACTTCTCTCTCAACATCGGTCATTTTTAGTATCTCTCTCTTTTTTAGTGGATAAGTAAAACAAAAAAAATATTTTTTATCGAAATTTAGCCCTGATTCATTTCCTCATTGAAAAATCACGCATGCGTTACATTTATTTTTTCCCAGATGCTTTTTACAAATACCATCCTCAAATAAAAAGCTTTCAAAAAAAAAATCCACGGCAAAAAGCTTGTTGTTTCTCTTATCGTTTTTCTTTTTTTTTCAAAGACCCATATTTGAAAGTGGTGTTTCCCTAGAGTATCATTTTGTAGCAACAAAAAAAACTAACTTTTTTTAGAACAAAAAAATAACAACAAACAAACTCATTTTTTTTGGTTTGAATTGTTTTGGGTTGCTTTTGTTTTTTAACACTTTGTCTAAATTTTCTGTAGGTTGCCAAGTTTCATCTGCTTCTTATCTAAAAAATTAGCTTCAATAACATATGTTCATTGAAGAAATATTTTTATCTTTGTCCAGTACATTTAAAAAAAATTTTTGCAATGAAAAAACAACTTTATGGAATTCTGATTTTGACATATTTCCCACCATTAAAAAACATTGTATTTCTTATTTATTTATTGAGAATACCGTACCATATTTTTAATCATTTCCTTAAACCAAAGTTTTTTTACGTTTACACCTGAAAAATTAAATCAACTTCCTGTTTGTTTCTGCAAACCTCTTTCTTTTCTTTTTTCAAGAAAAAGTTTTATTTTATCGCTTTCCTTTTAACAACAATAATAAAAAATGTCCGAAGTTAAATATGTCTCCCGTTTTTTTTTTCATTTGAAATTTCACTTTCATATTCTTTTTTGGAAGGGCTAACTTCCGTCCATAATGCAGTTGTCGGCTTTTTCTTATTTCTTCGAAACACAAAAGGACACTTTAGAGACTTTTTTTGTTTGTTATAAATTTGACAGCTTTTTTATGGTTTTATATTTTTTTTGTTCATCTATTTGCGCCATAAGTTTTATAACAAAAGCCAAAATTTTCTTTTCTTCTTTTATTTGAAAAATTTTTTAAACTTGAAAATACATAGCATTTCTTGTTTTAAATCCCAAATCACATTACTATAGTATCATGTTATGATTTTCGTTAAACTAAGAGTTTATCAAATAAAAACATTTTTTACCAGCCTTTCAAATTAAAAAATTTATTTTAGACAAAGGTTACTTTAATAAACATTTTTCTAGTCTAAAAATAACTGATATCGGTCGGTCAAACCTTTCTTTATCATAAAAGTTTTCTTTGAATAAAAAGTTGTTACCTTTTTTGACGAGTTTACATACAAAATTTTCATCCATCCTTTTACCTTTATAGCTTTCAGCAGCTTATTTAAAATTTCTTTTTTTCATTTCATCTATTTTTATTGCCCCTTTAATCTTTTTTTTTCGCATTGTTCTCCTCCTCGTTAATAATTCCACCACGCTAATTTTTTTATATTATTACCGAAGAAGAAAGTTTATCCATTGCTTCCCAATTTTAGCTAAAACCGGATTTTATAATGTACAACGAAAATTATGATTTACCATCAACGTTAGCTCCAAGTTCTTATTATCAAATTAAAGCTGTGAGTTTCTAATCGAGCAATCAAATCACCTTTAAATCATTTTTATTACTGTAAATTTTAAGACAGTTCCAAAACATGTGGATGCTTATAAAATGTTTTCCCTCACTTCGATTGTATCATTCGCGGGATTTTTATTATTATTTTATGCTCTTCATACCCTTTACAAAGAATATTGTCGAAGGCGGCAAAGAAAATTGACTGATCAACAATTAATTAATAGTTGCACCGAACAAAGTATTATCTCCCTTTGTGAAACAGTGGAACCTGGAGAGGAGCCAGCGTGGTATGGATCAATTGCTTAATTTCTTCTTTGATTTGTTTGTTTTAAACTTTTTTTAGAAAGGGAAAATAAAGTGCCTTAGCTTTTAGCATTATTGACATTGCAAGTGTAACTGCCAATCAAGAAAAAAAACATTCATAAGATACACACATTAGTTAAAAAGCTTTTATTATACCATAATGACACATAAAAAATAAATAAATACAGAGATAAAATCAAGAAACATTAGGTAAATAAAATGCACGTAATAATTGTAAAGTGCTACTGGAATTATTAAACTTCTATTAGAGGCTTATTCTCATAACTTGGTTTATCACCCCAATCCAGCGGAATCATAGGACGATGAGTAGATGGAAGAGCAATGTGACGCCAGAATGTACGACCATGATGAAGATTTAAGAAGTCGATCCAAATTTGAGCGAAGTTGGGTTTCAACCATGGGAAAAAGAATTCTTTCCATGTCCAAATGCCGCCATTACCTTTCTAAAAATGAACCATTAAAGTGGAATAAAAAGTGTAAAAACAAACTTACCAATAATGCGATGTAACTTGAACCACTTGAAATCAACAATACGTTCCATAAAAATAGACAACCAACCATAGAAAAAATGCTCATACAAAGGCAAAATGAAAAGAATATTGCACTTTCAATATGTCCATCACCATACGAGCACAATGTTGAAATCCAGAAAAATGATTCTTCGAGATCTTGATAACAAAACGCTGTTTCAGCTCTAGGCTAAAATGATACAAAATGTAAACTAGTTGACAAAGAACTAAGAAAAAACAAACCTTCCAATAGTTATTATAGAATGTTGAAAATCCAAGAGTGCAATACAAGAAGCATGAAATGGTAAGAAATGCAAGAAATTGAATAAAATATCGATGGTTTCCAGCTCCAACACAACGATTAATCCAAACGCAATGATGATCCATATGAACGACACATTCTCCACACATGCTGCAATGATGAGTATTGATGTCTTTATGATTGTTACATTTCCAGCAAAGAGGTTCACAAGTACTCTATAAAAGTTAAGTGTAATCAGAATACATAATTTTCAAACAAACTTTCGGTGGACGTCCTGATGGTGTTACAGAAGCCATATGATAGTTGAAAATGATGTTGATGACGAGATAAAGAGCAAGCGGTGGTATCACGATTAATATCGGCCAAGGCATCCATAAAGATTCATACGGAATGACAATACCAACAGTTGTAAGATATGCAAACGATACCAATCCATAAACGATCAAATAGAGAATCTAAAAAGTAACAAAAGTTTGAAAATGTAAAGAAAAAAATTAAAAAAACTTACACTTCCAATGACTTTACGAAATAATATATCGCCACATTTTAAAAGGCACGCCATGAGATTTTGAAGTCTGGTGGATCTTCTGCAACACCAATTTGAACGTGGATCGGTGATTGGATTCCATTTCAAGATCATTATTTACTTTGCTTCTTACTAACAGCGAGTGACACGAAAAGAGAGAGAAATGTGAAGCGATGATTTTTCAAAAAAATAATATTCAATATTTTATGCAAATCTTTCATTTTACTCATCAATCATTTCGCGTGAAAATAAGAAAAAAAGGCGAAATTTTTGAAAACGAAGCAAATGGATGCTAGCCTAAAAAATGAAGCTTGAACATTTTTTATGGGAACGATACTCGGTTACTATGGATCAGTTTCCTTGATTATTTTTTTGCTCCAGACGTTCTTTATTTTTTACTTTGATAGTTTTATAATTGCAACCAATGTGTTAGTATTGACATAATTTTATATTTAGTAAGATTTATTATAATCAAACAAAAAAATACCCGAATACGAGGACAAGAAAATATTTTGAGCAAAAAGTTTTTACTGCAATGTTTAACAAATATAAAGTTTTTTTCACCGAATTAATATGGCACAATTATTATTGTTTAAATTAATTGTGATGGAAGAGGAGGAGAATCATTTTGGCCTCTTTTTGGAGGTCTAATAGGAGGTTGTTGACTTAATGGTGGACTTGAAGTTGTTGAACTACCTTGACTTGAAATTGATGATTGTATTAAAGGTTGTGATGAGCCGATTTTTGGTTTTTCCAAAGATTTTCGAAATATTCTTTTATGAAATGGAATTGATTGGGTTGAAGATGTTGATGGTGCAGTTTGATTTAAACTTCCTGCGCTAGGTTTTGATTGTCGAAGTGAAGGTTGCCTTTCAATTTTATATGGGCTTTGTTTAACCGAACATGTATCATGCAAAGTTGAATCATCATGAGAGCTAATGGAATCATCTCCTGATGCAATGCGTTCCAATGGACTTAAACTCATTATAGGTTTTGATAATTTTGTTTCATATGGTTGACAAAGATTATGTGTAACACCTTCACCCTTTGTTGGCATTGAATCATATGAACTCGTTGTTGTGGATTCTGTCATGGAAGTTACAAGTGTACTGATAGTTGCTTGTGATGCAGTACTTATTGGATTTGTTTGATCATTATCTCCTGGTGGAGCTGAAGAACGAGTGGTTGGTGGAGTTGAAGATGGTTTATGACCATATTTATAAACAATGGATGGAAGAGGAGAATCCGTTACTTTAGGATGTTTTACCATTTCAGTTAAAAATGCGACAATTTGTTTAAAGGTTGGTCGAGCATCTGAATTAGTTTCCCAACAACGAATCATAAAATTATAAATCTAAAATTTTTGAAGGATATAAATACAAATGACTTTAATATTTTTTAAAAATGAACCTCTTCAGGAGTTCCAATTGGTGGATCCAAGCGACCTCCGCTAACAATGAGTTGCATGACTTCTTGATTTTGTCGTCCTGGATATGGAGTGTAACCCATTGAAAAAAGCTATAAAAAAAGACAATAATGGGTATGAATCTATTTCATTCGATGCTAATTCATAGAGATTTATCGAAGTTTTTTACGTTACTTTTTTTATAATATAAT
This sequence comes from Panagrolaimus kolymaensis, assembly GCA_028622995.1. Classification (NCBI taxonomy): domain Eukaryota; kingdom Metazoa; phylum Nematoda; class Chromadorea; order Rhabditida; family Panagrolaimidae; genus Panagrolaimus; species Panagrolaimus kolymaensis. The sequence continues at coordinate 3,419,763 of JAJQJQ010000006.1, forward strand.
TCTTCAATTTAAATTTCGTTTTTAAAATTAGCAAGTATAAGGTTAAAAAAGGAAATAACTAACCTCCCAAAGCAACACGCCAAAAGCCCAAGTATCGGTTTTACTCGTAAATATTCCATCCAAAAATGCTTCAGGTGGCATCCATTTTACTGGGAGAAAAGCTCTTCCGCCTTTACGATAATAATCATTTCTAAAGTAAATTTATTTTATCAACGTTTTCTACGATGATCAGTTTACCTATAAATATCTCTCGCCATTCCAAAATCCGCAATTTTTACTGTTCGCATTAACGGATTTTTGCTTGTCAATAAACAATTTCGAGCTATAGAAAATTTTTCTTTAATTAATTTTTGTAAAAAACTTTTTTCCAACCTGCGATATCACGATGGACAAATTTATTGGTTTCCAAATATTCGCATCCTCGAGCAACATCTAAACTCATTTGAACCAAATCTAACATCATTAATTGATATGATGGACCAGAAGGTGAAGCAGGCGATTGAGGAACGCTTGATGAACCTGTGCTGCTATAAGATCCTTTGGGACGGCATTCACGAAGGTAATTCTTTAAATCACCGCCTTCCAAAAGTTCAAGAACAATAAATTTTGGATATGTATCAAAGCAAACACCAAAAAAGCGAACAATATTAGGATGACCAAAATTTGAAAGAATTCTCGCTTCAGTTTGAAAATCATGAATTACTTCTGGATTTGATTCAAAAGGGAGAGTTTTAATTGCAACTTTAAGAGGAGTATCGTTTGGGCGATTAAAAACTCCAGATCGAACTTCACCAAATGCTCCATGTCCGATGACACTGAAACAACAAATTAATTCCTGGCAGTTTTAAAAGCATTCAAAAGGCTCACTCATGAAATTCACACCACTCTCGATTAATATGTGGTACATCAAAAAGGTCAGTATATTGATAAATGGGATTTCCAGTAATAAGATTAAGTTGTCCATTGGAACTTATACTACCTCGAGTAATAATAGCACCTCCACCATTTCCCATTCCAAGTGGATCTGTTGCAATCATTTGAAGTTCATTATGGAAATTTTTGAAAGCTTTAGCTTTTTTTCGATGTGTATATGAACGATATAAAATACAACAACCTAGAAAATTAAATTGTTACAAAAGAACGTAGTTTATAAACTTGGGATGCTGGACCAGTTATAACTAGAATTATAAAATTTATAACTTACAACAAGGTGACAATAGAAGCAATAATCCAATAAGCACTAATGAAAGCAAAGTTTTTGGATGAGCAGCATCAAAAGCTAAAAAGCGTTTTTTTATGTTAAATGTAAGGATTTCAGTTTACATACATTTCCTGACTTTACCAACCATTCCTTCAATGGTACTTTTACAACTTTCCGTACCAGTAACCCGCCTTCCATTGATACATTCACAATAAGCTTTGGGGATTTGTCCCAAAACAGGCTCTTCAAATCGACATGTGGCATTTACAACGCATGGAAGAGTGCAAGCTCGAAGAATAACTTTCCCATTTCCATCATTAATTCCTCCTTTGCTAATAAATTTTTGAACGGGTGCAAAAACAGCGGAAGATCCTCCTTCTCCATTTGATTTAAAACCAAATAGGCCTCCATAAAAGCCTCCACCTCCACCACCTCCAGGGCCACATGCAGCACCACCGCCTCCAAATCCACCGGATAAAGTCCAAGTTCGATTTTTAGGGCAAATTCCAGGTTTAGCATTTGATGGTGAAAGGAATTGGCCGGACATAATGAGACAATCCGCACAATCCGATGGAGGCTTTGATTTAGTTTTTTCTGCATCGAATGAACCACCCGATCCGGAAGTCCAAATTATTTCAGCTTCAGAGCTTGAACGTAATGCTCTTCGAGATGTTGGTGAAACATATTTAAAAGTAGTGCCACCATTAGAACTAAAAAAAATTCATTGAAGTCAGTAGTTACACATTAATTTAAGTTTAAGATTTTTTATTACCTCGCGTTTGTATTTTTTGCGACTTTGGCATCTCCAATAAATAATCCACCACCACCACCAGCAATAGCAATAGCTTCACCATTAACAAAAATGGCTGAAGCTCCTCCACCCGCTGTTCCAGGAAGATCAAGAATATCTTCTTCCAATAATTTATTTTGTCCCTTTGTAGCTTTATTATTGCAAAGCAATGCTTGAATTGATTGTTGCTTTGGCGAAATCTAAAAAAATAACAATCCGTGGGTGATTTCTTTTAAAATATTTTATTTAATTATTTTACCGTTCTTGCATTACATGGTGTTTCACCCATTTGTCCTACAACAAAAGTAACTTCATCACCCAAATCAAAAATATAATTTGCAATTACAATTCCACCATAATTGTTTGTTTGGAATATTGGTAATTGACCGCCAGCAGCTCCATATAATTCTATTCTAAAATTATAATAATGGTTTATAAATTTGGTCAAAAGGACAACAATTAAAAAATTGTGTCCATTAAAGTTTTCGAAATTAATGTCCCAAAATATGTACAAAGCAATGATTTTCCTTTTTTACTTATTCGATACAGTAATGTTGCCTTATTTTATTAAATCATGGCATACCTGTATTCAATCCTTTTATCGATCATAAATGATCTCCTTCCAGAAATAGGTAATTCTCCATCTATTTTTGATAAAGATTCTGGAAGATTCTCACATTGTTTTGCTGTGGGTGGCACTGCTCCTGATAAACCGCAAGTGGTTAGCGTTATTGATGGAGGCAAAGTACTTTCCAATAATGCATTTTCTAAAAGTTTATTTTTTTAATTTAGTGTTCTCATATATTAGTTTAAAACCCATACTCATTAAAAAGCAATCGGGTGTCATGGAGAAGTCATCCAATAAAAACATGGCTTTATGATTATTCATTTTGGCGATACCAAATTTAAGAAAATATTCACTTGGTTGATAGTCGAGAGTTATGGCTGCCTTTTCCCATATGCATGGTTCGATCAAAGTTGATCGAGGTGGAGTCCAAATAACTTTCTTTTGACGGGTTTTTAGCCGTTCCAAAATAATTTGAAAATTTGTTGAACCAATATGGCAAAAGAAAAATCGAACCTAAGAAATGAGTTAGTTATTAAAGACTCCATGTTTAAATCTAAAAAATAGCCAACCATGCATCGACCATAAAGTTTATTAGAGGAATCCTTTAACTTTGGATCCATTCTTGGATAAATTGGTGTCATTGCATGTGAATACAATAATCCTCCACTTTCTTCAAATTTTTCATCCACCGCATAATCATTCCCAAAAGTGGAAAACATTAAATAATGTCCCGCTGTTGGATTATTATAAGTTTTATCCGTTGGCATTTTAGTTTGTCGAAATGCACTTGAAATACGATTTCCTCGAAGTTTTGATTGGGTTACTGCTTCATCAACGGAAGCAAGTTTAATAAGTTCAGCTGAATTGGCGCTATTAACAATGACCCAATTTTCACAGCCTGCTTCATAGCGAGTTTCTTCAAAATCACAACGAGCTGAAGGTGGAGCGAGCTCTAAAAAATAAGAATAAAATATTAATGTTTTGTTTTTGCCGATTTTTTTCTTCAGTGTATGAGTGAGTTACTTATGAAAAATTTCAACTATGTATAAACCGTGCAAATGAACCTTCAACAGCTAATTTAAAAAATGAAGTACAACTAACTTACTGCAATTATTAATATTATTATCTTCATCCTCTCGATTGGGGCAATCATCGTGCATATCGCAAACATCTGCAAAATCAATGCATTTTTGTTCAGCAAATTTATGACATAAATATCGTTTTGGTTGCGAATCCATGCTACAAACATTTGGTTGCCATACATGCTCTAAAACAATTTTTTGTTGTTGCTCGTATTCATATTTTTTTAATCATCCTTTTACCTTCACATTGAGTTAATCGAATATCATCAATAAAACATTCAGTGATGACATCTTTTCTTTTACCTGGATGACATTCAATCCGAATTCTCGTGGGATAGCCAACTTCACCGATGGGAATAACAATGGAAAGGGCTTCACTTTTAGATGATTGAATTATTTTTCTTACTGTTGGAATAATCCAATCCGCTGCTTCTTCTTCAGATATTTCATCCGATGAAATTGCATGAAGTGATATTAATTGTGTTGAAACAATCAACGAAGCATCAGAACTTCCAATAACTCGATATTTGAATGTTACCGAACACTATAAAAGTTTAATTTATAAAAGATCAGATTTTTTTACATTGATCTGTTAAAATTTCTTGGGGATCAAAAAAATAAAAATAAAATAGAACAACTTACACTTGGTGAACTATGTTGATAATAAGGCGAAACAATCATTGCAACATTATCGATTGATTTTTTTGATGAGTAATAAGCATAATGATCTAAAAAGTTTTTTTCCTTATAAATTTATCAAAACTCAGTTTAATTATTTTTTACTTGGTGTCGTATTTCTTCCTGGCATCATTCCAACCATTCCAACGACTTCCTTAAAATTATTTTCATCATAAGCTCTTGGTATTTGAGGAATTCCATTATCGCTTGATTGAGCGGTGGAAGTGTAAGTAACATTAATTGAAAATTGTTTTCTTGCACGCAAAATATCTTGCTTTTCTATTTCCAAAAGTTGTCGAGAATTTGTAAATTCCCAATCACATTTTGTTCCAATTTCATAGTCGCAAACTTTTTCTAAAAATTAAAGAAGTTAATAGTTTACATTATTTAAAAAACACAGTTTCTAATAAATCAATTTTGAGTTATAATACCTGAAGGAAAAGCTGATGCAAAATTCAGACAAACAAAAATAAGAAAAAATAAATTAAAATCCATTATAATTTTTTTGTACTTGAAAAATAAATTTGTAAAAAATCAAAAAAGTATTTGAACATATTCCAATCAGGTAATCTCAATCAAAGGTACAGTTTTTTAATAAGTGAAGATTTTTTAATAAAACATTTTTAAAATCAATAATCAAATTAATCGATTTTTTTAATTCAGTTATAAATTCTTCCAAAAGAATTTTGCTTAAATCACATCAACAATATTTTTAACTTTTCGACTAATAGGCAAAGCAACAAAGAAGGTAGCTTCATAAAGTCAAATTGTGTTGAGTTGAATAGCCGAATGTCCTTTCGTGCCTTTAACTTTTTTGTTTTCTCGTCGATGGTTTTTACCTCCTCGTGGTGAAGGAAAATTGCTTCTTTTCAACAAAAAAATATTTTTGGCAGCTGACGATAACAGAACAAATAGAGAGGTAATTTTGCCGTTTTGTCCGTCTTTTATTTTATTTAGTGTTGAAGAATCAACTGCAAAAAAAGCCGCGAAACAAGATAGACTGCTGTTGTTGTCATTTTTGGCCTTTGATTTTAAAGAAGCTAACGATGGACGACGATGGAGTGCCAATAAAATGGAGACGATCAGGATTTTGAAGTTTGTTTCATTTTGCTCTCTCTTCTCTTTCGGTAAGTATGGGAATGAAACGTAAAATGCCGCAATTTCTTTAGAGAAGCAAAAACAAAAATTAGGGCAACAAAAAGGTGACAACTGTTTTTAAAACTGCAAAAAATAAATAAATGAGAGAGATCTTTTTTTGGTTCAATGATGTCCAGTCGAAAGAAAAATTATCTTCGAAACAATGGAACGAACGGCTCGCTTTTTTGTTTTTGTTTTAAAGTTTAAAAAAATTAAACCGACAATGAGGCAATGAAAAAAAAAAGAAACTTTAAGTTAAAATTAATGAGGTATGAAAAATAAACAAAAGAAACAAACAACCGAAGATTCTTTTATGTCTTTTGGTTAAACTTTGCAATTAATTTTATAGTATCGTTAGAAATTGAGTTACAATTATAGCAAATTTAGATTAAGCTTACCAGGGCTAATAAATGCAGAAATACCTATTCAAAAGGTTTAAAATCAAGTTTGTTTTTAGACTTTTCAACAATATTTAATTTTCCGATATTTTTACTTTCTTTGCACCAAAATCGTCATAATTATTTTGCTGGTCAAATTTTTTTATTCCTTCCTCGAAATTTAGTACAAATTTTTAAATTAATCAAGCTTCTTTCTTCCTTGCTGATGCCTACGATTGATTAATAAAGTCTTTTCATTGCCATTTTATTATTCGCAAATAAATCGTGGTGCTATCAATAAAAAAACATACATCTTTTTGGTTAATACTAAAATGCCTTTTAATTCCACCAAAAATAATAAATGATAGGAAAGAAAAAAAATCCGACAAATGAGCCCCACTAATTTCATAAATAAAGCAATTTTTATATCTTTGTTTTTAAACACTAAAAGTATTTTTTGATTAAGCATGATCAAAAAATCATTATTTCGTGAAAGACAGGTGTGTGTTTTTTCCTATAGCAAAATCCAAAAAGTATTCAATCCTCAGCTTATAAATTTGTTTAAACCCAAATAAATATTTTATCAAACCCAGTTTTTTGTATAAAAAATCACAAGTTTGGGTGTAAGGAAAAATTGCTACTGTAATGATAGACAAAACTTTGATTCATATATTGTTAGCTTTTTTTATCTGCTTGACAAACATTTTTTCTTTTTTAAAAGCATGCAGAAAAAAATAATTAGTTTTGATTTTATAAAAATGACAAGCAAGCAAACTTGGTAATCTTCTTATCTTATTGTTGATGGATTTTTGAAAGACACGAGTCAAAAAAAAAAGAAAAAGACAACACATGCTTTGAAGAAGAAAAAAAAGTTTAAAGAAAAACAGCAACTTTTTTTGTTTCTCAAAAAAATAGCAACAATAATACATTTATAACTTTTAGGATAATGCCTTAGAAAAACATTTCGGCAAGATCAAAGATTTTTTTTCACTCTTGTTAATAAATAAATAATCAAAAATTACAAAGTTTTTTGAGGGAATAAAAAAGAAGAAGACCTACCATTTTCACAACTTGTTGAATGATAAATCATTCCAAATTCTGGGCATTCAAACGAGCATTTTTCTATAATAATAAATTAAATATTTTTATGTTGTTGCAAAAATAAAAGCCATTAATGTTGTTAGATCGTTAGTTAGTTAAGTTACCTGTCGCAAAAATAACTTGAATTGCAGTTGGCCATAATATTGCTATGTTTCGCATTATAATAAATTGTTGAGCTAATTTATGTATGGCTCTGAAAGTATGTAGCTTTTTTAGTAATTTTTTTCTTCGAGAAAAGTACTTTTTAAAGTTTTTGAATTCTTCGTTTTTTGAAGCTTTATGAGTAAAATCATGTTCAGTTAATCGAAAATGCCAATGATATTTATCACAAACTTGTGTGCTTCCTTTTCTCCTTTTAACAACCCATGAATTCGTTCGATTTTGAACCATCCAATATTCATTTGTTTCGTTTCCAAATTCATAAAAAATAAGTTTGGGTTCAATTTGAAAATATGTATTATCTGGGGATCTTCGCCATTCGGGGTTTAGCATATTCTTCCGACGAATATGATACGATAATGGCGAGTGAAAGGTACTTGAAAGATTTTCTCGCTTTGGTTCAATTGGAACTTTGACATTGTATTTCACCAAAAGTTCAGTCAAATTATGAGAATCCAAAACTTGAATGAGATTAGCAAAGATGTTATTGAACTCTCTTTCATTTCCAATTTCCCTATGAAGTGGAAAAAATTTATCTTCAATTTCTATTTCACGGAAATCATCTCGACGACGTGAACGAGAAACTAATTTGGTCGTCGGGAAAGTCGCAGGAGTTGGAGTTGATTCCAAAACTTCCAACATGGTTGAATTTTGAACAAATTCTTTAGCAATTTTTTTCAAATTTTCAATACTTTTCCAAATTTCATTAAAATCAATGAATCCTACACTTTTTTCATTTTCAAATCCTTCAAAACCCAACATAATTCGAAGCTTTTTTTCACGTCGAATTTCGCTATATTCAAATAATTTCCAAAATGGAAGTTCTTCATATTGAGATTCCATAATTTGTTTTAAAATTATTATTGGCAACATCATTCCAGAAAATTGTTCTCTCATTACATCCGGGGTTTCCGTGATAATAAAATCCCTTTCAAATCCAGGAAAATGTTTAATAAAATTATTAAAAAGTTTTAGATCAATTTCTCGATCAATTATGAGATCGCTTGATTCTCCAAGTGACCAATATGAATCATCAATTTTACCAGGAAATGGGCATCGATCTGTGAGAGTAAATCTCCAATAAACATATGGAATAATCATTTCATTAATATTGCACATATAACAATTATAAATTGTTGTTAAAATATTATAAGCTCCATATTCAGCGGCTATCTACAGAAAAAAAGAAGGTTTATATTAGTTTTTATAGATAAATCTCTCTCACACAGTTAAAAAGTTTTAAAAAAGCTTAAAGAAAGCAACTAGCTTAAATTTAAAGTTGCAATATAAATATTGAAAAAACATACCGCATCCGATTCAGCCATTGTAAAAAATAAAAGTCTTCCTTCATTTTTAATTACGCTAACTTTATAAAAGTCTTGTCCAAAAATATTTGGAAGAAATATTACCAAATACAAAATGGCATTGAACATTCTTCCATTAATTTCTCACATCAAAAAAAATTAAAGCTTTTAAAACAAAAGAGTTATCATAATTTTATTTTGAAGCAGCTTCTTTGACTTTCTTTCATTTTAAAATTTATTATTTCACTTTTGACCATTGTAAAAATTATGTCTTATTACTATTTTTTAGTTACAAAAAAAACGAAAGAGCTTTACATTCTACGGACGTTATTATTATTGACTGCGCAACCACAAAAAAAAGTGCCAACAGCAAAATGAAGAAGGAGGAGAGCTGCGCAAGCAAGAAAGCAACATGTGCCTTAATAGTTGCTTGCTTGACAGCTCATGTTCTCATGTTAGTTGTGCATACTTTTATGTACGTAAAAAGACTTTTTATTTGCAGTGTAATTAATAAGCTTTATTTTCTAAATGGAGAGAGAATATGCCATTTTCTGCAGCCTCTTTTATGCATTTTTATGGATGCTTGATTGATAATGCAACAAATTAACAAAACAAAAAATCGTTTACATACTAAACTTTTCCTTGTTAAAATGATTTTCACATAATTTGCAATTCCTTTGCTTGAATATTTTTAAAAACAATCACAAAATTTTAATGAGTTTTCCCATCATAAAATTTCGATGTATAAAAGAAAAATGAATAAAAACAGTTTGTTGAATTCCATAACATGGCTTCTTGGTGGTTTATCGCTACTTCTGTATTTATTATTTCATCTTTAATTTTTATCGCTGAAGCAAAAAAGCCAGGAAGATGTAAACCTTGTGGAATCAATGAAAAGCGAACTAAATGTCCAACTTGTGAATTTTCTTGCGACCAACGAGATGTAAGCTTTAATTTCCAAATTATTACTATGTCTCGATTTTGTTAATGACTGAAATGGTTATCATAGACTACGAAAAGCCACTTACTTCGTTTTCTAATCAATCCAACAAAAGTTGCTTCAGTTATTTGTTTCAACAAAATACAAAAAAATTTGAATTTTTACTAACAGCGGCGTTTTAGAGAATGTGCGCTGCAGTTGTTAAATGTCAAACAAAATCCGTTTGTCAATGTTTAGCCGGACATTTTAGAAACAATGGAATATGTGTTCCTGAAACCCAATGTCCAAAAGAAACACCAAAAACCGCGCCACCTCTACCACCAGCTTCTGTTTCCGAAACCACCATATCTCCAACAAATGAAGATGGATTCATTATTGTTCACCAAAAAGAACATCGCGATCATTATGAACATATCGATCTTATGCAAAAGACTTCACCGAAACTAGAAGATGCATTACCCAAAACAGAAAAGCCAACTAATTTGCCAGAAGATTATGGTTTAATTGTTATCAGTGAAAAAGTAAGCAATCGTAAAACCCAAGAAGAAGATTGAATGAAACATAATATGAAATTTATTTACATCAAAAAATAAAGTTTAATCACATAATTACATAAACTTAAAATACAAAAAATAATAAAAATCAATATTTCAATGTTGTTTCTTCTTCATCAAATTCAGTATCAGGAGTTCCAACAAAATCAACACTTGAATCAATGATAGGTTCATCACTTTCTGAATCGATGTATTCAAATGGTTTTCCATTAACCCATACACGACGAGCATGAAAGTTGGGTAAAACAGCTCGAATGATGAGAGGAGTTCCATCGAAATTTTGAGTTGAAAAAGTTACTTCACATCCATTAATTCCATTAGCAAGACGTTTTGTTGTTAACTAAAATTTGGGAATACATGATGGAAAATTTAGAAAGATAACAATTTACTGTAGCCCTTTGTTGAGAAACTTCATCAGAAAGAGCATCCAAAGATGATGATGTATCATGACCAGCTTCTTGTCTTCGAATTTGAGGTGAATAAGAATGTGGTTCATCACAGCAACGAACTTGAGTGAATGAACTAGCAAGAGATGAAACAGATGCTGTCTAAAAATGAAAGATAGTAATAAAGGCACAAAATGTCAAATACAAAACTTACACTTTTTACAATTGATGGACCACTTCGAAGCATTTTATCCAAGATTTCAGTTGAGATTTCTTCTTCTTCATCAGATTCAACATTGATAAAATCTCGAATTGCTTTTGCATTGTATATCATTTCAACTGTTGAACCAGAAGCACCAGATGATTCAAAGATATTGTTTTCGAAATCATATTCACCTTCAGATTCTGGAACACTACGAAGAGAAGAACTTGGACGTGAACATTTCTTTAAAGTTGATGATGCAAGACTTGGATGACGACGACCATACTTTGAGCGAGCAATTGATGTTGTGCATAATGGAGTTGATTGTGTACCTTCATTTAAGAATTGAGGATTATATGATAGCTAAAAATAAAGAGGAATTAAAGAAAAATCATGAACATGTACAACTTTGTAACCAATCCACGAAATAAACTAACCTTTTCAGTTCCATCAATAAGTTGGTTGATCAAAGCATCAAATAAATTCAAAGCTTTGTGAGGAAGATTATCTCCTTTGGATTTGGACATTTTCAAATTGTTGTTGCAGCGATCAGGACACAGAAGAATTGATGGAGAGAGATGACGTTTCACAAATTCAACTCGAACAATGATTACAAAAACAATGACATCGAAAAGTTTTTGAGGCTGGAGAATGATGATGATATGCAAATTATCATGATCTCTGTGAAAATTGTTTGTTGAATGTGTTTTCCATTTTTCAAAGAAAAAAATCAAGCAAAAAAGTATTCAAATTTTATGACAAACAGTAGATTCTTTCACATGGAAAAAAAATGAATGTTCTTGCCTTCCATTTTTTGGCGGCAAAATTTTATTGTTCATTCTTACATATTCGTTGCGTCGTTGCTTGCTGCTTACTTCATTCATCTTTCATCCTTCTGCTTCTTATTTTTTGGTCATCGTGTTGGATAGTCTTCTTGTTTAGGTTGGTTTTATTATTATTATTTTATAAAAGTAACTCTTGCTTTTATTTGACTATGGTTGTTTTACTTTACATAATATGTTCAATTTTTAGGAATGAATTCAATGCTATCGTTACAACTCGTCTCGTGGCTCTTCATAACATTTTGTCAAATTACTGTAATTCTCACAACCATGATCGTATGTAAGAAAATGAATGCCTCAAAGAAACCACCTCAACAACAATCTGCCGTTGGTCCAAATGGAAAATCACTTAATGCAGCTCCAACACCCGCTGCTCCACCTGCTGCTGCTGCACCACCACCAGCTCCAACCGCAAATAATGAAAAGAAACCTGATGATGGAGATGCAGCTCAAAAGAAATCTGAAATGAAAAAAGAACCTGAAAAGAAGGCAGCGCCATCAAAAGAAGATAAGAAATCAGAACGTGCTAAACCATCCGAAAAGAAAGCTGTTCCTGCTGGTAAAAGTGCCTTGGATGCTCCTCCTGAAAGCAAAAAGACGAAAGAAGATGATGGTGAAGGCTATGAAAATTGTACTGATATGACACCAGAACAATTACAAAAAATTGCTAATGGTATTAAATAATGTGTTTATTTTTATTTGTATATGTATTATTTAATAAATTTACTACTATTGCATTTTTGAAACATTGAATCTTTTTTTAGGATGATCAGCATTGTGAAAACGCATATGAGTTTTAGGACATTTAATGTAAGATGCAATCGATTGAACACACAATACAGTTTCCTTTTGTTTATCAATTCTTGATTCCTTTTCTCTGATTTCTGGGATGGATTAATTTTATTTATTGAACAAAGAATAAACAACTTTCATCTTTATATTTTTTTGTATGATTTTCTGGAATCATCCTGGATTCTTATCTTTTTTTTCTTCATTGTTTGTCATTCGACCTTCACGTGTTATCATATGAAAAATGAATTATTGCTTACTACCTTTTTTTCTTCCATTGCTTTCTTCATCCGGATTGTGCAGCTTATTTTATCTAAGCCGTATAAAAGCGAGGTTAAACATTCAAGTTGTATCATTTGATACACATTTTTCAATAAACAAAGAATGAAGCTTCTCGGTGAGGAATTTCAACTTTTTGTTATTGATTTTAGCTAAATTAAACCGTTTTTCAGTTATCCTTGCTTTGATTAGCATTGCCGCAGCTATTGGTATCCCTCCCAAGAAAGGTCAACAAAAAGATGAACCTAATTGTGGACTTCGTTCAGCACCCAAAACTCTTCCTCGTAAAATCCACAGTAAGTTCATGAAATAAGTTTTGCCTTTTAAATCCATGCTTTTCGCTTTTAGAAGAAGCAACATTTGTTTGTGAAATGTGTTTGGATTTAGTTCAAATTTTTGAAATGTATGCTGAATGTGATGAAGCTGATATTAATGCAAAAATGGATGCACAATGTGACAATTATTTCCATAGCGCAGTTCTTGATAAAGTTTGTCGTAGCATGATTGATGATGTTATGGCTGAAATGGAAAAAGATACTAACGCAGATGCTTCTCCAATTTGCTCCAAAATCACTAAAAATGATTGCCATTATGCTTAAACGTTTTCCTTTATTTGCTGTTTTATAAAGGTTTTTAAAACCTAATTTTGTATGTGAATAAAGAGCAACTAAGAAAACAGGGAGCAAAAATAAAAGCTATTAATATTTTATGCAATTTATTTTTTTGAGGAAAATTAACCTTCATGCAAAAGGAGAAAGTTTTAACGCAAACGATTCTCATTATCCCCAATAATTACCGATAGCTATGAAGAATTTAAAAGCAAGAAAATAACGTAAAAAATTTTTGGGTTGGAAGAGCATTGAATCATGTATCTCATTTTGATTTTGTAATTTGTATTGGAAAATTTTATCAGAAAGGTTGCTTCAAATCTTACGTCGCCACTAACAAAGATTATGAACACATAATTGAATTTTTGAAGAAGAAAAAAAGGTGTGCAAGTGGAAACACCAATCGATTCAATTTAAAAACGTTAAAAGCGATACTTTTTTGTCAAAAAAAACCATTTATCACAACTATCACTTTTTGCTTTGAACAAAAAACAGTGACGTTCTTTTTTTTAAACCAAGCAGCAGCAAAATGAAGTGAAAGCAAATGAGAAAAAAAAATGATGAAAGAAGAGCGAAGGTGTTTATGTTATGTTCGATTTGTTGGTTGATGACTCATTTCGATCGCGTAATGTAAAAAAAGAAAAGAAAACTATTGATGGTACGCATACTTATGGAATTGCCAATTTCCAATTCATTGTCATTTATGCGAGAATTTTTTTTCCTTTGAATGTCGGTTTTTAATAAATTTCTTTAAAAATAATATTAATATCAAAAATGCTTTTATAGGATGACCCGCACTCGAGGCAATGGACCACGCAAAAGCGGAAAGAATGCCACTCGCGAATGCCGTGAACGAAAGAAGGAAAAACTTGCAGCCCTTCAAGAAAGGCTCGAACAATTGGAACTTGAAAACAAGCAACTTCCAAAATTAATTGAAAATCGCCAACGAATTATTAATTTTATGCGTGAAGCAAGTCAAAGAGCTGCTGAAGCTCGAATGAATAATAACAACAACAACCACAACGGCAATCAGTAAATTGCATCATCGAAAAGTAAAGATAACTGTTTTTTTCTTTCTTTATTTTTACCAAATTACCCCGATGATATTTTATCAATACATAGATTCTCTAATTTCTTTTATTTTTTACCTCACAACTATATTAATCGTTATTTTGTATCAGTTATTATTCTCCAATCACCTTTGAATTTAGCCATAATCATAAAATTGCTTCCACTGTAATTTCGTTTAGGAAGTATGTAAATTTTTGAATAAATTTTACATAAACCATTCCCACAATTTCAAAGGCAAGAAAAACAATTTGAAAAAAAAAACTAGTAAACGAGTCATTCTTCGACCGCTAATTTTAGTACGAACGATTGTAAACGAAAACTAATATTTATCAATCGTCGACGAACGCAAAACAACTTCAAAACTAATTCAAAATCCTGAGATCTTGTTGCTGTTAATCAAAATGTCTGGATTTGGTCTTAACTTTACTGATTTAGGTAATGCAACAATTCCACCATTGATTCGTTTGGAAACTCATGAAATGAAACATATGAATTCTCTTGCAAATGGTCAAATCAAAGCAGCACAAAAACGACGACGATTATATTTTAATGATGATCGAACAACAACAACAACATCCAGCAGAAATGATTCTACTGAGGTTTGTGACACTTTCTTTTGAATCAATTTTTGCATGATTAAAGTTTTGATTTTTTTAGAGCACTGAACGAACTATGGCTGGTCGTGATGCCGATTTAGAACTTCAACAAAAGAAATCACGAAAAACGATTGAATCATTAAAGCCAAAATTACCACCTTTACCTGTTCGTATGCTTACTGGAGCTGTTAGTGGACTTGCTCGAGCTTATAATGTATGTCATTTTTAACACTCGTGGATCTTTTCGAGTCATAACAAATTATTCATTTTTAGGCCATCGCTCTTCATTCTTGCTGTACACTTTCTCCGCCAACGGGTATCATAAACACAATAGCATTTTATCCTCCAGCACCATGGCGATATTATTACTTGAGTTATTTCAATGAAGAAACAAATGAAAGAGCTTTTGGAAATGCTAAGCAATGTTATGACAAACTTGATCTTCGAATTGAACCTGTAACACGACCACGTGATCCTGTAACAATGGAACATCTTGAAGGCATTATGCGACGAACTAAACCTTTCATAGTTCAAAGTGAATCAAAGAATTATCTTGTGGCTGGAAAAATTGAAGCAAGACTTGAAGAATGGAAGCAACCAAGTTATAAAGTAAGTTTTGATTCCAAATTTTCTTTGCTTATAATCGATTCATTTTTTAGGTCATATTAGTTGCAAATAGCAATGCTTGCGATATTGGATTAACTGTGGTTGGTGAAGCTGGATATATTGCAAGTTATGAACATCCAAATGAATACGACGTTTACTTCTTTGATTACTCTGGATATGGATTATCATCGGGAAAACCTACTGAAGCTATAGTATACAAGGATATTGAATCTGTTTATGATTATATTGTTGATGAACGAAAAGATCCTCTGCTTGAAGTAAAAATATTTGATTAATTGTGTCTTTACAAAATTCTCTTTCAGATCATTCTTTTTGGTGTTTCAATTGGAAGTGCGGTTGTTACTGATCTCGCTTCTAAGAATCTTCCTTTCATTACTGGTGTAATTCTCGTAGCTCCATTAACTTCGGTAATTCGTCACATCGCTGGTAATAAACCTCCAAAGAAGACTTCCACCATTGATTGTTTCCGAACGTAAGTTTCATTTCTAATTTTCTCATATTTTTAATATTATTTTTTAGGCTAGATAAAGCTCCATCAGTTCGTGTTCCTCTTTTATGTATTCATGGTCTCAAGGATGAAATAATGCCACCAAGAAATTCTGCTGAAATTTATGCTGTTGCTCCATTTGGTGTTGATCCATTATTTGTTCCAAATCGCTGCCATTTGGGTGTTCTTAGTTCCTACAGAGTTGGAGAACGAATTACAACTTTCATCGAAGATGATATCGAAAAATGGAAAAGAGGTTGCAAGAAATCTGAACTTAGCCGAACCAATGAAATGAAATATGAAGAATATGAATTCGACAGGGATAGTGAAAGCAGTCTCAAATTATCATCAAACTCTGCTATTGATAGTAATGAACTTATTAATTCGTAACTTTTACAATATTCACATTTTATTCACTTTTTTTTATTTGTATGAAGCAAAAATAAATGAATGAATTACTGATATATACTTTTTTGTTTGATTTGTTATGAACACTTTTTTTTGTAAATCCATTTTTTGTAAATTCAACTGTTTGAAGATCCACCTTTTTGAATTGCCGCAACAAACGCGTGTTAGAGTTAGCGATTACATTTAGCCATATCCCAAAAACGATGACAAAAAAAAGAATGAAGTCTCAATTTTTTTTCTTCATTCATCTTCGACATTTTCGTTTTCAAAGTTTCATTCTTTGATTTTTGAAATCATCGAACGTCGTCTTCAATATCTTCCTGCTAATTTTCTAGTGATTCGGTCTTCAATATGGGACAAAATCATTCTCTTGGTGGCGGTGGAAGAGGCCGAGGTGATAACAATACTGGCGGCGGTGGTGGAGATGGTGACAAAGTAAGTTTATTTCATCTTTTATTATTTCATTCATTCATGGTTATTTTTTTAGGAAAAGAAGAAGTATGAACCGCCAGTTCCATCACGTATTGGAAAGAAAAAGAAAAGAGGACGTGGAATTGAAGGTTCGAATAAACTTCCTTCAGGTAAACATTATCTTGCTACGTTTCATTAATGACCGTTAATTTTTTTAGTTACAAACCATGCTCGATGTCGTTTGAAGCTTTTGAAATTTGATCGTATTAAAGATTACTTGCTAATGGAAGAAGAATTCATCCGCAATCAAGAACGTTTAAAGCCTCAAGACGAACGCAAAGAAGAAGAACGATCCAAAGTTGATGACATTCGTGGAGCTCCTATGGCTGTTGGTTCATTGGAAGAAATAATTGATGATCAACATGCTATTGTTTCAACTGTAAGCGTTATTTATTACTCTTTCAATCTTTATTTCTTTTGTTTTTTAGAATGTTGGTAGTGAACATTACGTCACAATCATGTCCTTTGTCGATAAAGACCAACTTGAACCTGGCTGTTCTGTTTTGTTAAACCACAAGAACCATTCCGTGATTGGAATCCTCGCCGATGATGTTGACCCTTTGGTATCTTCAATGAAGCTTGAAAAAGCACCTTCTGAAACATATGCTGACGTTGGTGGATTAGATGATCAAATCCAAGAAATCAAAGAAGCTGTTGAATTACCAATGACTCATCCAGAATATTACGAAGAAATGGGTATTAAACCACCCAAAGGTGTCATCCTCTATGGTCCTCCTGGAACTGGCAAAACACTTCTTGCTAAAGCTGTCGCTAATCAAACTTCGGCCACTTTCCTGCGTGTTGTTGGTTCTGAATTGATTCAAAAATATCTTGGTGATGGTCCTAAAATGGTTCGTGAACTCTTCCGTGTTGCTGAAGAAAATGCTCCTGTTAGTTTATTTTTAACTTTTTGCTAAATTTGAAAGGATGAATGAAATATTTTAGTCTATTGTTTTCATTGACGAAATTGATGCTATTGGTAATAAACGTTATGATACAAACTCTGGCGGAGAACGCGAAATTCAACGTACTATGCTTGAACTCTTGAATCAACTTGATGGCTTTGATTCTCGTGGTGATGTTAAAGTTCTTATGGCTACAAATCGCATTGATTCGCTTGATCCCGCTTTGATTCGTCCTGGACGTATTGATCGCAAAATTGAATTTCCATTACCTGATGAAAAAACAAAGCGCCGTATTTTTGGTATTCATACGGCAAGAATGCAACTCGCTGATGATGTCCATGTTGATGAATTTATTGAAGCTAAAGATGATCTCTCTGGTGCTGATATCAAAGCAATGTGTACCGAAGCTGGCCTCTTAGCCTTACGTGAACGTCGTATGCGTGTTACTATGGAAGATCTCAAAAAAGCAAAGGAAAATGTTCTATTTCGTAAGAAGGATAATGTTCCAGAAGCACTCTATTTATAACTTGTCCTTTCATCGATGTTTAATTTATTTTATTGATGTAATTTTATGTTTCTTTTAAATAAATGTTTCTGTGAAATTTTGTGTTTATTTGTTTCTTTCTTTCTTTGATGCAGACTTGTTGAATGAACTTTAGCTTCACATCGTAAATACCACATCTCCATCAGCTGCAGTTCCCTTGCTTCCAGACTTATTTTGAACATTCTTCTGTTGTTCTTTAGCCTTTTCTTCTGATTTCATTTCATTTTCAGCAAAAAAGTATCAACAAAAAAGAAATAAATACTCTCTCAGTTAGGCTTCCTGAACCTTTGATGATAAACTCAATGGGGCATCAGGCAATCAAACAAAGTTGTTAAACAAGATTCTTCGTTTCATAAGGATACAATAACGTAAAGCAACTATCAAAAAAATACATAAAAAAAATTTATTCATTATAGAAAAAATCTAACAAAAACAAGCACATAAACGACAATTCAAATCATTTGCAAATGTTAACATTTCATCAATTCAAGGTAAATAATCATCATTTTGGAACAAAGTTACTATTAGAAACCGTGTTTTCGGCATTTCCAAGATGACGAGAAACTCGATAATAAAGAGATCGGTAAACATCATCTGTGAGTCGATCCATTTGAAGATAATCTCCTGCAATCCAAAATTTTGAAAGAGTTGAAGGATCCAAGGACATGATAAACCTCCCGGTAATATCTCGATCAAAGTGTGCAACAGGATAATAACCAGGTTCATATGGAATATAAGGTGGATCATCAACAAAGAATAGCAAAAACCGAATGACCAATTTCATTATGAACTCTTCGATATCAGGAAGATCAATAACTCCACACTGTCCAAGAACTGAAAAAAAAGACAAATGAGACAAATGAATTATAAAAATGAGGAGAAAAAGCAGCATTGTTACATCCAAATGAAGAAATAATATCCAATTTCCAAAATGGTTATGCCAAATCTAATGTATTACATAACTAAAGCAATAAAACTACAAAAGTAAAGGAAACCATACTTTCCGATCTTTCCAACAATACACGAGATTGAACAAGAACATTATAAGGCACTTCGAGAAGCTTTCCGTTGGAAACTTTTACATAAATGGATCTTTCAGAGAGCTCTAAAATTAATAAAATTAGAAAACGTTTAATAAGACAACCAAACTCTTACCTATTGTATTATCAGAAAAATAATTAATCATGATTCATGAATAGAATGCAAATTGTAAAATGTCAAACAAATGATGAAAAAAAGGCGAAGAAGAAAATGAAAAAAAGCAATTTAGGCCTTGATAATTAAACCATAAGACGCCAAAAAAGCGGTTAAAATGAAAACAATTTTTTACATGAAATCAACCAAAAAACCAATATTTCCCATGAAACAATGTTTGTTTCTTTATCATGCAAATTCAAGTATTATTTTGAATAATGATGGATGCCATTCAAAGAGTATAAAAGTCGGCTGATGAAATGAAAAAGCTTCAGTCGAGTTAATTGAAACTCTTTCGTGTGCAGTTGTGTTCTTTCATCCTTTAAACAAAATGGCTTCTTACTCTGGTGCTCATAAAATTGCTATTTAGTTCTTTCTCCTTATAAAGGAATGTTTTGCAACCAATACAAACTCATATGATACATATTTCAATTAATAGGAGGAAAGTATTGTACAAAATAATTTATTATATACAGTTGCTGAGATCAGCTATATATACAAAGATACAAACAAAGTTAAATACAAAATAAAACAAAGTAAAAAATGCAAATAATTAACAGAGTAAATTTCAATCAAAGTGTTGTAAAAATGCAAAAAATATGTACAATCACAGTAGGTAAGTAGAAACCCTTTTTTCAATGGTGACTCATAAGTTTATTCGATCGTTTGAGTTCCAACATGAGTGGTGGAAGCAGGTGCACCAGCTACAGAATATTTCTCCATTTCTATCAGAACATCCAACAGTAGTTTTCTAAAATCTCTTCCCATCGTCCTTCCATCGGTATCAATCAAGACGGATCGTAAAAATTTGTAAATATTATCGTTCATTTCATAATAATCCATAAACAGCCTTCGATTCAAAGCTTTCACGGCAAAAACAACAGAGATAACTTTGAATTTCGCTCTTTCAAGATCTTCTGGTTCATTCGTTTCAATAAGTTGAGGTACTTCAGCTAAAAATCCTAGAAACACATTCATAACAGCAACCAAAAGCTTGTTTGATGAATCCACTATTCGATGGTACGGTCGATTGAACTTTGTTTTCAATAAAAGACCAATGAATCTTCCAAATTGTTCGTAAGATTCAAGTTCAGGATCTTCTTGATCGAATAAAGTTGCTGCATGCAGCACAAATTCATTTGCAAGTTTTTCTTGAAATCTTTCATCCACAAATGCAACATTGAGAAATCCAACAAAGTCATAAATTGCTTCACCATGAAATCCAATTTTGAATAAGCTTTCAGCTATTTGAGTTATTTCATCATCAGAGAAATCATTGTATCTTTGCCGATAAAATTCAGCAAGCTCAACAAGCGAAAGATCACGTTTTTCAGCATTGAGAATATCCAAAAATTCTGTCATTGATTTAGGCAGCTGTTCATCATCTTCGGAAGCTTTTGGTTTTGGCACTTTTCGTAAACCAGAAGATGGTGCTCCCATTGTTTTCTGCAAATTTTCCAAAAACCTCCGATTTCGTCCTCGATTTGATTCGCCTC
Organism: Panagrolaimus kolymaensis; assembly: GCA_028622995.1. Classification (NCBI taxonomy): domain Eukaryota; kingdom Metazoa; phylum Nematoda; class Chromadorea; order Rhabditida; family Panagrolaimidae; genus Panagrolaimus; species Panagrolaimus kolymaensis. The sequence continues at coordinate 3,440,559 of JAJQJQ010000006.1, forward strand.
TTTGTGGATTGTTAGCTGTCATCGTCTAAATCGTACTTTTCTTAGGTTTTTCTCAATCTCATTCCTGTAAAAATCGACAAGGTAATCAACCCATATTTCAAATGCTTTAACAATGGTTCATTCATAAAAGTTTATATGAAAATCAAAAAATTCAACAAATAAAAAGAAAAAACAAAGACAAAACACAAATAATTTAATGCATTCTATATTTGTTTTCTTCTGTGAGATCACAAATTTCACCGTTAAATTTAACATCGATAGCAAAATCAAGATCACGAGCATTACGTTCATTCGGCTTGCACGTGATATGTCCATGAATCACTTCACCTTTCTTGACGGTTAGAGCTTCACGAAGATAAAAGACAGTTTGCTTCCAATGAGTATATTGACTATCAGGAGAAGTTGAAAAACCAGTTCGCTTATGACATTTTGAGAATTCAACGACGAAGTAAGTAACAAAAGCATGAACATAGTCATTACGATTGCAGGAGATTTCAAAGTTTGATTCAAATGAGAGATCTTCGACGGTAGTGGTATAAAGGTCGATATCCTAAAAAAGGGTCATTAAAATCGAAAGAAAGAAGAGTAAAGCAACAAACCTTGATGCAACAGTTACTGGTGACAACTTGATTGGGATCGACGCAATCAACCAATGGTTCGCTAATAGCGACTTCACGAATGCTAGACATGTTGAAACCATAAACATTTTCCCACCAATTGATTTTGTCATCTTTGTATTGACGATCTTCGATGGCGCAAATATAAAGCCGGGCTTTATCAGGCATCAATACTCCATCAGGTTTAAGCCATTTGTCACGAGCATATATGACGGTGTTCAACATAGATTCATATAACAAGCAGTAGCCCATCCATTCAGAAATAATGACATCAACCTTTTCAATACCATCAGGGAGTTCGGTGATGTCTTCCATTTTTGAATGAAGAACAGTAACAATATGATCAAGCTTGTTATCCTTGATAATCTTTTCAGATTGTTTGGCCATACTTGAGAATTCAACAGCAAACACACGTTTAGCACCAGCTTGAGCAGCAAACATTGAAAGGATTCCAGTACCAGAGCCAACATCCATGATAACTTTATCTTTGAAAAGATGCTTGTTGTGATAAATGGAGTTGCGGTAAGTTTTGGTACGAACTTCATCTTTCAGCATTTCCTAAAATAATAAAGAAAAGTTAGTAAATGATGATGATTAATAAAACCAAAAAAGCTTACTTCATGAATACCATAATGAGCATAACTGTCAAAGTAGTAATCACGACTTGACATTTGATTTGGCTCCAAAGTTTTCAGATCTGCCGGCGGTGGCGGCTTGTTATCACCACTTTCTGTTGACATCTTGAACTAAAAAATAGCGAATAGTTTATTTTATTTATCAAAGAAATATGGAGGGAAAAAAGTCGCAGAAAAAAGGAAAAAAGCGAAGGAAAGTCAAAAAAAACGTCGAAGAAGAAATTTTTTTTGTTTTGCTTGAAAAAAAAGTGGAAAAGAAAAAAGGATAGTAACGACAGGAGTTCGTTATAAGAAAAATTTTATGAGATGAAAGGGGAATGAATGAAGGAAGCTCTGTTGCGTGTTTGCAAAAAAGGGTTATTTTGAATTTTTTTACTTGGAGTCAGTCATTTATTTGTAACACTTTTAGTTTTTTTTAGTATTTATGTGTTGTTTACATTTTCAACTACCTCGAGAATGGAAAAATGTGAAAGTTCATGGCATATGTAGCTAGTTGAATGACGCTAAATTTTTCGTTTATTTTTAAAGCGTTTATTAAGTATCGTATACTTTGTTTACGGCTTTCATTAGTGAGAAAATAACATAATTGGTTAAAAATTTTTTACATCAAATGAAATTATTATCTTATAACTTGCAAACCTTTTCTTGAAACGGCATAGCAAATTGAAATAAATAGTTTTTAGTGCAAGTAATTTTGTTCCACAAAAAATGCCTTCCGCTTCATAGAATCTTTCTTTTCTTCTGCTTTTTGTTTTGCTTTGTTATGAGCATTTATAACTTCAATGAGATGGTTTACTGAGCATGCTAGTGTTGGTGGGCGATAGTTGTAATTACTGTACTTCGAAAAGGCATGTCTCCCATGATTTTATTGCTTTTGTTGATGCATTCAGTGTCTTCATTTTTGAAATTTTATTTTTCAAGCAACTGTAAAGAAAGCATAAAAACTTTTCGACTTCGAAATAAAATTTTTATTCTTGTTCAAAGTTTTAAAAAATGAAAGGCAATAACAACAAATTGGGAGAGAAAGAAAATTTGTCTCATTGAATTTTAAAAAAATAATATCTTCAAAACTTTTAACTATTTTTTCTTTTCATTACTTTTTAATACACCGATATTATTTAACATTTAAAAAAAGAAGACAGTTATTAAAAACATATTTTGTAAAAGATTTTTTAATAATTTTGGAAAGGTTTTTTTGTAAAGATCTAAAGGCATCCATCCATATCGCTGCTAGGATCAAACAATTCATCACGATCAGTTAAAATAAATTTAGGCCTTTCTGAATTTTCTCTTAGTCTATCTCCAAGAATAACGGATTTTGTTCGAATTGGAGTAAGTTGGACTTGTTTAAAATGTGAAACCACATTATTGGTGGAGGAAGATGAAATCTTTCGATTTGAATGATCTGGACCCATTTCATAACTGAATGTTCTGTAAGCTAAGAATTGAGTCGATATTGAATTAAGTTGCACTGTTTGATCAGGAGGAATGTAAAAAATATCACCACGTCGTATTTGTTTAAATCGATTTCCAAGGGTATTAACTTCATAATTTCCTTCACCTTCAACAATAACCATAATTGAACCACATTTTAATGGTGGAAGTAAAGTTGGTTTTGAAGATGATGAAGCTTCATTAGTTTTTGAGATCTAAAAAAATAGTAATTTTAGAAAATTAATCAGACTATTGAAAGGAATTAGCTACCTGAATTTCTTGTAGAGTAAAATCTTTACAATCTGGTGCATATTCAGTTACATTAGGATATTGCTTAAATTTTTTAGGTGGAACTAAATAAAACGAAGGATCGGTCATTCGATAATTTAGAACATTAATAAGTTCTTCACGATCTATGAATTTTGGAGTTAATGCCGCTCGAATGGTATTGTTTGAGCAACCCACGCATTCAACACATTCTAAAATTTTATGCATACATAGTTTTAGCTTTTTAACGCAAAAGGTTTAATTTGATTATAATTACCTCCACTTAGATATGCATGAAGTTCTTCAGCCGCGTAAAAGCAACATTCACCAGGTTGTAAAATCATATGATTTAAATATAAAGGTGAAAAGCATCCCACATCTTCAGGGAAATGCTTTCTCATAGATTCCAAAACTGGAATGGTATCTTCAATCAAAGCTCCACGAATCCCGCATTCTATTCTTTTATAAAAGCACTTTAATTGTTCAACAACAAATTCATGGTTATTTACTTGGGCATAAAGCATATTTGTAAAGCATCTTCGTAATGCACTTTTCGCCTTTTCACTTTCTTGATTAATTCCGCTTTTAATCAATCTTTCAAATTCATTTGCATCTTGTTCGCCCATAACTTTTCGAAGTTCAGGAAATGCTTGAATATTTTGAATTATTTCCATTGCGGGTCTAAAACCACAAAGGAGTTCAAATCTGGTGAGGGCATAAGCAAGTTCGGGTTTATGATGGCGATCGGGATAATTGATGGGATCTTTGTTGTGAAGTCGAGCAGCCTGCTCCTAAAAATTTAAATTTTTTTTAAAAGGTTAAATAAATTATATCTTCTCTTTTATTGCCTGCTTCTTTCCCATTGTTATAAGCAAGAAATTAAAGGACTCAATAAGCAAAAAGGTAAATGACTTATAAGCTAATGCTAGTTTTTAAGCGACTACAGTAGAAATATGCTTGGTCAATCTTTCGATGAAAAGGATCAGAAAATTGTTTGGGTTTGAAGCATTTACTTCGAAGTGAACATTTGCGAATTGCCCCCTCAACTCACTTTACAAAAAACTATCCCACTTTCATTTTTTTAATGAAGCAAAAACAAAAAAAAACTTTTCTTTCTTACCTTTGTTGGATGAACTTGAAGTGAAAGAGTATGTTTAATGGACATAATTTTCATTATAAATGGTAAATGTAATTCTTCTTTATTATTATTTTCTGAATTATTTTTAGCAATTAATTTGCTTAAATTTTCTGATGAATCTCGAACCATTGCCGGTCCATCAGGATGTGTGCCCATCCATAATTCTGCATAAGGAGTAGTTGGACCAACTTCGTGTTTAGGATGTCCTGCTGCAAATAGCCTTGCTACTTCTGATTCCGTTCCATCTTTTCCCCAAGCATAATTTTTGACATGGCAATCAAGGCGCTGCATAATAACCGATTAGCAACTATAAAAAAAAGTAATTTTTAATTAATAGTTGAAAAGAGTAAAGTAAAAAAAATGAGGTTAATTTTGAAAGAGAAAGAGAGTATTAAAAAATTTTTGGTTGTGAACACGGCAATACTTAAAAACAGGTCAATAGGGTTACTATAAAGTCCGAAAAAAAAATTGGTTAAACATCCATCATAAGAAGAAAGGGGAAAAGAAAAAGGAGATGATGACACGTGCGACATTTCTTTTTTAATTTTAAAGAAGAAGGGCATCAGGGCAAATGTATGTATGTACGTTTATATAAAAATTGATTTTAGGTGAAAAGAATTTAGTGGGATCTGCCACGAATAAATAGGTCATTAAAAATAGGGAAAAAGGAAGACAAATCGGTTTAATACGAAGATTTTTTTTTTGTTGCAGTAAAGCATCTCAGCGACGTATTCGATTAGAAAATGATAGGAGAAATGATTGCGCGATCATGATATGATAGTAATGAACTATGGCGGGTAGTCATTCGTCGTCGTCGCCATCGCATCAGACATTCACCACGTATGAAAAATGAAAGAAAAAAAATCGAATGAAGAGGTCTCATCTCTTTGACGTGGTAATAGTGATATTCTTTATCATTGCCTAAAATATGTGGAGAACCCTTCTTTGAGCTTTATTAGTGTGAAAACTAAAGCCGAAAACTATGTTCATTTATAAACGTTTGAAAAGAAAATTCCTTTAAAACCCTCAGGGGATAAAATAACATGCGATAAAATTTCCAATGAATGAATCATGCATTCTCGAAGCTCTTGAGAAAGCTGATGATGGCTGATTCATGAATGAATGGATCAAATTATAGGGGCATATGATCATGGCTTTGATTGGGAGGCGACGTCGAATAAAATAAAATCAAACAAAACCGTAAAAGTGCACAACCGTAAACAGTGGAAAGTACAATTACAGTTTAATTAAAAAGACAATATATCACTTGATTATATACAAGTCTTGGACTCATTAATTAGCAAAAAATTTGGAGGAGAAAAAACTGTTTTTTTTTTATTATTATAGCAGCATTACAATAAATCAGATATTTTTTCTTGTCAAATTTCCAGTTGATTTTTATTATTTTGACAAAATTAATGGGAGGTCTCGATCGACAGTTAGACATTTTTTTAAAACATAAGTAATATATTATCCCATCAATTTTATTGAGCTTATTAATAAATCATTTGGCCTATAAATTTATCAAATAAAAAAATGCAGAAAGTGCAAATTCGAAGTATTTCTAGCGTTGAAATTTTTTTTATATTATTTCATACTGTAATTCTCCCTGATAGAAGATGGATGATAAAGCGTAAAGACAATTTGTGTTTTTTGTTGATGTGCCCTTGTCTGACAGAAGGAAAAAAAAGCAAAAAAAAATTTTAAAAGAAAATAAAAGTACAAAAATTTATTGTTGTGAAAAAAATAATATGGATACCTAAAACACGACCCGGCGAACACTTTAAAAAAAATTAGGTTTACAAACCATAAAAAATAATGACATGCAAAATGTTCGTAAATAACATAAACATCAACATCAAAAAAAATTTTAGGCCCATGTTTGGTGAAAAGCTTTGCAAAAAACCAAAAATATTTTCATTTTTTTGCGCGTTTTTTGCTTTAATAAAATTTGATGAGAAAAGAAAAAAATGAGACCATTTGTACGAAAGTAAGTAAGACTGGTTTTGACGTAACCCAAACCAACAAAAAGGGGTGTAACGGAAATTGGAAATACAAGGTGGTTGATGGAGGAGAAGATTCTAAAAAACCGCGCACGTGGAAAGAATATTCTTTTTATTATTATTATTTTAAAAAAATGGTTTGAATTCGTCAACTTTTGACATCGTTTTTAATTTCCTTTAGACAATTTGTTTTGGTTCATAAATTTCTTTGAACAATGGTTGTTCATGAGTTCGCTAAAGTTTGAGATGAAACAAACGATAAAAACAATAAAGTATTTTTTGTTGTTGCAAGAATTATAAAAACCTTTATTCGAAAAAGACTTTGCAACCAACTTATGTGTTTCTTTTCTTATCAAAAATTTACTTAAAAAAATTATAGCAAAGATAACCTCGCATTTTTTTTTGTTTTGTTAAAATTATGATAGCTGTCTTGGTTTAACTTGAAAGCATCTCGAATTTAAACCCCACTGAATACTTTAAGGATCCTAGTTTTTTAACAATAGGTTTATTGGCAATTGTTAGAAACCATATGTATGATGTAAACAAATAAATAAATAAAAGAAAAACACAAAACAAAAAGAAGCCAAGAGAAAAAAAGAAAGGAAAAGTTAAACAAACCGATGATGACTACTGATTTTTATTTAGATCAATTTATTTTATTTTATTTAAACAGGTTTAAGTTTTCATTTTTACTGCCTAAGGGGATAATAAAACTTTTAATCTCCCTTTCAATAACCAAAAAAAAAAAAGAATTCTTATATGAACGTTTTATGTTGACTACTTTCCATTTCATCAAAGCATAAAAAATGATTTCAAAATTTTTGAGGCGATGGTGTTTGTTGTCGTCTTTGATTTTTTGGTAATCATCATCTTTCCTTGCATTCCAGAAAAATTGTTTTTTTTTGTTGTTGTCCATTCATTAACATTGTAATAATAACTTTGGTAGTAGTAATTTGCATAACAAACAAACAACAAAAATGCAAATCGGGTGTTTAAAATTTTTTTATTCATCCATCGAAAAAAAAAAGTTGCAACAAAAAAATTCAAGGTTATCATAGTAACAACAACCGCTTCTCATGGCACAAAATATTCATCATCATTTTTTCTTTGTGCTACTTTTATATGTTTTTATTATTAACTTTCTTTTATTATTCTTCAATTGGACCAACGAAAAAAAAGAAATTTTTTCTTTGATTTATTTGGTTGCGTCATCGAACAGAAGGCACCTTTTTTTCTTTCTCAGAGACAAAAAAACCAGAATATTTTTTATTATAATAAAGAATTACATACAAAACAAACAAAATTTTACACTTTTTAATAACATAAATCATCATCTGATAATAGTGACTCTAAGAAAATTCTAAAGTAATTACAATATTACAACAACAAATAATGGTATTACAATAGAATTATGAATGATGAATTTCACACTTGGGTAAAGCACGACGAAGTGATTCTACAGTTTCTTTTTGACGATGAACGTTCTTAAGATCCTTTAAGATGAGAGATTGAAGAGCACTGAAAATAAAAAGAGTTGTAAAAAAAGTAAAGGTTCGTCCAAAGCACAACAGAAGAAAAGAAAAACTCACTTAAATTTTTTCAAATGTTCCAATCCATATTCAGTGATTCTTGGGCAGGATTCAATAGTTAAAGCTGCAAGTCGATCACCAACATAATTACCCATATATTCTAATCCAAAATCTTGAAAGGATTTACATCGAATAAATTCAACAGATTTGATATGATTGAGCCCTTCTAAAACGTAAAAAGATAATAAAAAGTAATTGTAGCATAAAAACCACCAACCAAAATGATAACAGCCAAATCCAGACACACTTGAATCAGCGGCATTAATTTCAACTAAATGTACTTGTTGCTCAGGAATTCGAGGATCAAGTTCAGCTGTTGCACGAATTAAAGCATTGAAATCATCGAAGCGATTACCAAGATTATCAAATTTGATGCTTCCACCACATCTAACAATCCATTCAGCTGCAGCTCGATCAGGACCAATTTCTTTTACACGAGATGGATCTCGGCTAAAGAAATGAATGGTAAATGAAGAATAAGAAAAACTTCTTACAGATTGAAACCGTCGATTAACCATCTCAAGCCAGGTACATCATGGCTTGCAAGTTTATTCTTCAGTTGATCGGATGCACGGATAAGAAAACGAGCCATTCTGTAAACTAAGGAATTATTCGAACATTAACTCGAGAAAAAAGAGGTAAAATATGGTTAAAAAACCAACAAAAACGTATTCCGAATCACAAAAAATTCTCATTTATACAAACATACAATAAGATCAAATCAATCAATACATACAAACAAACAATCAAAATAAAATCAACAATAAACATTATTTTAGCCAACCCAATCGGGTCGAGGCTTAAAATTTGGTCTAGGAATAAGAGTTAGATGTGGAATATCACGTTTGAACATGATATCACGAATCTTCCATCGTAGTGATTGACGTCTTAATTCTCCAGGTGCAGGATATTTCTTCCATGCTTCACGATATTGAGCACTTCTTTTAACTGGATCATATTTGAATGGAGCTTTTCCAGCAGCTGGCATATTCACTCTTCTAGCACCAATTTGATCCAAGACATCATCGATGAGTGCTTTTTCAGTTTTTCGATCAAGAGTAATTGGTTGATTTTCGTCATCATATTCAAAATTTGGTAACCGTGGTCGAGGTGGAGCAGGATCCTTGACTTCTAAAAACGAAAAAATAAATCATATTTTGTGGAAATAAAACCCATACTTTTTGCAGATCGCTTATTTGAACGTTCTTGTAATGGAGCATCACCATCGTCTTCTAAAATGTCAGGCAAAATATTGCTGTCGCAATTTATGAGAGGTATTCGATTGGCATTCAAGGTGTAAATAATTGATTTTCGAAGTTCGGGAGTACAATCAGCAAGTTCGGCATCAATCTAAATAATCCATGTGTTAAAGTTTTTTTTACTAAAAGCTAAACCATTTACTTCATTTTGAATTGACGCAATATCATGATAAATGCCATCTAAACATCTGTTCCCCGTTTCGAGAAGCTCTTGTATCTCCGGATAATCGTTGCCAGGAACCTATAATAAAGAGTGATAATTTATTGGAGAAAAAAAATTTGAAACAAACTTGATTCGGCTCTTGAAAATCAAACCCATTTAAAATAAAGGAAGCATAAAATTCTTCCAGACATGAATCATCGCTAATTTCCGTAACTATAAAAAAGTAAGTTTAGCATTATGATAAAAAATTTAGACGACTTACTTAGCTCTTGTCGGATGTCTTCCAAAGCATCTGGTTCCGCTGAGAATCCCATATCAGTAAGAACATCATTAATTTCATCGGTTGAATAATCCATTTTTGCAATGTTCATACACGAAGATATTGATTGTTGTGTAATTAATAAAAGTTTAATACACGATGTTGCTTTTAAATTGAATTCTGCAAATCAAATTGTTGTTTTTTCTTTGTATTTGTCGATCGTTGGTTCTCTTCCATTAACAAACGAGTAAACAACAGCCAACATTTTTGAAAAAGATCGTATACCGCCGAACATTTACAATGTTCTCGAAATGCCAAATACACCTAATAGTTTGTGTGTTCATAATTTTTTTTTAGTTTTGAGGCCGCGTGGTTTGAATGAATTTATTGCCGCCGCAAAAGTATGGCGCAAAATTAAAACCTCATTTCTAAACTTTGCCATTTTTTCAATTAATCATATTATTCCGTTTCCTTAACTTTACACTAAATGGGTACTACTGATAAATTCCTTTTTTTTTAGCCTTCATCATGGCGGAACCAAAACAAGAAATTGATGAAGTTCCAGAAGAGCATGCTTTCTATGGAGAAGAACATGAAGAAGATGTCATTGTTGATGATGATGTTGCAGATGAATCGTACAGAACTAATTATGAACAAGAAGGTGAAATGGAAGAAGTCTATGAAGATGAAGAGCAACCAAGTTCAAATAATCCTCGAAGTCAACGATCACTTTCTCATTTAACCGAACAATTTATTAAATACTTACAATCAAAACCTGCTGGATTAGTTGATCTCAATTTATGTGCTGAAGAACTCAAAGTTACTCAAAAAAGAAGGATCTATGATATTACAAATGTTTTAGAAGGTATTGGATTAATTTCAAAGAAAAATAAGAACATTATTCTTTGGAAGTAAGCTATTTTTCTTTTTTGGATTATTAGTTTTATGATTGTCTTATTATCATTTTGAACGCTTGTAAAACTGCTAGCTTTAATGTCTGTATTTGCTTGTCATTTGCTATAATAGGCTTCATGATTTTCACTTTCTGCAATTAAGCAATTTTTTCATCAAATTCACTTATTCATTTTCAGAGGTGGACAACTTCGAAAACCTGGTGGTGGAATTGAGCTCAAACCTGGAGAAGGTGAAAGAATGTTTAAATTGAAATCAGAATTGACGGATCTTGAAAGAGATGAACGTGTATTGGATACTCATATCAAATGGCTAAAACAATGTGCAATAAATCTTGCAGAAGAATCAGATAATTATCGTTATTCATATTTAACTTTAAATGATATTACCTCAACTTATCCTGAAAACCAAACTTTCATCATTCAAGGACCAAAAGGAAGTAAAGCAATCGTAAGTTTTATTTTGATTTACAAATAGCTCTAATAGTTACATAACTTTAGGTTCCTCTTCCATCTCATCAAGATTCTCAATTCAGATGTCAAATTATTGGAACAGCTGGAGCAATAACAGCAGCATACATTCAACCAGGTGGCCCTCAAATGTACCAAGATTCAACAACGGGTGAAGTTAGCGAAGTTATGCTTGAACGTACGTTTTTTTCTTCTTTATTTCATTTTGACTATTCTTCCTTTTACTTTCAGCAAAATGCATCGAATTGGAGCCACCACCTCATACCGACTATTATCTTGTATCTGGGAAAGATAATGAAAGTCCTTTGTTGCATGAATTGTATCGTTAAAAGTAAATACAAATTTTTGTAATGAAATTTTCTATGCAATGGCCAGCTAATAAGATCTCATAGTTAAATCTTTTTTTGCTTTTGTAAAATATGTTTCTGTTTTTGTACTTTCAATTTTTTTTTGATTGCTAGAATTGAAAATGATAAAAATTATTTATTAGTTGACTGATATTTGCTTGGATGTGTTTTTTTTTCATTATCATACCGTAACTATTAACTCGCACATGTAAAATGTAAAAAGAATTTGTCGAAGATTGAGATAATTTTTTATTGAAGGAGAAAATCGATAACTAAATGCTTACCTAAAAATCTGTTGATTAATAATCATTGAACTCCCATTCGAATAAGCATAGTTCATAGTTGGCAGATCATGATCATAGAAAAATTTACACGTTTTCTTTCTCTGGCAGTTTATAAATTTTGCTTCTAACACTTTTCATTTGTTCCTCCATTTTTTATTTAAATGCTAGGCACCTTATAAAAGATGCTTCCATATGATAAATCTTTTGAGTTAATCTTCTTCTAAAAAGTTATAAACTTTTTGGATATTTTCTGTACTTGACTATTGAAAAAAAATAACATAGTAATTGCATCGAATAAAATTATGTATGTCTGCTTGTTTGTTTGTCCTTCATGAATTTAGCATTCTCATGTTTTCTGCACACACAAATGCTGCAACGTTGTCATTAACGCGAACGCACAACTAAAAAATGAATGTACTTGGCACGAAAATTTTTCCATTTTTCAAATCGACTTTCTTCTTTCCTTTTTGCGCGCGTCCAAGCTTTCTTGAATTTCATCGCATTTTTTTTCTTCCTTCATTTTTTTTTGTTGTTGCTATCATCAATTTAAAAATTTTATTATTCTTATCTCTCTTTTTTTGCAGGGGTATTTCCAACCAAAAAGCAAATCGAAAAGCATTAAATAACGTTGACAAATATGGGTCGTAGGTTTGTCCATTTTTTTCTTGTTGTAGTTTCTTCTCTCAAATAATACGTTTATTTTTTTTAGCGGAAATAAACGCAGACGAGACGACGACGATAGCGAAGTTATGGATCATGATGATGAAGATAGTCGAAGTCAGCTTACACCTGTTAGCATTCCAAGAGGTATAGTTATAATAATTTGTAAAAGTTTTTTAATGTCTTTGTTAATTTTTAGGACGAGAAAGAGATCCAGAATTTAGTGCTCCAAAAGGACAAAAGCTGGTGGATTTAGACGAAGAAGTTGCTACCAACCGTCCTGAAAAAGCTGAAGATGCAACATCTGTCATTGAGCAAACTCATTACATTGTGATTCCATCTTATGCTTCTTGGTTCGACTACAATGCTATCAATGTTATTGAAAAGAAAGGTGTACCTGAATTTTTTTCTCAGCATAACAAATCTAAAACACCAGAAGTGTGAGTTTATTTTTTGAAGGAACATTTTAATAACTTGTGTGTATTTAGTTATATGTATATTCGTAATTTTATGATTGACTGTTATCGTCTCAACCCTATGGAGTATCTCTCAGCAACATCATGTCGAAGAAATCTGTCTGGTGATGTTTGTGCAATTGTTCGTGTTCATTCATTTTTGGAACAATGGGGTTTAATCAATTGGCAAGTTGATCCATCAAATATTCCTGCACCAGTTGGTCCACCAAGTACATCACATTTCATGGTATTAGCTGATACTCCTGCTGGTATTACACTTACTAATCCATTTCCTCCATCTTACCATGTTAGTTGTTAATATTTTGTATCTTTTTCATTAAAAATATGTTTTTTAGGTTCATGAAAAAAAGCCAAAGGTTGAAACTTCTACTATGGCATCTGAGAATTCTCCTACTGCTGTTCTTGCTTCAAAAGATGGAGACAAACCCGAAGAAAATGCTGAAGGAGTAAAAGATGAATCTGCAGAAAAAGAAAAAACACCCGCAAGTGGACAAAAGAAACCTGAATTTGGATTACGAACAGACCTTTACGCTAAACAAATGGCAGCATTACGAGCAAAGGGTGCTGTGCCTGGTCGTGAATGGTCAGATCAAGAAACTTTGTTGCTGCTTGAAGCTTTGGATATGTTCTGCGATGATTGGAACAAAGTTGCTGAACACGTTGGAACAAGAACTCAAGATGAATGTATTTTATGGTTTTTGCAACTTCCACTTCAAGATCCATATTTGGAGGATGATAAAGGGGCATTAGGACCATTAGCATATCAACCAATACCATTTTCACAATCAGGAAACCCTGTTATGTCTACTGTTGCTTTCCTGGCTGCTGCTGTTGATCCTAAAGTTGCTGCAAGTGCTGCTAAAGCAGCTTTGGGTATGTTTTCACGTTTTCAGCCTTGAAACACAATTTACTTTGTTTTAGAAGAATATGACAAAATGAAAGGTGAAATCCCTCAATACTTGATCAATGCTCATGTTCGAAATGTTGAAGCTTATGCAAAAGAGCATAATGGCGAAATAAATCCTCAAATTGGTCTTCCTGATTATAGTCAATATGAAAAGGAGAAGAAGGATGGAGAAGAAAATGAGGCGATGGATGCAACAGAAGCAAATGATAAAGATGGAATACCTGAAGAAAATCGATTACGTGTGCAAGATGGAGAGATTGTTGGTCCAGAAAATCCACCCTCTGATGAAGCTGTTAATAAATGTTCTGAAGTGATACAAAAGGCTGCTGCCGCGGCACTTGCAGCTGCTGCTGTAAAAGCGAAACATTTAGCTACTCTTGAAGAAAAACGAATGAGAGGACTTGTTGCACAACTTGTTGAAACTCAAATGAAAAAACTTGAGCATAAACTTAAATATTTTGAAGAATTAGAATCAATGATGGAAAAAGAACGTGAAGCATTGGAATACCAACGACAACAACTCATTCTTGAACGACAAGCATTTCATCTTGATCAACTTCGTTACCTTGAAATGAGAGCTAAAAACGATGCTCATAGTAAGCTCGCTAATTCTGGAACTCTTCCTGCTACTTTACCACCTGGTTTTGAAGTTCCTTTGCCAGCACCACAAGCTCAATTTGTTGCAACATCGACTGTATCTGCTCCAGGATCAAAATCTAAAAGTCCACCGAGGACTATTGTTGTTGAACCAAAACCTGAAAACTTACTTGATCCATCAGCTGCTCCACAAATTCAACCTCCAACTGAAAATGCTCAATCAAAAGAATCTGCTCCTGTTGTAACTCCTCAACGGCCACCATCTCAAGCAGCTGTTCCGCTTCAACCTCCACCAACTACTATGGCTCCGCATACTCCTCAACAAACTCTTCAACCGCCTGTTGTTGTTCCACCTCAGCCAACTGTTCCTCAACCTCCAACTGCTGCTCCAGTTGCTCAAGCACCAATTCCTCATCAACAAGTTCCACCTGTGGGACAGCAACCTATGCATCCACCAACTTCTCAATATCCAGGCGGAGCACCACCACAAGGATATCCTCCTCAAGGAGTTTATGGTCATCCAGCTGCTCCTCAATATGGTCAATATCCTCAATATCAACAACATCCTTCTCAATACCAATATTCTTTTCAAAATCAATATCCTCCTGGTCCACAATATCCTCCTCAAGGGGCTTATGGTCATCCTGGTGCTTCACAACATCAATATCCTTATCCTCCTCGACATCAATATCCTCCACAACATCAACAACAGCATCCTCCTCAACAACATCAACAGCATCCTCCTCCACAATGATCTTTTTTTATCCTTTTTTTATTATTATTTATCATGTATTTGAATCGCATGTGTATCTTTGTTTTTTCTTTATAAAGTTTGTAAACGGTTATTTGTTGTTTGTTTTTATAAATCTTTGTGTTTTTCTGCACGTTTCATACTACTAAATTCTAAAGTAACTAAGGAAAAGCAAATTTTTAATTTTTAAGCTTTATAATGGATGAATTAACTGATAGTCAATTTGATGAAGTTATAAATGGAATAAATGATTCAACATTAGCTCCCGGTGGTGAAAGTGAAGACGATGGTGAAGAAATTACATATGAAGAAGCTGTAAAAAGACTTACACAGGCATGGATAAATGAAGAAGCATCGCCTAAGCTTCTTACGAGCCAATACGAACTTCTTGAGCCTCTTGTTGCAAGAATTGAAGATGCTGAAAAAGAATTTTACCGACGTACAGAAAAAGAAAAGCTCAACTTATCAATTACTGTTTTTCGAACGGAAATCAATCGACTGCTTTATATTATTAATTCTTATTTAAGGTAAATATTTTACTTAGCATTTAAGCTGTCTAACATTGAAATGTCTGATTTCCTTCTTATTTGCAATAATTCATTTTCAGGGCTCGTTTACGAAAGATTGAAAAAGACCCAATTGGAGCTCTCAACGAACATGAAGAACGTGCTAATCAACTTCCAACACCTCGTGATTCTCTGCTTGATCCACGTGAAGTAACATTTGCTGAAAAATATTTTGAATCATCAAAAAAACTTATGCTTGATGAATTTCTTGGAGATCTCGTTCCATCACTTCAAAAAATTCCTCGAATCAAAGATCCATATGCAAACTCTCGGGTCTTTTTTGAAGTTATTTCTGATAATGCTGAACCAATTACCACTCCGCTTCTCGAAGATAAAACTCAAGAATTTGTTGTTCATTTGAAAAAGGGTGATCGAATGATGGCGCCGTTTAAAAATGCGGAAGAAGCATTAGAAAATGGTCATATCAGATTACTTTAAAATGGAAATCGTTTAATTGGAATGTTAAATTTTTTGTTTATTCATTGTTTTATTGTATTTTTTTAATGCCTGTATTTTACGTGTTTGTACTGTTTGATACTCATTTTTTATAATTTGTTTCTTTATGTTTATATATACATGTTTCAATAAAGTTTTTAAAAAAAATGTTTACAAGTTACAAATAAAGGTTATTTAAAAAAGAGGCACTATTTTGTATGTATTTAAATTTTCTTTGAGCGATGACCCGAAATTAGGCAAAGTCATAAAAGGCATTGGGGAAAATAAAGTTGAGATAGAATTTTATGTTAATATTTTTTTTGGTAATGATTTTACCATTCAATTTTCATATTTTTATAAAGATGTGAACGTCGAGAGAATTTAGATCGACTAAAATCTCCTAATTCATCCATGGCATTTAATACATAATCCAATTGTTCTTTAGTATGGGCAGCAGATAAACAAATTCTTGCACGTGATTCGGTCATGGCTGTAGCAGGAAATGAAACAACTACGACACCAATCTTCTTTTTTAAAAGTTCACGACCCCAAAGACTGAAAGCAAAATAATAAGTTAGTAGTAATAAAGCTTATGATTCATTATGTATATTTTTTGGAAGAGATTATAAAAGCTTACCCGCATTGAGTTGGGAAATAAAGAAGAACGGGAACAACAGGACTATCATCTGAACCATAAACGATGAAACCCATTTGTTTTAAACGGCGACGGAAATATCGAGAATTTCGAGCAAGTCTTTCAATTCGTTTTTCACCATCTCGAGTATTGTCTTTTCCCATAATAATTGACATTGAAGCAATAACTTGTTGGGCAATTGGAGGAGACATGGGAGCTGAATAATAAGCAGTTGGAGAAGCTTTTCGCAAATATGTTATTGTTTCAGCTGAACCACCAATATAACCTCCACCAGCACCAAAAGATTTAGTGAAAGTTCCCATCATGATATCCACATCTTTAGGATTACAACCCCAATATTCAACAACTCCACGTCCTGTAGCACCCATAGCTCCAATGGAATGAGCTTCATCAAGATAAAGATAACATTTGTATTTCTTTTTAAGGGCAATAATTTCGGGTAAATTACTAATTGAACCTTCCATGGAATAAATTCCTTCAACAACAATTAAAATTTTATTATATGGTCGTTTGGTTTTTAGATTTCCATATGCGATGGAATCCCGG
The DNA here is from genome assembly GCA_028622995.1 of Panagrolaimus kolymaensis. Taxonomy (NCBI): domain Eukaryota; kingdom Metazoa; phylum Nematoda; class Chromadorea; order Rhabditida; family Panagrolaimidae; genus Panagrolaimus; species Panagrolaimus kolymaensis. The sequence continues at coordinate 3,457,529 of JAJQJQ010000006.1, forward strand.
AGAATTCGTTCAAGGGATTTCATATCATTGTGTTTAAAAACTTTGATTCCAGCACCAGAAAGTCGGCAACCAAGAATGAGAGAGGCGTGATTGTGTTCATCAGAAATAATTAGGGAATCTTTATCAACCAAGCATGGAGCATTCATGGAATTTGTTGCAAAACCCATTGAAAAGCAAATTGCCTCATCAACTCCTAAAAATTCAGCAACAAGCTTTTCAAGTTCATATTGGGTTCGTGTATGGCCTAAAAAATGGGAGTTTTGACTTTGCATTTAAAAGAATGAATGAATGAACCTGTTTCATGAACATATCCACAAACTGAAAGACCTTGTTCATTTATGGCTTCAGCGGCTTGATTTGCACATGGTCCATTGGCTTCAGCAAAACCCAAATAATTATATGAACCAACATTAATAACTTCTGTTTGAGTTCCAGTAAATTGAAAGGTCCAACAAAAATCATTAGTAACTCGATCGATAAGTTTTACAGTGGCACCAGGAACAGAACCTATTGGCCGTTCAAAAACATCTCGAACTCGAATATAACAATGCTGGGCATAGATTGCCTCGAATGATGAATATAATGGAACAAAATCCTGAAAATTTGTTTTAGTTGAGCTTCAAATAAATATATTTTATGGTTTCATAAAGCTACAGCATGTCAAGAAAAATAACTGTAGCATATTTTAATGGTGCTTGGCTATTTACATAATTGTTGGTCACTTGGTCAGAGTTACTTGAATTAGACCTTTGAACTTTGGAAAATGAATTTTTTTTGACAGTTTAAAAAGCTCAAAAATATTTGATAAGAATTTGACAAGCAGCAGACAGAGACTGACACACATATTTGAAAAAATATAAAGTGTTTTTTTTCGTCTAACATTTTTTAACTTTTCTGGTTATCAAAAAAAGAAGAAGCTGTTTAACGGAAAAATAAGGTTTGAGTTTAAAAATAGCAACCAAGAATGAAAAGTAATAAACAATATTTAATGAGAATCAAGCGAAAACAAGCTTGGTTGAAAACATTTTTTTTTGTTTTGAAAAGCAAAGCACCTTTGTTAAAATTTAAGTTTGGTGGGGGAAGGAAAAAGTGTAAGAGAATTTTATCAATTACCTTTTGTTTATCTAATTCCACAGCAGCTTTATTCTTTTCAAATCCCACCCGTCTCATAAATTCCCTGACATATGCCATAACGATAAGAACAAACCACGCAAAATATACGGATAATTGTAAAAAATTATTTGAATGTTCAAATTCATTTGGATATCGTTCTTGAATATTACCATTTATATCATTTTTATGATATATTTCTGCCTATAATAATTTTATTGGATTCAATTCAGTTCCACAAATTGTTGAAACTTACACTTTGAGCAACACTGGATTCATTATTTTTTTCATTTTGAACATCTTCATCCCCGCTACTTGTGTCGAATCGATCACGTTGATTTTCATCTTCACTTTCTTTACTATAAGCCAATTCAAGGATATCAGTACGTTCGGCTAATTTTTGATGCATAAAATTGCCTATTGCATCCATCGCCGCTTCTGAGCGGTTTTTAAGAGAAGATGATGGCATTGTTTAAAGAAAGGGTTTGAGGCTATAAAGGAAACTTAAGACGGCTAAAAAAAGAGAGGAATGAGCTTATTATTAAAAATAATAATAATAATAATAAACGCGAGAGAGAGAAAACAGCGGATTGTTGCTTACACATTTTACATAGCTACTGTAAATTTTTATGGCTATGCAAGAACGCATTTACGCGAGTGTAAAAAAATACCTTCGATCGAACCTTTCAAATTTGTTGTTTTTAACAAACGCTAAAGACTAACGTTTTTTTTACACATAAAAAACACAGAGAGATTCATTAGTAGTGTGATTTGTTTAGATATCTCTCTTTCTCTTATTTTTAGAAACCCAAAAAAACCTTTAGATTTTAGCAACTACCAACGCACATATTTTTTTGACCTAATATCTCAAGAAAAATTCAAACTAATTTTTTTTCTGTCAAGAAAAAAACTATGCAGTTTATAAAAAGAAATTAACTATGATTTTTTTTATCACCAAGCTTTTGGCACAGTTATGAGACATCAAAATAAAATAAATTTTTGTTGTTGATAAACTTTTTACTTTGAATAAATCGTCTGATTTTCTACAGTCCAAGAAATCAAAAATAAAAGTGATAAATTTGCAAGACCGCCTTATTTTTGGTGTCATTTATGATCATGGATGGATGGATGGATGGATGGATGGGAAGGGAGACTCTGACGCGGGAAGAAACGAAAATGGAAAGTTCTGTTAAAATGATTGGTGATAGTGGGGGGAAAATCTAAAAAAAATAAATGACCAGTTCGAGATATTTTTTATTTATAAATTATGGGGTTTTCCTTCCTTTTAAAAAACTTGTTCGTTAAAATAATGAAAATGACGTGAGATAAAAAAAATTAAGACGCATAAAGAAACCAAAAAATGGTCAGAAATTTAAAAGTGAGAGAATTAAGAAGAATTTTTTTTAAAAATGACTGAAAATTACCTTACAAAATTTCCGTTTTGGTTCTTTTTATATTATTCATCGACCAAAAAAAAACTAAAAATCAAGGAATGGATGGATTCTTTGATTTTACATAACCATTTTTTCCATGTGTTTTTCCGCGCTTGAAAAAGATTGCTTTACAAAAAAAATGCAAAACAAAAAAATGAAGCAAAGAACAATCGCCAGTCACATTTTTTTTGTGCTGGTTAGCTGCTTGGCCATCACCTCATTTCCTTTCGTTTCCGTGTTTTTTTTGGGTTACAGTTTTAACGGACTTTGATATTCGTTACCTTTTTGATGTTTGCGAGCAAGAAGAATGGTTGAAGCTTTGCACAAAAAAATTTTAGTAAAATAAAATGAGACTATTTAAAAATTAAAAAAGGTAAGCTTCAAAAAAATTGAGAGTAAAATGAAAAAATTTATACTAAAAAGATTTAAGCAATCATTTCAAAAGAAAAGAATTTTAATGCATGAATGATTCATATATAAAAAATTTATAAGAAAGACCTATGTAAGTAACAACATTGAGCGCAACACAAAGGGTTATAAAAAAATTCAAAGGCTTTTTTTCTTTAAAAAATAATTGGCAATTTTATGCATCAAAGTTATTTATGTTTCTCAAAAAAAAACTTACCATACAACTTGAGTCAATATTCGATCCTTTTGTAAAATTTTTACATGCTTGTCCGAATTTGTTAGATTAGCAAGATGTTGTTGAAATTTTAATGGAAGTTTAGCAAAAATTCTTGATGATTTATTGTTTCGTCTTGGTAAATCAAAAGTTATTGTCGATGAAATTGTTAAAGGATCAGAATGAAGGGACATGACTTTTTTTTAACCCTAAAAACAAAATAATCAAAAAGCATAACAAGGTTTTAAAGTACAAAAAACAAAAGACAGCTATATGTATGTTTGAAGAAATAACCACTTTACACGTACGTATATTTATTTACGTTTATTGACAATTGAGGAACTTAAAAAGTTTTTTCTTTACAAAAGAAAAATAGAGGGAGGCCATAGAAAAGAAAGAAGCTTTTGTGTTGAAGAACAAAGTCAAACAGAATAATGTTCATGCCTTGTTTTTAAATAATGGTGGTTGTATTTTGTTTTTGCTTACAAAAAAATACAAATGATGAAGATAAATTTTATGTCCTACAAACTATGGATGTTTCAAATGGCGAGAGAGAAAAAGAAGAAGGATTTTATAGAGGGAATAAATAAAAGGACATTGAAATTTGCCATTTTTATTCAGCTTTTTTTAGAACAATAATTTTCCAAGATACTGAAGCCATGTCATAAAGAAAATTTTACATTTTACAAAGTTTTTTAAATTTCATAAATTCTTTAACCTAAAATTTTCAGGATAAATTTTTTTTTCTAAAAGTCAAAAAGTGACGTTTTAAGTTAGTAACAACGTACAGTCATGAAAAAGGCTCAACTCTTCTTTTTTTTTCTCCTAGAACCACTCCTTTGATTAAAAGCTCATTGACACCTTCAACTTTTCCATCCATATTTGGAACGACAACAAAAAAGCACGTAAATTGGCTATGAATCAGAATGCACGCAAAAGACACAAAAGGCTCATACATTCTTTTGTTATCCTTAAAAAGAAAATCACATAAATTTCTTTTTTTATTGTTGATAAAATATAAGAAGAACGACTTTTAAAGGACAATATGGAAAAATCTAAAACTCGCAATAGTAACTTCAAAGATTATGTAAAGATATGGTAGCAAAAAAAAATATTTGGAATGATAAAATTCATCCTCCGAACTATTTAGTTTTAAAAATAGTTTTTATTGAATCTTTTGAACTTACTCGAAAAGTGTCATAAAATTTTTATGCAAAAACAAATAAAAATCTTTTTTACGCATAGTTAAGATAAGCTTTCAAAATTGAAGCACAAAAGTGTAAGGAGATGATCACAGTGTTTTGAGTGCAAATGTGATCGAGAGAAAAAATGAGCGCATTTTGGATTGAACCAAAATCAACCGCAAAAAATAAGATGAAGAAATTGCAAAAAAATAAATGAGAAAATCAGCTTCAGGTCAAAAAAAATTTCGTAAATCAAATGGCATGATACAACAACTCACGTGATTTACATGAATCCAGCCACCTCTAAAGACAGACACATTTTTTAATGAAATAAAATTTCGTCATCACAAAAAATGGAAGACTTATTGAAAGTTTAAAAGTCCACCATAATAGTCTTATTAATTTGGATTTATTATTTGGTTGTTTGATTCTTACAAATTTTTAATAAGTTTGAAAAAGAAGCCAACCAACAAAAAAAAAAGCGCCAAAGATGAGAAAATAAAATTACAAAACCAACACAAAAAATGACCAAACTAAAAATAGCTTTTATTGTTTTATTCTTTTTTGTTGTTTTACGGTCGTCGTCGTCAGAATCTTCCAAAAACTAATAACAACAACAACAACAAAGTCCAAAAGCAACTCACTTTTAGTTGCTAATGGCTACGAAAAACAAAAAATTATTCTGGAGGAAGAAGCCATACATAGAAAAAAGATAGGACATAATTTTGTTTTGCTAAATCCCAATAAACCTATTTTAAGAGGAACAATAAAAATAATAAGTAAATTTTATCGAAAAATTTAAACTAGATTGGTTAAGAAAGTGATTTGAGTTACATATTTAGATAAAATCCTTCAGGATGGATGATTTTGAATTTTTCGACAAAAACTTTCAATCCTAAAAACTATTACCATAAACTTATTTTATGTGCACCTATTAAATTCACTTTTTTTAAAATATGGATATTATTTCTCTTTTTTTAGATTTACTTTAAACAAATTGTCCTCAACTAGACTTAAACAAGTAGCAGTATTGAAAAAAAAGTAATCAAAGACATACAAAAGCTTGTGCGTTTTTTTACTTGTTCAATCTTCGTTTTTTGTTTGCTTTCATCGATGGAAATGTTGTGGAGTATGTGTATGTATGTATGTAGACTAGTTAGGTTTGACTGGAACTTTCTTTATTTTTCATCATCACTTTCATCGATAGATGGGAAGGAAGAAAGCATAAAGTACATAAGAACTAAAAAAAATGAGAGAGAAAAAAAGTCGTCAAAAACTATGAAAGGGTGTTGCAATAAATTAATGTGTGTGGAAGATCAAAAGTTCAAAATTTTGTTAAAAAAAGAGACAAAAAATTAAAGCTATGATTTCATGTTAACCTTTGGTAATTGAGAAAGTTTTCTCGCAATCTAACAAGCACCTAAAAAATTATCATATTCACGCAATAATTTTACGCGATTCCAAAAGCTTACCATTTTTATGAAAAACTTTATCATCCTTCGTTCGAATTGGAGCTTTGTAAGCTTTTTTTATAACGAAAAAATCAAACAATGAAGTAATAAATTTTCATTTTTTATAATAACCTAGTACTCAATGGCTTTTCCCTTTTCTCCCAATCGACTATAAGTTTCACCCAAAAAATAACAATTTGGTTTATAATATGAAGGTCGAATAGCTTCAACTCGACTGAAATTTTTAAAGCTTCTTGATATGTTGATGATGGAGGAGTTCGAAATATTGCCTTTGCTGGTAAAGAAGCAAGTAGGCGTGAACTCTTGAAAAATTGATACTGTAGCTGAAATTAACACAATAAATCATTCCTCAGCAGTAGTTTCGAAGCAATTTACAAATCTTAAAGTCACTTAATTGTTTGCTTGAAATTTAATAAACACCCATAAAAAATGGCGTCCACATATCAGAAATATTACGCTTTTCACACCTCATCAATTTAAAAATTACAATACAAAAGTGTTAGAAAGAGAGAAAAATTTATGTCGAAACATTCATAAAATATTGTAATTATTAAAACATTTTTATTCAAAATAAATTACATAAATACATAGAATCACAACAGAGTAATACAAAATTCAATAAATAATTAGTTATAATCCTACATAATAAGAAATGAGGAGTGGCATTCCCTTCTAAGGTTGACGTTCAAGAAGTTTCTTTTCATCGTAGCCGTACTTTTTAAGGCATCCAAGAGCCTAGAAAACAAGAAGATTAGAAAATAATAAAAATACATTAATTAAATATTCTTACCTTTTCATGAGAGTTTTTATCATCCACAGTAATGATAGGAGCATAAAAGGCTTTCTTATAGCTGAAAATTATGGAATGAGAAAAGTAAAAAAACATATAAAGACTTACTATTCTAATGCTTTATCTTTTTGACCAAGACGATCATAACTTTCTCCAAGATAAAAACTGTTGGCTTTATAAAAATTGGGTTGAAGTGTTTCAGCTCGTTCGAAATGTCGTAATGCTTCTTCATAAGTTGAGTTTGGTGGAGTTCCAAAAATAGCTTTTGCAGCTAAACGAGTATATGATGACATATCAGCAAAAGTAAAATGCCAGACACCAAGAATATGCCATGTTGTTGCATCCATAGGATTGATTTCTAGAGCTCTTTCAAGATGAACTTTCATATCATAAGACTTCTTGATTTGAGATTTTGAGCCTTCGAGTTCTCCGACATAATTGATGATGATTGCATACCATTTATGTGCACCAAAGCAACCAGGAGCTTCTTCATTTTTTAATGCCTTTTCTGCATATTCAAGAGCTTCGAGAAAGAGTGTCTTTTTTTCTTCTTTGTTTAAAGCTATTTTTGCTTTTTCAGCTAAAACACGAGCAAGGCGCCAAAGTAATTCTGGATTTGTAGTTCTTTCAAATCTAAAAACTACAACGTAAAAATCAAGCAACAATAAATAGTAAGACAAACCTTCGCAAAACTCCCCAACAATTATCAATCATGTAATTATCATAGAATATATCAGCTTCACGAATAAAAAGTTCAGGTGATTTTTCTGTGCCAGCTTTGGCTTCCTTTTCTTTACTACTTGAACCAAAAAGGCTTAATGCTAAAGTTGTTGAACCGGTGAAATAAGCAAAATTGCGACGAACATTTTTCTAAAAAGATGAAAGTGAATTTAGTTAAAGTCTTTATTTTTTCATTTTATTACCTGTGCAAAATTTCGTCTTGATAGTACTGCAAAAGCACGGAATTGAGGGTTAACACGTTGATAAATATATCGGAACATCTTATCACCTCAGAATTTGTAGTAATAAAGAAGTAATAAACCAATCACTTTTGTTTTTGAACACTTGAATGAAGAGAAAAAAAATGCTCAGGAAAAAACAATTTAAAAACCTTTTTGTTCTTAACACGAAAACATTTTCTCGTGAAATGGCTATGGTGGACTTGAAAATAATCGAGCTGCTGAATGATTGCAAAAAAATGCTAAACCTTTGAACATTTTCCTTCTCTTTTCCATATTTCCATATATTTTCTCAATTTTTATGACATTTTTTGCTATTATGAGTTTATCAATGCAGTATTAAACCTTCCAGGCTTTGATTTTACACAGAATTTACGTTTATTTCCTCTTTTTCCCCTTCCCTTTATCCATCACAAAATTGCCAATCGAGTTATAACTTTATTTTTCGTTTCTCCTTTTTTCATGTGCTTTGCTATCGTTCATTTCTTACATTTTTATTTTAGTGCTCTGAGTCTACTCGCCTTTCTCAATCATGGGATTCGAAAATCAATGGTTCTCTCATCCACGTAAATTCGGTCCTGGCTCTCGTTCATGCCGCGTATGCTCTAATCATCATGGTCTTATCCGTAAATATGGTCTCAACATGTGCCGTCGTTGTTTCCGCGAATATTCAGCCGATATTGGATTCAAGAAGCTCGACTAAAACCCATTACTTTTGGACGTGTTGTTAACTTTTTGTTCATTATGTTTTTTTATGATTAAGCGTCAATAAATTTGTTATAAGATTTTTTGTTTGTTATGTTTAGGTTTAAGCGGAGTTTTCCCTGCTCAAAAAATACTTTAATAAATGTTTTGTTTTTGCTTATTACGAATTTATGCTTTTAGGTTATGGCTATCAAACGTGTAAAACGTGCTGGTCCTAAAATTGGTGTTAAAAAGACGATTGTCAAAAAAGAAGTCAAATCTGATGATTCGATAAAACGCGTTTCATTTGCCGAGAAGCTGACTCATTCTAAAGTGATCGAAGAAGAAGTCAATGTATCTCAAAACTTTGATGCTACACCATCTAAAAGCATATTGAAAACAAGAAAGCGTGTAGCAGAGAATGATAAAAATGGATCTCCTGTCATTAAAGTTCGAGCAACTTCGTCTGAAAAGGAAAACCATATGCCAACTAAAAATGCTGTTGCACCTGGCGTTTCGAAGAAGCGGGCTTCTCAAAAATTTACCAAGACTGATAGTGGTAAAAAGAAGTTGATCGTTAAGAAATCTATCAAAGAAAAGTTGCTTGCGATGACTCCTCAAGATCGCAAAGCGTTTATCAGAGAACTCAAATCAAAGTCAAAACCTCATTTTGAACTAGCTTCAGAATTGAAAGTTTATTGGGAAAAGCTTCGAAGGTTAGTTTTTGATTTGAATAACTCATCTTACTCTTACATTTTAGCTCCAAAACACCGGAATCTGTCAAAGAAGGAGCTATTGAAAAGATGTGCTCGCTGATCAAAGGAAATGCTGCTAAAATTATTTATGCTCACGACACTAGTCGTGTTTTCGAATGCTTAATAGCTCTCAAACGCGACGATATTCGTGATATGCTTTTCAATGAATTACAACCTGAAATTGTAAAGATGACAAAATCCAAATATGCTCGATACTTCGTCCTTCGTATGCTTAAATATGGTACTCCTGAACATCGTGAAAAGGTGTTTGAAGCCTTCGAAGGTCATTACACATCAATTTTCCGAGTTCAATGGGCTGCTGATGTGCTTGAAAGTGCATATTCTGATTATGCTAGCTGTGCTCGTCGAAATTCTATTGTATGCGAATTTTATGGAAAAGAATATGTTTATATGAAGAAAACTGGCGCTGAAATCCCTAACATTCAAAAGATCCTGACTCTCGACAGACAGCGTCAAATTGAAGTAGCAAGCAATTTGTATGAATCTCTTGATAATGCTGTTGTTAAGTATGTTTTTTCACCTCTCTCATTTTTTCATAACTCACCGTACACATAATTTTAGGGGCCAGCTTAAACATTCTTTAACACATCGGCTGCTTTATGAATTCTTCATGGTTACTACAAAAGATCTTCGAACTGAAATGATCGACCTTTTGAAAGATAATGTACCTCAATTTTGTCATACACGCGAAGGTTCTCGTGCTGCTCTTCAATGTGTTTGGCACGGAAATGCTAAAGAACGCAAAATTATTGTAAAGAGTTTCAAAGATTTGGTTATCAACTCTGTCAAAGATGAATTTGCTCATCGAGTACTCATGGCTATTTTTGATGCTGTTGATGATACTACTTTAGTCAATAAAGTTATTACAAAGGTAAATTTGAATGTTTCAACTTTTTAAAGCTAACATTGTTTCGATTATAGGAAATTGGAAATTATATCGGTGATATTATGTTTGAAAAATATGGTCAATGGATCTTGCATTACATCGTTCATCCGCGTGATTATCGAACGTTTCACAAATCAACAACTGATATTCTCGAAGAAGGTGATAAAAACGCTCATACAAAGAAAGCTGCTGGTGAACGATATCGTGAAATTTTTGACTATTTGAAGAAACCTATGTTAACTTACATGGCAGCAAACATGGAATCTCTACTGTTCAATAAGCTTACAAGTACTTTAGTACTTAATGTTCTCGAACCTCCTGTAGATAATGAACCATTCAATCGCGAAATTGACGATGAAGATAAAGCTGCATGTTTTCAAGCTATTGCTGAAGTTATGGGAAAAGAATTTGTTCCATACAATCTCGAAGGTGATACTCATGCCATTGAAGGAGGTCCTGCTCGGTTTACACTTACCAACCTATTAAAACGTGATCATTTACAAGGAAATGTCAAATTATCTGATTACCTTGCTGATCTTCCATCTGATCATTTAGGCTCGTTTATTGCTCTCAATAATGGATGCTTCGTACTTCGTAACATGATTAAAAGTGGATCAGAAAAAGCAAAATGTGCTGTTGAAAAGGCTGCAAACATGAAAGCTCTGAAGAAATCTCCTCACATTGGTGCAAAGCATTTGATAGAAGAACTTCAAAAATAATTTTTATGTTGTTATTATTTTATTGTTTGTTGAGTTTGGATTTTTGAATAAATCATTTATAAAAAACACTTTGAATGTCTTACTTATTCTTGCTTTTTGTAATTTAGTAGCAGTTGTTCAACGGAAAATATCTTCCATTTATAAAAATTTATTACACACCACCGAGGAATCCAACCTTCCCAAAATCGCTGTTGTTGTTGTTCTTTTCGATCTTCTAATAAGCTATTTTTTAGGCCAACAAACCTCTTGACAAGTCTGAGAAGCTGAAGATAATTGCTCGTGGTGAAAAAGCCGTATGTTTTATCTTTCACCTATTTATAATTTCATTTTTTAGAACTCATCGCTGAAGGTAAAATCAAAAGAGGCAAGACCGATTATCCTACCATGGACGATGTGATGTCTGATTGGGATTCTGATAAAGAAAAAGGTGGAGGAAAAAAGAATGGCTCAAAGCAAGCTTCAGTGCAAAGAACAAATTTGTCCGAAAAGAAAGATGACATTTCTTGAATCTTCATTTTTTGTATTATGTCTTAGTAATGGATAAATAAATATTGTAATTGTAAACTTTTGTGTGCTTATTTTGATATTAGTATCTTCATCTTACAAACAAACACCTATAATTAACAGGATCATAAACTTTTTCTAATTGAATAAAGCATAAATTAGAAAGCGGTAGATTCGGTTTGATGGACTTCTTTCTTTAATTTCACTTTTTTCGTTATCTAATTATCTGAGCGTGTTGAATAATACCTATTAAAATTCTTACAAACTTTATTCATTTATAAAAATTAATTAAACACCATCGAAGATTTTAACTTTCAAAAAATCGCTCAAAAAAAAGCGAAAAATTTGAACGAAAAATATTCTCTTTCTTTTCTTTTGAATTAAAAATGTGAGTGGTTGCCGGGTGTTGTGGCGAGCACTTGTACACAAGCGTTTGCACGCCGGCGTCAGCTACGAATAAAAAGTTAAGAGAAATTCTAAAGAATCTGCATTTCTCACAGTGTTTGTGGTTCACTGTTAGCCAATTCTTCGGAAATGGTAACGTCCCACTTATTCGTAGTTGTAATGTTAACTATGAGGTTGCCGCAAACCTACAGCTGGTGTTTACTGAACCGAGTGTTTACCTTAAATATCTTGGATAAATCAGAACACTGGAAAAACCCGATCTTAGGATCCGGTTTTCTCAGACTAAGCGGCCGGTCAAATTTGAACCGAGGACTTTTTGCAACAAAAAAAATCATTTTTTACCATATTCACATCATATGGCATCAGCCAACCCATTTCCGACTTAGGTGGCTGGAAAGATTAAAAATTGTTAAATCCACCCTAAATTACCATATTCTGAAAGTTTCATACTTATAAACCTTCAAAATGGCTAAGTTTTCTTATTAAATGTTTACTCATTAGGTATTTCATACTCCTCCCAAAGATGCAGCAACGTCTCTCTATTTTACAAACTTAAGTTTTTCGAAATCCCAATACAGCCGAGCAGCTACAACAACAAAGCAAGAAAGATTGTTGAACATTTCATTTCGCTGAGAGGTCCAGAATTTAGTTAATTTTTCTTTGAGAGCTTTTTCGATATGGAATGAAGAATCAGTGATTTTATGCTTACTCTTATATTGTCCAGAATAATTTTTACGAGGTCGAAGAACAATGAATTAATAATTCATCAAGCAGCAAGAACAGTAATTATTGTTTATAAAGAAAATAAGCTTTATTATCAAATTACATAAAAACTCAACAAAAAACAAACAAAATGAAAGAATACCCAAAAAAAATAATAACGATTCAACCCGATTGTGCACAATCTTTTTCTTTTAATATCTTTTGATAATCATAATAAGCAGTGAAGAAATGTTCCACTTTACCCAGCAAAAACATATTATCTTGTTGATTTTGATTTTCTATCGAATTTGATGAAACAGGTGGACGAGATTTATCTTCTGATTCAGATTCAAAAATAGCACCAACATGAGTATCATGATTTCGTGTTGACATGCAAACATTTAGGACTCGATTACCAATACGCAGCACAACTTTTCCACTTTTGAGAATTTGTAATTTACCAAAAGGTTTATCAGAAGAAAATTGAGTCAAGCAATGATACTTTGGTTTGCTTATTTTGATTGCTTGAGATTTGGCTGTTACCATTCCAACATTTTCAGCTTCCTAAAAGTTTTTATATTATGGTTAACAAAATGGGCAATGGAAGCAGCAAACACTTACAGATTTAGCAACATTTTGTTTTGAAATTTCGATATCATTCCAATCATCATCATCATTTGCTTCACAATTGGATATAGCTCGTAATGAATTTGGTATTTGAATTGAAAATAGTCGTTTAAATATATGATGTTTTTCAAAAATTTCAGTAAGCACTCGACCAGCAACTTTTGAGCATGCTTCTGTTCCACGAAATTGTTGATGAATGGAAGCGGATGTAAATGTCATAGGTCTAAAATATACGGCATTCAAATAAGTTAAAGTTGATTAATGCAACTTACGGTTTAGGTTTAATCTTTCGGAATTGAGGTTCAGCAAGAGGCAATTGAGTTCGAGCAAATTTGTTCAAATAATGAAGAGGTTGAGCACGAGGAATAGGAAGAACGACGCAAACTTTGTCTGAAGTTTTTTCATAGTCGCCAATGACTCGAGTTTGTTTATTGAATTGTCCATTTTCCCAAATATCTTTGTATCCATCAATAGGAGCTTCTTCTTTTTTCCTAATTATCATTGGACGAATTTGTAATTGAGTTAAAATTCCATCAGGAGATGTTTCAGACAAATCTTCCATTTCAATATCATCATCAGAAGCTTTTTGATTTTCTTTCGGTGCAGCAGCTGTTGATCGAATTTTTGATTGAACTTTTTGTGCTGATTCTGTTGTTTTCTTTGATATTGTCTTCGGTGAAACCAGTGGCATATCATTTTCAGCTTCAATAATATTCCCCAGAATTTCTTCCGTTCCTAAAAATCATGGTTCTTGTTAATAAAAAGCGATATGCAACAACAACAAAAACATACCAGTTTGAACAATTTTTGGTCGATTGCTACGTGATGGTGCAGTTGGTGGTGCAAACCCAGCTTCAACATTTGAGAGAACAATTCTATCACCAAATCGTGGAGCAGCAGTGGCGGAAGACGTACTTCCTTCACCTCGTCCGCGTCCATTTCCACGTCCACGGCTTCTTCCACTACCTCGGCTGCCTCTTCCACGTCCACCTCTGGCAGCTGGTTGGTTCATCTTACCTGAAAATGAAACAATCAATTAAAAATAAGCATATAATTTTTTTAAAGTGTTAAAAAGAATTTTAAGAAATGATGCAAGCTTGAGTAACAACGAACAAATTTTGATTTTTTTTTGTATCAAAGTCTAGACTGCATTGCAAAAACCTCCATTCAAAACTTTCTTGTAACGAACTCTCGATGAAAAAAAGGTAATAAATATCCGAATTTTTAACGGTTGCAATAAAAAAGGTTTATTATAAAAGAATATAAAATTTATACATAAGAAATATTTTTAAGTAAGAAAATTTGTACAATAAAATACTAAAAACAAAAGGCAGTTTAAAACATTTTTCACTTTTTCTTCTTGTTTGCTTGTTGTTCTTCAGTTTCTATTTTTGGAACTTTCACCATTGCACCACCTCCGATATATTGAAGACCCGAAATGACCGTAGTAGCAGCAGTTAGACCTCTGAAACAAAATGGTTTTAGCGAGATATTAAACAAAGTTACAAACAAACCCTAAAGCAATTAAAGCAGGATGTCCAACAAAGCCAAATACAGGTGAAGCGAGGCTGAAGGTTACAAGTGATAATTGTAAAGCGGTGTTTATCTAAAGAATGAAGTTGAAGAAACAATGATAAAATTATTCAAATACTTTGCTGGTTAATGTTGGAACAACTCGAACACTTGAAACTGAAGGATCAAAGAATCGTTTAAAAGTTAATGGAGGTTCAAGAATTTGATATCGTTGATAAAAGCCACCACCAACAAGTAAAACATCTCGAAGCAAAATCAACGCCGTAAGAGCAACTAAAAATGGAAGATTATTAATGTATTGGAAGATTCAAAAAAGAACAAACTTGGTATCAAATGGACATATGCTAGAGTAACAAACAACGTGCTTACTAAAAGTTTATCAGCAACAGGATCCAACATTGTACCAAGCAAAGATCTTTGTGATTCGTACCTTCTAGCAATAAAACCATCAAGCTGGAAAATTTCTTCATATTATTTATAAAAGAAGCAACAAGAAAATCATACTAAATCAGTTATTCCAGCGATAGTAAATAAGATGCAAGCAGGCATAAATTGACTTTGTACTACCAAATATCCAATTATTGGTGTCATACATATCCTGAAAATTGTCCATTTAGTTATCATTATGAATTACAAAAACATACCTCAAAATGCAAAGTCCATTTGGAATCGTCATAATGTTATCCTTCACTCTTTCACTAAAAGCCGCTTGTGGATTTTTTGGTCGATCAACGCCACCAGCTGTTGTGCTTGTGGTTCTTATAACCATAAAAGTTTTTATAAACTTTGATTGTTTGTTTATATTTCGATGGAAGAACGAAGCATACAAAAAAGGGTTTATGGCTTTTGTTGTTGTTCTATAAAACTTTGAGAAAGACATATTCGATAATTCTGTAAATAAAAAAAACATAAGAATAAAAAATATGAAAACAATGATAAGGATTTTATCAATAGAACACGAGGTACATATTTATAAGTTTAACGAAGAGGATAATGTTGTGAAAGGTAAAAGTAAGGTTTAGAAGGAAGAATAAACAACAACCAAAAAAAAACAATGAAAAGACAAAGTTTATTTTTTTGTTTGTTTGTTTGTTTGAACTTTGAAGTATGATATTAACCCAATTGGCAAAGAGCGAAAAAATAATAGCTGCAATTTAAAAACTTGCGCGAAAATAGTTTTTTGAAATTTTTCTAAAAGTTGCTGATATTTCGAAATTATTTAGATCAGGAAGAAGGACTTTTTCCATCTTTACTATCTTACTTTGTTTTATTATTAGTGTTGGATTTAAGCATTTTTGTACCTAAAAAATGTATCGCAAAAAGCATCCATTGAATCCTCTCAGATCAGTGGATGTGAATTCACCATTCAGACCTGTTATTCCAAGATTGGCTGCAGCTGCTGTTGCTGCAACAGAAAAAGTAACAACTACAGCTCCTAATGCTGTTATTGCACGTAAATCTGCACAATCGCATCGATTTACTTCAAATGATAGCGAGAATATTTCTCCACCGAATAATTCGCGGAAACATGGAATGTCGGAAAATGATGCTGAGATTGTTGCATCTGACGATGATGGCGAAAATGGAAATGTTTATCAAACTCAACGTCCCATTCCAGAAATAGGTATTTTTTACTATCGATAAATGAAAATTTTTGTGATCATTTAAATTTTTAGACCCTATTATTGAAGTTGAAGATGCTGAAGCTGAAGCAGCAGAGGAAAATCCAAGAGAAGCCAGACATCATCGAGAAAATTTTTATACTCAAACCCAAAATCTTATAAATCGTGATTATTTGGGCGGTGGAATTGCTGATGAATTTGATGATGGACCATTTTTTAGGCGATTGAAAAAACTCGGAGTTGAAGTTATGAGAAGCGATGAAAATGAAGTTTATTTTTATTTGGGTTAGTTTATTAAACAGTCATTAAAATGTTTGATAAAGAAAAGAATTTTAGGAGAAAAAACCCACGCTGAATTAATTAAACTTATTGAAAGTGAATGGAGTTCCAATTCTGGTTTGGTGAATAAAATTATTCAAGAATTTAAAGAAGCTTTGGGAAAAACATGCAATTCATGGATGCTTTTTCTTTCGCCAACTAAAAAGTAAAAAACATTTTTTTTTGAGAATTTTTATACTTTAACTTTGACTTTCTTTTTTTTCTTCTCAGCATTAATGGAATCCAAGATACAATAATTCGAGCTTTAATACTTACATCAGCTTTTCAAACTGAAACTTTTAATATTATTTATCGTCGCCTTGATGATATAGCTAAAAATCATTCCAATGGCGATCAACAAATTCAAATAGGAGATAAAATTATTCTTCAACTTCGATATATTACTGAAATATTTAATCCATTAGCAATTTCCACCATTGTTTTTGATAAAAAGATTGAACATTGGAATTCAGAGTTGCGTGAAAAATTAATTGAAATTATTCCCGAACTTTTTACTGATATTTCTGTTCATTCATGTAAGTGCCATTATCGTAATTTGCGGATTCTTTTATGATGAAAGATTTTAGCCATCGCAAAACATTTACTTGACTTTATTTTAATTCGAGGTTTGGAAGAGCTCAATAGCCTTCATGCAAGTTGTTTCAAAGCATTAAAATGTCTTGACGTTGATGAAAAAATGAATAAAAAGGTATGTCTCCAATTTTGCTCATGAATATGATATTACGTTATCTTTTAAAAAAATGAAAAAGGTTAGGGCCCACCCGGAGTTGAACCAGGGACCGATCGGACTGCAGCCGATTGCTCTGCCACTGAGCTATAGACCCTGTGTTAAACGCTAGCTTCTTTATATTAGTTATTCGAGAGGCAACCAACCAAGTGGCTGCTGCGCTGTCGAGAAAAGGAAAATGTAAAGCGAGAGACGTCTTTTTTTTTATCCGAAAAGAGTCAGAGAAAGAAAAAGAGACATACATACAAAAAATGCGTTATTTTTTTAGATACAAATAACAATAATGAAAAATTTAATGAATTTTGAACTTGAAAATCTTCCATTGGCCATGGAAACATCTCTCAGCGTTTTGGATAAAAATAAAAATGGATCATTCAAAAGTTTTCTCATTTGCTTACATATGTTTTTGGACATAGCAAAACTTCGAAGAATTGATGCAGAAAATGAGTAAAATAAATTTTTTTTGGGAGCTCAAAAATGCATGTTTTTTGTTTTTTAGATCTACAGTAGCATTGGAAGAAACAATTTCAAAGATATTCTTTTGCATTACTGAATTTATGAGATTTAATTTAAATCAAAGTCAAAAAGATTTAACCGCATTTTTTGGTATTCAAAAAATTACTCGGGCTTCAGCTTTTGGTTCTAAAAAGGGCTTTGTTGATGACGATGAGAACGATGATAATGAAATTGAGGAGGAGGAAGAAAGTTTTGAACAACAGCCAGATGATGAAGAGTATGAAGGAGATGCTGCCAATTTCATTATCTTCCGCAGAGTTAGTTTCTCATGCAACATAATAATTATTTTTTCAAAAATTCATTTTTAGGATTTTGATTTGATAGATATTTTACTTTTAATTTGTTTTAATGAAGCAAGCAATGATACAAGTTTCATTTTGAAAGAACTTCGAAAGCAAGTTTCGGTTTCTCACGATACTTTTCTTTCAATCAAACACCTTTTTGGTGAAGCTGTAAATTTTCCAATGGTTTGCCCAATCATTTTTAATCCTCAAAAGATTATTTGATTTTTAGTTTTCAAAAACATATCTTTCATCCATTTTAAACCTATCTCGAGATTTGCTTCAATCGCCTAATCCAAGGTTAAATGAAATTGGTGGAGTTATTTATAAACAACTTTTCCTTTGCCGTCAACTTCCTAGATCGATTGTTTTGGAATCCATTGCTTCACATTTTAGTGAAATGGATTCTGAAACAACTACAGCTTTAACAATTCTTGAAGAAGTTGCAGAAATTCGAATTGAAACATTAAGAGATTTTCTTGGAGATTTAAATGTATGTTTGACTTTCATTCAAAAATGTTTCATTTTTTGAAAATTATTTTAGGCTTTGTTGGATAACCTTGCAATCTTATCAACTGAAAATATTCGAAGATTATTTTTTGTTTTAATTTCATTAAATCTTTATTCTGATATTTCTGTAGGTCAAACAACCCAATATCATCGACAAACAGAAGGAACTCGATTTTTGAGACGATTAAACCATTATTTAATTTCATCAATTTATCGTGAAATTGTTTGGGGCATTGTTGGACTTATTCAATATGTTAAAGTTTTATTATTGTCTTCCAATATTAATGGTGGCGGCGGAAATGGTAGAAATGACGCTGAAATTCTTGATACTTTACAAAAAGTTGATAAAGTAACAAAAAAGCATGGAGGTAAAATTCGAGCAGAATTTTACATTCAATTGAGTGAACTTTTAAAATCTATGAAAAAATTGGGTGGAGAATCTCCAGCTTTAGTAAGTTCGTCTTTTTATTATTTAAAGGTTAAAATAATATTTTAAGGCAACATTTGGCGAGGAATTGACAGAATCAGTTCGATTTCAATTTTACCTTGAACGCGATTCACAAATTTCTCAGCGATCTTCAAACACCTCTCTTGGCCAATTTGATGCCGAGGATTTCATTGATCCACAATCAGCAACATGGATAAATTTAGCTGAACTAGTTTTTGCTGATGATGATAAACTTACTGGACTCATTTGTGGTTTGCTACCTCTTTTACAACTTGTTAAAGATTTTGCATGTTATCGAGATTCATTCACCGAAGATTATGATAGTGATCCATTAAAAACAGATTTTTGGAATAATTTCTTGTTTATTCTTGGTAAATAAAAGTTACTGAAGGGAATAATAATAATAGAAAGCATTTTTTAGAATCTAATGTCAATTTAACCTCATTAACCCAATCCCCCGATTTAACTCAACATGATCAACTTCGACGCAGTAATGTTCTGTATGTTACAGTGGAATATCTTAGAACCATATTAAATATGTTTGCTGATTGTCGAATTGAGAGTCCTAAAATTCAACAATGGATGGAAAAGAAATTAAATTTAATGATTTATTGTCAAAATCAATTAAAAAATGGCATTAAAAGTTTGCTTTTTGATTAACTTTCCAACTCAAACTTTAAAAATTGCATTAATTTTTTTAGAAATAGGTTCTTATCATTTACCAATGATAACTCGAATAAATAAATGCGAATTAATTGTTAAAGACAAAGATTCAAAAAGATCTAAAAAATCATCAAAGAATAATGATGGTCAAGTTGCTGAAGAAGAACAACTCATGGTAGTTGACCAACATACTTTTGGCATCAATGAAAATAATGAGAATGGGGAGAGGCCACAGAACTTCAACGAAGCATACATTCCTGAACCTTTAGATGAAACAGGAGAAGAATTTACTTTTGGTTCCTTTAAACTTCGAAATGGAACATTACCTAAAAATATTTCCATTGAACAATTGCAATGGTATTGTACGCCATTGAGGCTTGAAACTGTTACAAAATTGATACAGGTTTGTTATTTTTTCGTTGAGTTGTAATTTTTATGAGTAAAAAATTTTTTAGGCAACTGGAATGAAACGTAAACAAACTTTGAGTTTAGTTGAAACATTGCATGTTATTTTAAAATATACTATGCCCACTCGTGGAGGAAAACAAACACCTATTGGATTTGGTTTAGGAGTATGTTTCCATACTATAATAAATATTTTATACGTTGTATGATTATTTAATTTTAGACTGGAGCTCCATTACCTATAGCAACAATGGATTTTGGTTCAAAGGATGATCGATGGAAATTAGTTTCAGCAGCAATTCCAGCGTTATTTGAAATTCTTTCAAAAGCAGTTGAAAATTTTACAACTAATACCATTCAAACTCCACATCCAGGTTCACCCGATTATGTCAATGAAATGGCAAATTTACTTAAATTTTGTGTAATGATTTTTTCACGAATTTTTCAAAGGTAAAAATTATATTCCGAAATAATACTGTAATCATTTAAATTGTTTATGTAGCCATGAAATTGCATCAGAATGTGATCATCATGACAGCGATCGAACAAGAAATTTACAATCTCGTCGTGGTGAAGTTATTTTCGCTTTAAATCGAGCTATAGGAATTTTTAATTCTTCAAAATTACCCCAAAATGAATCAACTCGAAATGGAACTGTAAATTCAGTGAATCGAAGCAGAAATAGTATTATGCCACCGATTTCTATTCCTAATGGAAGAGTTTCAGATGTTGTGGATGCAAATAATAGCGAAGAAGGTGTAATAGAATTTTTTATTGAAGTTGCTTATCATGTTCCTACAACGGAATCAGCTGCAGCAATGTTGGCCCTGTTAAAAACTTTTACTAATTTAAATGAATTTCATCGACGAAAATGCGGTATTTATTTTTAAGTTTTTTGGAAGTTTTCAAAATACTTTTGACTCTTTTTTTTAGCGACGATTGCATTGTATTATTTGAGTAAAAAATGGTCGGATGATGAAGCAGCCGATCAAGCCCATGATGATAAAAATGCTTATGTTATTGCAAAGTTAGCTTTTTTGTTTCACGCAACTGAAGCTTTATTAAATAAATATTTTTTAGTGATTTCATTTATTTTCGACCCGAATCTCAGAAAATTTCAGCAGTATGTTGGTTAATTTGGCATCAATTTTTGTCAATTTTCCCCAAAGAATTTCTTGTTGAACAAGATTTAAAATTAGGAAATTTTACTGACTCGGAAGATTACGTCAATGAACACAGTGAGAGCGTTTTTCCATGCTTTACAAAGTTGGTTTAAAAAAAATAAAAATACAGTAATCAAAAACAATTTTATTTTAGGAAGAGTTTCTTAAATTGGCATAAATTACTTTTTAAACAATTCAACGATAATGTTTTACGATATCTTCGAAACGATAATAAATCGATTGTAATAGATTCACGCAAATTTATAACTGATTGGATTAAAATTGCTCAAACTTTTAACATCCTTACTTGTGTGATTAAAAACAAAGATTTTCGCCTTGTTAGTGTTTTGATAAATATGGCAAAAGAAGGAAGACGCTTTATTTCATTTATTATGTCTAAACCAAGTTCATTTGCTGCTATAGTAAAAGATGAACAAATTATGGTTAAATACAAGGATGATATTTATGGAATAGTAAAATTTATTCAACTTGGAAATCGTTTACTTGGAATGCTAAGAAATTTGGCACAAAAACGAAAAAATGCACTTTTATTAACAAAATTATGTCCGGAACTTAAAGCAGCTAATGAAAAAATGATGAGAGATTTTAAAGTTCTTGCAACAGCTGCAGGCTTTGGTGATGCAGTATCCTTTGGACATTTAAAAAATCGAAATTTGGATGTAAGGTTTTCTTTAAGTATTTTAAATAAAATTGGTTGGTGCTTTTTAGGCCACAGCTTCCAATAGAAAGAGTAAAACAAATGGAAATAAACGAAGTTGTGGAAAAGATTTAAATGCAACTGAAAATACTCCCGTTCGAAAGGTTTGCATTTTCTCTCATTGCTTTATAATTTTTTTGCCGATTTTAGAAGCGTTCAAGAAAATCTAAAACTCCCTCAACTGTAGCTATAAATGATAGTGATAATACAGCAGATGAAAATATTTCTAATACTGAAACAATTTTGATAGCAACAATTAAACAAGAGCGATTTAATGAAAATGACGATGATGCTACCGTGAGCGGATACGTTGGAGGTGATGATGATTCAAGCATGATGTCTTAATTAACTTTTTTTATTTATATCTTTTTTGTTGTTGCAATTTATAATTTTTAAGCAGTTATATAGTGTCTCTGTTAAAAATTATTTTCTTTCATGAGATTTAATTGCTGAGTTACATAACAATAAAAATGACAGAAATAAAGATTTGTTGATAAAGCAATCTATTGTTGTGTTTTTTTTTCTCTATCATATTCTTTATGTCATCCGACGACGGCTAAAGGCTTCATTAATTACGCAACAAACGAGTTTCTATTTCCTTTCAACCATAAAATCTCCATCGAAAAACTTGTTTTAAATTATCTTCCGCAATTTTCAATTTTTATCTTCTCCATTATTTTTTATCATTTTGTTTTTGTGGCTTAAAAAAAGTTTAACTTAAAAAGGTAGTATAAAATCACGAAAGGTTTTCTAATTATCATTGCTTGACTGACATCCATCGACAATGTCAGCTAAAGTTAGTACAGCAATTGCAGTGCTTGTAAGCACAAGCGTTATCGTAACTTGCACCGTTGTGGTTTCTCTTATTCTCAATGACATTAATTCCCTTTATGATGATATCCTTGTGGATTTAGATGAAATTCGTGAAATTAATCGGGATGCATGGGATAATATGATGCAAATGCAAATGAAAGGTGGAAAAGGTGATATAAGAAATTTATTTGAATTTCGTCGAGTTAAACGTGCAACTGAACGAGCTCCACCTAAATGCAGTGAGTTTCGCTGAAGAAAATTTAAGACATGAGATAAATGTTTTATTGTAGATTGTGATGCAAATCGAGGAAAAAATTGTCCCAAAGGCCAACCTGGGCCTCCTGGTGAACGTGGAGAATCTGGAGAAGCCGGTGAGCCTGGTATTCCTGGTCTTCCAGGTGCTACTGGAATGACTGTCTTGCTTGACCTTCCACATGCTGGTATTTTAGTTTTTTTTCAAAGTTGATACAGAAAAAGATTTTTTAGGTTGTATTAAATGCCCAAGTGGACCTCCTGGTGGACATGGACCTCCAGGTCAAGCTGGCCCTCGTGGACCACTTGGATCTCGTGGTAATATTTTTAGTGCTTCAGCTTTTAATTAATTTTACATGTTCAGGAACTCCTGGAAGAAATGGCCGTGATGGTTATCCTGGTCCACCTGGACCTTTCGGAGACCTTGGATCTCCTGGAAGGCCAGGTCCTCCTGGACCTGATGGAAGACCTGGACAAGAAGGAACTCGATGGACTCCAACACCTGGACCTAAAGGACAACGCGGTAATTCCGGATATGCTGGATCACAAGGAGATCGAGGAAATAACGGAGCTCCAGGTCAACCTGGTCAACAAGGTCCAGCTGGACCACCTGGTTATCAAGGACCAAGTGGACGTCCTGGCACTCGTGGACCACCTGGAAATGGTGGAGTTCCAGCCGCCAATGGCGAATATTGTCCATGCCCCACACGAAGTGGTGCTATCCCTGCTCCATCTTCTCCAACCGAAGTTGAAGCTTCTGGTTCCCCTGCAAATGAATATGGTCGAACCATCTAAATATGAAGCCACACAAATAAATCTTTTCCACAAACTTTTTTTATAAAATTTTATTAAACATTATAAACATAAAAAAAGTTTTAACAACAATTAATTTTCACAAATTTTTTTACAAATATTCAATTTTTTAAAGTTATTTAAATTCCCTCCACAACCTAAAAACCAAAATGATTTACATTTATTTGCTTCAAAATCAAAGAAAAATCTATGTGACCATTCAGGTGAATCACAATTACGATGCCCGACATCCCGAGGATATGAACATAGAGTTTGACGATCAACTTGTTGATAAGGTGTGAGATCATCGACCGCTAAAAAAAATTATTGCCGTAATTAGTAACGTTTTAGAAATTAGAAAAATATGATTTCATTTTGTTTTTCACTAAAACTTTAAAACCTACAAACTAGAAAAAATTGAGGAAAATTGTTGTGGATCAATATTTTTAAGCCATTGTGCACCACCACCAGCAGCAGGAGCAGGTTGGCCCGGTTGAGGCTTTTGTCCCACTTCTTTGATAGTGTTAGCAATTAAACTAATAAAATTTGGTCTTGGTGTGTCTGGTCCTCCACCTGTTAATGCATTGCCACCACCACCGCTTCCACCACTAAGAGCACCACCTCCATAACCATTGCCACCGCCAATATTTGATTTAATGTTTGATGCTCCACTACTACCACCACCAAGGCCTCCACCAAGGAATTGACCGACTAAACCTCCAGCATTTCCTCCACCTCCCATAAATGAACTAGCAAGAGATGAAAAATCCACGCCACCCGGTGATGGACGATTTGGTGGCGGAGGTGGCGGAGGAGGAGGTGGTGGAGGAATTTCTTCAATAGGTTCAGGAGTTGTTGTTGTTGGTTTTGGAGTTGTTACTATTCTGCGAACAGGCTTTGGTCGCCGCGTAGGCGGTGGAAGAGGATGAGCAGTTGGAGCTGCTATAAGATGTTAGTTAAAATTATATCCCAAATATTTGTGTTAAAATTTTATTTATGGCAGATGCTCATGAATCGATATAAAACTTAACTTTCCAAAACAAATAACAAAATTGTGTGTTAATTTTATGAAACGTTTTTTGCCGTTTTTGCACTTCAAAATCCATAAAAAAAACTATTTGGATGTGTCCCTGTCGCTCAAGAAAATATGAATTCAAAGAATTAACAAACCTGTGCAATGCTTGGTTGCAATTTGACAACTTTCTAAATCACCAAACAAGTTATCATTTGTTTTATCTGTTGCACATCCTGGAAACCAAAATTGCTCACAATTTCCTGTTTCACGATTGTATGTAAATTTGAGTTGAAAACCACAAAATCTTCCATCTGGAACTGTTTGTTGACAAATATCCCCAAATGCACCAGATGTAAATGGGCGAGGTGGTAAAGGTGGAGCTAAAAGATTTTCAATCAATTTTTTTATATATATGGAATTAATGAACAGCTTACTTCCACGCAAATCAGGTGGAGCTGTAACAATTCTTGGTGGAGGTCTATTACCATTTATAGTGGCAGCAGGATTACCTCTCATTCCTCCAAAAGTTTTAGGTGGTGATGTTGTATGAACACCTTTAGCTGGACCAAGTGGAACACCATCATTTGCAGCAGTTATACACTAAAGATAAAATGAAGAGTTTAAAGAAAACTAATACAAAGATTTAAAACAGTAAAGTAAGAAAATTAAATAAACGAATGCAACTATCAAAATTTTAGGCTAGGACAGAAGAGATAGTTTTAAAAAAACTGACAGCAGCGGGGACGGTTCTGCATTGATTTGCTGTAGCATCTTGATACTTTCCAGCTTCTCGCATACAAAGTTGTCGAGGAGCATCACAAGTATAAGGTGGACAATCGGATGTTGCAACAGATAAATATGTTGCATCTGATACGAATGGTTCACCTATAAAAAATCAAAAAATTTTTTGTTTTGAAACATCTAAATTTCAAACAACTTACATTCAGGTGTTTCAAAAAGCTTTTCTAAAATTCCATCTAAATCAACTGGAATTTTACCATATCCAAAATTTATAATACAAAAATAAAAAATTATAAAAAATAAATGTCTTAAATTTTTCATTACTTTAAAAAATAAGTTTTAAAGCATGCTATACAGTAATTAAGTCCAAATAATGGCTGCCTATCTCTCTCAAAAAGATTTGGTTGTGTGATGATGAAGATGAAAAAGGAGATGTTCTTTTCCTTGGATCTAAGATTATCCAAAAGAAAAAAATTAAATCGATTGAAAGATGACCAAAAAAAAGAGATTCACGTTGTTGCGACGACGTTGACGAGAAGATTCCGGTTTCCTCAGATGAGAATCTTTTATAATTTTTTTCAAAAAAAATATAAAGCTTTTTTTCTATTTCTTCTTCTTCTTTAAAAATAACTAATAAATAATCCAGTTAAAAAGGAAATCAAAGAAGAAGCCAGCAGCAGCTGATTGACATCAATTTTATTTTTGACGTAACAGAAGTTATGAATCAATGAATAATCGTTCGGTTCGGTAAAGCAATGAAGTAATAATAATAATAAAAATAATACGTCAAAATTTTTAGTTACACTCGAAAGTCCTTGAGGAATTTCATTATCTTCTTTCTTTTTTTTATATCGGGTGAAAAGAAAAATCAGATTTTCTCATTACTTTCACTCTTTTCATTTTGCATGACCGATTTTGGTCAATTTTCTCCTCATTTTTTTCGCTCTCTATTTAGGTCAGTGCTTTCCCTCTTATTTTATGTTTTTAGAATCAATCATTCATGAGTTTGCATTATTTAATTAAAACTATGTTGCACATCCTTAAATTGAGATGGTAAAGTCCTACAGAAAATCAAGAAAACTAAATCCAAAGTTCATAAAGCTTCTAAAAAAAGAATGTTCATTGAATGGTTTTCAATTGTCATAAAATAAGAGGATTCGATAAGTTCATTAATGCTAAAGCAATCTTTTTTATATCAAAATTCAAAATTATAAAGTTTGATGACTTCAAAAAAAGCTTTGAAAGAAATAAAAAACAGTTGAAACATTTTTTAGAAAAACTTTTTGTAAAAAGAAATTTTGAAAGTCCCGCTTTTTGCAGTTTGATCACGATGAATGAAGCTTGTGTGTCGCGCAAAGACTTCTTTCATTCGTTCATTTTTTGTTCGACGCAAAAAACGAAGGATAGCAAAAAGAACAGCAAATTTCTTTCAAAGCAAAATTACTCGTAGCTGTTTTACTTCCAATCATTTATATGAAGAAAAATGTTTAGTGCTTTGATACTTTTTTTATTCCTTCAAATTTGTTAATTTAACATATAGCACTTGATCAAACCTTTTGAACCATTTTCATTCGCTTATTTATATTTCATCTTTCAATTTATGCGTGGTTAAAATCCCTGTAAACGTGGTTTTTTATTTTCTCGTGATTTTTTCTAACACTCTATGGTTTATATTTATGCATATTTAACCTTTACATTTTTTTAGCAGCAATATATTACTATGGATCACGTTCAATCTGTTATCGAACCTGCAAAGAAATTCGCCAAAGATTCAATTCGTCTTGTGAAAAAATGTACTAAACCCGATCGTAAAGGTTTGTGCTTTATCTTTTGCTTTTTATCTTTCTTTATTGTAATCTGCTTTATCTTTTCAGAATATCAAAAAATTGCTTTCGCAACTGCTGTTGGTTTCGCCATCATGGGCTTCATTGGATTCTTCGTCAAATTGATTCATATTCCAATCAACAACATCATCGTCGGTGGCAGCTAGAAATGTTTCACCAGAAGATTATATCATCTTTAATTCCATCTTATTATTTATTTAATGGATTCTTTGGACTTTTTCTTTCAAAATATATTTGTATAACTATTTATTGTTGAAACGTTTTTTGTTTGTTGCCAATTTGGCTGTAATCTAATAAAACTTTTTTACTTATTCGATTGTTTTGCTTCATGGATAAAGAAGGTGTTTCCTTAGATATAGCTTTGGGTCCAGACTTTGTTCTATTCTCGATATTCAACTGATCAATGACTCCGAAATTCACGAAAAAAAGAGAACATATCTATGAATTTTAAGGAAGAAAACTTGTTTCAAATTCGTTGTTTATGATGATAGCATTTTGCATTTTCGGAAAGCGTAAATCGGGGAAAGACTATTGTGCAGAACTAATGAGATCAATTCTCAATGAAGCTCATGGTCATGCTGAAATTAGAAGAATCTCTGATCCTCTCAAAGAAGAATATGCCTCTTTAAAAGGTTTGGATTCAGCTGAAGAGCTAAAAACTTCTGGTCCTTTGAAAGAAGTTTATCGAGAAGAAATGATTAAATTTGGTGAAGAAATTCGAGCTAAAGATTATGGATACTTTTGTCGGTAAAGTTTGTCATGAATTATTATCTTTTTACTTTTAATCTCTCTCGTTTTTTAGGAAATGCCTCGAATCTCTTCCTCCATCAACCAAATTTCTTATAATCTCAGATTGTCGACGTCCAACAGATTTGGCTTATTTTAAATCAACTTTTACTAAAGTTTTTGTAATTGAAATTAGAGCTAAACTTGATACTCGAATTCAACGAGGCTTCATTCATTGTTCTGAAATTGATGAAGCTGAAAGTGAATGCGCTTTGGATGATTTTAAAGATGTTAATGCTGTTATTAATAATGACCAACATGAATATTTAGAAAATAGCATTAAAACACTTTTGACTAAAATGGTTTAGAGCTATTGAATAATTATTGATGCTTAGTTGATACATACTTATCCCACATGTGTTAGATAATACTTACAGTAAATTTTATATATAACGGGTGATTTTTCTAAATAAAGCTTTAATTTTTTGTTGTTGAAATTTGCTAATATGGTATCCAAATGAACTAAATAAAATGGCGATTACTGCATTTTGGTTTACAATAAAACTCTTCCTTATTTTTCGAAAGCATACATACCTCAAATAGTGCTTTCTCTTAATGTAAAAAGGAAGGAAAGACGAGAAAAAGCTATCGGCACTTAAAAAATCAATCGATTGTGGCCATCGAAGAAGGACGGCAAAGGTCAGCAATAAAAGCAAAGTGACCAATTTTATGTTTGTTGCCTCGTTTTCATTTCAAACAATTTCATTTTTTTCCCTCTGCTTTTCTTTTTCTTTGATGACCGTTTTCATTTTTAACATTTCTTACAATGAAAAAACTTAGCGTAAGTTTTTTATTTTTAACATAGGATGTATGATTTTGAACTAAGATTGGGGAAAACTTGGCCTTCATTTTCGGCTTTATAGTTTAATCTTCTGAAAATTAACTTTTAATCCTCCACAGCTTTAAAGGTGTATCGAAGAAAAAAACTCCATATTTGTTTTTTGAAAATATAATCCAAGACTTTTAAAAGTTTATTTTTTAGTTACCAAATGACCGATATCGTCCAAATGAAAAACTTATTGGCCCTTCACTTCCTAATATCATCGTTTATAAAGGATTGGTTGAAGAAAATAAAAATTCTATTTTAATTTGGAGGATTTTGGTTTGTTTCTTTTTTTCTTTCTAATTTTCTAAAAATCGAATATCTTTTTTTTATAGAAACCCACACAATCCGATATAAATTCATTAGAAAAAACTAAAGGTGTTTCAAAATTTCTTCAAATCATCGAAACATTTCAAAGTAAAGAAACCACTCAATTTTTTATTTCTGAATCTCCAAAATTGGGAACTTTGGCTGATTATGTTAAACTTAATGGACCTTTAAATGAAATAACAATTCGATCCATTATGAATCAATTATTAGAAATTGCAGATTTTTTACAAAGAAATCAATTAGCTCATTTAGGATTTGATTGCGAAAATATTTTTGTTGAACCATCTCCTGATGATGATGCTCAAGCTATCATTGTGGTAAGTTATGAGCTTCTAAGACACATTGAACTTTAGCAAGATAAGAAAATATTTTTTAGAAAGTGAGCCCATTTGGATTGTTACAACATGATTGTAAATTTTGTAGTGAAAAAAGTGAATCTAAAAATTCCGATGATACTTTTTACACAACAGATTATTGTAAACACATTCGAGATTTATCTTTATCACTGCTAACAATAATGTTGAGTTTAATGCGAGGTCAAAAAAGAAAAGAAGCTCTCTTAGCTACTTCAGAACTTGCACAAGATGACCATCGTCGAGAAACTGAAGCCCTTGCAAATGAACTCATGCTTAAAGCTTTTTGTGGAAATGTTGAATATTCTGTTGATTGTAAGTGTTTTAAATTTATCGTTAAAGTTTTAATATAGTTTTTAGCGGATATTCGTTTTCCATTTAAATCTTTACTTGCTTTTAAACACCATCATTTTTCACCTCGTTCATTAACTCCATCCACAAGCATATCAGATATTTCTGAAAAATCAATTGCTTCAGCTCCAACTCAACCTGTGCTACCTCAACAACCTCCACCACCATTTCAACGAGCTCCATCAGAAGCTTATCAATCTCGAACTCCTTCAAGAACAGCAAATTCGTTTGGAATTGGAAGATCAGCAGCAAGTTTAAAATCAGCTAAATCAACAAAATCTTTAAAATCAGTAAAATCTCTTCGATCGTTGAAATCAGGAAAAAGTTGCAAATCCAATATTTCATATGCTGGAGCTCGATGGCCATTACCAAGATTGCCATCAATTGGGCAACGAGTTTCAAGAGTAACTGAATATGGAAGAGTGAGTTTCAAATTTGAAGCAGTTGGGTATTTTAATTCCATATTTTAGTTTATTTATGAAGCCAATGGTAAAGCAATTTTTGAATACACAAATGGCACCGGATTAGTTCAAGGCATTTGTGAAATTATTAAAGCTGGAGATAAACAAAAAGTAATAAAAATTAACTTTATCGCTATTTTACAAAAATTTGAAAGTTGCTTTTAGGTTCGCCTTTACAAACCTATCAAATCCGGTCCATTGCCATCTCCATCAGGAGAGCTTATAAAAAGACACGAAATATTTGAAAAGGAATTTGATTCAATGAAAAAACTTGATTCAACAGCCATCTGTCTTTATCATATGATTTGTAATGATGTGGAAGCGTTCTTATCTCATACACCTGCTTGGATGTTACGTTCACCATTTGCATTACAAAAAATTGTTGGAGTTATTATGCATAACGGTGATGTTCATTTAACTTTTGCTGATACAGGTTTGAATCTTATAAAAAAACCAGTAAACAATTATTGAAAGCCCAAAATTTTAGGTTATGTTTATTGGCGTAAAAATGATTCACCTGAAATTGTATCAATGAATAATGGCCCTGAATTAGGTGATGAACAAATTGAAGTTTTTGAAGCCATTTCTATGGTACTTGAAGCTCATCGAAGTGCATGGGTGGCTTATCCATTTATTCGAATGTTAAAAACAGATCTCACTTGCCATTTATCTTTTCCTACTCCTATATTTCCTATTAATCCTTCGCAATGCCATCCCATGGTTCTTCTTCGTCAACCTCCTCCACTTCATTATAACACGGATGAACAATTTCTTGAAAGTTTAGAAGAGTTTAATCGAACTGCAGGCATTATTTCATATGGGAATCAAATACCATCAACAAGTGCAATCGAAAATGGAAATGGAAACTAAAATTTGCCATAATAATTACATAAATCAGAATCACTCTCAATATTTGTTTTTCTTTTTTTGTTTGTTGAAAATTTATTATATTTGTTAAACGCAATATTTTTAATAAAATTAAACTTTTTGGTTAAAAATGAAAAAGCTTTTCGAAAAGTTAATTTATTAGTAATTTCCTCAAAAGCGCGCCATTAGAACAGGTTCTCGAAGCTACATTAGTACAGTATTGGATATTCTCCAGAAAAAAATGAAGGCTTTGAACGAAGCCTTGTTTCATCAGCTGCTGAACTTTCTTTGATTTTTGTTGTTCCATTTTATTTCAAAATTTGCATACATTCATGCATCATCAAATATGTTTCATTTGATTTCTTCCATCCATTTTTTTGTTGCATTCGGGTGTTTTTCATTCTTTGTTGTAAGTTTGTGTCATCCTTTTGCAACATAATCAACGTTCAACATCAACGATGACGACATCTGTGGCAAAATCGATTGTAAATGGTACCGTATCTGCTGGAAAAACTCAAATGCCTGGTGCTCCTCCGCCTGCAACATCGCCATCTCAAGCATCAGTAATGAAAATATATCAAGGCTCCATTCTATCTGCTCCAACAACATTGGATATTAATTTATTTATTGATCGAATGATGAATATTGGTAAACCAAGTACAGGAATTTCAACATCAATAAGTGAACAAGATATTATGGATTTGCTTCTGGTTTCTAAAAATTTATTTTTGGAACAAGCAATGATGCTGGAATTGGGAACACCTCTCTGCGTTGTTGGTGATATTCATGGTCAATTCAATGATTTGATGAGAATTTTTGCAAAAGTTGGATTTCCAAATACTACAAACTATCTCTTTCTCGGTGAGTTGCTTTTACATATAACTTTTCATTGAACTAAACAGCTTGAATTTTTAGGTGATTACATTGATAGAGGTCGAATGAATATTGAAACTATTTTATTGCTTCTTGCTTTTAAGGTTGGTTTTTTGCTTTCCTTTTACTTACTTAATGTCACTCCTCATATTTTAGGTCAAATATCCGAACAACTTCTTTCTCTTACGTGGTAACCATGAAACTCAACTCGTCAATCGTATTTATGGCTTTTATGAAGAATTGAATCGTCGCTATCATTCTGCTCGTCTATATACAACTTTTCAAGATGTCTTCAATTGTATGCCTCTTTCTGCACTCGTTGGTGAACGCATTCTCTGTATGCATGGTGGCTTGTCTCCCGATCTCTACAAAGGTGATTCATTGAAAATTCTCAAAGATTTAGCTCGTCCACTTCCTGTAAGTATTCTTTTTCTTCTTTTCTTTAAGAAACTAACATAAATTTTAGGATCCTCCAAATCCATCGCTTCCACTTGATCTTCTTTGGGCTGATCCTGATTTTGCAACAGACGAATTCAAATTTTCAATTCGTGGTGTTAGTTGCACATTTGGTATTAAAGTTGTCAACGCTGTTTGTCAAAAATATAATCTTGACCTTATTTGCCGAGCACATCAAGTTTGTTATTATCCTTTTTTTGCTGCCGTAATCTAATCTTAACTTTTAGGTTGTCCAAGATGGTTATGAATTTTTTGCATCTCGAAAACTTGTTACTATTTTCTCTGCTCCACATTATTGTGGACAATTTGATAATGCTGCTGCTGTTATGGTCGTTGATAAGAACCTTGCTTGTTCATTTCGAGTTCTTCGTCCTAAATTTCCTAATGCTAAAATCGTAAGTTTCACCACTTTTTCTAATGGTCTCAATTTCACCATACTTTTTTTTTCAGAAAAATACTGAACCTCAACAACTTACAACTTATCAAAAGTTGGCTTAAATGTTTTTTATTTTGTATAATATTTGTGCTTTTGTTTTAACAAAATAAATTTTATAAAAAAAAATCGGAAAAAGGAATATCCAGCCAGCCGGATTTGAACCAGCGACCTAAGGATGGCCATTAGCATTAAACTACAGTCCTCCGCTCTACCAACTGAGCTATGGCTGGAATGGAGACGCGTTCACTAGAAAAAGAAAGGAAGAAAAATTTGACACTTTTTTGAAGAAAGCAATTGAACACCAACGCCTTCTTTTTTTTCGCAAGTGCTTTGACATTTTTGGAAAGAAAACAACCATCAATCAATCAGAAACATATGTTTTGTATTTGAATGTAGCGAGTTGTAATAACTCATGATAAATTTATAAACTACGCGTGATTACAAATCATCAACTACTTCTCTCCTATCAAAAAAATGAAATCAAAACAACTTTATAAACTTTATTAATTTTCACAAAATAGTTAAATTTATTACAAAACATGAATAAACAACAATAACAAATAATCCTAATTAAAGGGACATAGCTATTTCATGCCTTTTTTTAAATTTCGATAGTGGGGACTGAAAGTTACACTTGGTAAGGCGCGTGTTTGAATTACCGTGTAAGACAGAAAGTGACACGGTAATTCAAACACGCGCCGCCCCAACTGTTCCTATCAGCCCCAGTATCGAAATTTTTGAAAAGGCATGAAATAGCTATGTCCCTTTAAAGTGAAGTTGGCTTATATCTTATTAAAGCTTTGTCACCAATTTTGATTTTACCAAATTTCGTTCCAACACCATAAACACCAAGAACAGGCGAATTTTGATATTTATCTCGAAGACGACCATTAGGAGCAAGCCGATATTCTCGAAGAGTTTTCAATGGTTGATATGTGAGATCCATGACGCCAGTTTCAGGATTTACCGTAGTTAAGACGCATCTGAAATCGAACAAAATTTTTAAACTCATAAAGTTTTTTACAAACGATTAACCTTGTACAAGGAGAATAGCATGTAAATTCAGTTACACCAATTTTAATTTGAAGCCATCGATCTTCTTCAAAAGGTTTGAGACCAGATATTGCAATAGTTGGTCGAAAATTTTTCATAGTGACTTGTTTGATACCATTTTCAGTAAGATGTTCATTAAGATCTTCAACGGATGATTCATTCATAAACATGAAAGCACCTTGATCGTGAAACATTGGCTAAAATTACCGTAATTAGTAACATTTTTAAAAGTAAAATTCAGTCAGTTTTGTAAAGCAAAATCTTATTTCAGCCAAAGCATGATAAAGAAAGCTTACAGTATCTTCCACTTCTGGAACTTGATTATTCCAATAAGAATCATCACTTTTCAAATCACGCTTTAGTGATAAAAATGGAGTAAAAAACAGGAGACGAATTTGACGATTTTCTCCTGTTCCAAGATATTCTTCAATGAATTTTCCAACTTCGTCACCACAATCGAGACCTTCTTGTGGTTTATTGAAGATGCTAAACCAAGAAAATTTT
Organism: Panagrolaimus kolymaensis; assembly: GCA_028622995.1. NCBI lineage: Eukaryota > Metazoa > Nematoda > Chromadorea > Rhabditida > Panagrolaimidae > Panagrolaimus > Panagrolaimus kolymaensis. The sequence continues at coordinate 3,492,077 of JAJQJQ010000006.1, forward strand.
TTGAGAAGATGAAAAAAAATAAGTAATAACCTTGCAACCCTGATGTCATTTCGGCTGATGACTTCTTGAATGTTCACTTCAAAAGTTTTGCCTTCGGGAGTTCGAAGATGCAATAATCCATCTTTGACTTCATTTTCAAGAATTACGAGTTTAGGATATTGTCTTCCTGATTGTAAAATGTAATCATGAGCTGCATCAACAACGATAAATTGACGATCATGATTTTCACCATAACGAGCTCCACGAGGTTCAGTTTCAATGAAATCAACCTCAAAAATATTTTTGGATGCGCTTAATTACAAAAACTTGAACAACGCTTACATTTAGCGGCTTACAAGATTTTACAGGATAAACAAACACCTTTGATACTTCACCAGCTTCGATGAAATCTGAATTCCAATAATTTGAGGCCGCTTTTTGTCGGCGATAATAAAGAAAATATGCTGCTGATATTAAAGCAGCGCCAGCTGCTATTGATGCAATAATTGGCTTTGAAAGAACCATGTTTCTCTCTTTTTTTTAATGTGTTAAAAGTAAATAAAATAGATCGATCGGTGACAATTTTAAAGAAGTTATTTGGGAAAGCAAAAAAATGGAGAACAAAAAAAGGAGCAGCACACGCGGGCGGACATACATGTGTTACCAACAAATTTATTTTTGGACTAAAAACAACAATGTCAGCATTTTTTTTTTGTTGATGTTCTAACATTGGAAAAAGATAACTTTAAGTTTATAGGATTGAAAAAATAAAGAATTATTTTGCACATATGTATGTATGTTCAAAAAATGGGAAGAGTTTAATAATTTATTCGGCATGAATGTATCGGATAAAGAAGCAAAAATATAATTAAAAATAATCATGAAATTGAAAGCATTGAACTAAAAATATTAAAGAGCTACCAAATACGCAAGCTTCAGTAACATTTGCTTTGAAAATGCGCGCTTTGACGCAATTTCTAAACGAAACATTTCGAAAAAATAAAGCTTCACTGCTTTCCTATTTTCTTGGTTTTGGTTGTTTCATCAACTTGATTTTCTTCCTTCTGACGCATATGTTCTTCCATCGGGTTTTGTTGTTGTTGCTAATCTACCTTTATTTATCATGCATTAATTGCTTGTATTTTATAGATTATCATGGATTGGGTTCATTGCAATCAATGCTTTAGGATTCCTGGAGGAAAAGAAAAGAGTACATTTTACCTTACATCGTGTGGTCATGTTGTTTGTAGAAAGTGCTCTCATCAAGGTAGGATTAAATATTATCGTTGTTTCTTATTTATTGCTTTCGTTTTTTAGATGAAATCATGTCAACTCAACCTCGAGCTTGTGCAGTATGTAACAACGATGCAAAATGCATTGAGATTAATCGCAATCTCAAACCTGAAATGCAAATGTATTTTCGAAATCCTCAAGAATTGGCTGCTCAATATGCTACGAATATCAAAGCTGTACTCGATTTTCAAGAAAAACAACGATCTCGATTCATCAAACTCCAGCAAGAAAAGGTTAGAAATATTGTACGAATGATTCACTTTCCATTCTAATAATTATTAACTATTCAGTATGCAAAAGCTGTCAAATATGCCAAGGAATGTCATGCGTCAGCAAAGAAAACCGAAAAGTAAGCATTATCACTCTTTTTTGTTGGAATGCGAGTGTTAATGCTACTATTATTTCAGAAAGTATATCCAAGAACAGAAAGAACTTCTGGATGAGAATGAAAAGCAAAAGTCTACTATCCAAGAAATGCAAGAAAGAGTGGAGCAACAAGCACGTGAAATTGAGCGGCTTAAGAAGCAAGGAATTAAAGGTAAGCCTTTCTCATTTACACATATGTCTAATAATCATTTCACTTTTTAGGAGGTCGGCATCCAAGTCTCAACGGTAACACTCCAATCCTTCCTTTATCTTTCACCAATGTTCCTCATAGTACTCCTGCTGATGTAAGATTCTTTATTAACCTTGTTTTTTGATTTATAATTTCATTAATATTTTAGAGAGTTACTCAAGTGCGTACTAATGGCAAATCGACGACTCCTCTGCAAGATCTCTTTGGTCATATGAATGATTCGGTGGTATCTTCTGATGTTGGGATTACAACTCCAGTTATGTTGGGAATCTCAAAAAAGCCTAAACCAAATGTTTTTGGAAAAAAGTAAGTCATTTTCTCATTCATTTTTCCCATTACTAATATTATTTTTTTCAGCTCTCCTTTCAACCCATTATTTAATTGAATCTTGTACAAACCGATGTTGTTGTAAATTGTTAATACCATAAATTTTTTAATCAACTTATTTTTAATGTTATTTTAATAAATAAATTTTTTGTTTTAAACTTTGTCTCTTATTACAAAACAGGTCATTGAAGTGGAATGAAGAAAACGGCAGGATCGATAGCAATGCATATTCATACATATAACATCATTAGCCCAATACTAATTTGTTTATTGCTTTTTGCTGCATACATTTGCTCTCAAGGTATCCAATCAATGGCTAGGTCACATCAAAAGAAGGAAAAAAACAAAAATAGGCAAAAACACTTGATTTGGTCAAAACAAAAAATATTCAAAAACTTGTTGCAATCACATTTGATATTTTTCATTCTTTCATTTTATTGGTTGTGCAATTATTACCTCTTCTTTGGCTCTTGATTGAATAAATTTTTAATTTCTAAAATATGGCTACTTCTCGAGCAATTGGTATTGATTTAGGTACAACTTATTCATGCGTTGGTGTTTTTGAAAATGGAAATGTGGAAATTATTGCTAATAATTTTGGTAATCGAACTACTCCATCCATTGTTAGTTTTGATGATGGTGAAGGAATTGTTGGTGAAGCAGCTAAAGAACAAATGCCCCGTTTACCTAAAAATACTATTTTTGCTGTAAAGCGTTTGATTGGTCGTCGATTTGATGATCCTTTGGTTAAAAAGGATATGAAAGATTGGCCATTTTATGTTACATCATCGAATGGAAATGCTGCAATTAAAATTGAAACTGATAGTGAAAAAGACATTTATGTTCCAGAAGAAATTAGTGCTTTAATTTTAAATCATATGAAAAAGATGGCTGAATCATATTTGGGTCATTCTGTTTCTGATGCAGTTATTACAGTTCCCGCATATTTTACTGATGCTCAAAGACAAGCAACCATTGATGCAGGAAAGATAGCAGGCTTGAATGTTTTACAAATTATTAATGAACCCACTGCTGCAGCATTAGCATATGGATTCAAAAAAGATAAAAAGGAAGAAATTTATCTTGTTTATGATCTTGGGGGAGGCACTTTTGATGTTTCACTCATCAAAGTTCATGATGGATATTGTCAAGTTCTCGCAGTTTCGGGTGATGATCATCTTGGTGGAGAAGATTTTGATCAACGCCTTATCAAATATTGCATTGAAGAATTCAAGCGTAAAGATAAATACAATGTTTCTACCAATCCTCGAGCCCTTGCTCGTTTACGAAATGCGTGTGAAAAAGCTAAGCGAGTTTTAAGCTGCAAATCTTCTGCCACAATTTCATTGGATCTTGGTGATAATGATTTACAATGCAAAATTACTCAAGCTCGTTTTAATGAACTTTGTGCCGATCTAATTGAACGCACAATTGCTCCAGTTAAAGAAGCATTAAATTTTGCTGGCATTGATAAAGCTGCCATCGCTGATGTCATTCTTGTTGGTGGTTCAACTCGAATTCCATTAGTTCAAAAAACTTTGAAAGAATTTTTTGATGGAAAAGAATTAAAATCTAATATTAATGCAGATGAAGCAGTTGCTTATGGCGCCACCCTTCTTGCCGCATATTTAACTTCATGCACAGATACAAGCATCAAAAATATTCGACTTCTTGATGTTACTCCTCATTCCCTTGGTATTAGTACTCGGGATAAAAATCATTCTGGAATGTTTGCAAAGGTAATTGAACGAAATACTCGATTCCCCATTGAAAAAACCTGCCGTTTCACCACCACATATAATAATGAAACAAATATCAGCGTTCGAGTTTTTGAAGGAGAAAATGAATTTGTTGATAAAAATCGAATGCTTGGAAAATTTACATTAGAGATTCCACCCGCCCCAGCTGGAAATCCATCAATTTTAGTTACATTCAAAATTGATGAAAATGGAATTCTCAATGTTTCAGCTGTGGATCAAAAAAGTGGAAATGAAAATTCCATTAAAATTCATAATGATAAAGGTCGGCTTTCTCAATCAGAAATTGTTCAAATGATTGAAGATATCAAAATTAATATTCCCGAAAATGAAGAAAATGAAGATGAAGGAGAAGAACCATTCATTTTTTAATTTCTTTGTAATATTTTCTCATTGAGCATTTTTTGCCTTTCTTTCTTTGTATGTATTTATTTATTATTGCATTTTTTTTATTACTTTTTTCTATTGTGCTTTTACTCGATACGGACAATAAAATTATTAAAAATCAACAAAACTTTTCTTTATGATATGAATAAAATCATGATAAATTATTTACGATATGCTTGAAATAAATTTAAGGTGTAGTTATATGACTTGAAATGGTGGCATAAATCTTTTTTGGCTGTGGACCACCTCGTAGAACCAAAGTAGAATCTGTTGAGCTGAATGAAAATTTGATTGGAACTCCTCTCGCAACATCGTAAGCATTGAAGAAAAGATTTTGTAAACCTCATTGATATGGAGTTAAAAAAAGTTGGAATTTTTCCATCTGAATCAAACCATTGTGTATCAATGAAAATATGGGCATGTGGCTAAGTACAGTACGACTTTGGCTCCATTGCCTTTGCAAAATAAGGACATATGCGTGTATTTGTTTTTAAAATGACAAACGTTTTGATAACTAATATGTGGTGGTGGCTTCATTGAGTTTTGTTTTTAATTGAAATAAAAATCCATTTATCTTTATTTTTATTTTTTTTTTTGCTTTAATAGATAACATCTTTTTTACAAATACATAAACGTGCTTGAAACATTATTTCAAAACGGAAAAAAACGAAAAAACAAAACTATGATTCAATCTAACGCAATGCAAAATCCATTTTTAGTAAATATACCCAAAATTTCCTATTGGTATTATTTATTTAACAACAAAAAAATGAAAATTATTAATTATGCAAGCCGGGTGACATGGCTTCGTTTAAATCCTGTATTACATATTTTTGCCGAATGAGAAAAAGTTTGAATGAATAATGAAAAAATTTGCATAAAAATTTTAAACCGACGTGAAACAATCATACATCATAATTTCATTCAGTTGTTGGCTGAATAACGACGAGTTCGATTCAATAAAGCTATGGCAGCCCCGTCTCACAATTACAATACTCGATATCGTCTAAATCGTACTCGATATCGTCTAAATCGTTTAGCAGGTAAGTAGTTTTTAAAATTTGATTGTTAAACCATTACAATAAATTTGTTTATTTCAGCTCAGCTTAATGAAGAAGCTCCTCAACAGCCTCAAGTAAGTTGCAATTACATGGATTTATTCACACTTTAAAATCTGGCATTTTAGGAAGATTCAATCAAAGACAATGTTCATGATTCTGATGTCAATGCTCCTGGATCACCTTCAAAAGAACTACAGCATAATGTAAGTTTAATTTGTAAAGTAAACATGGAATATTCGCTGTACGAATAGCTCGGAAACAATTCAAAATGTCTAAATAAACCCACAATAAAACTATTATATGTCTTACAATTTGATTTAATTTGGTATTTTTTTAGGAAGATTCAAACAATAAGAAGAAATTTGGTAATAGGAGAAATGTCACATTAGCTGATTTTCTTAGACCACCTCCTAATGATCAGCATCAAACAGTAAGTTGTTCTATTTACTGCAATACTTTTTGAAATAACAAAATTTTAGAATACACTTTTACGAACTCCAAGCTCTAGTGATTCTGAGGATTCTATGAATGATGTAAGTTTTTCTTTAAAAACATTTTCACCAGTGTTGTTCCTTGTCATTTTTCCCGCCCGTCGCCCGCTCGCCGCCCGCGGCATTTCCAAAAACTCGCCCGCGCCCGCCCGAGCGCCCGTCATTTTTTCAAAAGAACGCCCGCGCCCGCCCGCATGCTCTTTTTTTCTCAAAAAAGCAAAATATGACTAAAAAAATTGAAAATATTTTAATAAAATTTTTTTTGCATGTGCATATATTTAAAAATACTGTGCTACAAATTATATTATTTACAATTATTTCATTATAATTATTCGAGGACAAAAAACAAAAAGAGTAAATGGAAGAAAAAAAAATTTAAAAATTTTAAATCAAATATCGCCAGCATTTTTGTAGCCCTCCGCCCGCCCGCCGCCCGCAAAATTTCCAAAACTCCGCCCGTCGCCCGCCCGCCGCCCGCGGGCGGGCGCCTGCGGGCGGCTCGCGGGCGGGCGAAGAGCGGGCGAAGGAACATCACTGATTTTCACTATGCAAACAATGATGAAGCCACTGGACGAAGACGAATTTATGATCATTTTATTTTGAGATTTTTTCAAAGAGGTCTATTGTATTTAAGCCTAGTTTAGTAGTAAAATTACCACAAAAAAATTTTATTATTCTAAAATACAGGAAAAACTAAGTGCATTGGAATTGTGGTTAAGGAATTAGGGGCAATTATATACAAAATAAGAGCACGTATTTAGTAGACAACAATTAATATTTTTGGTTTCAGGGCATTGATAAAGAAAGTGACCTTAGTGATTATGCTTTCGAAGATCCTGCTCCAAGTCCATGTATTTCAGAAGATGATGATTATGGGTATGAAGATGTAAGCTTATACATAAAATTATTGCATAATATTTCTTTATTTTTCAGGCTAAAGAATATTCTAAAATTTTGCGCAGAAGCCAATTAACTTGCGAAAAAACAACAAAAGATATTAAGTTTATGGAAAAGCATTTACAAGCTTATTGGTAAGTTGAAATTACATTTTTTTGAATAATTTTTTCCAAAGATTTTGCCTGCTTATCATAGACATATACCAAGCAGGTAATAAAGGAATAGTCAATTACTTTATTCGAGTTTATTCAATCAAATATTTTTATTGATTTAATGCAAAAAATACTGTTATGTATCTAGTTCATTACATAACATTGGGTAATGTTTTGGGTAATGTTTATTATTAAGCTGGCAACCCTAAAGCTACTTATACTTTCATATTCAACAAATAATAAGAGAACAGCTACAAAAATTATGGGCTTTTTTATTCACTTTCTTTTAACCACAATTATGGCTTTAAATTTACAAAGATTACAAATAGTCCTTTTGGAGAATCGCCCATAATGTAACCAGAATAAATTCAATAAATAATAACTTACTTTAAATTATTTTAATAATATGGGCGAAACAGAATACCTTTTAAGTCATCGGAAAGATCCAAACAATATCCTAATTCAATTGCTTTTGTTACCAATCTTCTTGTGCGATAGGATGATGTTTAAAATGCATATCCATAGGCTGACGAATAATAAACCCTGATATAGAATGATCAAACTGCGGCCATGATGGCTTAAATTACAGTAAAAACTGGAAAAAATTAAATATTATGTCTAAATTTAGAAGTTCATCTTCTTCCAATACGAAACAAAAAAAAGCACTTATAATCCTATTTTAAAACTAAAAGGAATATATATTATGTTTCAGGGAAGGTGTTAAATTTTTGAATGAATCAAGAAAGAAAATCATCAATGAACTCAATGGACAACTATCAAAATCAAGAAAATTCTCTAATCCTGACGTTACTCTTTTTAATTCCAAAATAAGATCAATTGAATTCGACTTGAATATAGGCATACCAGTTATTTCAAAATTGAAAGCTACGTTTATTCGAGATTCTCAAGAACAACAAGTGTCATATCAAGGTTTCAAATTTTCACTTGCTAGGTCAAATATTTATTTCTGTACATATAATATGGCTCCAACTAATATATTGTTTGGTATCTTCGGCTGCGCCGCTCATCTGTATATTGATGACAAAGGATTTCTTCAACCTAGAAGTACTATGAGACATTATCATGGTAATGTCAAAGAAGTTAGTCAATCATTTTCTAAAATGCACATTTTTTATTTTTCAATTTTAGGGCTATAAAGTTCGGTCTCTTGTTGCACCAAAATGTGATCCTGTAAAAATACATCGACTTACTTCTGAAGGTGAAAAAGCAGGAAAGCGCTTTAAATTAAATCAATTTTTAAATGGAAAGTTACAAGAAACTGATGAATACAGGTAAGTGTAGCAATCAGTGTTTTTAACAACCAAATAATTATAAAACTACTTATTTTAGAAAGAAACTTTATGAAATAGCCGACAAAAAAAATATTATTGACAAACAATTGGGGAAGTTAAGAGCATTATTGAATGATGATGAACTTGGAGAGAGTGAGTTTTAAAACATTTACCATATCCGCTTTTGAGCTTGTGAAGATATCCAAGATATTAAATTATGATTTCAATTTTTAGCTGATCAAAATTATTTATCGTCTTTCATAGAATGGATCAAATACCTGCTTCAACATGTTAGAATTGATAATATCCACTAATACAATTTATTTGCTGCAACTTCATCCATTTTTTACCAATAGAAAGAAGTGAAGAAAAAAGATATGCTGAATTATAACATGTTTTAATATGGATGGTGCAAAATGACTTCATTGGAACGCTGGATGCTATTCTTAATGGTTTTTGATATTTACTGAAGTAAACTTCGCGATTTAAACATTTTTATTTATGCTTTGTTTGAATGTGTTATTATGATGTGATAAGAAGCAATAAAAATTTTACATTTTTTCCATTTTGTTTGTTACCGGTGCATTCTCATTTTAATCTTTTCCAATTAACCAGAATCAATACCAAAATATTGTTTTATAATTGACTTTAACAACCCAAGAAAAATGCGTTTCATTCATTCCATATCGTCATTTTCCATAAACTTTCTGGAGAATTTATTATTCTTGTATTTTTTGCTTGAACTTAATTAGGTACCGGCATGTACATTTGGCCAAACGAATGCCAAAGAAAAAAGATGGCAACGATGTCATTTGAATTTTTAAAATTTTAAATGCATTAATTCATTTATGTTTTATCCATGTTATTTTTTGATCTTTATCTCATCGGAAATCCCGTAGAAAACTGTTATTGACATATCCAATTATTATATATCGAAAAAAGGGAAAAATGGGGAGAAAAGTCGTTTTTTATTTTTCCTGAGCCAGATGACAGGTTGAATGGTTTTTATTTTTTGATAATCTAATTCCTCACATAAAAATACATATTTTAAAATTAACTCTCGGAGGCCACTCAAGAGAAAAGTCACTTTTCCAAAGCAAAAACCAAAAAATTAATAGAAAATGTGGGCATCAGCAAGTAAAAAATGTTACTTTTTCTTGTTTTTCATTTGCAACATGCAAAAAATCAAAGGGGAAGAAAACCTTTTTCGTTGCCATTTTTTAATTCAGAAGTAAATAATAAAACCTTGATATCTTAATTGAGAGTTTATTAAAATTTATTTTCGCTTCTATCATTAAATTCCCCGTATTTGAAAGTACCTATCCCTCTAAACCATACATCAAAACAAAGAAACTTCATTTTTTGCTTGCCGGTCCCTAAACTTAATTATGCCTTTTTAATTATTTTCAAATGCAACGAAACTGCTGTTTCTGCATTCCAAAAGCAAAGCCCTTTTTTATTTTAGTCTTATGTATCTGATATTTATGCTTGAAATAAATAAATATGCCTAAAGTCAAGAAAACTTTTATTGATTCATTTTCACTTTACTTTCTTCGATAAAAGTTAGTAAGCGAAACATTTTATAAACAAAAAACTTTATCACTTTAGCGTCGATTCACAATGAAGCCGTTCAAGATGGTTAAAAATTATTCTTTTTTTTTACAAATATATGATTTAAAATTTTTTTATTATGCTTTTACTCGATACGAACAATAAAATTATTAAAAACCCAAAACTTTTCTTAATGATATGAATAAAATCATGATAAATTATTTACGATATGCTTGAAATAAATTTAAGGTGTAGTTATGTGACTTGAAATGGTGGCATAAATCTTTTTTGGTTGTGGACCACTTCGTAAAACCAACGTTGAATCCGTTGAACTGAATGAAAATTTGATTGGAACTCCTCTCGCAACATCGTAAGTATTGAAGAAGAGATTCTGTAAAGCTCGTCGATATGGAGTTAAAACCATTAAAGCCACCAATGGATTAAATACGGGACTCCATGACATTGTTAACATTGCAATGAAACTTGTAATTGGTACATCTGTTAAAACTGTATGAAGGCCCATTGGAATTACGAGAGTTAAAAGTGGAATCAAAGCTTGAATAATAAGCACTCGAGTAATTTGTCTTTGAAGTAATCGCGTTTTAGTTGACATGCTTTTTTCAACTGATTTTAATTTTAAAGTTATTGCAATGGAACATATTGTTGCTATTGCGTATGGTATGAGAACCAAAAATGATGCAAGAAATCGAACTTGGTTTCCAGTTTCATCATTCTAAAAATGTTTTTATTTTTCATTCTTTAATAACTTTCATTTTTTTTAAACTCACGTAATACGCAGCATAAAAAGTTGGAATTTTTCCATCTGAATCAAACCATTGTGTATCAATGAAAAAATGTGCATGTGGTTCAGTATTATGCGATTTTGGCTCCATTGCTCTTGCAAAAAGAAGAACATAAGCTAGAGTAAAACCAATAGGAATTGAAACCATTGCTAAGAAGAATGTTAATGAAAGTTCACGCGATCTAAAAAATGAATGAATGCACTTTGTTATTGCTTTTATTTTATAGCCAACCTAACAATTAAATTGCATCGATAAATAAAATGAACTGGAATGGTGGTAATGCATAAATACAAGCAAAAAAGATGAAACATAGTCATCATGAAACTAAAGGGCTCAGGCAAACGTGGAAGTAAGCCACTTGGAACCACGTAATAAACATCATCGTGCACGAAAAAGCTCTGAAAGAAAAAAGCTAATTTAAATTCTTTAAAATAAAAGGTAATTAGAAAATTTTTAAACTAAGTTACTGTAACTTGGGAAACCACAAAAGCATTTTCATCAATTTTTTATATCGCAAAAAATTACTTACAGCTTGATTGAGCATTGCAAAAAATGCATACATGACATCAATTAAAATAGAAAATACTAAAACTTTTTTATATGGTTTTAGACCGGATTTGGATTTGGTTAAAACTAAATACAATAAAATAAAATTAAGTCCAAGTGAAATAGTATCAGCAAGTAAATAATTGACATAACGAGTTTTTCGAAGAAATGGATCAGCTGCATGAAACATATTTTTTCTTACTTTTTTGCGAAGAGGAATTTTTTGATATGTGGTTTTGAAAGGCGAGGTAAGATGTTGATATATTTATACGGATGCCAGGAAGCTGAACCAATAGAGTTCAAATTTTCAGATATTACTTTTTGTATCCCACGTTCTTTCTTTCTGCTTCACAAAAAAAACAGTGTTGTCGTTAAAAGGCGCCAAAGAAGAATGAAATACCAATTACGTGGCTTTCTAAAAATTAATTTCAAATAATAATTTTTATTGCTTATCTTTAAAAAAAACTATTTAAAAAACAATGAGCATAAATTTTCAAAAAAGTATGAATGAATTGCGTGAGATCGGCTCTCATAAAGTTCAAGAATAAGTTTGTTTGTTTTTTTATTTCATGGTGATACGGTAAAGTCTGTCAAAATACAAATTTTCAAACACGTAAAAACAGAAATTGTATTTCTATTATTTAAAAAGTTTTTTAAAGGTAAGTTCAAAAGTATAAGAGCTTTTTGTTTTAATAAAAAGGCTATTTTAGAAAATTTCTCTAAAATTGTCCGGAAACGAGAAAGTTTATAATATTCTTTTATCATGTTTGTAAAAATATTATAGTATCCAAATAATTATTAAACCCATAAAAAGGAAATAATTTAAGCTTTAATCTATGTTGCAAGTGTTATTATCGTGACCTAATATATTTTTTTAATGCTGAAATGTGACATATTTTATCTCAACCTCCACAGACATGATAAGAATAGCAACATTCTATGGCGTTTCCTCCATAAATTTACAATGGTTGTTTTTCTCTTTAAAAAAATTCGAAATTAAAAGTGACAACCTTTAAATAATTCACAACATTGCGTTTTTGCAGCAAAAGAAAAATTAGGCATGGTTCAAATGCTTTTGTTCGTTTGCTTGACGAAAAACCAAAAATCATAAAGTCAAAATAAAGCAAAAAATAAATTTGAACCTTTATTTAATTTTATTTTTGTTTGTTGATGCCAATTACAAAAACGCAGGTGTATCTTTAATAAAATTATTGTCAAAAATTCGATTATTTTTAGGAACAAAAAAGCTACAAAAAATAAAAAAACAATATTTACATATTCTAAACAACTACACAAAATTGCTGCTATAAAAAAAATTTATTTTGGTATAACAAAATTAAAAGACCACCTAAGACGATGAAAAAACTGCTAAAGTGTATTTATAAAAAAGCTTCTCTTTTTTTTCCCCGTGTAATTTGAAACTCTTGGCTTTTTTTATATTTTTTTTGATGGGCAATAAAAAAGAAAGAAAATAAGCTCAAGATAGATTGTTTAAAGTAGCAGCAAACAATAAGTAAATATTATTTACATACATGAGAAGCAAAGATAGTTGAATACCCAAAAGGTTGAAAATAAAGTTAAAAGTATGTGAATCACGGGAGGTCAGTAATTTTTTTTTCAGAAATTTTAAAGCATATGGGTTTCTCCTATGAGGTTGGAAGGCTTTATCCATTCTCAAGAGACATAGGTAATTAATTAGAAACTTATTTTAGTTAAGGCTCTAGCGGTGTTGAAGAGTGTTAAAGGAATAGCATTGCACGATTACACATCTCTTAAGATAGTCGTTATCTCTTTTTAATTATTTAGTGTTTAACAAGATTGAGTAACCCAAAAATAGCTTCCTTTAACAGATTATCTGCAAACTAACCTTGCTCAACAATGCAACGCGCTTTCAAATGTGGCTTTCTTAATATTAATATTAAAAAATTGCACTCACAATGGCCGCAAAAAAATTCTTGAAACTGAAGCAATGAAACGGCACTCCGCCTATCGTCTAAATTCTTTTAGTTTTTTAATTTCATCCACCCTCAGTTTTTTCTTTCATTTGCTTACTTGAAACAAAGCAATGCTTTTATGAAGAAGAAAAACCTAATTTAGTTTTATTAACTAACGCATTTAAGCTATAATTTGACGTGAAACTAATCCTTATAACTTTAGTCTTGAAATTTTTGGTATATAAAAAATGCATTTTCCTGGAGTCAAAAAAAAGCGGCACAACAAAAAACCACAATAATTATTAAAACAAAATTAAAAGAAAGTTTTGAACAATACCTTTGTATCTTTAAAAGCCGGATTCGAAGTTTCAACTCCAAAAAAAAGTTAAATGTCTAAAAAATATCCGCTTTTTAAAAAGGTTAGAAGTTGCATTGAAGCAGAAAAAAGAAAAAAGTTGACAAACATTTTTTTACGCATGGTTTAAAACTTTTTAGAGCTGAAAAATTTTTTTATGTCCAAAAAGTCCATAGTATATTTAATGGTTAAGAGGTCATTAACAAACAGAAGTAACATTATCCATACTTTTGTGGAGGAGGAAATGTTTGTTTGACATCTTGACATCTGGAGAACCCTCTCTCACTAATTATCACTTCTTTTTTAAGCAAGCAAAAAGCTAAAACAAAAATGATGAACGCTGCATGAAACGAATTACTTTCAATAAATCCCTTTTATTAATTTTTGTTGTTGCTGCAAACAAAGAATGTGTGTTTTAAGAAATGAAAAAGGCATGAGTCAATTATCGGTAACAGCAAAAAACAAAAAAGAGTTAAACAAAATGTGATTCTTTGTACCTAGATGTTTTTTAGAAAAAAAAAAGTAATAATCTGTAAATGGAAAAAATGATTTCTAAAAGGACGAGAAGATTATCTCTTAGTGTTTTATGTTCTTCCTCCTTACACGTTAATGAGAATTACCACAAAATAAAATTAAGAACTTATAATAATTTATTTGTATTCTTACTTGAAGACAAAAAAAAATTAAGAGAAAAAAGGTTTAAAAAAATATATCCGCTTCACTTTTTCTAATTTAAAATTTTAAATACGAAGTTTTTTTAAGTTTAAAGTACCTTTCATAAACCTTTTCCATCTTTCTTTAATAAACCAGATGTTTTTTGCCATACCGCCGCCGCCTCTTCATTTAATCAAACTCTATTTTTAAAATTAAATAGACGAACGACATCCATCAAACTTCAAAACTTCCGTTCGTTTAAAAAAAATGAAAAATTTATTTATTCTTTCAAATGGAAATAAAATATTTAAAAGTGCAAAGTTTGAAACCAAATTTTAAGAGAAAAAAAAAATGAAAAAGTTTTGAAGCAAAGTGAACGCAATTTCATCGTGGCTTTTTTTTGGGATGGATAAAGAATGTTTATGGCTTTGTTTGAATGGGAATGTTTCGGACTTTGGAGTCTTCAACTTGCTTTTTGATTGATTGAACGGTAAGGACACCTTCTTTGGAAAGTTCAGATGTAACATCTTCGGGCTTCATATTTGGGGGAAGTTTGTATTTGCGGACGAAATGACGCTCGATCTGAAATTAGGAAAAAGTTAAAAAGATGGAAGCCAAAAGGTGAAACACGGTCAAGACAATAAAACTCTGGTACTTGAACGAAAAAGTAAATTACTTTTTGATGCCAAAATTATCTCTCGTTGTTACATGTATTTCTGCCACTCGTAAAAGTATGTAAAATCTTACTTTTCCATATTTATCAGTTTTTTCTTCATGATTTCCTTCAATCACGAGTTCATTTTCAACGACATTAACTTTTAATTCTTCAGGGCGGAAATGTGAAACATCGAGCTCAACCTTGAATGTATCTTCAGTATCAACAACTTCACCAACGCCATCAGCAAATTTTTGACCATCTAAGAGATTTTTTTCTGCCCAATATGGAGTTCGAATTGAACGATCAAAATCGATATCATCGAAGAAGCGAGTATGAAAAAATGGAGAATAAAGGGGATCACGGAATCGGCGAAGTGATGACATTTTTGAGGTGGCTAAAAAATTTGAGGAAAGCTAGTTTGTTGTTGTTTAATATCAAATACAGAAATAATTTTTAAAAGTTAATACACGAATGAAGAAATAAAAAAATTAACCCAAACAAAATTGAGCGCTTCTTTAACTTCACGATCTAATATTTTTTTTTTCAAGCAACTTTACAAACTTCCAAACAATTCAAACTAAAACTCTCTGCTTTTACAATGAATGACCTAAAACCTTTCAACACGTTCCACTTAAATACGAAACAAATACATTAACAATCGAAGCATCCAGAAGCTTTTTTTTCAGAATGTGGGTTGAAAAGAGAAAAAAGTTTAAAAAATATTTTGCGCAGGTGGAAGAAAGGAAGGAAGCAAGAAAACCAAAATCCTAAACGCAAATACCGCCTCTTTGCTGCCACTGTTTGTTGCAGCAGCTTCAACTCTTTCAATTGAATCATCCTTCTTCTTTGATGAAATTTCAATCATTGCTGACAACAAAAAAAAAAAACAATTGCAAAGTTTTTTTTAAACCAAACAAAAAAGTTGTATATTTTTTTGATGGTGATTTTGATGTTGAAAAAAAGCGATTTGCATTTAATTTCAAAAAATTCATCAAAAATCTTTTTTATACCCTTTTTGTTTCCGTTCTTTCCTCTCTTTTTTTTCGTTGACGTTTTTCACTTTAAAAAAAAAATAATAATCGTTTATGAATCATTTAAGCCGACGATACTACCGACAATAAAAAAAATATACTAGTTTTTTGTAATTTTTTTGTATTCAAAAAAAGAAGAGAGTTTTGTTGGTGTTGAAAGAAGATTGAACGAAAGTAAAACAATTGAAAAAGTGAAACTCATTTTTTGATTGAAATGTTTCAATTAGGAAAGCAAAGATGCATAATACTTTAGTCAGAAATGTTTTGATACACTAAACCTATTTCATTTATTTTAGGCTAAAGAAAAGTTTATTTCTATTTTATGGTTTTCAGTTATTCTTCCAAATTTTAAAAATTATATTACGAAATCATTTTATTAGATAATAAAAAAAGAGTAACAAAAAAATAAATGATTTATGAATAATGACAATCAGTTTTGGTAATTTTGGAGCAAACTTTTGCTGGATCTTTATCTGTGTCCTTTTCAAGTGCAGCCATAACATCATCAATCATGTCCCGACAAATTTTATCAAGAAGTCCATTATGGAAATAACTATCACATTTTGCATCCATTTGTTGATCAACATATGATTCGTCACATTCTGCATACATTTCAGCAACTTGAACCAAATCTAAGCACATTTCACAAATGAATGTTGCTTCTTCTAAAATCATTAAAGCTTGTTGGAATTGATAAATTTAGGATAAAATCTTACTGTGGATTTTACGGAGAAAGAAGGCTTTAGGAGCTGAACGAGCACCACAATCGGGTCCACCATCTTTTTGTTGACCTTTTTTAGCAGGGATTACAATAGCCACAGCAATGCCAATCAAAGCGAGGATAACTACAAATTTTTAGGTAAATCATTTAAAAAAAATTAAAACAAAAAATTAAGCAAACTTACTGAAAATTTTCATCGTTTTTTTAGTCTTTTCTGGAAGAAATGAAAAAAAGACAACTTACTGACGCCAAAAAGGTTTTTAGTCCTTTCTTATAAGCATTTTCCTGATAAAAAAAATATGATGTCCTGGTTAAAACGGTAAAAACGATTATTTCTTCACATATCGTGTGATAGCTACTAACTAGCGCACATGGTAAAAAGACTAGAGAAAGAGGTCGAAAACAATAGATAAAAAAAATGAAAGCATGCTTTCGTTTAAGGTATGTTGTTTGATTGATGACAAAAGGCAGCAAAATAAAATGCAATAAACATGAAAAGAAGGAAGCAAGCAACACAATGAATAATTTAAGAAAATTGGTGTAAAATTTATTCGTCTCATAAATGTAAATAACATGCTTGTTTTCTGAATTTATAACTTGAACTCAAAAAAATTTACACTTTCGTGATTTGCTTAAACCATATTTGTAAGCATAAAGTTAGAAGAATTCGAACCATTGAAACTTGTGGTTGTTAGTATAATCTTTTATTACGATTCTAACTAACTGAATCAAGCAGAAAGAAAATACAGCAAAAGTTATGAAACAACCATCAGAAAGCAAAATTAACCAATATCACTTTGCTAACATTGCTTATAAAAAAATTTAAAAAACTTTCAAACAAAACCGGTAAATGAAACAAACAAATTTTTGAATTTACAACCCTGAATCTTACTTCATGCAAATAATGATTTGGTTTACACACACATGTTAGAAGCACTTTTTTAAAACATATTAAATCTTATAACGAATGCTTCTGTTACACTGTCGTAATTTCAGCGATGAAGAAACTTGTTAAAACTTCGAAGATGAAACTCCTTCAGATTTTTTGAAAGCTGTGTTTCTTCATTTTTATAAGTTTCCATGATCAATTGTTTCATTTATTGCCACTAGCTCTAACCTTTTGCATTTTATGCTACCTACCATCCCACTTTCTCTTTTAAAAAATTACTTGCTTTAGTAATTAATCCTTTTGTATCTTTATTACTTCCATGTAATCTTTCGTGGTTTTTTATCTGTTGCTTATTTCTCATATGATATTCATATTTTTTCATTTTTCAGAATTATTGTATATCTTCAACTATTAAAGTCAGAATGCAATACTTTAATGAAGGTAAATAACTTATTTTATGCTTGTTTGTATTTTCTAATATCTTTTTTCTTTTCAGGTGATCATGGTCGTCGCCGATTATCATCTGCTGGAAGCTATGGAGAAATGCAACGTCCTGTTGATGTTCCTCAACGTATTCGTCTTTTTCAAGCAGACAAAGAAATTTTTGGCCAAGGTAATAATTGGTTATTCTCTTCATCTTGAAACTAAACAAAACTTTTTAGAACTTGAAACCACATTGAGCTCTGTTTATCTTCCTCGCGCTCATGCATTTCTTGATTTTGTTCCTATTGTTCGAGCTGTCAGAGATATCTTTGATGAAGATGAAAATAGTGCTGATGTTTATGCAACAGCTGTGGCAGAAGACGATGAAATTTATGTTGAAGGCTTACAAGGAAATCTTATCAGAATAGAGTAAGTTTTTAGCATTATCTTTTGTTTATTAAGCAATGTTACTTTTTAGCAAATGGGATGAAGCTGAATTTCCTGACGCTTTAATGGAAAACATTCAACGTGCAAAATACATCAAACCTCGTCAAATTCAACGTGCTGCAATCCCTATTATTTTGGATAGATATGATGTCGTCGCTCATAGTGAAACAGGAAGTGGCAAAACAGCTGTAAGTTTGACTATGGCAAAAGCATTTTACTTATTAATGTTTTTCTTTTAGGCCTTTTTGCTGCCAATTATCTCTGAATGTATGGATTCTAAAAAAGAAGGATCTTTTACTTCAAAAGCTGACACTCCATTTGCTGTTATCCTTGGTCCATCACGTGAGTTGATTAAACAATGTGCTGAACAAGCTTTC
Organism: Panagrolaimus kolymaensis; assembly: GCA_028622995.1. Classification (NCBI taxonomy): domain Eukaryota; kingdom Metazoa; phylum Nematoda; class Chromadorea; order Rhabditida; family Panagrolaimidae; genus Panagrolaimus; species Panagrolaimus kolymaensis. The sequence continues at coordinate 3,510,679 of JAJQJQ010000006.1, forward strand.
AAATTTGCTGATGGTATGTATTCATGTTCCTTTACTTATTTTAAATTCTCCATTTATAGGAACTGATGTCTCTGTTGCCAAGGCATATGGCGAATATCCCGTCAGACGAAACAAAGACGAAATTTCTCGTGGTTGTGATATCCTTTGTTCAACTCCTGGTCGTCTCAAGCATTTTCTTGAAGAAGGTTTCCTCAACTTAACCAGAATCCGCTTTATTGTCTTTGACGAAGGTAAGATTTTATTTTATCCTTTTTATTTATTCAGTGTTTTTAGGCGATCGTTTACTTGATCGTTCATTTATGTCTGAAATTCGTCCCATCATCGAGCATCCATTGTTTCCAAAGGTTTGTTATTTGCTTTTATTATTGAGTACTTTATAACTTCTATCGTTTTAGAAAACTCGTCGTCAAACTCTTTTCTTTTCTGCAACAATTAGCGATGAAATGCGTGAAGTTGCCAAAGAATTTACTCGTGAAGATGCTTGCGCTTTTATTTCAAATCGTCGGAATGGAGCTAATAAGAAATGTATTCAAGAATTTCGAGCTTTTAAAAATAACGAAAAATTTGTTGCATTAGTTGATTATTTCCGTGATGAAGTAAAAAAGGGTGAGTTTGCTTTTTCTTTCCTTTCTTTTTTCATAAATAAGTTTTTCAGTTGACAATGATCCTTCCAAACTTCCACGAACATTGGTTTTCTGCAACTATCGGGATCACGTTGAAAAGCTTGCAGTTGCTCTGGGCTTCTATAATATCCTGTGTATTCCTCTTACTGGTTTACGCGCTCAAGATTTACGTGAAAAAGCATTAGAAGATTTTAGAAACAAGAAATGTCCTGTTTTACTCACTACTGATGTTTGTTGACTCTTCGTATCTCTTTATCTAATTTTTTATTTTTATAGGTTTGTAGCCGTGGCATAGATGTCAAAGAATTGGATGTTGTTATCAACTATGATATGCCTAAAGATCTCTCAAGCTATGTTCATCGTGTTGGTCGAACTGGACGCATTCGCAATGGCACATGTATTTCATTTGTTTCTCCTGAAGGTGATCGTCCACTTCTTGAAGATATTAAGAAATCTTGTCAAGAATGTGGTCAACTTGTTCCCGAAACTCTTACTGATATCCTTGATGGTCCTAATGGCTTTCGTCATCATGATCCAAACAAAAATGGAAATCAAACTGCAACCGTTGGAACCGATGAATCAAAAGAAAAAGAAGATGTTGAAGAACCCAATTCAAACAATGATGATCTTACCAAGTCTACTGCTGAAGAAAGTACTGATCAAAATGTCTCTGAAGGCGTTTAATATTCTTCTATTTTGTTCTTCATTTTTTCTGTGTTATTCTTTCTTGTTTTTTGATGTTCTTTTTTGTTTCTTTGTATCTTGAAGAATAAAGTGTTATTAAATAAAATTAAAAAAATACATGGCTTTCGATTAATCTCTAACAGGGTTTCGCGGAATTCCGCTTCCGCATTCCGCTTTTGCGGAATTCCACATGTTTTGGGACTTCCGCCTTCCGCGGAATGCGGAATTTTTTGAGTTTCTGGTTATAAAATTCCGCTTCCGCATTCCGCTTTTGCGGAATTCCGCATGTTTTTTGAATTCCGCCTTCCGCGGAAGCGGAATTTTTTGCAATTCCGCGAAACCCTGATCTCTAACATATCTTTTTGTCATACCTATCCATGTATCTTTGAAAGTTCAGAAGCAGCTGAATGACAAAAAAGACATGTACCGGGTGCAGCAGCCCCATATATTGCTTTCGTTTAATCTCCTTCATTTCTCCTTTGACAATACCTTTTTTCACCATCAATCTTTTAACGAATTACGAAACGGGAATGAGCGAAGTGAAAACAGCTGGTTGTATCTTGAAGAATAAACTTTTATTAAATAAAAAAAATCAACAAAAAATAACAATTTTCAAACAATTTAGGCTTTAGCAGTCTTTTTTGAGATACCATTCTTTTGGAGTCGGTTCTTTTTGCTCTTATTTTTCTTGGAGTCAATGTGTGCCATTAATTTTTTAGCTTCTTTTGATTCAATTTGTTCATTGAAAATTTCACCAACAGGATCAGGTCGAACAATTTTCTTTATCATGGTGTGTTTGACAGCTCTGCTTTCCTTTTCTTGGGCACGAGCTCGAGTCTTTGCAACAACAGCCATGCGAGCATTTCGACGGATGAATCGAGGAGGCATATAAGTTGGATTATCAAAAAGCACATCGCCTTCAAATGATTTATCAAGAATCCGAACAAGTTCCAAAACGAATCGAGGACCTAAAATAATGGGTTTTAGTAAAATGGTTGAAACAAGAGAAGAAGATACAAACCAATTTCTTCTACTTCAATGTTAGGATCACCAGCAGGAATTGCATAATACCGAATCCAAATACGTTTATCAGCTGTTAGTCCAAAGTTGATAACATGATCAAAGTATGGTTTACTTTTTGGATGACTTTTAGGAACATAAAACAACTAAAATTTAACGTTTTTAAAGAAAGCAGTAATGAAGTTGTTAATAATAATACCTTGGTAAACATCTTCTTGAGTAGTTGCATATGTGGTTCACCATCAAAGCCGGAATCAAAAGTAAGAATAGGGCGTGATCCTTTGAGACAATTACCACTGAAGCTTAATTCATTCATAGTATGAACATTATGAACTCGAAATTTTGCAGAAGGTCCACCAGCAACATTAGGCGAAATCCAAAGATAAAAATCTTGACCGCTTCGAGTTTCAAAGTACATTACGCATTTGCAATTTGATAATACTGCCATTTCATTTAACACCAAAATATTATCCTTCTTATCAAATTTTGGTTCAGAATGATGATGAGGCATGAAAGATTTTAGATCATTAGCTAAATGACGAACACGAGCAGGAACTCCTCGAGAAAGAGTTATCATAGTTTTAGTTCGATCTGTCCAGACAGATTTTGAAGAAGCTTTGTCAGTCATATCTGAAGATAATAAAAATGAATGAAAAACAAGAAAACAAAGAAGCAAGGGATAATTAAAGGTATCTCAACCAGCACACAAAAAAAGACAGTAAACGCAAAAATATGTAATGATATTTTTATTAAACTTTAACAAACTCAACAACAACAACAAAAACATAATAAAATAAACAACATAATTCCTAATCAAGGTCGATTACTTCAACTTCTTCTTCATCACTTTCTCCATAAATTTCAAGTTTTTTCAAGCGTCGAATCGTAGTAAGATATTCCAAAGTGCTTTTTGCTTCACTGATAGGATTGATAACATGTTGATTTTGAGTTGAAATAATTTGTTGTAATGCTGTAAGAGATGAGAGAACTTGTTGACGAGAAGAAACTGATGGATTTTTGAGTTCTTGACCATGACATGAAGAAATTGCTAGTAACCATTTATGAAAAAGATGAAATTCTGTTGAAAAGAAATATTGATATTCATCAGCAAATATTTTGAGAAGCTTTTCAATATAAACAATAGAAAGTTTAGCAACAATGAATTTAACTAAAAAATAATGATGATTATAATATCTTATTGGAAAATGATAAACTAACCTTTTTCCCAATGAATACTGAAAATCACCCTTTTGACCAATTCTCGTTTATTCAATCGCAAAGCCATAGATAGAGCTCTCATGTATTCTTCTTTTTCGAGCGCTTTTTTAACATTTTTTGGTGTAACATCAACTTCAAGATCAAACGGATCAAATCGACGTTTATTATCCAATGAATACATTGCAATTCCTTCAGTAGATACTACAGCAAAGCTTCGATTTGTTGGATTGAAATCAACTGCATTTACTCGCATCATAGGTTTAAACGAACGTTCACCCAAATCAGAGTTTGCTGTTCCAGGAAGCTTCATTTTACGTTTAAATGTTCCAGGAATATGATCATTCTCTTCATCGGATGATTCAAAGTGTTCCATATTTCCAAATTCAGAGATTTTGCGATAATCAATATCTAGCTAAAAATAATGAGATATGAGCGTATTAAAATTTTTTGTACTAATCATACCCTGACACCATCGAGACTTCGATTTAACGTTAGCATAAATTTGCGAATGAGCATTCTGTTTTCAACGCTGTAAAGGCAGAAATAATTTGATTGGCCAGCAGCAAGAATCAATAAACTATCAGGAGAAAAGGTGATGCAAGTAAATGATTTGTTCTTTTCACTCGTTGATTTTTTGACGAATTCTCCATTCAAGCGGCTGGAATCCACATCCAATTTGGTATCAATTATTCCAACTTGTTGTCTATCACCAGCACTGAAGAGGGTAATAATGCTATCAAACGTCAAAGAAGCAATGTACCTTCCACATGGACTGAAAAAAACGGAAGTTAAGAGGCAAAAGAATGCAATAAATCGAACCTAAATTTAACATCCAATCCTTCGCTTGTAAGTTTGATAGCTTCTGATTGAGATTGGTCGACGATGTTAGAAATTCTTAATGTTCGATCCAATGAAATTGTTGCTAAATTTGATCCACGAATGTCCATTTTAGAAATAACATTTGAATGCCCAGAAAAGTTATCAACCATTTCACCAGTATCCATTGAGAAAACATAGACTTCAAAAAGTTCTTTTGATGAAGCAACGATCAATTCACTGGAATCATCAACCACTAATGACGATAACTGAGTTGGTCTTGGACATGTCATTGTACGAAAATTCCGATAACGTTTAATATCGTGACATCGAATGGTTCCATCAAGAGCTGCTGAAACGATAGCTTTACCAGATTGAGTCCATGCAACAGAAGAAACGCCAGCAGTGTGTTCACTAAAGGTAACAATACAGAAGGATGAAGTTGTGTTCCAAATTTTTATCTATAAAAGTAAAGATGAAATATGAGAAAATGAGAGGAAAAATAAACCTTTCCATCTTCAGCTCCTGTAGCAAGTAAGCTTCCATCGGGTGAAAAAGCAGCAGTTAAAACGTTTTGAGAATGTGATTGTTGTTTTAATACATACGATTCGCTTTGCCATTCCCAAACAATAAGTTGACTTTGAGAACCTTCACCACAACCCAAAGCAAGCCAATCGCCTGGGTCATTCATTGATAAAGTTGTGATGCGAAAATCACTTGCACGCATATTTTGAATAACGTTACAAGTAGGCATTTCAAGAATAATAAATACTCCATGAGCATAACCAACGGTTAAAACTTGAGTTTTTCGATTGTAAGCTGTTGAAGTCAATCGTAATTCATATGCATTTCCTTCAAGATGTTGAGTAAGCCGTTCTCTAAAATAATGAAGCTGTTAATAAAACTAAGAAAAGTTATTAGGTTTACTTTGTTTTTCTGGTATATTCAATCAAATCAACTTCGTCATCAGCATCTTTATTACCAGTTTTTTGCAAAAGTTCTTTAGGTTTTAATGAGCATTCCCATATGTAAACAGATCCTCTTTCATCGATGGAACAAACATCCAAGCTATCTTGATTCAAGAAATAGCAACCAACAATGGAAGCTCGATGTGCACTAAGACCATAAGCAGTAACATTAGCCAGCTTCTTTGTAGCATCAACAATCCATAATCTTTTATCATCTCCACCACAAACGACGAGAAGACTATCATGGGACCACGACAAAGTTTTCAAGGGTTCATTTGACAATTTTCGAATATGACTAATAGAAAAGGGATTAAACAATCCATTAACTTTGAAAGTTGTTCGGTATATCGTTAGAGTACCACCAGTACAAACAGCGAGCTTCCTATAAAAAAATGCTTTAATAACTAATCATACAAAAAAGTAGTAAAGCTTACTTTCCATCAGGAGAAAATTTAACAACTTTAACTTTTTCACCAAATCTCATCCGATATAAAACAGTTCCATGATGAAGGTTGATAAATTGTCCAATTCCAACTTCATTAACAGCAAAAGCATGCTTTCCAGATGGTGAAATTTCTAACGTTGTAATATTATATGACGATTGAACAGGTAAAGTCCATGAAGAATTTTCTTTGATATTGAATACTTTAATTTTATTACCAACAGGAGACACAACAGTATGAGGCCCAAGAAAATTGATATTTCCATTTCGATATGAGCTTCCAATCATATCAGCAAACTATAAATGAAGGTTAAAACTGAAAGAGATGAATATTTTTAACTTACCTCATAGCTGATATTCATGATGGATGTGTTAGAAAATATTGAAAGCAAAAAAGAGTAACACCGAAATAAAGGAATGCAAGAAATTTTTATTTCAAATCTTTTTTCTAACAACTTGTCGTTGTAAGACCTTTGACGATTCATACATTTTGCCATAAAAAGCAATCAACCTTTGAATTGAAAAACTCCTAAAGTTGGAAAAAAATGAAAATGTGTTGCTCCAAACTTTGTAGGTAATTGAATTTCCAAAACATTAAACTTCCTTATCTATTTAGGGATTCAGCATTCTAACCATAATCCAACTTCTCCGATAAATTAACTGGTAAATATAATTAGTGATCCACTAGTGAATCATAAAAAATAATTCCAAATTTTATAAAATGAGTTAATAAACAAGGAGATAACTTTCAAAACAAAAAATACTAAAACATAAAAAAAACTCTTTATGACTGAATCCAAATTGCAAAAGAGTCCATCATTGGGTTGCTAATCAATTTATTCCAGCAATGATAGATACAATAGCCATGAATGAATAAAAGAGCTTCATATGTTTTTTTCCACCATTTTTATTTGCTGCTCCACTGTTATTTGTAAGCTTAAATCCTGTTCATATGTATGTAATTAGCCTCTGAAATTTTGCCGTCATCAAATTGCTTTGATACTTTTTATTCAGACTTTACTTTTCAAACTTTTCTCATACATAGCAATAAAAAAAATATGATGTTTTCTTTACATATTTTTTCACCGTCAATTTTGTTTTTCAACTTTATTGGATTTTTATTATTTTTGTTACACCTTCGTTGATAAACAACATTTTTATAAAAATCATGCTTGAGGCCATAAAATTTCGTGGGAAGTAATAAAGAATCATAAATGGGCTGGTTGATTTTTGTTTGCTTTTATCGAAAAAGCCCAAATAACATACAAATAAATGTTAAAGCACCATCAGACACGCATTTTTGACATTTGCTATTTATAAGTTGTGATTGATATTCAAGCTTTTACGTAAAAAAAATTTTAATTGAGAATTTATTTGAAAGTGGACGCTTTTGTTACACTTTTCATCGAGGAGATAGTATTCACCAGCTGTAATGCAGTTGCTTTGATCTTACAAGCCGAGTTTTTATTTTATGTTGAATTATTATCACAGTGAAATTAAGCCATCAAATAATTGCTTTTTTTATTTGTCTAAATATGCTTCTTGATTCTTTAGCAAAACTTTTTATTAACTAAAAGCGTGAAAGTAATTTCCATTTTGAGGCTGAAATTTTTCTGTTTTGTTTATTGTTATTAAAGCGAGCATTATTATCATTATCTTTGTTATCAAACACACCCTCTAAACTGTAAAATTACAATACCTGTTTATAGTATCCATTTTCAGCCCTTTCATTCATTTTACTATCCTTTTAACAACCAACCATCATGGCAAATCAAAAAGTAATAACAACAGTAAAAAAATCAACCATGACAAAAGAAATGGAACTTCAAGCTTTACTTTCTGCCGTTAAAGCTTTAAAGAAGCATAACATTGAGAAGGATGCAGCTCGGGTGATTAAACAAGATTTCGATAACACTTATGGTGGACAATGGCATTGCGTAGTTGGCCGTCAATTTGGTTGCTATGTTTCTCATTATCAACGTGAATTCATTTATTTTTATGCCAATTCCGTAGCTGTTATGCTTTTCCGAACTGCTGATGATCCTGGTTTGGATTTTGGACACTCCCTTGACTAATTCCTTCATACTTTTTTAAACACACACATTTACAAGTTTATCCCGTTTTATTGCACTTTTAACATTACAAAAATAATTTTGATATAAGCTTTTGTTGCCAATGATACATAAATAAACGATTAAAAAATAACTCGTAAAATTTGCTAACAAAGAACAGTACAAAATTAAAACATTTAAAAACCCTAAACAATTTCACTAAGAATTTCTTGTCGTTCACTCTCGTCCAGCGAGAAGAGACGTTGTTTTCCATTTCGAGCAGTATATTTAGCACTTGTGAATCGATTTGGAGATGATATATCACGATTTCCTGCTGCATCCACATCAAGACCTTTGTACACAAGAACTTCAGCATCACTTTCAGCAATTTTTCTTCTATGAATTTTGAAATCAGGTGTTCGTAAAGCTTTTGCAGTTGGTTTTCTAAAAAAAATAATGTATAAAAGATATATTCAAAATAAACAAAAGCTTACTTAAAATTTTTCAAAAACAACGATGATGATACCACGGAAACAGACGACATTGCCATTGCAGCTGCGGCCATCCAAGGTTGAAGAGTAAAACCAAGAGGTCGAAAAACTCCTGCAGCTATAGGAATGCCAATAGTATTATAAACAAGAGCAAAGAATAAATTAATTCGAATTCGTCGAACAGTTGATTTTGAGAGAATGATAGCACCGACAACATCGAGAAGATTATTTTTAACAAGAACAATGCCAGCTGATTCAATAGCAACATCAGATCCATTTGCAATTGCAATTCCAACATCAGCTTGAGCCAAAGCAGGTGAGTCGTTAACGCCATCACCAACCATTGCAACTTTATTCCCAAAAGCCTGAAAATATTATTTTTAGCATTTTGATAAAAAAAATGAAAAAACTTACTTGAAGTTGTTTGATTTTATCTTTCTTTTGATTAGGCAAAACTTCAGCAAAAACTTCACGAATTCCAACTTTTTTTGCAGTTGCTTCAGCTGTTTTAGCATTATCACCAGTTAGAAGGACGACATGTTTTCCCATTTTATGAAGTGAATAAACCGCTAACATAGCTTCCGGTTTAACTTGATCAGCAATACTTACAACAGCTGCAACTCTTCCATTAATTCCAATTAGAATAGCAATATTTCCTGATTGTCTCTCCATGGACATCACATTTGTAACTGTTGATGGAATAAAAACTCCATTGCTTGCAAGATAATGCTCATTACCAATAAACACGTTGTATTCAGGAGCACGATTCCAATTTTCACCCAAATTTTTTGTGGTTTCTAAAAAGTAAAAAATTAATAAATACATAGATTAAAGATAGGGGCATGTGTAACAAACCATCGACAAGAGGTGATAATTCAACTTGATGCTTTTCCAACTTCAATGTGCCTTGTTTTAATTCTGGACCATCAATTAAAGCCATATTTGATAGATTTGATACTAAACTTGTCGATAATACTGTTGATAGATCATTCACAATACCACTAACACCACTTCCAGGTGAAACCAAAAATTGAGAAATAGTTGACCATTGAGTATTTCCAAGCAAATCTTTTGAAAAATTAACAATACTGCTTCCAATAGGGTGTTCAGAATTTGATTCGACGGATCCAGCAAGAGCACAAACAGATTTAAAGCTTAAAACATTTTGAGGAAGAGTTGCGTAAATTTTGATAACTCTTGGATGACCTTCTGTGATTGTTCCAGTTTTATCAAAGACGACAGTTTTAACTTTTTGAGTAATTTCAAGAGGTTCACCACCTTTGATAAGAATACCATTACGAGCTCCAACACCTGTACCAACCATAATTGCTGTTGGTGTAGCAAGACCAAGCGCACATGGACAAGCAATTGCGAGTACAGTAATTGCATATTCAAAGGCTCTTCGAATTATATTTTCCCAATGATTATGATCAGTCTAAAAACAAAGTAAGCTATATAAAGTAGCAGTAAACACATCTAAAACGAACCTTCCCATTAGTTGAATCATTTCCATAAATCCCAATAAAGAGCCATACGATCAAAGTTATTGACGAAATACCAACAACAAATGGTACAAAATAACCAGCAAGTCGATCAGCATGATGTTGAATTGGAGCTTTGGATGTTTGAGCTTCTTCGACGAGTCTTACAATTTGTGATAAAGTTGAATCTGCGCCAACATGGGTGGCTTTAACGATGACCATTCCAGATTGATTAACAGAACCACCAATTACAGGATCACCAGGTTTTTTCATAACAGGCATAGATTCACCAGTAATAAATGATTCATCTGCAGAGCTTTTACCTTCTATTACAATTCCATCAACAGCAACTTTTTCACCAGGCAAAACTTTGATTAAATCATTTCTTTGAACAAGTTCAATATCAATTCCGCGTTCGCTAAGAATATTTCCACCAGCATCACGAGTGACTAAACGAGCTTCTTTTGCTTGCATTGACATAAGTTTTGATAGAGCTTCAGATGTTTTACCCTAAAATTATAAACGTTAATAAATAAAAAAGGTTAACTGAACAAACTTTAGCTTTAAATTCCAACCATCTTCCAAGAGCAATAAAAACTAAAAGCATTGGTGGAACATCAAAGAAAGTCATTGGACTTGCTTCCCATCCTAACAAAATTGCGACGAAAAGGATGGTAACAGAATAAATATAAGCAATTGACGTTGCAAGCACCACTAGAACATCCATATTTGCCGTACCATGACTTAAAGCTTTCCATGATTGAATATAAAAATGTCTTCCACCAAAGATTTGTACAGGCGTTGCAAGCAAAAAAAGCATAAAGTTATCAAGAGAAAGAGCATTGACAAAAATTTTGTATTGCTTATTTCCATCACCAGGAGTATGAATAATCCAATGAAAATATATCATAATTGTCATAACAGGAATGCCAAAAATAAGAGATACAAGAAATGATGATCGCCATTTGAGGATATCTTTTTCATGTGAAAGCCCTTTTAGTCTGTCGTCGTGAGTTGCAAGTTCTGCAGTGTAACCAAGGCTCTAAAAATTTTTTACGTTTACTATTTTCAGTAGAATTTAAACAAACCTCGATCAGCTCAATGATATCTCTTGGTCCAACTCCAGCTGGTACAAATTCCACTACAGCTGTATTTGATGGTAATGACACAGAGCATGTTTCAATTCCCCTTAAAGCCATAACATGACTTTCTATTCTTCGAGCACAGTTTGAAGTTGTCATTCCACCAATAGTTAAAGTTATTTTTGAATCATTATTCGTATTTTCTTCCATAAGAGTAGTTGGATAACCAAGATCATCGATAGCATCACGAATTTCTGCTGGTGAAATAAAATTATCATCATACATTACTTCAGCTTTATGAAACATTAATGATACCACAACAGATTTGATTCCTTGAATTTGACCGATATGCCTTTCAATATGTGCCACACAAGAAGCGCATGTCATTCCATCAACAGATAAAGCACATTTTTTGATTGATTCTGAAGTTGATGGAGAAGCTGGAGATGGTTTTAGTTCTGTTTCTGGAAAGATAACAACAAAGTCATCGTTTTTTACTGCAACATAAGTGTCTTCTTCAACATCTGAAAGTTAACAAATTATTAGAGATGACAAAAGAGAAAAAAACAAGAAGCATACCTGTCTCGTTATCTAATTTACAATCAAATCCCATATCATCGATGGCTTCAGCAACTTTATTACCAGTCCATAGTGAAGAATCAAAAATGATGGTACCTGGAAATAACAAAGATAATATTAAATTGTTATAAAAATAATTAAAAGCTCACCTTTCTTTTCTTTCAATAAAACTTTAATCGACAAAATTCCATTTTGAGATCCAATATTTGATTCGATATTTTTCACACATGACATGCAAGTCATTCCTTCAATATTTACAACAGCTTTCTTCCTCCTTGATGGCACCATATTTTTGAATATCCTACAAAAACAATAGTCACGTAAAATTTGATGAATTCGATCAAAAGTTTCAAGTGAAATGAAAAAAATGCAATGAAACAAAAAAACAATGAAAATTTTTGAATGTTTGTGGCGCGTCAAACCTTGAAACAAACTTGGGAAAAAAAAGAATGAACATTTCGCGTAAACAAAAAAACCACAAAAATGTGATTAGAAAAATTGGAGATGAGTAAAGAGATGGAATTACGATCGACAAATGATAAAATAAACAATCAAAAAAAAGCAAAATCAACAACAAATCTTTAAACTTTCACGCATTTTTTCAATTTTCTCCCTTTGATTAACCTTTAATTATTTTATCGAAAATGTTAACAGAGAAAGCATACATAGATAGCAAAGCAATGTCAATGTCTTAAAACCGGTCTAGTTTATTACTAAAAAAAATAAATGAAAAGAGAGGAAAAAATGGAATAAAGAAAGTGAAATGGAGGAACGTCGTCAAATGGATGCAATGACGTGAATATTTCTTTTTTAGCCATGTCTTCGTTTCTGAGCAGCTTCTTCCTCCGCAAAAAAAAAAATGCTGAAGATGGAGAAGACACTTACATGACTTTGGCAAAAACGATGGCTTCGCCAAATGCTGATGTTTCTGCGCAAAAAAAAGAAATTACATAGACGTTGCATTTCTTCGCAGAGGTTTTTTTTGTTTCACTCATACATACATATTTTCTATGATGAAAGAAAGCAATGTTTCAGTTTCAGTTTTAGAAGAAAAAATATTTTGTGTTCGTGTTTTTTCTTTTGCTCGTACGTTTTTTTCTTTTTTATGAAAAAATGTTTGGTGGTTGCGTTAAAAGAACAGATTTTGGTAATTGGAAATTGTAAATTTATGCCGCTAAAAAAATTATGACTTAAATCCATCTTTTATTTCTGAAACTTTAAGCTTATCCCTTTTTTTCACTTTATTTATTATTCCTTGCTCTGTGGTTGAAGTCCATGGTTTTATTCTTAATAACAACAAATTCATCCAAGGTTTAAAAAATATTACTTACTGTTGGATTTAGAAGCAGCAATTCATAAAATATTAAGAAAAACTATTCTCGGATTTTTAAATTGTAAACGTATTTTTCAAGTTTAAAAAACTTTTCAAATGGACGATGATGATGAATCAAAAACAATTTGTTGTTTCTCAAACAAACAAAAAAAAACAACAAAAGAAAGGAAAAAATGGAATAAGCAAGGAACTAATGCATTTTATTGTTAGCACATAATATTTGATGAATACAGTTTTGACAATGAAAAAAGGAAATAACACGATTCAAGCAAGCAATTGAAGTTTATCGTTCTATGAAGCCTTGCTAGCTAGCCGCCGTGGCGGATGATAACGATAAAGGTACAATAAAAAAAGAAAGGGAAAAAAACAGACAAAAATTAAAGTTTTTTCTCTCTAATGTTTCTGAGACTTTAAAATGCAATTAATTCGAGACAAATCATACAATAAAGAAAAGTGATAAGATTTTTTTTGGAAGGAGGACACTTTCAATTCCAAAAAAAGCTGAAATTATGATTGGGTTTTTTTTATAAAAGAAAATATTTGGACAAAGTCTCAAAATATTTACTAAACATTTTGTTAGACTTCCATAGAGGAATGAGCTAAGAATAAAATATATTTTGTGCTTGCTAAAAAGATTTTAGCTTGCAAGCCATAAACTAGAAACTAGAAACTATGAAACGAAACGTTTTTTACCATTAAATAACTGTTTTTCGCCAAAATAGTTTGTAAAAGGACAAAAACAATAAACTCACTCATCAAAAAGTAAATATTTTACTGAAATTTCTGCAGCTTTGAATTTGCGATGAATAAATTTTCGATATTGTATCAATCTATCATTCCGGAATCTTATTGGTTCATAGGGATTCCAATATGTGAATGTCCCAAAAGTTTTCATAGTTTCTTACTGCTTTTTCTAAAACATGAGATTACTATAACAACTTTTTTACAATGTAACACAAAAATTTCATAAAAAATGAAGCATCAACAAAATCTTTTAGCTATCAATTTCAATTCATTACAAAGAAATGTTAAACAAGCTGACAATTTCCCAAAATAATTCACATTTATTTCACTTTCAAAAAATGTCAAAAACATAAACATGATGAGATGAAAATTATTTAGAAGAAAAGTATGTATTAATTATGCAGCAGAAATAGCTGATTGTCCAGCTCCAGTAGCACCAGTTGCGCCAGTTGCACCACCATTTGCGCCAGTAGCACCAGTACCACCAACACTTACAGCAGATTGACCTCCACCAGCTACAGGTTGAATAGGAACAGTATGATCATCTTCTTTATTGACATTTTCATTATTTATTGTAAATTCTTTCATTGGTTGATTTTTTGCTTTTTGACTTGGAAGTTTACGTTTCATATTTTTCATGTATTCATCATTCTTTGCTCCAACCACATCTTCATCTTCTTCAATAGATTCAATATCTTCTGGTGCTAAAAATGCAAACACATTAAAGATAATTCAAAGTTATATCAGCGGACAAAAAAAGCTTTTAGGGAGCAAGAGTATCACTTCCAATACGAATTTTAACTAAACAAAAACTTACTTGGATCACGTTGAAGTGGTTTGGTAGCCATTACAATCATAATAATAACATTAATTATAATAGGTAATACTGCCAAAATTACGACGAGAACAGCAGCCAAAATAATACCAGCGGTCTTATCACCTGGAGTTAGAGCATAAAATTCATTGTAATTATCTTTCTGAAAAACAAAACAAATGTATGTAAGCTTTTATGAAAAATATAAACAACAACTTACGGTACAATTTTCTTTGTAGATTTGATTTTTTGAACAATCTAAAGCACCAAAGACACTTAAAGTTTTTGCCAGAAGAAGAAGTAATAAAATTTTAATAAACATATTTTTTCAATTGCGGCGGCTATTTTCTTTTCGTTGTTGAAGACAGAATCAAGCAAGAAGCATTCGAATTTACAAAAGAATGTTAGTTTTTTTTGTTGTGATGACTTTTTTTTTTTTCTCATCATCAAAATTTTATGCAAAAAAATATGCATATTTGTTTTCGTTGCAAATGAATGGGATTTTTTTGGGTTGTGAAAATTCCAACATGTTTTCAAAATTTGATTCATAATCTATTCGATGGCTTTAAACTTTATCCTTGTTTTTTACAAATTTTGCTCCATTTATTTTTCTGGAACTCCACGTTTTTTTGTGTTTTGCAAACTTTGTTGTTTTTTTCCTTTAAACCTTCCCGAGGTTAAAGAATGTTATGCTTTTTTTCATTTTCTAATTTTATATTACTCCAACCAATAACAACAGGTGACCGACCATCTTTTCTTGTTTTGTTTTCTGCTATCTTTGTTGCAGTTGCACTGAATTAACTTTTGTTCTTATCCGTCATTAATTATCCCAAACATTTTAAAGCTATTCACATTATATTTTTTAAGAAACAATAAAGATTTTTTTGCTGTTGCTCTTTGAGTACTTTGAAATAAAAAAGCAACTGTGGCGATCAAGAAGAATGATCACCTTTAGCAGCGGCAAGAACATGTGCTTTTTAGAAAAAATATGAAGGTAAAAAAAGCAGAATTTTTAAAAAATAAAATGACTTTTAAAATATTTGAAGAAGATAAAAATAGCTTACCTCTACAGATATTTACAGCAAGATTTTTTTTCATAAATGCATCGTAAATACGATCTTTTTTTTTTGCAATTTCGTTTTTCAAGAAATGTTTAGTATTAAAAAAGGATATATTTTGGAAGGATTTATGGACATTGTTACAAGATTTTAGAAAACAAAATCGGGAGATGCAAGAAGATGATGCTTAGTAACAATAAAGACGAAGATGTTATTATGGTGCTAGATTCCTTTATATTTAAAATCACACATGGGCATTGGGTACCTTTGGGTACCTTTTCAGGTACCTTATAGGCAGCAGGCAGCATGAGATTTTGGAGATAGACAGCAAGCAAAACAAGAAAAAAATAAAAAAAAATTTAGAAAAAAGGGTGTAAATGAGAGAAAGTAATAAAAAAAAAGACGAAAGAAAAAAGAAAAAAAAAGGGAAAAGAAGAAAGAAAAGGAAGATGGAATATAAATTAATAATGTGCTCTTTTACCTTTATATTATTTAAAGGCATGAGGCTTGCTGCCTATGATTTCTTCTTAGGCATCAATGCTGCTGTATAGGAATATTTTTAATAGACGGCTGTTAGTGCTGTCTATGAATTAATTCAAAGACAGCAATGGTTTCTGAATTTTAACAAAATGTTAAAACGCACCGTTTGCTGCCTATTAATTTATTTTAAGGCAGCCATGTTTTAAGGCTTTGGATTTATTTAAAAATTGGATTTGCTGCTGCCTTTAACTTGTTTAAAGGCAGCAATGATTGCTACACGCGCTTTCAGTGATAAGCAGCATTTTATTGAATCATGAAGCCAAAAATATAAACTATCTAAAACTTTTTTTGACACGTTTACGAGTAATTTTTTTACTTAGAAGTATGAACAAATTTAAGTTTTTTTTAAATATTCAAGTGATTTCATTTGCTTTCATACATTAAAAGGAACTTCTTTACTTTGAGCACTCCCGCCTTTGAAATTTTTTTTCGTTTTTCTCTCTGGAAATTTGCATTTGAAAATTTTTGTAGTATGTATAATAAGAGAGCAAAAATAATATTTTAGAGAAATTGATTAATTGTAAATTGTGATTCACAATTAGGTTTTAAAAAAATTTACGATTTCCAAAGAATATCATAAGATGGAGTAATGCGGTTGCCAAGAACTTAAAAATTTTCTTAATTTTTATTTTCTACTAATAGCTTAAATTATTAAAGTCGTGGTAATATCCAAATTTTTTTTCGAAAAGTAATATACAATATTTATTTACGTCTCGAAATTATGGTACTCCAGCTTTTTGAAAAGTTGCTTTTTGGATAAGGTTTTAATTAAAGAAATAATTTAAACGAAAGTTATGAAAGTTTAAAAAAGGGTTGGTGTAGTTTTGAGTACATACTCCTTCTTCTTTGGATTAGACTATATCCGTGTTAGAAGAAAATCTGAAATTTTAATAATTCTTGTAAAATTGTTCTATGTACTTTTGAATGGTCTAAACTAAAAATGATTCTCATCTAACAGCTATACTCTTTATTGATTAAAGTTAAATCGAAAAATGCAAATGTTAAATGAAGCATTTATTTTTTTACTAATAAAGCAAGCTGAACAATATCTAAATTACTAACTTTTCTTTAATATTTACGAAAACATAATTATTTCTTTTTTAACAAAAAGTTTTATAATTTATTTATTGTTATTAAGAAATTCTTAAAATTTTTCAAATATTTTATGAGCTACTATTTAACGATTTTTAAAATCGAATTGATTCTATTCGCTTTTTAATTTTCCAGTTTATTGATGATTTTTCTCAATCACCGTATGTAAATTACGGCAAAGACAAAACTTTTAGTTGCTCCATCAAGCTTTCCAAACTTGATTAATATTTGTGAAAAAGAAAATGAGATCTGAATTTTTTTTATCTCGAATAACTCGGCCATATAATTTAAATTGAATGACTAATAGATAACTAAACCAACTTTTTAAAACCAGTAAATCACAAGTTTCTGAAGACTCTAAAAATAAAAAATAATTAAAATTCTTTAGCTTTGCAAAGAGCTAAATGATATTAAAAAAAATATTAAATACGTTTAACTAATTTTTCTTCAGCTTTTAAAGATTATTAAGTTAGAAGGATTTTAGATGCAAAATGATTATAAACTTTAAAAAAAATAAAAAGTCTAGCATGCCGATTTTCGATTTTTAAAGTCGCAAAATTAGAAAATTGGGGGTGAGTTAAATTGCCCAATATGAGAAAAAGAAATTAAGAAAAAAGCACAGGGAGAACCCTTTGCTCATTTATAGGCAGCAAAATTTTCAAAATCTAAGGTACCTATACGCCCATGTGTGTTTAAAATGTTCAAAGAACAAATAAAAATATTCTCCATTCATCTGTTTGTTTCTCAATTAACCTTTTTGTCATCATTTTTATTTTAAATTTTAAAATTTCAACAATTACAAATCCAAAAAAATGATCCCTCGACTTTGCTCAATTGAAATTTTACTCAATGCTTTTCTTTTTCATCAGATCATTCCATCGCAATTTTTTTTCAATCAACACATGACTTCCGGCAGCAAAGAAAATGAAGAAAAAAGAAACTTGCTCAGTATTTTGCTTTACCTAATTTTCCACTAAAGCACGTTGTATTTTATTGTTTTTGTCTGAAAGATCTAAAATGCTTTCTTCCAAATGCCGTTGGCCATACTTTTAATCGTAAAGCTTTGCAAAGCAAAAGTTATAGCTGCAATCCAACAATCAACAGCTGCCTGAAGCATTTTCAATCTTTCCTCCAAAAAATCATCATCACATTAAAAAAGCGTGAGCTTCCAAAAGATTCTTCTTTTTTTATCGAATTTTTTTGTTTTGAGTAAAAAAAGCATTTGTTCTTTGTTCGTCAGCATTTTTTTACTTTCAAAAAGCAAAATCTTATTTTTGCTACGTTCATTGCTTTCATAATAAACACACATCGTAAAAGTGCACATACAAAGATAACAAAATTTTTCATTTCAAAATAAAAATATTTTATCAAAAAGATTTGATAAAAAGATCCAAAATTTAAATAATTTTTTTAGCTCATCCATTTTAACATTGTTTTCTTCAACAAGTCGTCGGAGGTGTCCTAAAGTAAAATAATCATCGCTGAAAGTTCAAATAATGGAGTAAACGAGAAAGGAAAGAACATAAATAAAGAATGGATGCTGTTACGTTGAGCAACCGACAGCGAGAGTGATGCACTTTTTTTGCTTTAAATAAAATTAGTTTTTTTTGTAAAAATAGAAAATTATCAGAAAATGTATTTAGTCTCAAAAATAAAAAAATCTTTATTTCAAGTACACCATACATACATTTATAAACATATTAATATAATTAAAAGTAAAACTGAAGCAGATTTTCTTTAGCATTGTACAAATCTTCTTTGTTCATGTTGGTTGAGATCATTAAAATAAATATAGCATTTGAAGACAGCATGAATGGCCCAAAATACATAAATTGTTTCAAAAAAGCAGAAAGCAAGAAAACCAGATGTGATACCAAGTTTAGTTGAATCAAATGTGCTGCCATAATTTGTAGGACTTTCATAAGGTTTTTCATTTATTCTATCATTTCTTTGATTACCATAATTACCATAATTACCACCATAACCATTATAACCACTATAGCGACGATATCTTCCATGAGAAGAATACTCACTGTTGAGGTAAACAATAGCAAAAATTGAGAAAGCATACACAGCACCAAGAAACATAAGTCGAAATACCATATATGGAACCAAAAAGCCTCCTTTCTTAGTAGCCATACCAATGGCAAGTGAGATTATAACAATAATAGTTAAAGGCATAGTAACACCATAAGAGGAATATGAAATTGATTCTCCATTGAAAATAAGGAAAATTCCAAGTCCTGTAAAAGCTAGAATACCGAGTATTTCAATGGTAAGAGTTCCATTTTTAGCATGCATACATCCACAGCAACATTTATATTTTGGATCATTAGCATTGAATTGGTTGTTTAGAAAGGGAGCAGCAGTAGCTCGATAATTTACGGCAATTGGAACACCAGCAGCAGGTACAGCAATTGGAAAACCAGCAACAGGTTCATTTCCATTTGTAACGACAAAAGGTTCATTTCCCTTTGGAGCACCAGTATGATCATTTGTAACACCAGCAGCAGGTTGATTTTGAGGTGGAATAAAATTTGATGGAGAAGGTTCAGCCATTTTGACGATGAAAGACGACGAGCACGAGAAAGTGTTAAACGGTGAATGAATAAAATTTTGAACAAAATGCTTTCGAAAAAAAGAAAGAAGCAATTATGCAAATTTTGCATGATTCGAGTTTTTCAAACAACAACAAAAATGAATCTTCGTTTGCTTGAGAAAAAAAAATTGTCTAATCCCATTTCGATTTCTCAAATTATTTTTCCGATATTTTTGGAGAGAAAATTATGATCAGAAAAGAAATTACTTGCATTTCTTGCATCTAAAATTTCTCCTTCTATTTAATTTTTACAGTAGTGGCAATTTTTAATGATCGCGATATTTTCTTTTTTTCCAATGCATTTTTTAATGTTTGCTATTTGCTATATTTTGCAGCAAATTCTTCTGAATTTAAAGTTTCAATTTATTTGCCAAAATGAAAAAAAATCTTTCAAATTTATTTTTGCCAATTTTTTTTAAAACTTTTATTTAGTTTCCACATGTTTGATTTTTAAAAGAAGAAAAAAATCACCTTTGTGTTATTTTAAAAAAGTAAGCAGCCGTTGTTGGCAATAGCAATATGCTTTTTTCTTTTTTTATTACCTTTTCCATATTGATTGTCATCAATTTTATTTAATAATGAGAGAGATCAAAAAAGCTTGCTAAAAAAATTCTCTTCCAAAAAATCTGCTTTTTTTTTATTTCACAGTTGTTTCAGGAATAAAAAAATTTTTGTTGGAAAAAATAAAAGAATTTTTTTTCGGGGGCGCAATGTTCTCGGGAAAGGAATAATGAAAGCTGATGGCTGCTGCCAAAGAGATAAAGTTGCTTTGATTTCTTTTTCTTCTTCTTACCGCCTCCACAAACAGAGATATATGCATTTTAAAAAGTCAAAAGCTTGGATCTTGAGCTTTAAAATAAAAAAGTTTTGCCATTTTGTTGTTTCCGAATTGAGCACATCGCCGTTGGAAACAAAAGAATGAAAGAAGAAAATGATCCATTGGTGGGCAGAAATAATTTTCTTTTCTCCATCTCCTGGATATTCGACCACGCCTTTAAAAACACAATTGCCTTTTGTTGTTTCTTGAAGAAGCAGCATCCATCGAAAAAAATAAGTTAAAGCTTTAGTCAATCCAGTTTTATTCATTGTTAAATCATTGTAGCAGCTTCAGGGCATACCTTTTTTTAAAACCATGATTATTTTAAGAGGTTAAAAAGTTTTTGAAAATTACATTTTAGTGATTTTCGAAAGTCATAAGTTAGATTTTTTTTGCCCATCTTTCAAGTATTATCTTTCAATAATAGTTGATACTTTTGAGCTTTTTGTTTTAGAAAAAAATATCGTGTTTTGCTTCGTTCTATTTTTTTTGTTGCCTTTCATTGATAATGGTAATTATTTGAATTTATTTTTTTAGTTTATCCCCCAAACAAAAAGCACGCAAAATTAAGGATGGGTGATATGAACTTCGAACAAGACGAAGGATATAAATATTTGAGTGTCAGCCGTGAAGAAAAAATTGGTTGGACTTCCAAGCCATTCGATTCCAAAAAGAATTGCTGGATCCCTGATGCTGAAGATGGTTAGTTTTTTTGTATCTATTATAAATTTTTATGACAAAACAAACTTTCTTTTCGAATATTTACAGTATCTTTTTAAGCAGTAGTTATTTTTTTCTAAAATTTTTTGAGTGCGTACTTTTAATAAAAAATATTTTTTGATGTCAAACTTTTTTTAAAAAGTTGAAACTTTCTAAAATTAAACTTTTCATTCTTTTCACGTGTCTCCTCTTTTTTGAAAAACAATCATCAAATTTTTTGTTCTTTAAAGCTTAAATTTTTGTTTTGTTTTATCTTTCATTAAAACTTTACCTTTCTCAAGCGCGGCTGTCATTTTTTGACCTACCACCTTCGCTGATTTTTCTTTGCAAAAAGACACTTTTCAAAAATTACTATTAAAACAGTTGTTCATTTTTCTCTTTCTTTTTTTTGTGTTGTGTATGCTTTTATATCTTTTCTCAATGGAGTATACTTTGATTTTGAAAATCAAAAGTTGTAAAAAGATTGTTTCATCGAGGTGGTAGGAAGGATAAAGAAGAAGAAAAAAAGTGGCGAGATCGGAAGAAGATGCAAAAGAATGAAAAAAAGAGAGAGGCGATGCGATATATAAAAATATTACAACATAATGATTGCCATCTATCCGCCAACGCTTTTTATTATACCTTTATCTTGCTTTTTTAAAATAGAAAAAAAAATACTAATGCAAAAAAAGTAATCCTTAAATGGCAAAACCACAATAGTAATAACAAAAAAATACAATAAAACATAAGCATACAATAGTATCAAAATTATTGTGATAATTTATAGGCTTCGTCGCTGCTGAAATCAAATCAACCAAGGGTGACACTGTTACTGCCGTTACTGTAAAAGGCAATGAAGTCACTGTTAAAAAGGAAGAAGCTCAAGAAATGAATCCACCAAAATACACCAAAACCGATGACATGGCTAACTTGACCTTCTTGAATGAAGCTTCCGTTTTGACCAACTTGAAAGATCGTTATAGCGCTATGATGATTTATGTAAGAAATTTAAAAAAATCTTTGTGTATAATTTTTTTGTTTGTTTATTTTAGACCTATTCCGGTCTTTTCTGTGTCGTCATCAACCCATACAAACGTCTTCCCATTTACACTGAATCCGTCATCAAATTTTACATGGGTAAACGTCGTAATGAAATGCCACCCCATCTTTTCGCCGTCGCTGATGAAGCTTATCGTAACATGGTCCAAGATCGTGAAAATCAATCCATGCTTATTACTGGTGAATCAGGTGCTGGCAAAACTGAAAACACCAAAAAGGTTATTTCTTACTTCGCTATCGTTGGTTCAACCCAACAAGCTACTGAAAAGAAGACGGATGAAAGTGGAAAGAAAGTTGGTACACTTGAAGAACAAATTGTTCAAACCAATCCCGTATTGGAAGCTTTTGGTAATGCCAAAACCGTTCGTAATAACAACTCCTCTCGATTCGGTAAATTCATCCGTACTCATTTCTCTGGATCCGGTAAACTTGCTGGTGGTGATATTGAACATTGTAAGTTATATTATAACAATTAAAAATGAAAACACATAAAAAAATTTAAAAATTTTTAGACCTTCTCGAAAAATCCCGTGTCGTTCGTCAAGCCCCTGGTGAACGTTGTTACCATATTTTCTATCAAATCATGTCTGGTTTTGATAAAAGCCTTCGCGACAAACTCAAGCTTACCAACGAACTTAAATATTATCATTTCTGTTCTCAAGCTGAACTTACCATTGAAGGAGTTGATGATAAAGAAGAAATGGGTCTCACTCAAGAAGCCTTCGATATCATGGGATTCGAAGATGAAGAAACAAATGGTCTTTACAGATGTGTTGCTGGTATTATGCATATGGGAGAGATGAAATTCAAACAACGCCCCCGTGAAGAGCAAGCTGAAGTTGATACAGATGGTGATGCCCAAAATGCAGCTCATTGCTTTGGTATCAATCATGAAGAATACTTGAAAGCTCTTACCAAACCCCGTATTCGCGTTGGTACTGAATGGGTTAACAAAGGTCAAAATTTGGATCAAATCAGTTGGGCTATTTCTGGTCTCGGCAAAGCCATCTATGCTCGCATGTTTAAATGGCTCATTGAACGTTGCAACAAAACCCTTGATGCTCGTGCCATTGAACGTAAACACTTCATTGGTGTTTTGGATATTGCTGGATTTGAAATTTTCGATTTAAATTCATTTGAACAACTTTGGATTAATTTCGTCAATGAAAAGCTCCAACAATTCTTCAACCATCACATGTTCGTTCTTGAACAAGAAGAATATAAACGTGAAGGCATCCAATGGACTTTCATCGATTTCGGTCTCGATCTTCAAGCTTGTATTGAACTCATTGAAAAACCTTTGGGTATCATTTCCATGCTTGATGAAGAATGTATCGTCCCTAAAGCTAGTGATATGACTTTTGTTCAAAAATTGAATGACCAACATCTTGGCAAACATCCTAATTTTGTTAAACCCAAACCACCAAAGGGCAAACAAGCTGAAGCTCATTTTGCTGTTGTTCATTATGCTGGTACTGTCCGTTATAATGCTAACAACTTCCTTGAAAAAAATAAGGATCCCCTCAACGATTCAGCTGTTTCCGTTCTTAAAACTTCTCAAGGCAATCAAATTATGCTTGATATTTGGCAAGGTAGGATAAAATTGATTTTAAAATTGAAAAGAAATAAAAATTCAAATTAATGAAATTGAAAAAAATGAGACGAGAATAATTCTTCCTTTTTAAAAAAATGCATGCTTTAGTTGAAAAATAACATTTTTATAATAACATCTTTTAAAAGTGCATCATATTTTTTAGATTATACCACCCAAGAAGAAGCTGCAGAAATGGCAAGAAAGGGTGAAACAGCTACTAAAAAGAAGGGTAAATCATCATCTTTCTTAACCGTTTCCATGATTTATCGTGAATCCCTCAACAAATTGATGAATATGCTTTATCAAACTCATCCCCATTTCATTCGATGTATCATTCCGAATGAAAAGAAAGCTTCGGGTGTCATTGATTCTGCATTGGTTTTGAATCAATTAACTTGCAATGGTGTATTAGAAGGTATTCGTATTTGCCGTAAAGGTTTTCCCAATCGTATGATTTATGATGATTTCAAACATCGTTATGCTATCTTGGCTTCTGAAGCAGCTAATAATTCTGATCCAAAAAAAGGTTCCGTTGGTATCACCGATACTCTTGTTAATGAACAAAATTGTAAGATCATAAATCATAAAAACTTAATAAAATTTTAATTTTCCTTCTAAACTTTAGTGAATGATGAAGAATTCAAAATTGGTCTAACCAAAGTTTTCTTCAAAGCCGGTATTTTGGCTAGACTTGAAGATTTGCGTGATGAAAAACTTGCCATCATTATGACTGCTTTCCAATCTAAAATTCGTTGGTATTTGGGTCAAGCTGATGTTAGACGCCGCATTCAACAACGAGCAGGTAAGTGAGAAGATGCACTTCGCCCATTAAAGGTTTGCAAAGTGAATCAACCCACTTCCAGGTTTACTCATCCTTCAACGCAATGTCAAAGCTTGGTGCACCCTTCGCACATGGCCTTGGTTCAAACTTTATGGATCCGTCAAACCCCTCCTTCGCACAGGCAAAGAAGCTGAAGAACTTGAAAAGGTTAATGAGAAAATCAAAGGTCTTGAAGAAGAGCTTGCTAAATCCGAAGGAGCCCGTAAAGAGCTTGAAGGACATGTTGCTACTTTGGTTGAAGAAAAGAATTCCTTGTTCACCAATTTGGAAAAGGAAAAGGCTGCTTTAGGGGAAAGCGAAGAAAAAGCTAATAAACTTCAATCATTGAAAAATGACCTCGATCGACAATGCAATGAACTCAATGATCAACTTGGAGAACTTGAAGATAGAGCTTCGGATCTTCAACGAGTTAAAAAGAAGGCTGAACAAGAAATTGAAAACCTAAAAAAGAGTGGCCAAGATCTTGAAATGTCCCTTCGTAAAGCAGAATCTGAAAAGCAATCCCGCGAACACAATATTCGTTCATTGCAAGATGAACTCGCCCAACAAGATGAAAACGTTGCAAAACTCAACAAAGAAAAGAAACATCAAGAAGAAGTTAACCGCAAACTTGTTGAAGATCTTCAAGCTGAAGAAGATAAAGTTAATCATGTCAACAAATTGAAACAAAAGCTTGAACAACAGCTCGATGATCTTGAAGATTCCGTTGAACGTGAAAAGCGTGCCAAACAAGAACTTGATAAGCAAAAGAGAAAGACCGAAGGTGAACTTAAAGTTGCTCAAGAAAATATCGATGAAATGACCAAACAAAAGCATGACATCGAAAATAATTTAAAAAAGAAGGAAGCTGAACTTCACACTTTGTCTTCTCGTTTGGAAGATGAACAATCCCTCGTTGGAAAACTTCAACGTCAAATCAAGGAATTGCAAGCTCGTATTTCTGAACTTGAAGAAGAACTTGATGCTGAACGACAATCCCGCTCCAAAGCTGATCGTTCTCGCGCTGAACTCCAACGTGAGCTTGAAGAACTTAGCGAACGTCTTGATGAAGCTGGCGGATCTACAGTAAGTCACTTTGAAAGGTGGATCTTAATTAAAATCATTTCATTTTTTAGGCAGCTCAAATCGAAATTAACAAAAAGCGTGAAGCTGAACTTGCTAAACTTCGCCGCGATCTTGAAGAAGGCAATATGAATCACGAAACCCAACTCGCTTCTCTTCGCAAAAAGCAAACCGATAGCGTTGCTGAATTGAGTGATCAAGTTGAACAACTTCAAAAACTTAAGGTTAAAGTTGAAAAAGATAAGGCTCAAATTCAACGCGAACTCGAAGATGCTAATGGCCAACTTGATGGTGAACTTCGAGGCCGTCAAGAAGCTGAAAAGGTTGTTAAAAGTCTTGAACTCCAACTTGCTGAAATTCAAACCAAAGCTGACGAACAATCGCGTTTGCTTAACGATTTCTCTGCCCTTAAAGCTAGACTTCATAACGAAAATGGTGATCTTGAACATCAACTTGAAGATGCTGAAAGTCAACTCAACAGCCTTCATAGACTTAAGAGTCAATTGACTAGCCAACTTGAAGAAGCTAAACGTACAGCTGATGAAGAATCACGTGAACGTCAACAAATTGCAGCTCAATTGAAGAATGCCCAACATGAAAAGTAAGCAAGAAATAAATCCATAAAGAGTAAAATATAATTATTTTCCCCATTTTTAGCGAATCACTTCGAGAACAACTTGATGATGAACAAGAAGCTAGAGCAGAAAGCATGCGACAAATCAGCAAACTCAATGCTGAAATTCAACAATGGAAAGCCCGCTTCGAATCTGAAGGCTTGGTTAGACTTGAAGAAATTGAAGAAGCTAAACGCAAGCTTCAACAAAAAGTTCAAGATCTCACTGATGCCAATGAAGCAGCAAACACCAAAATCGCTTCTCTTGAAAAAACTCGTCATAAGCTTTTGGGTGAAATTGATGATGCTCAAGTTGATGTTGAACGAGCTGCCGCTTATGCTGCATCGCTTGAAAAGAAACAAAAAGGTTTCGATCGCATCATTGATGAATGGAAAAAGAAGACCGATGATCTCAGCAATGAACTTGATGCCGCTCAACGAGATGCACGTAACATGGCTACAGATCTCTTCAAAGCTAAAACAAATCAAGACGAATTAGCTGAAGCCCTTGAAGGCACACGGCGCGAAAACAAAGCCCTCGCTCAAGAAATCAAGGATTTATCTGATCAACTTGGAGAAGGTGGACGCTCAGTTCATGAACTTCAAAAGATTGTCCGTCGTCTTGAAGTTGAAAAAGAAGAAATTCAACATGCCCTTGATGAAGCTGAAGCAGCTCTTGAAGCTGAAGAATCCAAGGTTCTTCGAGCCCAAGTTGAAGTTTCACAAATTCGTTCAGAAATTGAAAAACGTATTCAAGAAAAAGAAGAAGAATTTGAAAACACCCGCAAAAATCATCAACGCGCCCTCGAATCCATGCAAGCCACCCTTGAAGCTGAATCAAAAGGCAAAGCCGAAGCTCTTCGAATCAAGAAAAAACTTGAATCCGATATTAATGAACTCGAAATCGCCCTCGATCATGCTAATAAAGCTTATGCAGATGCCCAAAAAAATATTAAACGGAATCAAGATCAAATTAGAGAACTTCAACTTCAAGTTGAAGATGAACAACGTCAACGTGATGATCTTCGTGAACAATATCTTAATAGCGAAAAACGCAATGCTATGCTTCAATCTGAGAAAGAAGAACTTGCAGTTCAAGCAGAACATGCAGAGCGTGCTCGGTAACATTTTATAAAACAATAATAAAAAAAATAATATATAAACACAAAAAAAACCTAAAAATCATCCTCCCTATCTCTATTTAATATTGATTCCATTTTAGTCGGGCAGCAGAAGCAGATCTCATTGAACTTCGTGAAGCTGTTAACGACCTTAGCAATCAAGTTAATTCTCTTGGTGGCATTAAACGTAAACTTGAAGGCGAACTTCAAGCCCTTCATGGAGAACTCGATGAAACTCTTACTGAATTAAAGAATGCTGATGATACCGCCAAAAAAGCTTCAGCTGATGCTGCAAGATTGGCTGAAGAACTTCGTCAAGAACAAGAACACTCCCAACACGTTGATCGTCTTCGTCGAGGACTTGAACAACAAATCAAAGAAATGCAAGTTAGACTCGATGAAGCCGAAGCTGCAGCTCTTAAAGGAGGCAAAAAGATTATTGCTAAACTTGAAGAACGCATTCGTTCATTGGAACAAGAACTCGATGGTGAACAACGCCGTCATCAAGACACCGACAAAAACTTCCGCAAGGCTGAACGTCGTATGCGTGAACTTGATTTCCAAGTTGAAGAAGATAAGAAGAATTCTGAACGCCTCACTGATTTGATCGATAAACTTCAAGGTAAACTCAAGGTTTACAAACGTCAAGTAGAAGAAGCTGAAGAAATCGCATCTACAAATCTTGGAAAATATCGTCAACTTCAAGCTCAAGTAAGAATATTAAAAAAAATTTTAACTAAACAAATTCTAATCATTTACCTTTCTTTTTTTAGCTTACCGATGCGGAAGAACGAGCAGATGTTGCTGAAAATTGTTTGAGCAAACTTCGCGCTAAAGGTCGTGCCACAGCTTCCGCAGCTCCATTATCCACATCAGCTTCAGCTGCAGTTATGCGATCAACATCCTTCGCTCGTGATTATTAAAAAAAAATCTTGTTTATTTTTTTCTTGATTAATTGAGACTACTTCATCATTCTTTTTTTTTAAATCTATTTTTACCAACACCCTTACTCTTAGTTTTGCGTGCAACAAAAACTTAAGGTTTTTTTTCTTTAATTTACTTTTTTATAAAATTGTTAATTACTCATAATTTGGAATTTAGCCGTAAATAAAAGCATTTATTAAAAAAATCGTTGGACGCAAACACAAAAAAATCCAATTTTGTACTGCAAATGTAATGTTGTAAGAAAGCAAAAAAAAACTAACATAAATAATTTTCAATCGTTTTTTATTTTACTAGTTTCTTTTGTGCTTGTTGACGAGTTTAGAATCACTTGCTAAGGTTTTAGTTCAATTTAATAAATCTAGTATAAATTTATTTTTTCCTGAAACTTTGCGTAAATCTAAATATGCGATAAATGAGGATGCATTGAAACTATCAAAAAAAGAAATATTTGGAAAATAAAAAACATTCGTTAATCGAAATCAATCCTTTATAAAATAGCATTTTATTAACATCCTTTTACTTTAAAAACTTTTGGCTTAATAAATGGTTTATTAAATTTTTTTTGTTAAATTAAAATAAAAATATGCTTCAATTTTGAACGAAAGATTTAGTTTTGTAATAAATATTCTGACGTAAAAAAACTGAAGAACTTTTTTATTTATTAAAACTTTAAACGAACAACAACAAAGGTGTTTCGATTAATCCAGTTTTTAAGGAAAAAACACTTTTAAAGGAATGATTGAATAATTTTTGGATGAAACATATGTGTAAGACTAGTTTGTTTCCATTTATGAGTGACCAACCACGCAATGAGCAATTTTCGATGAAAGGCACTTAAAATTAGAAGAAGATTGGAGGAAAGAAACAACCGGCTTGGAATTATCCAGAAAAAAAGGAGGACAAGCATGGATCACGTAAGAGAGAATAAATAGGATAAATTGAGATCACAAAATTGAAAAATTCATTATTCGTCATAATGGATTATCAAAAAATGCAAAGTGCTCGAATTGCTGGTTTTGTAGCCATTGCAGCTTCCATTGGAGCTTTATTTACTGTATTCACTTACATTCCAGCATTATCAGCTAAAATTAATGGAATCAATGAAATGGTAAATTTTGCAATTTTAAAATATTAAAAAAATTATTTTTTGTTT
Source organism: Panagrolaimus kolymaensis (assembly GCA_028622995.1). Lineage (NCBI taxonomy): Eukaryota > Metazoa > Nematoda > Chromadorea > Rhabditida > Panagrolaimidae > Panagrolaimus > Panagrolaimus kolymaensis. Next base: position 3,540,218 of record JAJQJQ010000006.1, read on the forward strand.
AGCTCAAATTTGATTCGGCTGAATTTCAACTTATCGCTGATGAAGCTTGGGTTCAAATGATTTCAGTTAAAAATACAATGGGTGGAAGCAGAATTCGACGTGATGCTTATGATGATTTACCCAAAGTTTATCCATTAAAAAATACTTATGCTAAAAAGGATGCATTTGTAATGAAACCAACTTGCTGTAAGCTTTGGCCAGTACAAAAAAAGTGTATTTGAACTTTATTTATTTTTAGCTTGCAATGCACAAAATTCATGTCCACCTGGACCTCCAGGACAAACAGGAAAACCTGTAATTTATTATTTTAAAAAGCAAAGGCAATAAAAAAAATTTAAAAATTATTTTAGGGTGAAGATGGAGCTCCAGGTACTCCTGGTGAAAGAGGTGCTCCAGGTCTTCCAGGCATTGCTCCTCTTGTTACTGTTGACCCAAATCAAGGATGTCGAGTATGAATTTAAATTGTTTTATTAGTTTAGAAAATATACATATTTCTTTTAGGTTTGTCCACATGGACCTCGTGGTCCATCAGGATCACCAGGTGAAGCTGGTCCCGATGGAGAACCAGGTGCTCCTGGTCCGCCAGGTAGGCCTGGTGAAGATGGAAGATCTGGATTCCCTGGAAATCCTGGAAGTCCGGGTGAAGCAGGAAAAGTTGGTAAAGTTGGAGAACCTGGTAAACCAGGTCGCGACGGAGTATGTTAATTGATAGTTTGCTTATTTTCTATTTTTTTACCACACGATTTAGATTCGTGGAATGAAAGGTGAAACCGGAAAGAAGGGAGAACCAGGACCAATTGGACAAAAAGGTAGTGAAGGATATCCTGGACAAGATGGTCAACGTGGAAATGATGGATCTCCAGGCCCATCAGGACCTCCTGGAACTCCAGGAATGCCAGGACAAAGAGGCCATACTGGATTACAAGGTCAAGCTGGAAAACCTGGTGAAGATGGAGAATATTGTCCATGCCCATTACGAACTTCAGGAGTAGATAAACCATCACCAAGTGGAGGATATGAACAAAATCAAGCAGTTGAAAAACAAACGGTTAGTCAAGCACCTGCTTATGAACCCGAAAATTCTGCAGTTGAATCACATCGACCTTATCGTCGCCTTGTTTAATTAAATTTTTTTCTTCATTTTTTGAATTTTTTTATTATACTTTATTAAAAATAAAAATTTCAAACAAAACAATAAAATAAAAAGACCTTTGGTAAACGTAAAAGCATTTTGTAAAAAATAACTTTCACGTGGTAGTGATGATGATCGTAAATTGGTCAAAAAAAGAAGAGGGGCAATAACAACAGCCAATAAATTAAGGTCAAGGATAACCAATATTTACAAACTCAAAAAATGAAATAATAAAAAAGTTTTTACGCCTTGGGTCGGTCGCCTTCTATTTAGACAAATAAAAAAACATAAAAGATAATCCTAAAAAGACCCGAAAGCTTTTAGAAGGCAATCAAAGGCTAATAAAAAGACAAAAACATAAAATAATAAAATTATTAACAAAATAATGGAATGATTGGAAACTGAAAGCTATGAAAAATCAAAAAAGAGGAGAGGAAGAAATTATTTAAAGTTCGTCATGATCTTCTTTATCTTCATCCTTATCCTTATCTTCTTCTTCTTCAGCTTCATCATCATCCTTTTTGGTTTCTTCAGTTTCTTTACGTTTCTTTTCTTCTTCTTCCATCTTTTTACGTTCAGTTTCATCATGTTCTTCCTTCTTTTTCTTTTCGGCTTCACGAAGGGGTTCGAAAGTTTCGGCTGCATGAGATTTAGCTTCATCAATTGAATCAGTGATAAGGACATTATCAAAGATGGTGCCGGATTTTACTTGCCAAAGATCGAATCCGATAGCTCCAAAATCTTTGTGAAGGTAAATATCATCATCAGGGGCATATTCTGGATTATCAATTTCGGGATGGATCCACTAAAAAAATATGAGGAAGGTTTATAGTTTTGCTTGATTTTTAGTTTTTCTAAGCTTACTTTTCCTTTGTAGTTGGGGTTTTTGACTTGTTTTGGTTTCCATTCACCTTTGTATGCTGGGTTATCAATCATTGGAGGTTCCCATTCGCCGTCCATTCTGAAAATTAGAAAAAGTCGTAATATTTAATTTTTTTAAATTAATTATAAATAGATCACTCGCTGTCCCAATCTGAGGGCATCTTAGCCTCCGGGTCAGGGATATGTTCAGGTTGTTCCCAATCCTAAAGAAAAAAAAAGTATTTTATTGCATTTTTGGTTTAGCAAGAAAACTTACATCAGGTTTGGTATCATCTGGGTCATCAATGTATTCCTTGTCATCCCAATCTGATGGCTTGCTAGCATCGGGATCTTTGATTTTCTTAGCTGGGAGGAAGTCCCAATCAGCTTCAAGTTCACCTGATTCAACCTTTTCACCATCGATTTGAACTTCATATGTGTTATCGGGGTTGAGGATCAAAGTGTAAAGATGGGTAAGTTCATCATCTTTAGCGCGAATATCTTTTTTGATGAGATGGTTTTTGCCTTTGTAGTTAAGGATAACGTGAACTTTCTTGGTTCCAGGTCCACAAAGATCAGGGCCAAACATGAGATTGTATTCGGTTTCACCATGGAAATTTTCAAGATCAGCATCAGATGCCATAACTTTAACATATCCACCACCGCAATCAATAAGTTGTTCGTGCTTTACAGTGAATTGAACAACAATGGATTTTCCTTTATTTGTGAATTTAGGGAATTTAGCAGCAACGGAGTAGAATTTAGCATCTTGAGAAGTTTGGATACCAGCATCACGTTTAGCATCGCCATAAAATTTACCAGGGGAAAGTTTGAATTTTCCATAATCATCCTTGTGTTTGGATTGAATCCATCGAGATTCCCAATCAGAATCTGAACAAATTAAAGGGAGTTAGATTTTATAAATCAAGAGACTCATGACTCACCGAATTCTTCCTTGAAGTAAACTTCACCGAGAACCACAGTGGCTACAATAGCCAAAGTGATAATTTGTCTCAACATCCCTACTATCAACAACGAATTGGTTGGGTCTTTGGATTGATCACCTAAAATATAATAAAAATATCAGTCGAAGCTTTAATATTATTTATATATTACAATAAAAATGCTAAAATACAAGCTCAAAAAGAAATGCCACGATGCTGTCTCTTATTGGAGGCTAAATGAATGAAGGCAAATGTGTAAGGGAGTGCCTCTCCGCCTCTTTTAAAATTGTTCGAGAAAGAGACTCAAATATGCGGGCATATACTGATTGGTCCACGTCATCAACCAACCAATGAGAATGCGCCAGAGCAATGAAAAAGGAGGAGCTTCTTTATAAAGCCAACGTGGCGCGGACGTACAAAAAAAAGGTCAGCTGTAATACCTTTGCTTATTATATAGAGAAAAGATGTAAATTCATTGAATAATTTTCGTCGTCGATATTCAATAAAAAAAACTCAAGTGCAATGATAAGCCTTTATCGACAAATTTTGTATTATTTTGCTGGGACAAATCTTTTCAAAAAGTAAAATTTTTTATCCAAGCAAACTTCTTTCAAATGGAAAAAAATTCTTCGATCCAAAAGCCATAAAGCTGACGATGACAAATTAATTGTATGCAAACTTTTAAAAGAAAAAAAAAGAAGAGATAAGCAACTTTGATTCCTTTCTTGCAAGTAATAATTATTGTAAACAAATATGCTCATGCAAAGTACTAATCCAAAATAAGAAAAATTCAATCCTTTGAAAAATAATTTCATGCAAGCTCGTTTCATCAAACATTTTTGAGGATATTCTGTAAAGTAAACATATCCAATAACCAACAGCAGCTATGAAAGCTAAACAAAAAAAAATGGACGATAAAAAGCAAATTATCACATTTTTTGGTACACATTTTTTGTATGGTGAATTCAAGAAAATAAATCATTTTGATCATTATTTCAGTTGAAGATAAGTCTCAATGAAAACTTTCTCTTCCTTATTTAAGCAACTTCTTATTTTAATTAAATCTTGAAATTCTTTGTAAAATTGCTTGTTATTAGATTCAAAAGACATTCTTTATCCCAAAGTTTATGAAACTTTTAAATGGATAATTGAACTTGCAAATGCCACCATCAACAAAAAAAAGTATGACTTTATGTTTGTACGTACTTGACTCACATCGACTGTAAAATTGTTAATAAAAAGGCGAATTTTGAGCTTCTATAACAATTTGACTTCTTCTTTCATTACTAAATTTTATCAACAATAAAAAAAGTTCAAAGTAAAGCTCATTGAAAAATAATAATTGAAAACTTGCTAAATTTGTTATAAATTTTTTTTCCATTGCTGCGACGTACGTATTTTTCATGCTGAATACAATCTTGACACGACTTTGCCTGCATCAACAGCAAGCAGCAGCTTTTTTCCATTTTTTTCAGTTCCCAAAAATTTTCTTTCGCTGTATCAAACTTTTTTATCGTCCTTTTTTTCAACCATTTCTCCAAAAAATTAACCATTTTTTCATTAATTTTGTTCCATAATTAATTTGCGAGTAATGTTTTGTCGTGTTTTAAGCTTATTCTGGTAATATTGATTAGAATCATATATAATTTATTGCTTTTATAGATAGGATGGTCTTCCTTCGAACTCTCTCTGGCCAAACCGCCGTGCTCAGCGGATCTCCTGCTTCAACTGTTTCTTACGTCAAATCTCTCATCGAACGTCTTGAAGGTATTCCTGCTGAAGATCAACGTCTCCTCTTCGCAGGTAAGCATATTTTACATTTTTGCTGAATCCCGAGAGTATATATACAATGAGCCCTGTTGTGTATTGCTTGAGGACGGACCCGGCCCTGCCTTAAATTCATTCGCTTATTTTAAGGTAAACAGCTCGATGATGGTGAATTGACTCTTGCTGATTATGGTATCGAAGAACTTTCAACTCTTGATTTCGAACTTCGTCTTCTTGGTGGTGGCAAAAAGCGTAAGAAGAAGGTTTACTCAACTCCCAAGAAAGTCAGCCATAAGAGAAAAAAGGTCAAGCTTGCTGTCCTTAAATACTATAAGGTATGTTTTATCATTTCTTTGCTTGAAAAAATAGTTGGCTTTGCAATGATTAATCCGTTATTTTTGTGTCTAGACCTATGACTGTTTGTGATATGTTATACGAGAAAAATGAGCATGCCATTTTAAGAATTAGATTTATTTTTTACTTGATTAGTTACTAATTTGTTCATTTTTTCAGATCTCTGATGATGGTAATATCGAACGTCAACGTGTTGAATGTACTAGTGCAACTTGCGGTGGTGGTGTCTTCATGGCCAAACACAAAGATCGTCATTATTGTGGAAAATGTCATGCTACCTTGATTGAACAAAAGAAATAATCATTGTTTGTGTTAATTTTTTTGTTATTTTTTAAAATAAAGTTGTTTTTATAAATCTTTTTGTTGGACATTCTTACGTGATCATGAAAAAAGGGAAAGACAAAAAGGCAGAAAAAGCGGTTGTCGCAGTAACAGCTGGAAATATGAGTGCGCGTGCGTTGAAGAAATAAAATGATGTTTTTTATTTGTTCTTTTTTGTTCACTTTTTTTCCACTGCAATGCGCTGCTGGGTTGAGGTTTATTGTCAGCAGCATCAATGAATGGAGCGAGTATTTCAAATCAGCCAACAGAAAATGCTGTTGCATTAGAAACTGCAACACTTCAATCAGAAATTTCAATGAGCTTAGTAACGGAATATGCTGCGCCTTTTAGGGTTTGTTGATTTAAAAAAGCGGTATAATTATTTAATCAATATTTTTTCTTGTTTTAGGTTACGCATCGAAATGGAGCTTATTCAAGAACAACAACAGCGGCAGGAACATCGAGATTAGATGAACCATCAACAATAACATTTGCACCAACAACGGCATCAGAAGGATGGCGATGCTGTCAATGGTTGAAAAAAGCCAATGCCGAACCAACGATATTCTTTTTTTCTATTGCATTTGGAATTTTAATGGCAATGCAAACTTTATTTTTATATTGGGCACGATGTGTGGAATTATTTCAAGATCAAGTAAGGTTCAAACTACAGCTTTTTCTGAGCAAAAAAAAACAATGAAGTGAGATGCATTTGCAAATGTTCAGGTTCATTTTTTGCTTACATAAAAAAGAAAGTTGAATTGAAATGAAATTAAAAGCTTTTTTGTTTGGAAATAAATTAGTCATCATTCATTTTATTTTTTTGTTTAAAAATGATCCATTTTTGGTTGCATCGTTTCTTTCTTTTTCTTTTTGATAAGTAAGCTTCTGTGTCTCCTTCCATTTTTATTCATCGCATTTTTTGAATGGAAAAATAACGTAAAATCAATCAATGTTAATTTTAGTCAAAAGCAGAATATCAAAATGTTACAGAACTTTGCACAACTCTTTCATCAACAAATAATACAAAATTTCTTGATATTGTTGAAAAAGATATTACAAATACAAAAATTTATCTTCAAGTAAGAGATCAAAGCAAACAAACACATTTAATGCAGTTACAGTACCAATTATTTTTTTAGGGTGTTAGTACAATAACATCTATGATTACTGCACCAATTATGGGAACATTATCTGATGGAATTTGTGGTTTGTTTGTTTTTTGTAATTCAAAAAACATTCACAAAATTTTTTTGAAGGTCGTCGAATTCCATTAATTTTTTGCTTGATGGGTCTCATAGCTTATTGTGGATTACAAACACTCGGAGTATTATTTTATGAAACAATAAACGTATATTATTTTTCATTTGGTGGCGAACTTCTTGCTGGACTTTTTGGTGGTTTAGCTGGAGTTTTTACTCTTTCGTTTGCAATTGTAACCGATGATTGCAGAAATGAACATTCAATGGTCGGTAAATTTTTATATTTAGAAGGTTTTTCATTTGTCTGTTTGCAAAGGTGAAAGAAAGAAAAATAACAACGTGATGATTGGGCACAAGTTTTAATGTTCACAAAATTGAATAAATAGCGATCGCTTTTTTTTGTTGCAAAAAAGGTGTTGCACAAGCACAAAAAAAGAAATTGTTTTTTTTTGTTGCTTTTTTTTGGAAAGCATGTTACTCAATGAAATTTTTTTAAAAGACTCTAATCGCCTGCAACCACTGGATATGGCTCATGCGTTGACTTTTACTTTAAGGCAAAATTCGATTACTTATATCTCCAGAAAACTTTCAAATTTTTATCTCGAATTTTTAACAACTTTTTTTTGAAATTCAGGAAGCAAATGGAATACCATTACGAATTGCAGCTAGTTGTGCAATACAAGCAATTGGAATTATGCTTGGAACTTTTATTGTTTCAATGTTTTCTGTTGCAGCAGAAATTTCCACTGTTTTACATGTTCAAGGATATTTAAATATGTCTATGACAGCGTTATTTTGTGCAATCGCTTCACTTTTATATACCATATTTAGGCTTAAAGATAGTTACATAAATAAAGGTTTGATAAAAATTTAGTTAAAAAAATGAAGCTTTTGAATGGATAAAAAATTATTTTAGCGCCACAAGAAGCTCCGATAGTTGGTGCAACAATCATTCATTCATCGATGGCTTCGCCACAAACACAAAATCAATCATTCATTGGAAAATTAAAGCAATTTTTGTATGAGCTTGTTGAAGTCGTTTGTGAAAAACGAATAGGATGGAGTCGATTTTGTTTGAATGTTTGCATAGTTTTTATGTTTGCTGATTTTTTGGCAAATGGTAAATCCTTTTAATTATTAATTTCTTTATCTCAACAAAAATTTTAGATACTGGCATTTTTGCTTTAATAACAAAGCGACCACCTTTTAATTGGGCGGATGAAACATTTTCAAATTTTATTTTATTAAAAACATTTTTAATGACCGCAAGTATGATTATCGTTCCAGCTGCATTTGATAAGATGAACCTCATTGGGGCAGATTCTTATATGATTATGATGGGATTAATTGCTTGTATGACCATGAGCTTCCTTTTTGCATTTGCTAAAACAACAGAAATGATTTATTTTTGTAAGCACCTTTTTTAAACTTTTTAATATTAAAGCTACTGTAATTAATTAATAATTTCTTCAACTTACTTCAAAGATTTCTTATTTGATAATTTCAGCGGCAATATTTTTCTTCTTTGGTGGAGCTTTAGGACCCGGTTATCGTACTCTTCTCCCCAAAATGGTTCCTCAACATCAAACAGCTCGATTATTCAGTCTTGTTTCAATGATTTTAGTTATTTGTCCTTTAATTTCTTCAGCAATTTTTAATAATATTTATGAAGCAACTCTCGATTCATGGCCAGGTTTTGTATTCTTCCTTTATGGATGCTTACATTTTATTGTATTTTGTGGACAAGTGTAAGTTTACTAAATACCCATTCAAAATATCTTTGATATTTGCAATTTTAGATTGGTTCATAAACTTATGTTACCAATTTGGAGAAAAGATATTTATCAATTTTTGCCTTCTGATGACACTCAAAGGTTGTTGAATGATAACGATGATGATGAAGAAGAGGATATTGATGATAATACAGTTTCAACAAATACGGCAGTAAATTCAGAAAGTTCAGATGCACCTCATCCAATTATACCTCCTGGGCATAGAATTAATTTATAAATAACCTCAAATGTATTTATTTATCATAAAATTTTACGGGATTAAAATCAGTGTTGTCACGCCGCCGCCGCCGGCGGCGAGGCGTCGCAGAAATCAGCGCCGCCGCCGCCGGCGGCGGCGGCGGCGGCGGCGGCGGCGACCTTCAGCTTCAAATGGCGGCGCCGCCAAAAATATTTGAATTTTTCGAAAAAAAATTAAAAAATACAATGGAAAATCCATAAATTTGACATTTTAAAAGCTTTAATTTAAAGTTTTTGTTACTACTATCGCTTTTAAAATAGCTTTAAAATTGCTTAAATATAGTTATATCTTTGTTAAAAATGACTTTATTAATAAAACGAAAAAAATTTTGGATTTTAGCGGCGTGGCGGCGATATGGCGGCGGCGACGCCGGCGGCGCCGCCAATAATTCAGCCTCGCCGCCGGCGGCGACGGCGGCGGCGGCGGCGATGAAATAAAAATATGACAACACCAATTAAAATTTAAAATAAAAATTAATTAGTTAATTTTATCATATTTGTGGAGCAGCAAAACACCATGGACATGCTCGTTCTCGAGGAGTACGATATTCATCACCTAAAATTATTCTCAAATTTTGAAGCTCAAAATAAATAAAATTAAAATTTGCCTACCATAATTTCTAAATTCATTTTTATACCATCTGTTATAATCAGGCTGTTGTCTTCCACCTGGATAAAGGCCAGCTAAAGTTTGCCAATAAGTTGTTGTTGGACTTCGATGACGTGGACCTGGAATTAATGGTGGTGCAGCTAAACCTTGATTGGGATTTCCAACATTTACTCCCGCTACAGTATAACGAACTCCAATGAGATCATCAGCAGCTGAGCCTCGATATCCAACATCAACTCCAACTCCTTGTGGGCCCCATTCCACAACGCCACCAGTGTTGTCTCTCCAAAGTCGAAATATTCGTCGTTGATGACCAAATTCAACTCCATCATGCCGAACTGTAGCTCCATCATGAGTGCCAATTTCAGTATCTTCATAAACCAATGGAATTTTAGCAGGTCCAAGGACTCTGGAAATTGACAAAATTATCATAGCCGCTATTGTAAAAGCTTACCGAAGATCCACGCCATTATTATAACCAAAAGCACGGCCTTCTTTCTTGGTTAAAATTAATTCTTTTGGTTCAAAAAGTCCAACTCTTGGACCTAAGCAAACGAGATCATTCAATCCTGGGATGGTGCAAGTAATCAATGATCGAAGAGTAATTGGTACATCAATGCCACCTTTTCTTGAAATCCATCGCGTCGATAATCGTCCATCTCTTTTTACACGGAATTTCAAATAATTTCTGTAAAAGTTATTAGTCGAGAAGATAAACGATATGGTAAAATTTACGGTTCAAAAAAATTTATTTTAGCAATGATAAAACTAATCAAAAATGTAAATATAATAACTAATCGCAAAAGTGAACTTGACATTGGAAATCCGATTTGATAAAAAGCAAATAATTGCAAACATCCGTAAACTAATGATCGAGAAGAAAGACCGGAATGAAATCTTTTTCAACGCTGATAAAATGAAAGTGATAAAGTTAAAACGTGTTTGAAAATATTTTGGAGTAAGGAAGAGAAGAAGACATGGAAAAATGGAAATTCAATAGCAAATAAAAAGTTATAAACCAAACAAAATTAAGAAATCCTTTTATTGCACAAATAAATTTTTACATACATACATACACAGAATACAAAAAATTAGAGAAGCTTGTGTTTACGAGTCCATTTTCAAATTGCCATTGTTGAACTATTGCTGATAGCCTAAAAAACAAACAAATGAATGAATGAAAAGAATGTTTATAACTTACAGCTTTGATATTGGTTTTACTTGAATTTTCTACAGCTGTTTTGACTGAAGTATCGGCAGGTGTAAGCTGACTTTGAGTTGGAGCATTACCAAGATTTTTAGCACTTGAAGCAGCACGAGCATCAAAGCTTTGAGGAGTTTGACCAAATCGATGATGAGGACCTTGAATTTCTGTGACAGAACGTTGTGGATCAGGTTGAAGAAAGCCAACACCAGATTGTTGTTCCAAATGAGCACGAGTTGATTCAGTAATTTCACGAGCAGTTTCAACATTTGAAGTAGGAAAGCATGAACTATGATTAGATGGAGTTGAGGCGCCTGATCCAAAGCTATGCGCGGTGCCAACTTCAGATGAGAGTGGTTCAATTGCAGTACCAACATTGGATTCAGGACGATCACGATGAATATTTGTCATTGATTCAGCTGTTCGCAAAGCTAATGAAGGAGAACATGGCGAAATTGCAGTGCTGATATTGGATTCAGGAAGATCATGAGAGCTTTGAGATTGCGCAGTTTTCAAAGATAATTGACCATCAGCAGGTGAACGAGCAGCAGATTTTCGACGAAGAGTTCGAGGACTTTGAGCAGTTGGAGCTAAAAAAGGATATTGTAAGACTGTTTACATACAAAAAAATCAAAAATAAACTTACATTTTGCTGTAACAACTTCTTCATGAATATCAGTTCCTGAAGCAGTCATTTTTCCAATCTTGAATTCTTTCTTGTATTTCTTGATGACATCACGGAATAATTCACGACCCAATAAGCGACGAAGTTGATTGAGTGTTAAACGAACATCTGTTACGCTTGCTTTGACATGAGGTGATTGAGCAAGACGAGCAGTATGGAGATCGGAATCATTTTCACGTGCTGTATGAAGAGATTCAGCTTCATTGGCGGTATTCTAAAAAAGAAAGGAAAATTTTAATAACTTAAAAGGATTCAAAACAAAAACATACCAAATTAGTTGCAGATTCAGCTTCACGTGCAGTGCGAGTATTTCCTTCAGAATGAACAAAGTAAAGAGCTCCATTAATCATTGCTGGTTGATAGAAGCCATCATCATAAGTTGAAAGACGTTCACGGAATGATTTCATTGAGATGATCTGAAACGTGATGATGAAGTAACGTTAAATTCTAACGAAAACGAAAGTAAACTTACATTTCCTTTGATTACTTGTTCATCTTGAGTTGGACGAGGAACTTCGTCACCTTTGACATAATTATAAGCAGGATTTGATGTTGCGGTGCGCCATGAATTCAAACCAGGAAATTGATATTGACTCAAAGTTTGAGATGGTATTCTTTGAGATGATTGTTCATGGTTGAAAGCATATTCGGAAGGTACCAATCCCAATGAGCCACGTTGATGATATCCACTTTGAACAGAATGAGGTTCCATAATTTGAAGCCAAGAGATAACAGGAGCGATCGACCAACCGAGCTTGTTTGAAGAATAAAAGCTTCAATGAAGAAGAAATTGGGCTTTTATAGAGGTTATTTGAAAATTGAAGCTCGTCTATGCAAATATTTTTGATGAATGGAATGTAAAGAATTGATAAATGATGTTTTGCATCGGCTGCTTCTTAGCTGCGTACCTAAAAATTGGTTTTCCATAATACTGTAAAAAGAGTGATAGGAGAAGGCACAATTCGAAAAAAAGCGCGTGACACTTTCGAATCTTTTTTACTCATTTTTTGTGTCTTAGAAAAATTTTTATTTGCCTTTTTTCCAACAACTTTTTAATTCGCACATTTGTTCAAAATTTAATTATGCTCTTTTTATCAAATCTTTCTTTTTCTTATAACATTTTTGAAAGCAAAGGTTAAAAATACAAGTGTTTTGGCCATTTATTTACTTGTTGCTTTTTTGTGTTTTACTCAAAATTCTTAGGCCTCGTAATTCTCATTGAAAAAAATGACTAGAGATCATTCATGTTAGTTGTGCATCGCGTTCTTTTTTTTGTTTTGAAAACAACAACAACAATTCGTTGCCTTTGAATGTGCAAGTTAGTTTTTCATCTCTCGCTGCTGTTGTTGCTGAAACATGAAAGATAGAGAAAAAAGAAAAAAAGGGAAAATGAGCACTATTTCTTCAAAGATCTTTGAAACTTTGTTTTGTTTTTTAGTATAAAATAAAAAAAGAAGTAAACAGAATTGTTGTTTATTCGAGGTTACATTCTAGTTGAATAGGTGGCGAGTGTTTTCATTTTTAGCGAATGTTTGCGCGTAGTTTGCCTTATTTATTGAAGATTTTATAATATTTCTTTTATTTTTTTAGGACATCTTTTTCAAATATGCCTTTCCCTAATTTTGATAAATGTGATGCACAACTTGCCGAATACAAAGCTACAAAACAAGTAAGTTTTTTTCTTCCTAAAATCATTCCTTTAAAATACTTTTACTTTTTTAGAAGCTTGATACTTTGACTCTTTCAAATGGTTGTCCAATTGCAAATCGTACTGCTTCGTTAACTGCTGGCCGTAAAGGCCCTCTTCTTATGCAAGATCTTGCTCTTCTTGATGATCTCACTCATTTTGATCGTGAAAGAATTCCTCCTCATGTTGTTCATGCTAAAGGTACTGGAGTTCATGGATATTTCGAATGCACTCATGACATCTCAAAATATTGCAAAGCTAAACTTTTCTCTGAAGTTGGAAAGAAGACTCCAATGTTTGTTCGATTTTCTTTGGTCAAAGCTGAACCTGGTCATCCTGATGTTATGAGAGATCTTCGTGGATTTGCTATGAAATTTTATACCGAAGAAGGAAATTGGGATTTGGTTGCTAATAACACACCTATCTTCTTTGTTCGTGATCCAATGATGTTTTCGCAATTTATTCGTACACAAAAACCCCATCCTGTTACAAATCTTCGTGAAGCAAATCCTCAATGGGACTTTTGGAGTCTTCGAGAAGAATCGATTCATCAAGTAATGTGGTTATGGGGTAAGATTCATTTTGCGTGGTTCATAAATATAAAAGTTTTTTAGGTCCTCGTGGTACTCCAAAGGGTTATCGCCACATGAATGGTTATGGCTCTCATACCTTCAAGATGGTTAATGATGAAGGCAAAGCTGTCTATGTAAAGTTCCATCTAAAGGTAAAAATATTTTTTTCCTGAACGATTTAAAGTTGTTTCATTTTTAGACTCGTCAAGGAATCGATTGCTTCACACGTCAAGAAATTGCTGATATCAGTGCCAGAGATCCTGATTGGGCTCAACGTGATCTTTTTAATGCTATTGAAAATGGTGATTATCCAAGCTGGGACATGTTTATTCAAGTTATGACCTTTGAACAAGCTGCTGTTTTCAAATGGAATCCTTTTGATCTTACCAAAGTTTGGCCTCATGGTGATTTTCCTCTTATGCCTGTTGGTCGTATAACCTTGGATCGAAATGTCAAAAATTATTTTGCTGAAACTGAACAAGTTGCATTTTCTCCAGCTCATTTAATTCCTGGTATTGATGTCTCTCCTGATAAAATGCTTCAAGCTCGTTTATTCTCTTATATTGATACTCACTATCATCGTATGGGTCCAAATTTTGGTCAGCTTCCAATCAATATTCCACGCGAATGTCCTGCTCATACTTATAATTACATTCGTGATGGAAACATGTGTTATCTCGTTCACTCCAAAGGTCCAAATTATTATCCAAATAGCTTCAATGGTCCTGAAGTAACTGAAAATGGACGCAAAGATCATTCATATCCTATTGCTGGTGATGTTGACCGCCACGATGATCAAGATGACGACAACTTTACTCAACCTCAAATGTTTTGGTCAAAAGCTTTGGATGAATCATCTCGTCAACAAATGTGTGAAAATATTGCTGATAATCTTATTGATTGTTATCCTCAAATTCAAGAACGATGTCTCAAACTTTTTGGAAAAGTTCATCCTGTTTTCCAATCAACCGTCGAAGCCAAACTTGAACTTGTCAAAAAAGAACGTATGGCAAAAGCTGCTGGTGCTATTGAAGCTGATGGTAAAGCTTAATATGATTATTATATGTTTTTTTACTTTTGTATTGTAAATTTATTTGTATTGATGTCATGTAAAATATTTTTCTATGTTAATAAATTACTTTTTATTTATTTGATGGCCTTTAAGTTCATTGACAATTTCATGTATTTCTCTTCCTTTTGTTTCTGGAAGATATTTGTATAAAATAAATAGGCAAATCAATGATGGAATAACATATAAAATTAGAAAAGCATAAGCTTTAATTGCATAAAATAATGGTAGCACCGTAAATGTTGCAATTACAATCATTATTGTATTAATGGCAAAGCAAAGGGATTGAACAATGGAACGATGTCTTTGAGGAACTAATTCTGAACAGAAAAACCATGAAATTGGACCAACTCCAACACTAAAAAAGGTTTCATTGCTTTCGAGAAAAAAATATTAGGGTGGTTAAGAATGGCGAAAATAAACTAACCCATAAGCAAAATCATAAATAATAAAACTTATCACACATCCATATTTAAAAAAATCTATTTGAGGTTGTAAAGCGGCAAAAATTACATACAATGAAACACAAATTGCATTCACTGATGCAAAAGTTAAAAACATTGTTCTTCGCCCAACTTTTTCAATAATCGTAAAACCAAGAATTGTTCCAATAAAATAAACTAATGCCATTATTGTTGAAGTCCATTGCGCAAGAGTGGATTCAACATTAATATCTTCCAAAAACATGGTGGAAGAAATTTGAAGTGACATTTGTGCAACAGAATTTTGTGTTACTAATACACTCAAAAATAGCGCTTTTCGAAGATGTGGAGTTTTGAAAACTTCTTTAATGCTTGTCGAAGCTTCAGAATCTTGTTGTGATTCCAGAAGCAATTCTTGTAAGACAGGTTTTGTATCAACGGAAGCTCCATGATAAAATCGAATTGAATTTTCTGCGGCTTCAACATTTTTTCTAGCAATAAATAAAAATTTTGGTGTTTCATGCATTGGAATCAATGCAATTATTGCTAAAGTTGAAGGAATAATTGCGAATCCAAGAAGCAATCGTAAATCATAACCAAAAATAAAATTCATTCCCAAAAATGTTCCAACCAAAGACATAAACGAATAACTAATTTCTGAAGTAAAACTCATCGCTCCTCGAAGTTTTGTTGGTGAACATTCTTGAAGGCAAAGAATTAAACATTGAAAAGTTATTGATGTTGCGAAAGATGCTAAAAATCTTCCAATAAATAACATTTCAGGTGAATAAAATATTATTGCTAAAAATCGAATGATTGATGCACCTAGGCTTACAATGTTCATCAAAATGAAAGTTATTTTACGTCCAAATTTTTCATTCATTGGAGGACTAAAATTTAAGCATTTTTTCTAATCTTTTTTTGTGTCAAAAATTGTTTATTTTTAACAAACCTAACAAAAGTTCCAGCTAAAAATCCAGCAAACCATATATTTGCTATTAAATTCCATATCCAATTATAAGTGGATTTCGTCATAGTAATATCTCGTTTTTCTAAAGAAATATTAAGAAAATTTTTAAATTCATCAACAGGAGTATTGAGATAAGTTGATGAAAATCCATTTTGAAAATTACATGAAAGTGAAAGAATGAAAGAAATTAATGTAAGTTTGGCGGTATTTGAAAGACAAAACATAGAAAAAACAAAACAAAAATAAATTACTCAAAGTTGTTTTGTCATAATAAAATTATTTTTTTTGTTTCCAAAAAAGGCTCTCTTATCAAATTATTGATGACCAAATTTTTTGGGTTTTCATTGAAAAAAAAGTATCAATGATCTTTGTGGCTAAAAATATGTGCAAAAATTTTATTTTATTCATTCAAAGGTTTAACTTTTTTAAAGTTTTCAATCGAAAGAAGTATCTCAAAAAGGCAATACTTTTGTAAACGTTTGATTGCATAAAAAAATAACGCAAAACTGATGATGCTTTCTTTTTAACAAAATCTTGTTGACAGTAAAACATTTTTTCAATTTTCAAATCGAAAATTTTATTAACAAAGATTACCAATAAAATATTATTGATATTAAACGAACATTACTAAAAGAATAAATCACCCTAAAAATCCTTTTCGCTTTTTTTTTAGAACTTTTATATGTTGGATTACTTGGTTTTTTTTCAATCTTCCATTTCATCAACAGGATTAAAAGAGCGACGAGCAACTTCTTCCAGAATTAATGGATTTAATGTACGAATTCCAGAAAGGTGTGTTTGGGAATTAGAAAATTTTGATAAAAAGCAAATGCAAAATTCACGAAGCTCTCTTGCATCAGAGGTAAAAGACATGTTTGCAAATTCGCAAACATTCATTTCATATAAGTTTTCAATAAAATATTTCTCAACTATAAACTAAAAAACGATGATGTTACTTTTGGGGTTATAAATATTTTAAAGTTTTTTTTACCTTTAAATCCTTTATATCATATTTATCAGCAAAATGAAGGAGATCACAAGCATTTAAAGCTGTAATGAGAGATTTCACATCTTTATCATAACAATAATCGATAGCAAGTTTAATAGTTTCAGCGGGAAAATCAATAATTATGATTTTATTTTCTATTGCTTCTTTCGCTCCTGAATTAAACATTGCTTGAAAAACAGATGATCTTGCTATTAAAACTAATTTATGAATCTAAAATTTATAAGTAGTAAGAATTGGGAATCGTTAAAGTTTTTGAGGTTTGAGATTTTTAATGCTTAGAAATTTCAGTAGAATCATATTAAAAAAAAATATTTACCTTAAACTCATGTTCTTTTACAAAAATGCTAATATCTTTATTATCCATTTCCCATAATAGCTGAGATAAAGTTGAGCTGCCGCCAACTATAGGGCTTTCAATTTTCATTTCACTTACAGTAAAAGTTGCTTGTAAATCGACGCTCAATTTATCGTTGACAAAATAATTTTGTTCAGAATTTAATAGTTCATCTCGCATACACAACATTTTCCCCCATTCGCATGATTCATATTCGCAAAATTTATTCAACATATAAATTTTTTCAATTTTTTTTGAAGCGGAGTGAACAAACATTTTTACATCAACATTAATAATGGTTTTAAACTCCATTATTAAAATAAAATGTAACCGAACTTCTTGAGCATTTCCAAATTTACCATTAGGATACATTCTTAGATAGTATTTTATACCAGGAATTTTAGTAGCATAAGGGAGGCTTTGGAAATACCATAGTTTTGGAGAAGCAAATTCTTCTTTTTTTAAAATCCATTTCATCGAAATATTACATTCGTTTACCTAAAAATCGCGTTAACTTAAAATAAAAAAATAATCAAATTTACAAATTTTCCATTAACCGAACTCATTTGATTTAACTTGGCTTGAAATTATGAATAACTAAAGCAATTAATCAATTTGACAAAAAAAACGTTTCCTTCTTTATAATCTGTACAATTTTTTTGGTACTATTGAATAACTGATTTGTCAAACAATAATTTTTATTTTGTCAATAATGCCACTTGAATGGCTGGTTAAATTTCTTTTAAGGCATTATTTTTTTATACATACATATGACCTGGTTTGTTTTGGCTGAAATACAAGCTTTAATAAAAAGTTTACTGCAGCAGTGGAAAAAAAAATGCGATGCAAATGACTTTTGAGGCCATCAAAGACATATCGATTTTGTTAAAGCCCGCAGAAATAAGGGTTTATAGTTTTTTCTTGCTCACATAGAATTCAAATTATATGTAAGCTCAAATTTTTAAACCATGTAAAAATTACCAATCATGGAATATTTCGAGTAAAAATTTAAAATTTGTTTTATTTAAACTTAAAGACACCCATATTTCGTAAACAAAATAAATGAAAAATAATGAAAAGTTAATAATAAAATATACATACAAAATGGAAAAATGTGCAAATGTAAGAAAAATCCCAAATCAAAAAGTAACCCCTTCAGTTTCAAAAAGTTTTGCAATGGAATGAAAAGCTTCAATCAAATGTTTTTGGAATCGATGAGAATCAGTGAGAGAGCTTGAATGATAGCTGGTAATATGAGCTCCAATGGAATGATTTCCTGCAAATCGGTAACAAATTCCATAACCATCTTTAGCGACTGCGGCAAAGCATGCTCCAATCCAAGAATGATCAATATTTGCATCTTCATCAATTTGGTTTGTCAAAGTTGGAGGTTGACTTGTGGAAAGAAGCCATTGTTGAGAAATATAATGATCGAGGAATGGACTTGAAGTATTTGATCCGCGTGAAATAACATAAAGAGCGAAAAGATGGCGATCAACTCCTTTTCCAACCATGCATTCCCGATTACGATAGCCATGAGAATCACATGCTTTTCGAAGAAGTGCAAGTCGTTCTTTATCCTACAAGAGACATTTTTAAAGGAAATATTTAATGTGGTGAAGCTTACATTGGAAGATTCATCAAGCATGGCTTTAACAAATTCACATGAATCTTTGGAAACTGATCTCAAAGTTTCAGTTCGAGAATTGGCATAAAATCGAGCTGATGCACTTTCATATGTGAGAGAAAATTTTCCTTGATCCTAAAATATTATTGCAATTAATGGAAAAGTTGTTGACTATATTTGGAATTGTAAGCAACAAATGCTGAACTATTCTTGCAACCATTGAAGCTCTAAAATCTCACCTTATAATTAGCTAATTGGATAGCCATTTGTACAAAAGCATCAGGAGAACATTTTCCTTTTTTAATTAAACCTTTTCCAAAATCTCTAAATACCGTAGCTGCAAAATCAACATCATTCATTTTAGGTTGATGTTCTTCATAACATCGATTAATTTCAGCTATCATAGGTTCAGTAATTTCAAATACAAGTTTTTGTGCTTTTTTTGCACCTTTTTCAATTGGACAGCTTTCAAGTTTATCAATATCCACAACAATTTCGGGATATTTGAGAAAATTGATATCCATGGCAACAAAATTTTCCATAATATGATCAAATTCAGCTCCATCTGCAATGGAATGCTCGGTTGTTCCTCCGGCTCTTCCATTTTTAGCAATAGTATAATTAAGTGTTTTATCAACCCATCGATTTTTTCCATCTCCAGTGAGAATGGCTTTCATAAAATTATCGAGCAATTCAGGTTTTTCTGGTACATAATCCCACGAATCTTCTTCATCCAAAATTATAAAAACCATTGAAGTTTCAATTAATTCAAGGGCTTTTTTATTTGTGACATTTTCAAGGAAAAATCTTTTACGATTTTTACACCACATTGCTCTTTGATCAAATGTAAGAGCAGCTAATTTTTCTTCACCTGGTTTTGGAATGTCTTTACGAACTAAGATTTCAGTTAGGACTCTAAAACATGGGAATTTCTAAAGATAATTATTTAAAGCGATGAAACAAACTCTGAAAGTTGTTCAGTTGAATAAAGTCGATTATTTTCATCAAAGATTTCAACTTTGTAAAAACAACCTTTGGAGTAAACTACGACATGTTTGGATAAGTGACGACTTTCAAGGCAATCAATGTCTTCTTTAGGAACGCGAGTTCCAGCATACATCTAAAACAAGGATAAAATTTGCAACCATAAATTGACATTTTTGCTATGGCTTACTCGATGATAATGTTGTGAACAAACTAATCCATCAGCCAATGGTTTGAGTTGTTGTTTGTACATAGATAACATGCTTAAAGCTTCAATATAAATAATATGTGCAGCTCGAACGGCTTGATTTGCGGGTGCATCTTTGAATAAATCAACATGAGCCACGCTGCTTGTAATCATGAGGCCTTCACGATTCATCCAATATGCGTATTTTTCCCAAAATGGTGTAACATAATTATTATTAAAAAGTCCCCAAATATGAATGTACAATTGAAGTTTGGGTCCTTCATTTTTAAGGAAATCATTTGCAAGTTTACAAATGCTTTGGTATTCTGCTGCATCAACTAAAGGCTCAATGGATTCAAGATAACGATCCACTGTTTCATTTAAAGCCGGAATTGGCAATGCTGGAAGTAAGCGATCACATGAATTAAGTTTTGGATTCCGGACAAGCAAATTCCGAAGCACCTTAAAATAAAGGCTTATTAGAACAACTCTTATCAGAAAGGACAAAGTATAAAAAGTGATAACAAAAAAAGAAAGTTAAAAACAACATCCGTAGTAGTGAATTTATTTTTCTTTCTCTTTTTCATTCATTCTAAAAACATAACTTACCGCCCAAATTTTTGTAGTCAATGATGGCTTTTTTTCAAATAAAAATCCTTTGTAAGAAAAAATAAACCGCTTTAAAAATTGACGAAGGATAAAAACAGGCGTATAAGCTGTGAGTAAAGATAAAAGGGAAATTCGAGTGATTTGAAAAATCTTTGAATCCGGGAATGGATTTGGAAGAGTTGATAATGCCCATGTTGCAGATTTGGATGAGAAAAATGCATATGATGCCCCAAAGGATGTTGTAAAAAGCCAAGGACGAACAGGGAATAACCGATTGTACATTCCATTCTGTAAAACAAGAAAATATCACTTTTCTTTTATGCTTTAACAATTTTTCAAAATGAAAACCATCAATACAAAGAAAGTTTATTTTTTAAAGCATTCGCTAAGAATCTATCAGAGATGTTACTCCAAGCTGAATTTTTAAACTAATCAATGATATAAGAAATTCACGGAACTATTTCATGTTTTTGATGCACATGTGTTTCTTATCCTTAATCTCATTATCATTTTTTGAATTTTGTAACGTTTCAAAGAATTCCTCGCTATGAGATATTTTTAAAGCTCTATAGCTGAAAATAAAAATAACTTACATAAAGGTTAAAGGAATATCGCTCGATTGTTGATGGATATCTTCCATCCAATGGAAATGGCGGTGTTATTACTTTTGGAACTTTTTGCACCATTGTTTTTAATCACAGTCTAAAAAATCCGATTTTTAAATCGAATAAAAAAAACCCAGAAAAATATAACGTATTTCAAAAAAAAATTAAAATGGATCACGTTAAAATAGCGAATAAAGAAAATTCATCGCAGCACAAACCAAAAATAATCATAATTGATGTTTTTTATTTCTCCACAAAAGGGTCAAAGAAAAAAAAGAGATCGATTTAATCCAAAAAAAGAGAAATTGCGCATGAAAAAAATTATAAAATGAAGGCGCAAAACTGGACGAACGTTCAAGTTAAGTTAAGACATGGACTAACTGGTACAAATTGCAAATCAACGAAAAAAATACACGAGTCCTAATTTATGAAGAAAACAAAGTTTAAAATCATTAAAAAAAGTTTGAATAACTTTTTTAAATATCGACTTTTTCTTCGAAGCTCCTCCTTTGAGTAACAAAAAAAACGTGGCTTGCATTAGCAGCAACAACAGCAGCGAACAAAAAAAAGAGAAATGCTTTTTGTCCTTCTCGCTCTAAGCTGCGTAGCTCGAGCCGGAAAATGAAAATAAAAAATAAGAAGGAAGAACGTGGTGTAGTTTGTTCGTTGACCAGGCCCTTTTGATAAACCTTTTTTTTAAATTGCAAGTGTGCTACAAAAAAATTCTCATTGCATAACCTCCATATGTTTGTATGTTTGAGAAAAAAAAAATACGGCCTTTTCTTTGTCAAGGTTATTTATCTCATCTTCCCTGCCCTTCCATCATTTTGTGGGTGAGTAATGAAAAAGATAAAGCGGTTAATGAACAAAAACATAAAAAAAATTGCAAAAATGTGTGTAAAAAAAATAAATGGTAATGAAGTTGTTCGTTGTCCTCTTCCTTCATCATAACAAAAAAATATTATAGATAGGCAAAAGAATACGTAGTGTAGCGCAATCAATCATAATTCTGGTTTAAAAAATTACATAGATAGGTGAAAGCATAGAGTATGTCTAATTTATATGAATCAAATATATAATAACGAAGAAAAACCTTTTTAGAAACATTCAAGAAGAAGCTATGGGATAAAGAGTAAAAAAATGCATAACATATTTGATAAATCTTCTTGATAACATAATATTGCTTATTTGTGGGAAAGTTAAAAAACAACAATGAAAAATTAGTTTCACCAAAGGGTTCAAGAAAAACATGCGTAAATTTATTTCAAAAATTTACGAGAAAGTAAAAAGAATATTAGCATACTTTGAAAAAATTTTAAAGACCTTGAAGATTTTCAAAAACAAAAATAATTATTACTGACAAATTGACACTGATTTTTTTATTGCTGCTGCTGATTGGATTTGATTGAATTGAATTTTTTCAAGGAAGCGTGCATTTTTTGGTTCTCATCGCGCGCGCGACAACGACTCTCATCCTTGCTCGCTTTTTTTGTTATTCGAAGCTGCGTCTCCTTTCTTTGGCATTCAACTGACTAAACGCTCAAAAGCTTGATCTGCTCTTTGGTCAAACTATTCAATCCTCTCTTTCTTTTTTTACTAGTAAGTTTGTTAATTTATTGCTCTTTTTTGATGAATTCATCATGGAATCTTTTATCTTAGACCACAACTCCTTGCTATTATCTCTTGGTGAAGTTCAAATGCTCGATTGGCTTACTCGTCGTTTTTCATCTACTGGAACAGCTGCTGAACGAAATAACGCTTCAAATGGTCAAGATCGTATCCGTAAGTTATTTTGAAACAACTTCTGACGTTAATATAATGCTTTGTTTCTTTTTTAGATGGCACTGTAAAAGAAAATCTTGATCAATTCTGTCCTCAATCAACTTCAAAATCACTCAATCATCATCCAGAACTTTATCCTCGAAATGGTATGTTTGGATGTCTTAAGAATACCGAATATTATTATATGGCAATGCTTAAAGAACATTCCTAATTTTCTTTTCATGTCTTTCTAATAATTGGTTTCTTGGAAATATAGCTATTCACTACTTTTATTTCAAGTCTTTCTTTTCCACCTTATCCCATTACTCTCTCCTCTAATTCTTTATTAATAGCTTTCAATTTTTCTTATCGAGGGACTCTTCCTTTTTTGCGCGCGTGTTTTTATTACCTCTTTCTCTCCTCTTCCATTGGAAGCAAAACGGTGTAACAGCTTGAAACAAATCATCTAAAAAGTTTGTTGCTATATTATTGTTTTTATCTTTTTTATGTGTATGCATTGCTTTGTCTTCCAGCTGTTGTGGCAATTGGTCAGTTGTTGTCTGCATATAGGAAGATGGCAAAATAGGTGCAAACATAAGCGTTGTTTCCATTTTCTTTTGATTATTCTCTTTTATTTTTGATTTACTTCGTGGATTAAAAGCTTATTTGCTGCCATTTTATTCACACACACATACTCCTGCCATGGATTTACCACCTAAGAAAAACCCATGTCAAGTTATTCGAAACCATAATGAGAATGTTATTCTTAAATCAGTTACTGTTAATTCCACCACTAGCTTTGGATGCTTTAAGCAATCAATATTTTCATCATTAAAACCATTTTTTGGAAAGGATAGCAGTAGTAAAAATCATTTTTTATGTGAAAACAAAAAAGTTATTTCCTTCTTTGGTTCAACGCCGGCAGTAAATGTGGTAGATTTCAACGGGATTAATGAGAGCCGTTATGAAGAAATTCAGCGGCGAAAGCTTTATTCTAGTGCAAAAGAACTCAATAAAATCACGCTTTTAGGTGATAAAAAAGTTGATGGAAGGAAGTATGCTTTAGTAAAACTTTATGATACACAACGTGATGAAGGTTAGTTTAGTGTCTAAAATGTTCCCATCTAGCTCTTAAAGTCTTTATGTCTAAGATTTTTTTCAATTTCATGCTTGAGTATCTTTGAATCTTTCTCGTGTCTATTGTTCTCCATCTGTCATTTCCATTGTTTTGATTTCCTTCAAACATTGAAAAATACTTTGCTTATTTATCTTCGACCTTTAAAGGAGTATCTTACTTTCTCCATTTTTTTTGTTTTTCTTCTATGAATATTACAGGGTTATTGACTCAATTATCCTCCTCCAATTCGCTTCTTTATTTATTGAGAAAATACACCCTCACATCGTCGTCGGCGATCTGTCACATTTTTTTGAACCATTATTGCGGTCCATGCGCGGCAGCTTTTTTTCTGGCCATGGCATCATCATGAACTGACCAATGTCTAAAATATAAAGGTCATGTACTTGACTCACTAAAAAAAAAATAACAACCGGACATAGACAACACATCGTTGATGTGCTTCTTCTAAAAAAAACCTTTTCATTTTTTTTCATACTGTTTCTTTTTTGTGTTCACGGAAAAAAGGACCACTTTGTTACATAGTTTCCCCTATTTTTTGGCGGCATTGTTAGCATAAATTTTTCTTTCTTTGCAGCTGATTTTCCTTTTCTTCGTCCTTATCCTTTTTCTTGCACTTGCTTATTTTGATGTTACAAAAGCTAATTTTTTTCTCGATCAAAATGTATATCCGTGTTAGTTTGTAAACATCCATTGACCTTTCGTGTTGCCATTGATGGTATAAAACAAAAAAAGGTGGAGAGTGTTGTAAATTTTGCGCACTGGCCTTCCTTTCTTTTTTATTTTATTTTTATAATAATATTTGAAAGAACTTTTTTGCCTTTGTTTACAGATCCTTTTGGAGCTGTCTACTTTGCGTGAAGGCCGTAAAAATCGCTTACCACGGCTATGAAGGTTGTAAAATATTTTGTTTGATAGGTTCAACTTAGAATGTGTAAATTTTTGCGCAAATCCATTGAACATTTATGTTCATAAAATTTAAGATCTTATTTATTTTACTCTATTTAAAACTTTTTCTTACATTCTTTATATGGTTAAAAAAATAACACAGATTTTCTCAAAATACGCTAGCTTACTTTTTCCCATAACTCTGTAATATTCCGTGATTTTTATCGTGTTTTTGTAAAAAAATATTAAATTTACTTTCTGTTTTTATAGGAACCAGTCTCTTCATCTTTATTTATTGTTAATAATGAATTTCTGCGGATTGTTTCATAAGAAAGCAAAAAGGCAAAATTCTCTTCGTAAGTTCTTCTTCCATTCCTCTTTTCCTTTTATTTTTACTTTCTCTCTCTTTCCACCTTCTTTGTCACTAACTTTTTTTATCAATGGCTTTTATGAGCAAGTTTGATTACATCCTTAAGACAGTTGTTGTTTTTTAAATAGGATTCCTTTAGAGAAAAAAAAATATTGTCTCATATGACCAAAAAATATTTAAGAGCGACCTATTGAGTTTTTAGCTTTGCCCGCCTTTTGAAAAATAAGTGCAATGGAGTTTTTACCGATTTAGACAAAGCTTGAAAACCGAATTATTGCTATAGCTATTTTTATTAAAGCTGGCGTCGAACGACTTTTGTACATATTTTCGAACGAATTCTTTTATCAACATTTTTTCTGTATGATTTTTAAAGATGACTTTTAATGGTTTTTTTCTTACTGCTTATGATTATATTGCAAGTAAGTTTGGGGTAACAT
Organism: Panagrolaimus kolymaensis; assembly: GCA_028622995.1. Classification (NCBI taxonomy): domain Eukaryota; kingdom Metazoa; phylum Nematoda; class Chromadorea; order Rhabditida; family Panagrolaimidae; genus Panagrolaimus; species Panagrolaimus kolymaensis. The sequence goes on from JAJQJQ010000006.1 coordinate 3,565,994, forward strand.
ACAAATTTAGTTTCATCTCTCTTTTTAAGCTTCCAGTTTTTCCAACTTTTTTTTGACATTGAACTTTTTTTTTTTTGCAAATCTCAAATTACCTCCCACATTTTCCATTGCATTACACTTTTTATGAGTGTTCTGACTTGAGCACGTTCATTCGCATTTTCAAATATTTACTCACCTGTCTCTTTTCACTTTTTCTCACTTTTTTTTTTCAACCCTTCTCATCATACCTTACATTGCAAAATTTTTAACAATTTTATTTTTCAGCTCGCTTGAAAGGTTCCAATGTCAATCAACGACTTATGATAGACGATGGTCTTGGAATGCATAAAGAAAATACCAGCAACCTCACTGGTTATACTCAAACTTCATATTATCCTCAAATTTCAAATGGATTTCGTGGCTCGTATCCTGATAAACATGCTCAACGCCGAAAAAGTCTTCATTCCGTCACTGGTTAGTTTTATCATTATTGATTTTTTGATGACTTAGTTACTCCTTTTGTTTCTTCGATTTATTTTTGCGGCAATTTTTTCCTTTAAATGCTAGCTGGTAGTTGGCTTAAACGCATCCAATTAATCTCACAGCTGCATCTTCTCTTTTTTTGAGGTTTTTTCCCCATAAATTAACTATTCACTGTTCATCATTCTTTTCAAAAAAGTACCAATTTGTCAAATTTTGACATGGCTTATCTTTTCCTTTTATGCCTTTTTTTGATACGCTTTTTTGTTTTCATTTTTGATGTTTCAACTGAAACATTTTTTTTATGCAATTCTCTCTTTAGTATTGTTTTTTAATTTTTGAAGATGCTTGCAAAATCTTCAATAAACATTTTGTCTTTTTTGGCAACGTAGTTTTTCATGAACAGTTGTTTCATTATATAACCTTGCATTTCTTTAACGTTCTTCTTCAAAAACATAATGCATAGCAAATGACAAATGTTGTTAAACATGAAGACTTGTCAAATTATTACCATCTTTTTTTTGCATATGGAAATTTATTCACTATATCTTGGGTTCTCTAAAAATAAGATTGATAAATTTTCATTTTGGTGCTCACTCTAATCAAATAGCTTTAAAAAAACTTTACGCTTCCTTTTCTCACCATTTCCATTTTGAAGTGCCAACATTCTTTTTTTCAACAGCTTTTAGCGCATCTTTCAATCTCTGTTATTGGCATTTTTTGGGATGCACCAGAGTTTGCCGTTTTCCTTTTTGGTATTCTGCTGCATCAACTAAAGGCTCAATGGATTCAAGATAACGATCCACTGTTTCATTTAAAGCCGGAATTGGCAATGCTGGAAGTAAGCGATCACATGAATTAAGTTTTGGATTCCGGACAAGCAAATTCCGAAGCACCTTAAAATAAAGGCTTATTAGAACAACTCTTATCAGAAAGGACAAAGTATAAAAAGTGATAACAAAAAAAGAAAGTTAAAAACAACATCCGTAGTAGTGAATTTATTTTTCTTTCTCTTTTTCATTCATTCTAAAAACATAACTTACCGCCCAAATTTTTGTAGTCAATGATGGCTTTTTTTCAAATAAAAATCCTTTGTAAGAAAAAATAAACCGCTTTAAAAATTGACGAAGGATAAAAACAGGCGTATAAGCTGTGAGTAAAGATAAAAGGGAAATTCGAGTGATTTGAAAAATCTTTGAATCCGGGAATGGATTTGGAAGAGTTGATAATGCCCATGTTGCAGATTTGGATGAGAAAAATGCATATGATGCCCCAAAGGATGTTGTAAAAAGCCAAGGACGAACAGGGAATAACCGATTGTACATTCCATTCTGTAAAACAAGAAAATATCACTTTTCTTTTATGCTTTAACAATTTTTCAAAATGAAAACCATCAATACAAAGAAAGTTTATTTTTTAAAGCATTCGCTAAGAATCTATCAGAGATGTTACTCCAAGCTGAATTTTTAAACTAATCAATGATATAAGAAATTCACGGAACTATTTCATGTTTTTGATGCACATGTGTTTCTTATCCTTAATCTCATTATCATTTTTTGAATTTTGTAACGTTTCAAAGAATTCCTCGCTATGAGATATTTTTAAAGCTCTATAGCTGAAAATAAAAATAACTTACATAAAGGTTAAAGGAATATCGCTCGATTGTTGATGGATATCTTCCATCCAATGGAAATGGCGGTGTTATTACTTTTGGAACTTTTTGCACCATTGTTTTTAATCACAGTCTAAAAAATCCGATTTTTAAATCGAATAAAAAAAACCCAGAAAAATATAACGTATTTCAAAAAAAAATTAAAATGGATCACGTTAAAATAGCGAATAAAGAAAATTCATCGCAGCACAAACCAAAAATAATCATAATTGATGTTTTTTATTTCTCCACAAAAGGGTCAAAGAAAAAAAAGAGATCGATTTAATCCAAAAAAAGAGAAATTGCGCATGAAAAAAATTATAAAATGAAGGCGCAAAACTGGACGAACGTTCAAGTTAAGTTAAGACATGGACTAACTGGTACAAATTGCAAATCAACGAAAAAAATACACGAGTCCTAATTTATGAAGAAAACAAAGTTTAAAATCATTAAAAAAAGTTTGAATAACTTTTTTAAATATCGACTTTTTCTTCGAAGCTCCTCCTTTGAGTAACAAAAAAAACGTGGCTTGCATTAGCAGCAACAACAGCAGCGAACAAAAAAAAGAGAAATGCTTTTTGTCCTTCTCGCTCTAAGCTGCGTAGCTCGAGCCGGAAAATGAAAATAAAAAATAAGAAGGAAGAACGTGGTGTAGTTTGTTCGTTGACCAGGCCCTTTTGATAAACCTTTTTTTTAAATTGCAAGTGTGCTACAAAAAAATTCTCATTGCATAACCTCCATATGTTTGTATGTTTGAGAAAAAAAAAATACGGCCTTTTCTTTGTCAAGGTTATTTATCTCATCTTCCCTGCCCTTCCATCATTTTGTGGGTGAGTAATGAAAAAGATAAAGCGGTTAATGAACAAAAACATAAAAAAAATTGCAAAAATGTGTGTAAAAAAAATAAATGGTAATGAAGTTGTTCGTTGTCCTCTTCCTTCATCATAACAAAAAAATATTATAGATAGGCAAAAGAATACGTAGTGTAGCGCAATCAATCATAATTCTGGTTTAAAAAATTACATAGATAGGTGAAAGCATAGAGTATGTCTAATTTATATGAATCAAATATATAATAACGAAGAAAAACCTTTTTAGAAACATTCAAGAAGAAGCTATGGGATAAAGAGTAAAAAAATGCATAACATATTTGATAAATCTTCTTGATAACATAATATTGCTTATTTGTGGGAAAGTTAAAAAACAACAATGAAAAATTAGTTTCACCAAAGGGTTCAAGAAAAACATGCGTAAATTTATTTCAAAAATTTACGAGAAAGTAAAAAGAATATTAGCATACTTTGAAAAAATTTTAAAGACCTTGAAGATTTTCAAAAACAAAAATAATTATTACTGACAAATTGACACTGATTTTTTTATTGCTGCTGCTGATTGGATTTGATTGAATTGAATTTTTTCAAGGAAGCGTGCATTTTTTGGTTCTCATCGCGCGCGCGACAACGACTCTCATCCTTGCTCGCTTTTTTTGTTATTCGAAGCTGCGTCTCCTTTCTTTGGCATTCAACTGACTAAACGCTCAAAAGCTTGATCTGCTCTTTGGTCAAACTATTCAATCCTCTCTTTCTTTTTTTACTAGTAAGTTTGTTAATTTATTGCTCTTTTTTGATGAATTCATCATGGAATCTTTTATCTTAGACCACAACTCCTTGCTATTATCTCTTGGTGAAGTTCAAATGCTCGATTGGCTTACTCGTCGTTTTTCATCTACTGGAACAGCTGCTGAACGAAATAACGCTTCAAATGGTCAAGATCGTATCCGTAAGTTATTTTGAAACAACTTCTGACGTTAATATAATGCTTTGTTTCTTTTTTAGATGGCACTGTAAAAGAAAATCTTGATCAATTCTGTCCTCAATCAACTTCAAAATCACTCAATCATCATCCAGAACTTTATCCTCGAAATGGTATGTTTGGATGTCTTAAGAATACCGAATATTATTATATGGCAATGCTTAAAGAACATTCCTAATTTTCTTTTCATGTCTTTCTAATAATTGGTTTCTTGGAAATATAGCTATTCACTACTTTTATTTCAAGTCTTTCTTTTCCACCTTATCCCATTACTCTCTCCTCTAATTCTTTATTAATAGCTTTCAATTTTTCTTATCGAGGGACTCTTCCTTTTTTGCGCGCGTGTTTTTATTACCTCTTTCTCTCCTCTTCCATTGGAAGCAAAACGGTGTAACAGCTTGAAACAAATCATCTAAAAAGTTTGTTGCTATATTATTGTTTTTATCTTTTTTATGTGTATGCATTGCTTTGTCTTCCAGCTGTTGTGGCAATTGGTCAGTTGTTGTCTGCATATAGGAAGATGGCAAAATAGGTGCAAACATAAGCGTTGTTTCCATTTTCTTTTGATTATTCTCTTTTATTTTTGATTTACTTCGTGGATTAAAAGCTTATTTGCTGCCATTTTATTCACACACACATACTCCTGCCATGGATTTACCACCTAAGAAAAACCCATGTCAAGTTATTCGAAACCATAATGAGAATGTTATTCTTAAATCAGTTACTGTTAATTCCACCACTAGCTTTGGATGCTTTAAGCAATCAATATTTTCATCATTAAAACCATTTTTTGGAAAGGATAGCAGTAGTAAAAATCATTTTTTATGTGAAAACAAAAAAGTTATTTCCTTCTTTGGTTCAACGCCGGCAGTAAATGTGGTAGATTTCAACGGGATTAATGAGAGCCGTTATGAAGAAATTCAGCGGCGAAAGCTTTATTCTAGTGCAAAAGAACTCAATAAAATCACGCTTTTAGGTGATAAAAAAGTTGATGGAAGGAAGTATGCTTTAGTAAAACTTTATGATACACAACGTGATGAAGGTTAGTTTAGTGTCTAAAATGTTCCCATCTAGCTCTTAAAGTCTTTATGTCTAAGATTTTTTTCAATTTCATGCTTGAGTATCTTTGAATCTTTCTCGTGTCTATTGTTCTCCATCTGTCATTTCCATTGTTTTGATTTCCTTCAAACATTGAAAAATACTTTGCTTATTTATCTTCGACCTTTAAAGGAGTATCTTACTTTCTCCATTTTTTTTGTTTTTCTTCTATGAATATTACAGGGTTATTGACTCAATTATCCTCCTCCAATTCGCTTCTTTATTTATTGAGAAAATACACCCTCACATCGTCGTCGGCGATCTGTCACATTTTTTTGAACCATTATTGCGGTCCATGCGCGGCAGCTTTTTTTCTGGCCATGGCATCATCATGAACTGACCAATGTCTAAAATATAAAGGTCATGTACTTGACTCACTAAAAAAAAAATAACAACCGGACATAGACAACACATCGTTGATGTGCTTCTTCTAAAAAAAACCTTTTCATTTTTTTTCATACTGTTTCTTTTTTGTGTTCACGGAAAAAAGGACCACTTTGTTACATAGTTTCCCCTATTTTTTGGCGGCATTGTTAGCATAAATTTTTCTTTCTTTGCAGCTGATTTTCCTTTTCTTCGTCCTTATCCTTTTTCTTGCACTTGCTTATTTTGATGTTACAAAAGCTAATTTTTTTCTCGATCAAAATGTATATCCGTGTTAGTTTGTAAACATCCATTGACCTTTCGTGTTGCCATTGATGGTATAAAACAAAAAAAGGTGGAGAGTGTTGTAAATTTTGCGCACTGGCCTTCCTTTCTTTTTTATTTTATTTTTATAATAATATTTGAAAGAACTTTTTTGCCTTTGTTTACAGATCCTTTTGGAGCTGTCTACTTTGCGTGAAGGCCGTAAAAATCGCTTACCACGGCTATGAAGGTTGTAAAATATTTTGTTTGATAGGTTCAACTTAGAATGTGTAAATTTTTGCGCAAATCCATTGAACATTTATGTTCATAAAATTTAAGATCTTATTTATTTTACTCTATTTAAAACTTTTTCTTACATTCTTTATATGGTTAAAAAAATAACACAGATTTTCTCAAAATACGCTAGCTTACTTTTTCCCATAACTCTGTAATATTCCGTGATTTTTATCGTGTTTTTGTAAAAAAATATTAAATTTACTTTCTGTTTTTATAGGAACCAGTCTCTTCATCTTTATTTATTGTTAATAATGAATTTCTGCGGATTGTTTCATAAGAAAGCAAAAAGGCAAAATTCTCTTCGTAAGTTCTTCTTCCATTCCTCTTTTCCTTTTATTTTTACTTTCTCTCTCTTTCCACCTTCTTTGTCACTAACTTTTTTTATCAATGGCTTTTATGAGCAAGTTTGATTACATCCTTAAGACAGTTGTTGTTTTTTAAATAGGATTCCTTTAGAGAAAAAAAAATATTGTCTCATATGACCAAAAAATATTTAAGAGCGACCTATTGAGTTTTTAGCTTTGCCCGCCTTTTGAAAAATAAGTGCAATGGAGTTTTTACCGATTTAGACAAAGCTTGAAAACCGAATTATTGCTATAGCTATTTTTATTAAAGCTGGCGTCGAACGACTTTTGTACATATTTTCGAACGAATTCTTTTATCAACATTTTTTCTGTATGATTTTTAAAGATGACTTTTAATGGTTTTTTTCTTACTGCTTATGATTATATTGCAAGTAAGTTTGGGGTAACATACAAATTTAGTTTCATCTCTCTTTTTAAGCTTCCAGTTTTTCCAACTTTTTTTTGACATTGAACTTTTTTTTTTTTGCAAATCTCAAATTACCTCCCACATTTTCCATTGCATTACACTTTTTATGAGTGTTCTGACTTGAGCACGTTCATTCGCATTTTCAAATATTTACTCACCTGTCTCTTTTCACTTTTTCTCACTTTTTTTTTTCAACCCTTCTCATCATACCTTACATTGCAAAATTTTTAACAATTTTATTTTTCAGCTCGCTTGAAAGGTTCCAATGTCAATCAACGACTTATGATAGACGATGGTCTTGGAATGCATAAAGAAAATACCAGCAACCTCACTGGTTATACTCAAACTTCATATTATCCTCAAATTTCAAATGGATTTCGTGGCTCGTATCCTGATAAACATGCTCAACGCCGAAAAAGTCTTCATTCCGTCACTGGTTAGTTTTATCATTATTGATTTTTTGATGACTTAGTTACTCCTTTTGTTTCTTCGATTTATTTTTGCGGCAATTTTTTCCTTTAAATGCTAGCTGGTAGTTGGCTTAAACGCATCCAATTAATCTCACAGCTGCATCTTCTCTTTTTTTGAGGTTTTTTCCCCATAAATTAACTATTCACTGTTCATCATTCTTTTCAAAAAAGTACCAATTTGTCAAATTTTGACATGGCTTATCTTTTCCTTTTATGCCTTTTTTTGATACGCTTTTTTGTTTTCATTTTTGATGTTTCAACTGAAACATTTTTTTTATGCAATTCTCTCTTTAGTATTGTTTTTTAATTTTTGAAGATGCTTGCAAAATCTTCAATAAACATTTTGTCTTTTTTGGCAACGTAGTTTTTCATGAACAGTTGTTTCATTATATAACCTTGCATTTCTTTAACGTTCTTCTTCAAAAACATAATGCATAGCAAATGACAAATGTTGTTAAACATGAAGACTTGTCAAATTATTACCATCTTTTTTTTGCATATGGAAATTTATTCACTATATCTTGGGTTCTCTAAAAATAAGATTGATAAATTTTCATTTTGGTGCTCACTCTAATCAAATAGCTTTAAAAAAACTTTACGCTTCCTTTTCTCACCATTTCCATTTTGAAGTGCCAACATTCTTTTTTTCAACAGCTTTTAGCGCATCTTTCAATCTCTGTTATTGGCATTTTTTGGGATGCACCAGAGTTTGCCGTTTTCCTTTTTTTTAGACATTTGTTAGCGCTGGCGCAACATATAAATGAACCCTTTTCTTTGAGTTTCTCCTTTTTTTCTAAGCCTGAATCTTAATGAAATTTGAAGCCGTCTTTCCTCTGAAATGCGTAAACAGAACCAACCCATGGTTTTTTTCTTCTTCAATAAGCAGAAGCTTTTATGTTAACTTTAGAAAATAACTAAACTCACCATGGGGCAGCTCGTTTTCTGAAATGTAAGAAGAGTTGTAGTTTTTTTTCTTAACTTTTGACATAATTATAAAAGAAACTTGCCAAAAATTTTATCCCTTTTTACTTGGGTCAGTATAAAGTTTTATTGACGGGCTTTTTGCTATGTTGTAAATCTTGGTGACCTTTTTTTGTGCTATCTTTATTGCTTTTTATTATTGGACATTATTTTTTGTTTTTTAACTTTCACGTGCTTTCTCCATTTTCTCCATTAATAATATTTTGATGAGTCTCTTTCATCCATGATCGCGTTAGCTTTCTTATTTTTTTACTCGATAGTTTCCGCTTCCTTTTCTTTTTTATCTTTAAAGTTTTCTTCAATGCCAATTCATCTTTTTGGATAAGATATTTCACCCTTGAGATGTTTCGTTTATTTATATTAACATTTTTATCGTTTCTTGTGCTAGTAACTATTTTAATAATTTTGTTTTTCAGAACATCAATCAGCTGATTCTCGTTTAATCACGGGTTCTCATTATTCTCATCCACGGAAGCCGACTTCGGTCGTTGGGCTTCCATCAGTTTCAATTCAACCTCAAACATATTTGTCTGATGCTCAATATTCACAGGAACCAGCAACGCCATTTGAATATGAATTGAATAAATCATTTACTCCTATGGGAACTTCAACACCTCGTGAACATGCTACTACAACTTTTGGAACTGATCCTCCACGAAAAGCGACCGCTGATGTCTTTGTTTCTGGTGAAAGCAATGTTTATGGTTTTCAAGGAAGGTATGTATTTAGTTGCGTACTCATTTTTCAAGCAAGCATGGAATTTGTAATCCAATTTTGTTCCTTCTAAAGTTTTAAAGTTTATTTCTATTTGTCATCTTGCCACTATGCATCCTAGAAAATTGTTTCCCATGAGCTTAAAGTGTCACAAAGGGTCAAATTGTAATGTTGCATATTCCATTTTTTCCTTTTTAAAGCTTTACCCAATGCAATTTCTGCTTTTTTTATGCCATCCACAATAGTTTTCGTTTTCTTCTAATTTTTTTTGAATCATTTTTTAGTGGTTTTTAAAAAGCGGCCTAGCGAAAAGTGCCAGATTATTCTTTGATTTAGGTTTTTTATGCGTTTTAAAAGTAAGACAATCTACAAATGATTGAATGGGAAATCACATCTGTTTTTAAATATTTTGATTCAATCAAAACTAAAGATGTTTTACATTTTTTTTCTTACTTAAAACTTGTTATTCTTTCATTTTCTGCCAATTTCTAAACCTCTTGCGTGCTTTTTTCCAAATTTTATGTTTTTCCTTAGAACAGCTGTTGCAATTCATATTTTAGAAACATGAAAGCTGTAATTTTTTATGAACTAAAAGTCCCTTTTTGTGTTTTTCGTGGAAAAGGGTCATTTTTTTGCCATTTTTTTCTTCTTCAATAAACTAGGATCTTGAGTCTTGACCGCAGCAATAAAAGATGGATGTCCAATTAGCGCTTATGAATGTTGCGAAGAAAAATAGAATTTTGTTTCAAGGACGACATATTTCTTTTAAATTGGGTTCATTTTTCTCACATTTTTAACGGGCGAGAATTTTTTTTTTTTTCAAGCACTGTTACGACTTTAATATTTAGAAGACGATTTAAATTTCTTTCTTATTTTACAACTTTATTTAAAAAAAAACCTTTTTGTTTTCTTTTAACCCCTTGCATCAAAAAGTAAATATCCCTTTTTATGGAATTTTTATTGCATTCGCTTCTTACTTTTGAAGCTTGGGACAAATTCGCCGTTTTCTTTTATAGCTTTTGGCTTAAATTAGATTCGTTTATTTTTCCTTTGAGTTGTTTCTTTTAAAATTTTTGTTTATGCAATTGCATAGGATTCAAAAGAAGATTGTTTTATTGAATGTATCCATTTGTAAGCTGCAAATAAGAAAATTTTCCCCTCTTTTGACCGCTAGGATTTAGTTTGCATTGTTTATTTAGCTGGCTGACTTTTTCTTGGATTGTTCACGCTGGTAATGTTTTGTCTAGTTCCTTCGAAAGTTATTCTTTTGAAGTGATTTCATTAAGAGGGATTCGTTCATTATCTTTCCAACGTTTGTTTCACTATTTCTTTTTTGCCATTAGTTTTAAATGGGTTTCATCATTTTTGTGATGTAAGCTATTTCTTACTTCCGTTTTTGTATAAAGAGTCATAATTAAAATCATTTATTATTTATTATACATACATTTTCATACCATTTGACATTTCTAAACTGAATTACTTCTTTTTTCTGAACGCATTTGACCACATTCTGACGCACAAACACATAATCCATAGTGACATCCACATTGTGTTATTGGGTTGGTACAAATTTGTTTTTGAAGTTGATTCTAAAAATATTCTTTATGTTTGTTTATAAAACGTCTTTTAAAATAACCACCTTAATGTTGTGAACATCTTCTGTTGAATTAGCAATTGCAGGTAAAGGACAATGACAAGGTTGATCTTTGCAATCCCATGTTTCTATACAATATTTCCAATCAGCAATTACTTCATTTTCTTTATAATTATTGATAGCATATTGACATTTGATAGTTTCAAAAGTTAACCAAAAGCACATTACAAAAAAGAGAACAGAAATTTTTGACATTTTGAAGAGAGTTGTTTCGAGTCGAGAAATTTCATGCTTGTTTGATTTTTTTCCATTCATTTTCTTGCTTTTCAAATTTGCATGTTTTTATGTTATTGTTTCAGACGTCAATCATCAAGTGAAGATCAAGCTTTTGATAGTACAGGAGGAAACGTCCACTCATCAATGAGCAACTCAGGAAATTCATCATCAGCTGCAACTACTACAACAACCGATACTGTTATGCCAACCATTTTTAATGGGTCAAACAAGGTTTGTATTTTCTTTTTTTATCTTCTAAAAGCTTTAATCATATTTCTGTTTTAGGTTGCTGTTGCACCACAACCTCAAAAGCGGTCATCTCAACAACGTAATTCTGCAAAGGAAGAAGCTCCAAAATTACGTTCACCATGGCAACCAACTCCAACATCCAGTATACCTCCAAGTCGATCATTCCATCGTCGAATGTCAAATGAAGTTTTTATTGATGGTCCTTCACCCATGGGCTCAATAACTGATAGTAATACTGATGCTCGTTCATATTTCGAAGAAAAGTTTCGTGATTTGGAAACTACTATTATGTCTTCTTCAACTTCAAGACAAAACATGAGTTTCAATCATCCATCGCAAGCTCAAAAAAATATGATGCAAGACCTCGTTGATAAAGATATGCTTATTGGAAGACTCCAAGTTCGTATTCAATCTCTTGCTGGAAAGCTTGAAAGGCAACAAATTGAATTTGATGATCAACGGATGTCAGGTCAAAAGGAAACTAATGAAATGCGAATTAAGTACTCCACATTGAAAAAGAAGTAAGCTATTTTTCCACAGTTATCGTTTATATCACTTCTTTTTTAGATACCATGAAGCTCTCGATCAACTTCAATCTTGCAAAGATGCCAAAGAAGATGCATTGAATGAAGCTGCAAAGCAATTGTTTGCGGCTAGAGAACAAATTCGTCTTCGAGATCTTGAAATTGCTGCTTTGAAGAAACAACGATCGCATCCCGACGGTGGAACAAATGAACATCAAAATGCTGAATTACATGATCAAATCGTTATGAAGAATGCAAGGATCAAGCAGCTTGAAGAAATGCTCGAAGCATCGCAAAATATCCTTCTCAACTCTTCGTCTCATTCTGCTTTCAAACCTGAACTTGGTACTCCTCGACTCCGTGGTGTTGAAATTTTGACTGAAGTTGAAACCGAAGAAGAAGATAATGTATAATAAATATTATAAGACACGGGTTTCCTATGTTATTCTTTATTGTTTTCTCTGTTTGTTTTTCTTTGTTTCATATTATTATATGGCAGTGGCTTTTTTTGTCTTGTGTACTATATATTGTATGCCAACTTGCCCTTTTGTGTTAGTTACTTTGTTATTAAAAATCAATGAACAATTTTAAATAAATTTCTTAAAATTAAAATCTTTTTTATTGAAGTGGATCCTTTACATATTTTGTGCATAACGGAAATTAATAATCTGCCGTTGAATGATTTCACTGACTTCTTTGATATCAAGCTTTTCATTTTTTTTCATCCTTGGAAACTTCGAAGCCTTTTTTTGTTGATTTTTTATTATTGGAATTAAAGAAAAAGATTTCACGTTGTTTTGATAGTAACCATCAACCTGCAATTCACAAATGTTTTTTTTACAAAGTTTGCCAACAAGCTTATCGCATTTGAGAATTTCATCGAAGATTAAATTAGTGCTGCAGTAATCTTCGGTAAACTTGGACTTTGTAACAACGAAAAACGGATACATAATTTTCTAATGACTTAATTTTAAACTGAACATTCCTTTTTGCAATACCTTTTAAGAAAGCAAACGATCAATCACCCAATTTTGTTACTAAAGTGGCAATTTCATATTAGCCATTAGAAAGAGATAATTTGGTATTACCTTTTTATGATAAAAGGATTTCAATCAAGGCACAAGAAAATTTCAACAAAACAATTTTTATTAAACAAAAAACTTTAATGCACAAAACATAAACGAAATAAAACAAATGAAAATTAAGAAGGTGATTCTCTAATTACTTCTAAACAGTTATTAATTTTTTCAAGCCATTTTTGGAGCATTTCTTCACTTTCAACGGCGACGGAAAAACGCTTGTGTTCACACATATCCGATCCAAGTGGAAACGATATAACATCAAAGTAAAATGTGAATTCGTTTTCAGCATTTCTTAGGGCTTGAAAATCACGTTCAACTTTGCGGTTCCAAATTGTTGACATATCAATGATGAAATTCGGATCGATGAAAGTGCTAGCAGATTCTTCGGAATGATCATAAAATTGGATAATCCCATTAACCATTTTGACCCACATTTTTGTTAGATTTGAATTCCCACATAAGTTCTAAAAAATGAAGCGATAATTTACAGAAACAATTGACGTAAAAAATGGAAAAACTTACCCAATATCCTTGCATTTCTTTAGTTAATTCTTCAGGAAGAGGTGAAACATCACATTTAACCTCCATGGAACCATCAAGCGGATATTCGTTTTCTGTGATTAAGAATGATTTTTGACCATTTGTTTGTCGAGTTAAGTGAGCATGACCAATTAAAGTAAAGGTGTTATCATATTCATCGGAATTGTCGTCAACATTATTTGGAGTTGAAGGACCTCGGCATTGGCCTAAAAATTATTTATTATTGTAAACAAGCAGCTTTGATAATAGCTTACCTATAAAGTTGAAAGCCTTTTTTGCAAATTCTTTAGGACTTTTAGCAGGACGAGAAATGATCTTCAATGCATATATTTCAAGTTTGATTTGAAAGTTGAGTGGTAAACCAGAGAGATGGATCGGTTCATCAACACGTAAACGACGAGAACGAATATTTTCTTCATCGTTGCCTTGAATAATTTCAGTTGCAACAACTTTTTCACCAGTTAGAAATACAACCAGGAAGACATAATCATTACCTATAAAATTCAGCCTATTAATAAATTCACAAACTAACAAATATTTACCACAATCTGACGCGCTCAAATAATATCCTCGACATAGATTGATTTGCATACTGTAGATTGTGAAATTAGCTCTCATTGATCTTGCTAATGGAGGCGGAGTATAACTCATTCGATGTTGAGCTGTAAGCCTTGTTACAAGTTCTTTATAAGTTTCCAGTCTTGCATAAGAGATTACAAGCAAAGCATGGGCGCAAAGTTCATTCATGGAGTATCGTTGGTATTCTTTTCGCTTCCAATATGCTATCTTCCTTTTTGATTGTTCAATGTAATCTTCTTCACATTTCACTTTACGAGCAAGGCGCTAAAATTTAAAGCATAAAATAAATAATAAAGCAATCAACAAACTTACTTCAATGCGCTTCTTATAATCCTCATCAGGAACATATTCGCTTGAACTTTCATGATAAATCAATGACCCAGTTGAATTTTCTATTTGTCGTCGAATGAAAGAGCAATGAGGTGTTGAAGTAGCTATTGGTGGAGCTATTTTAAGTGTTGGAGTTGATGAGATACAAGCAGCAGGATTGACAGGACTTCGTGGATCACTTAACGATTCTTGAAAGGTATGAGCACTAAAATTAGGCTTTTTTTGAGATGCAACACGAATGGCAGTTTTTGGTGTTAAAATTGTTGCTAGAGAAGTAGTATAACGAAGCATGACATTTTCATCAAAAGCATCACTTTGATTGTGATTTCCACTTAAATTCTAAAAAGCATGTTATTAGTTTTTTTTTATGTCAAATATTGTAAACAAAAACATACCAAGGAAGCTAGACCATTGATATTTGATTGAAACACAGATCGAGAATCTTTTGGATTGAATGAAGACATCGTGGATTCAAATACAGAGTTATCTTCAGCACCAACTTCCATTTTGTTTCCAAACATTTTTTGCAAAATTGACCTAAAAAGGAACAACATATTGCAGACGCTTTTTTTTTATCAAATAAAAAGTCTTTAACTTACCTTCAATAAAATGTGAACTTCAAGTAATAAAAAAGGTAATTTATTGTTGCAAACAAAAACGTGAAAGAACCAAGTAACATAAAATTTTGTTTACAAGTTTTGATTGAACACGAAAAGATCCGTTGCAAGGCCCTGTTAAAAACCCGCCTGCAATTAAATAATCGTTTTAAGATCGAATTATGGCGATATCCACCAAATCCATCAATGGGAATGTATGATTTTATTTTTTAGCTTTGAAATTTGATAAAGCCATTACATATTTTCAGTGATCTTCTCTGGGCTGATCCTGATCAATGGGCTAAAGGATGGCAAGCAAATACTCGTGGTGTCTCATATGTTTTTGGACAAGATGTTGTCGTCGATGCATGCAATAAACTTGATATTCATCTCATTGCTCGTGCTCATCAAGTTGTTCAAGATGGATATGAATTCTTTGCAAATCGTCGTCTCGTCACCATCTTCTCTGCTCCACATTACTGAGGTCAATTTGACAATGATGTTGCAACCATGACCGTCGCCGCTGATCTTTCATGCTCCTTTTCTGTTTATCGTCCAACTGCTAAAGCTGTTCGTCTTGCTCTCAAAAATGGAGACTAAGGTGTCTTTTGTCGATGTGATATAATAAATGTGATTCTAAAATTTTGTGTCTCTTTTTTCTTTTGTTTTGTTTTGGGACTTGAACTTTCTCACTTTTCAACGTTTTTATGGGTGTGAATAATTTTAAAGTAAAAGTTAGTTATTATTGACTTTGAAAGAAAGATTTTTGAGCAGAGATGGCTGCTTCGAGTCGAATTAACAAATGACTTAAAAAACTCAAGCAATAAAAAGAAGGATGATAAATAATCATACAAAAAGTTTATGAAAAGAAGTGAGCAGTTATGATTACAATATTTGTACTGCTTTCTCGATCCATGTGTTTTTCAATAGCTAGTTTTTGATTGTCTTGATTACCGCAAAATGAATTTTAGTATATTGGATGGCATTCAGCTCTAAAACTTTGCAAATATCCTTTGACATTTGCCCTGCCAAAGATACATTGCATTTATGACTTTATTTTTTGGTAGTTAGAAAAAACTTGTTCAATGCAATAAATAAACTTCGAGCCCTTTCAAAACGCAGAAAACAAACAACATTCATTCACTGGTTTTAATTTGAATAAAAAGCCTCATCATTTTTAGTTTCATGCATTTGTGTTTAAATAAAAAAATGCAAATTAAGTGTAAAAAATCAAAGTTTAGCTAGCTTCTTTAAATATTTCATTCCACTTTTGTATTTTCACATAAATCTTCCTCATCGATGGTGAAGCTCAGAAGAAATTTACATGTTTCTCAAAATAAATGTCAATGAAGAAGAAGGAATTTTAAAAAATCATTTCAAAGACGACATTTGATTTTTCTTCGTCGAGGAAAAGAAGAAGGATGGCTGCAGCTCGATCAATGCAACAAATTGCCGCTTTTTATGGACGCTCATTTTCTGCTGAAAGATTAAATGAATGTGATACAGCTGATTGTTTTTTGATTTCATCAAATGGATTCAGGTAAGGAGTTTATTTTTTTTTTTTGGATTCATGCAATACCTAATTCTTGCCACGCAAATGGATCATATGGTAGCCATTCTTCCTTTCGTGTGTTACCTTTTCTTTGCTTCTTTTCAATCTCATTTCATTCTTCCATTTTTTTTTTTCAGTTTGAATGCTCATTATTCACTCATCGTTGATTGGTTAGGTGAAAATGTACCCTTTCCAACATTTCAAAATCAAATACATTTACCAATATCTGATTCCGCTCTTCAATTACTGATTGATGTAATTTATCATCGAATGATACATTCTTGGACTCCTGTATTCGAACTCATAAACTATAGTGTTGGATCTCAATGGTGGCAACTTGTGGATGATCTGTTAAATCGTGGATGGGAACATATTGAATCGTCTGGAATACCTAAATGTTGGCTGCTTGCTCGTGATCGATCATTACCATGTGAACTAGAACTTCGTCAAAGAGTCGCTGATGTTGCACCATATATTATTTTGAATGAAGGTCCTGAATATGCTGATTTAGTTTCAATTCAAATTGCTGCTTTACTTGATCTTCTCAAAGATGACAGAATTTATTGGGATTGTGCAGAAACAACATTTAAAGTGATCTGTGCTTGGAGTTCTGTAAATCGGTCATGTGCAAAAGAAAATTGTCAAAATCTTTTCAAAGCTCTTCGATATTCAAGTATCTCTGAAGTAAGTTTCATTTTCCTTAAATTTACTCAACAACTAAAATTTCTTCTTTATTTTAGCGTCGTGATTGTATTGCTGCTTTCAAAGGCTTCTTTCGAAACTTGGGAGTGGATGAATCAACATTGAATCAAGCAACAAATGTTTACACATCGTTCAAACCTCGAATTCCTCGATCTCTTTTGCTTTACATGGGTGGATGGACTCAACGACAAGCTTCAAAATCTTCATATTTTTACGATACTTCTGCTGATCATTGGGCTCCCATACCAAAACTCAACCTTGAAGATAGGCTGTCATACTTTCGAGTTGCTTACATTGATAAAGTGGGTTAATTACAAGTTTTTAAAAAAGAAAAAACTACTCTTATTGTTTTCAGAAACTATACGTCGTTGGTGGATTTACTGATGGGAGATTTCGAACAGAAGTTTATAAATATGATTTTGGAACAATGAAATGGAAACCAGGACCATCTTTGAATGAAACCAAGTATGCTTCTTTTTTTGCAATTTTCTTTTGTTTAACGCATTCATTTTTTTAGAGGATACTTTACTCTTGCAACATTAAATCGTCAAATTTATCTCATTGGTGGTTCTGATGGTCGTGTTCGAAGTCCTGTAGTTGAAAGACTTGATTGTGCCTCAAATTCATGGGAAATTCTTCCACCAATGTCTGTTGGACGTTCCGATGCCGCTTCAGTTGCTTTTCGTAACCGCATTTGGGTTTTTGGTGGATTTGATGGAGTTCGAACTCTGAATCGTGTTGAAACTTTTGATCCTACAACTTATACATGGAATGATATGGTACCTATGATTGAACCAAGATCTGGTCACTGCGCTGTAAACTTTCATGATAAACTTTTTGTTCTTGGTGGATTTCAACATGGTCATTCAACGAATGCTGTAGAATTTTATAATCCTCAAACTGGTCATTGGGCTCCTGCACCTTCCATGATATTAGAACGTTCAAACTTTAGCGCGGTTGTATTTGAAAGCTGTATTTATGTTATGGGTGGACATGTTGGAGAAAGCACTCTTGATCATTGTGAAAAATTCGATGGTGAACGATGGATTCCTGTGCATTGCCTTCCAAAACCTATTGCTGCTGGCGCCACTATTTATATCGACAAGCCAACAAATATTGCAAAATTACTTGATAGAAAAACTTTTTGATATGTTAATGAAATAATAAATGTTTTTAACTGACTATTTTTTTGTGTTTATTTTTTTTTGTTTTGCTTGCGAGGATTTTTTGTTAGTGCATGGATTTATTTGGGTTTGCATTTGTGAAAAGTTAAACTAAATTTCTCTTGATATTGTAATGTCTAAAAGTTTTTTTTAAACTTTAATCGAGAATGGCTAACTTTTTTTTCTTGACCAATTTTAAACTTACCTACGATATGCTTACCTTGTTATTATTATGCTCCATTTTTTATGATAATTTCATTATGTTATTCAAATTTAGCCCAAAATGGTTAATCACGATTAGATTTTTTTATTTTTGTTGATAAAAATTGTTATCGTGATATGGATAATCTTGA
Source organism: Panagrolaimus kolymaensis (assembly GCA_028622995.1). Lineage (NCBI taxonomy): Eukaryota > Metazoa > Nematoda > Chromadorea > Rhabditida > Panagrolaimidae > Panagrolaimus > Panagrolaimus kolymaensis. Next base: position 3,584,414 of record JAJQJQ010000006.1, read on the forward strand.
TCCAAATATTTTTGAATTTTAAAAAGATACAACAGTCGAACCCAAAGTGAAGCAACGAGTGCGAAGAGAAAATTCAACTTGGCTCAACCAACGTAAATAAAATTATGCAAACGATAAAAAAAATGCGACCAAAATTTATTTAAATTAAATATGGAAATGACTGACTGACTGATTTTATAATGGAGTTTCTGCCATGTCTTTACCCTTTCATGCATTTGGCGGAAAATAAATAAGGCGAATAAACTTTGACAGCATTGGTTTGCACCCGTAATTTCACGCAAACTTTTTTATTTTGTAAGGAAAGAAAAACAAAAAGATGCATAATCAAAACAACTGAATAAACTAAATCTCTTTCCTTCAACCCTTTTTTTATTGTTTATTTTCTTACTTAATTTTTTATAATACTGAAGATCGCACAATAAACCAAGAAATAATAAAGTTTTATTTTAAAATCATATTACATATCAAAATACTATTAAAACATACATACATATATTTAATTACGTTTAGTATCACCTTTAGCATCTTTGAACACATCATCAGCATCATTGTGAGGTTTAGTAGTTGATGGATTCTTTGGATTTGGATTGATTTGAAGTGCATCAGCAAATTTTTCAACAGGAGGACTTGGTTGTTTAGCAAGAGTTTCAGCAAAGCTTTCATTTGTCGTTTCAAATCGTTCGACATTTAGAGATTTTGATGTTGGAGAAAAACTTTGTGCAGTTTTGGTTGATTTCATTTCGTCTTTCTTTGATGATGCATTAGAAGGATTGGTGATTTTTTTGAATATCTGAAAAAAGGATTATTATACAAAATAAAAGATGAATTGAAACAACATCATAATATTCTCCACCATTTTCCCAATCATAAGGATCAGCGAAGTTATAATCACGATCCAAACATATTTTAGAAATAATTCCACGAAGATAAACATAATCTGGACGACTGTCATATTTCAATGCTTGAAGATGATCGATGATTGAATAAAGTTCAATTGGACCATGACGAAATAATGTTGTCAAAGAATCTTCTTTCACTTGACATATCTTTTTCCTGGATATATCACGCCATGGAAGTTTACCATATAATAATTCAACGAGCATAAAAAGCCATGACCAACAATCATCACGTCGTCCTTGCTCAATACGTTTATGAACATTTGGGGAGCAATAGCGATCAGTACCAAGAAAAGGAGCACGAGGTCGAGGACGTCGATGTTGCACATAAGATTTGGATGAATCATATTTGAGCTGAAAAAGAAATTTTTGTTGCGTATAAAAATTGTAATAGAAATAATTGAAACATAAAGGTAAAAAAACCAAACATAAGCTCGAGCAAAACCAAAATCAAGTATTCGAATATTTCGAACTTCAGATGCATAATATCCAACAGCAAAATTTGAAGCTTTAACATCTCTGTGCAAAAAGCCAATACAATGAATATCTTCGATAGCCTAAAAAAATTATGACTTTGCATGAATTTAATGAAGAACAAAAACTTACATTCAAACAATGAAAAGCAATTGGAAGACCAGTGGAATATGTCATTCGTTGTTGAGGTGAGTGTCGACGAAGATATGATAATGATGGACCAGCAAGAGACATGCAAACGATATTAATATGATTTGATATTCTACCAGAAGCATAAAGTTGACAAACATGACGAGACCATTGTAATTTTCGCAAAATATTTGCTTCAGCTGCTAAAGTTTCCGAGTAATGTTTTAGAACATATTCAGCTTTCAAAGCAGCTTTGGGATGTTGAGTTTCAAGTTCATCACATCTTTCAACACAATATCAGAATGGTGTTTTGATTTTAGAAAGCAAACATTGAAGCGATTCCTAAAAATTTACATAAATTACATGACGGAATAAACAATGGATTAAAAATAAAAAATAGTGTAATGGGAAATATTATGTATAAGGATAAACCGCTATAGCAAAAGTTGTAATAACTCATAACAAAGATGAAAATAATAAAGTAAAATTTTAGTCCATAGTTTAAAGAAAAAACAGATACCCTCTTAATAATTTGCTCATTTTACTCAAACTTTTGGTAAACGATAATGTGAAAAATTGGTCATCATGATAAATAAAATCAAGGAAATCAGATATGAAAAGAGAGGGAAAGAAGTGCAAAATTGAAAACCAACAAAATCCTTCAATAAAAAAAAAGAAATATATTTACAGTAAAAAAACATTAACAATAAAAGGTAAAACTATACAACAAAAATACAAAGGAAGTATAGTAAGGCCTAACAAGAACGGCGATTATAAGATACATCACAAGCTGTAGGAAAATTTTTCGTGGTATCATTTCGAAATGGAACAGATATTCGAGGAGGTGGACGAGTATAAGGTGCAGCTGATTGACGAAAAGTATGTTTGTTGAGTCCTGGTGGTAATCTAACTGGAGATGATTTCATAATCATCGAAGATTGAAGTGCAGGAGGTGGAACAAGCATATAAGCTGGACGTTGAGGTCTCATAGTAGTTGAAGAAAGAGATGGAGGAGGCATTCGATATGGTCGTTGATCTTTCATAATAGACAAAGGTTGAATAGCTTGAGTTGAAGTATGCATACAAAGTGGACGTTGAACTCTCAAATTTGACGAAGATTGAATAGGCGGACGTTGAAAAAGCATACGACTTTCACATTGAGAATTCATTTTCGGCGAAGATAAAATTGCCGGAGGTGGAAGAAGCATGCGACATGGATGTTGAGAATTCGTCGAAGATTGAATTGAATGAGATGGAAGAGACACACGATTTGAATCTTGAGGTAAAAGAACTTTACGTTGAGCAACAGGAGTCAATGGAACAAAATTGGTCGATTCTATACTTTTAAGAGCCTAAATTAAGAAACATTAACAAAATATTTGAAGAGTCAAAGAAAGAAACTCACACGTTCAAAGATTGGTTTGGTGAAATCATCGAGAGGTTGATGAGAGAATCGATATTTTGGATCATTGCATTTGTTGTGTTGAAAATTTTTGCAGGGGAATTCACCATGAAAAAAATTGCAATCCCATTCCCGATTACATGAACCATTAACATAAAGTTTGCATAACTCAGATTTACGATGAGAATCAGATGCATTATGACTATAAACACACGCATCACCTTGAAGACATTTACCTTCACGGAAAAATTTACAAAGCACTGTGCTAACTTTTGGTTTGGGCTTTTCACGTTTCCATAATTCACAAAGTAAAGGTGTAAGCTGGCTAGAAGTTGATGCTACTCCATCACCAGCAGCTGAAGCCAAACCAACATATGAGGGTGAAATGAGGCCATAATCTAAAAAACAATAAATAAAGGAGATCGAATAGTTTCAAAACATACCATATTGTTTGTTTTCTTTAGCAGCTCCTTTGTTTAGAGGTGTTGAAAGAGAAGATAAAGTTGATTTTTCAATAATTTGTTCATCATCCTGGTCAGCTTCAAGTAATTCACCCTCTTCTAGATCTTCCATTTTTTCATCCACAGGTTTTTCATCTTTTTTGTTAGGTTTAACAATCAACTCAATTTTAACATCATTTTCACCAGGCTGACTACACTTTTGAAGCTTTTGTAGCAAACGCATGGCAATATCACTAGATTCAACTTTAAGCATTTTTTGTTTGTTTGCCTTCAAAATTTTTTTGTTTTCACAATTGATCACTGAGAAAAGCAAAAAGCACAAATGATTCAAAATTTGTTTCAAATATGCAAAAAATTGATTTGAAATTACAGCAAAAAAGCGAGTAACTAGTTTTAGATAAACCTTAAAAAATAAAAAGTTAGTGAATATTTGAAGAATTCTTAACAAAATATTATATTAACGATCAAAATGATAAAATATATTTAGACGCCTAAATTTTTTGAAAGACCAAGTAAAAAATCCTAACAAAATTATAAAAACCTCTCCAATGCTACATAAATTAATTCTAACACTAATCCTCTAAAACTCATTGCTATCAAATGCATAAAATCAATCTAGCATAGAATATTTCTTCAAAATAAAATTTGGGTACTAAACAATGATGGGGAAAAAAGGACGATAATTCAAAACAACTAAATTTTGCAGACTCAAAAAAAGAGAGAAGAAAAAATTTTACGACAAAAAATAAGATTCTCTAAGTTTTACATGCATTTTGCAACGTGCATCGAAACTGCGCGTGTTTATAAGATCGTTCCAAGATTAAATTTTTTTGTTTATTTTTGAAAATTATGCGGTTACTATCTTTGAATCTTTATAACCCTAACCTTTTTATGTTTTTTTACTGTTTCATCGATTTTTACAGTTGATACTTCCAAAATGAGTTAAGATACAAAGAATTAGGAATATTCCCGTATATACAGTCGTCAGAACATTTTAAATACATTTCAGCAATAAAAAGTTTTCTTGTGTGATATGGAATTTCACTGTTTTTTACTGTTCAGATTAAACTTACATTATGCTGTAGTTCTTTTGGAAGTGATCCATGAGCATTGGCATCAAAATCATGAACATAGACGTTGATTGAAACTTCCTAAAATGCAAGCAAGATTTTAAAATTTAATAAATCCATGTAATTGCAACTTACTTGATGCTGTTGAGGAGCTTCTTATTCATTTAGCTGTGCTGAAATAAACGAATTTATTACGATGGTTTAATAATCAAATTTCAAAAACTACTTCTCCGCTAAACGATTTAGACGATATCGAGTATTGTAATTGTGAGACGGCGATGCCATAGCTTTATTGAATTGAACTCGTCGTTACTCAACCAACAACACATATACGGGATTACTGTAAACCCGAATGAAATTATTTTTAAATTTGGATTTGAGATTGCAATGTTTTTAATTATAAGTACGAATATCACCAATTGAAAATTTATTATAAATTTTATCCATCATGGTTATCATATTCGTCCAAATCTGTAAAATATTGTTCTTCCCCCTCTTCATGATCCTCAACTTTGGCAAACAAATGCCCATCATCGGCTGAAAAAAAAGAAGCTGAAAATTATCTTTGGGCTTTCAAGAAGCTAACTTTTTTCTTATTGCCTTTGACCGTTAATTGTCACAATAAATCTTTAAAAAAAAGTGTTGATGGTTGTTCCATTGTTTTTTTTTACCATTCATTCCATATCATTTATTTAACTAAAAGGAACGCTGCCACATTTGTGGTCAGTAGTGTCCATTTCATAGCTTTTAGCTTCAATTATAAAAAAATCTTGTTGCCGCCTGTTTTTTGTTGTTGTCAAAAAAAGTAAAATAAAAGAACAACTTTACTTTTTCTTTTGTCTTTGATTTTCGATTCGTATAAAACATTCTGTTTTTTTTTTGTGTGTATCTTTCTTCCTATCATAAAATGCACCCGTTGTTTTTGTTTCTCTCCTGACTCATTTTTTATAATTCGAGACAGCTTTTTAAAGTTGGTCAATTTTTATTTAGTTTTTTTGTTGATGAAGGAAAAAAACATATGTCACTTTTAGTTTGCTTTAAAAAATTTATTAAATATTTTTTGTAAAAAACTTAAAAAAGAGAGTTTTGACAAGATTTTTATTAAAAAAAATAAATAAAAGGGTAAACTTTTTTTGTTTGTTTGTTATGAAAAACATCTGGTGTCAACGATCTTTTGATTATGTGAAATATGCGTTATTGAAAGGAAATAAAAATAAAGCAGGTTTGAAGCAATAAAAAAATAAAAATAAATGTATTATGGCTTTGATCATCGAGGAAACAACCAACTATTGAGTAATAAAGAATACATATTACCGTCTTAAAATAGCCTTTGATCTCAAATAAATTTATTAACTCAGGATTTGTTAATTTTCTTTAAACGTCAAAGATGTTTTGATAAAAGCTTGGATGGAATCATACTGTAGATCCATGAAACTCCGATGCCACTAATTCCACTCTCATTTTCATTGATTTGTTTAGTTTGAAAAAAAAGTGGAAGATGAGAACTTATTTATGAAAAAGCGAACGATGAAAGTCTCTCAATTTTTAAAGCTTCTTCTTTTGAGTTTTGTAGATCTGCTCTTCAGTTTGCCGCAAGATAAACTCTTCTCCTCCTCGATGCCATCGATTTGCGCGGATTTGTTTATTTATTATGGAGGAAAACAAAAAATATTGCTTTTTTGAAGTTGCCTCATTGAGTCATTTAGAGCATTGCTAAAAGAAAGCGACGATTTGTTTTTAAAACAATATTTTTGTTCTTCTTTAAAACATTGTTAATAAACTACTAAAATTAAATTCTTAGATGGGATGGATATTTTAATAGAACATTGGCCACATTTTTTTAAAACCTTTTAGTCTTGAAGATTGCATTTATTTTTTCCAAACTATTTATAGCACTTATTACTTTATTACTCACATCCTTTTTTCTACTTACCTACTTGACAAGTCATTTTTTGTCGTCATAACTCTTTTTTATATTTTCAAAACTTTATTGTTTTTAGTGTGTTATTTTTAGAGGCAGTCTATTTAGCGATTATTATTATGAAACTCCCTTGAGCTTTTTTTTTATTTAAAGCTTGAAGGGGCGGCTATTTTAAAGCAGCAACAACAACTTTTTTTTGCTTATGTTTAACTTTCAGCTGTTGTTGCATATTTTTTTTGGAAATAATATTGCCCAGCAAAAAAAACTTTGTCACATAAATAAAAATAAATAAAATGCAACACAAAAAAAATGATGATGATATCTGAGATGCCAAAAATTTTGTTTCTTACATATTCTCAAACAAGCAATAGCAACAAAAAAGCAATGCTTGAAAGAGATATATTTCCTTACAAATCTTTCTCATTCCTCAAGTAACTGTGGCTTACACTAACAATGTTTTAACAACTTCGCCTCCATCGAGACAACTTCTAAGATTACCATCCACTGATACTTTTTAAGCGCCAAAAAATACAACCATATGAATTTTTTATTTTACTTTTTTTCTTACCTATCCAGTTTCTTTTTCTATGATTCAACAAAGATATTTATTTATTTTTTTAATCCTTTTTTGAAGAAGATTTAAAAAAGTCATTTATGAAATGTTTCTTTGTTGACAGTTTTTTTTCTTCCTGGGTTGTGTGTGAGAAATGAAAATATCCTTTTTTGTCACTCTCCATTTTTTTATCCAAACAAAAAAACGATTAAAGCAGGAGGAAACAAGTGTGGATATAAGATTAATGGCATCTTCTCCGTTTTTTTAAATATAAATAAAAACCTATCATTTTTCAATTTTATTTTTTCCTCCAAAAAAAGCTTGTAATCGTGAGCATTTTCTTTTAGTGAATAGAGAAACAAATGAATGACTTCAGGCTTTTAAGAATTTTTTGTTTGCATTCGTTGTTTAAACCTTGAAAAAAAAAATGGCATCCCACAAGGTGTGAAAAAGGAAAACGTTTTTATTCATCGTTTTTACCCATTAAAAAAAACTTTTTTTCTTTTAATTCATTTTCATTTTGAGTCAATCCTTTTATCGCTCATTTTTTTTTTCTTCGTTAACGATGTTTTAAAAAGTTGGTTTAGGAAAAAAGAAAAACAGGCGGAGTCTTTTGTTTTTTTTTGTTTTGTTTTAACGACAATGATGATGCGCGGCAAAAAAATTATTCTAAACTCCTCCCCATTTTTTCTTTCCTTTTTTTTGAACGAACGGAAAAGGAAGAAACCGTTCAATACCCGAAGAAAGAAAAAAGAAAAAAGTGACTGACCTTTACCGCACTTTTTTAAAATTATAATTTTTTTCTATGGTTTCTGAGCAGCTTTATTACCGAAGGCTAAGTAAGGACGGGAGATGAAGTTTATTTATGTATGTTTTACAATCTTTTTTACAAGGCTGTAGAAAGAAGCTAAAGTATCGGCCTGTTACTATCATTACGGCAGCAATTCAACTTATATATTGCTTTTGTCCAAAAATTATAATTTTTTACTTTTATGTTACTACTTTTTTTACTTATGCCATACTTTATTTTTGTACACAACTTGACCACTACAAGACTAACTCTTATTTTTATTATTACATTGTTTTTGTGTCTTCTCCATTTTTCAAACTCATGAGATTACTTTACTTTTCTTTTAACTTTTTTGAGATTCCCAAAGGGTCACTATATTCATTCTTCTTTGCTACTTGCAACAACATCTTCTTCAAAACGTCTAAAAAATTTGTCTCCAAGTAGTCCAAAAAAAGAATGTCAACGTTCCATTTTTTTTAACTCTTCAGAAAAAGACAGGATTTTAAAAGCCCCAAATGACGGATGCTTTTTTTATTTTTGCTTTTTATGGGAATTTTTGGTTCTTGTTGTTGTTGGACGACGTGTGCTGGACACTTCCGGTCATTTCTCCTGTCAATAGTTCTTTCCTGTGACATTCTTTTAGCTTTTTCTTCCTCATTTTATTTATTTGCGTTCCTCTCCTGTAAAAAAGCAGCATCGTCTCCTTCTTTTGGGATTCTAAATTGCCCTAAGGCAACAGTCATTTGAATGAATGAGGGGCAGCAAACACAAAAACAAGCTATAAAAATATTTTATATTTGTTTTTATATGTTTTTAGAAAATTTAGATTTTTTATAATCTTTTTTGATAGTAAAAAAATATAGTAAGACCACCAAAAAAGGCTTTTCAGGAAAGTTAGTTATTAGTGCCAAGCAGTAACTGATGGAGGCTTGACATGTAACTGCCTGAAAATTAACCTAAAAACTATAAATTTTCAATTTTCACGCAACCTTTGTTCTGAATTTTTTGCGTAAACCTTTAATCCTTAAAAATAAAATTCTTAACAAAAAACTTTTTCTTTTTCTAATTTCCATTTTTACCCATTTTTCATGTTTTTTTTATTTCTTCTTCCAAAAAAGCTTGTTGCTCTTGCTTTTTTCACATTTCAATTTACTCTCTCCATTTATTTTATTTTCCAAGAAGTTTTTTTTTCTTCGACTACCGCTCAAAAACTCAATAGTTTTGTTTTTGCATTCACCGCCTTTGGCTCTTCTAAAAAAGCACATCTTTTTTCCTCGTTTTTTATTTTTCGTTTGTTTTTTTGAGACTTCGATGGCGGTGTTGGTTGCCATCCATCCTGAGTTTTATTGAGCGTGGCCCGTAAATGAGCAGCAGTTCCAATTTTGTTCTATGTTTTTTTCTTCTTCTTCGTACAAGCAAGCAACAAGCCTCACGAGAATAAATAACGAACATCTAAAATCGGCTTTCTTTGTGTAAGCCATTTTTTTCTTCTTATTATTTATTTTTTGTGAAACTCGAGTATGTGTACGTTCGTTTGTTTGATAGTAAAAAAGAAAAGCCAAATTTTTGAAATAAAGATCTTCCTTGAAATTTTTAAAATTCTTACTGTATTCGACCAACAAATGTCTAACATATAATACTTTCCTCATTCCCAGAGAATTTATGACTTTTTCAATCTCTTCGATTTTCCACCATTAAAATAACTATCATTTTTTTTAAAGAAGCCGCCTATAAAATAACAAACTTTTTTTTATCATGGAAATTTCACTTTTAAGCTTATTAAAAAAAATCCCTTTTGTTCTTCTTCACCCATTAAAAAAATAAAATAGAAGATGGTCATTAAAGTAATTTTTCTTGATCCAAGCGCTTCAAAAACAAAAGAATGCTTTAAAAACGACTCTTTACCCACTTAATCAATATAATAATAGCTGCATACTTTTTTTTCACTCACTTACTTAAAAAATATAAAAGAATAACTGCACTACTTTTTTTAGTGTGATCTGTAAAAAAAGAAGATAAGATGAAAGAAAAGCAGCTGCTTCTGCACTTCATGCAAAATAATAATGAATGTTGAGAAAACACAGCAGCAGCTTGTTCTCAACTTTTTTTAGACGACCCACTTTTTTTTTCTTTTGCTACTGCTGCGTCAAATTACCACCTCCTTCATCAACACTCACTTGATTTTATTTTTCAACGCATTTTTTTGGAGACTTTGTTTTTGTCCGATCAAAAGAAAAAAAAACGTTTTTGCGGGAGTTTTTTTGTCTTTGTTGTAAAAATATTATTTTTGAAATTTAATATTTATGTTGAGATTGAAAAAACGTGTTTTCGGTTAAAATCTGTACTTATCATTTTACTTTTACACAGGACACATAAAAGTGTGAGTAACAATTTTTTGCAAATAACTTACTATCACTTTGTGATAATAATCATTATTCAACAATAATTTTTAATTTATTTTTACTATCTTTGACTTTGTTAAAAGTTTAATAAAATATTATTATTTTTTAAACAAATATGTATGTTTTTCATAAATGGCTATTATAGCTTTTCCTTTCATCTTCCTCTTTTCTTTTCTTTTTTCATTTGAGTTATTGGCGACAAATGACATTCTTGTCTCATATTTTCTTTCATTTTGCCATTCTTTTTCTTTCTCTTTGCTGCTTTTCAACACCAACCAACCTTTTTCAAAGACTAAACTTGTTGATGGCTTGCTTTTTAAGTTCTTGTTGCATTGCACACACTTTTTTCTTTTGTTACCCTGATCGGTTATGAATTGGTAAAAAGGATAGATAGGAAAAAATAAATATATATGTATCACATTATTCATTTATGCTATTATTTTTATTTTTTACTTTTTCTTAAAGGCAGTTGCCGCCATCTTTTCTACCATCGCCTTCTTTTTTAGCCTCCTTGTCTTATTTTCCAATGTTACTTTCAATTATTTTTATTTTTTTTCCTTTGCGTGAAATGCGTGCCTCTTTTTTCCCTCTTCCTATTAATTCTAATAAATCACTTAATAACATTTTTATTTTTTTATATCGACCAGGTGGTTATTGAGAAAAAATGGAATAAAAGAGAAAAGAAGATGCTTGTTTTATGTGTGTTCGTTTTTATATTCGATGATGGAACTCGTGCTAATTTGTGTCTTTTTCCGGCACATAAATGCCTATAAAAATTCTTTGTTTTATTTACTTTTAAAAACAGGCCTATTTTATTGTTTTTTTCATGCTTTTATTGAGAAATTTTTTTGTTGTTTTTATGATTCAAGAAAACACCATTTCCTATAGCTATAGTACTTTGCGTTCTTCTATCGAGAGCCATTTTCATCCAAGATATTTTATATTTTTTAAACACCAAAATTACTTTTTAGGTAACTTTTTGAATGTCTCTCATAATTTTATTTCTTATTTTGAATCATTTTTAATATTTTTTCCTTGCTTCAAAAGATTACATAATCTTTGTTATTCTTCTTCAAAATGGAAGAAGAACTCAAATGTCCCGGCTGTCGCCAATTTCTCAAGGAACCAATTTTACTTCAATGTGCTCATTCATATTGTCGAAGCTGTGCTCTTAAAGCTCAACATAAGATTGCTTCAACTTCAACAACTCCCATGGGAAATCAAATTTTAAATAATAGTAATAATTCAAGCAGCAGCAGCAATCATGATACAATTAGTTTATGCGTTTCGGATACCGATCAAGATTCAGATAAATTATCGGTGGTAAGCGAAACGGATTCAGGCGTGGTTGTTTGTGGTATTAATGCTTCATCCTCATCATCTGCATCTTCATCGGGTGCTAATTCAAGGGGTAAGTTTTTTTTCTTACTTTTTATTTCGTTGAGAAAAAGCAATCTTTTTTTTACTCCCTCATTCGCTAGCTTCTAATTAACTCTGTTTTTTTGCTAAAAACATGAAATAAGCTTTTTCCTTCTTCGAGGTTTGAAAATTGCCTTTTTTATGACTGGAGATTTTGCCATCGTCAACTATAGCTCGAAAAAAAATAATAGTGGCAAAACATATTCTTTATTTTCCAAAAATCAGGAAATAGTGAGAACATCATCATTGACGAAAATGGCGATGGCGACGATGATAAGAGTCATGAGAGATCAAAATCTACGAAGGTTAATCGAGGTCATTTTTGGTCGGCAATTGAGTTTTTAATGTTTGTAATAAAAAAAAGTATAGGCAAAAAAAGGTGTTGGAGCTATTTTATTGGAACATCACAATATTTACCTCTGATAAACATAGACGAAGAAAAAAACGTGGGAAACAAACAATTTTGGGGTCAATTATTTTTAAAAAGCTTTTTTTTATATTTTTGTTTACTGTGGTTGATATTGAGATTCATAAAAAAATCGAAACACTTGTTTGTTCACGACCCTTCTTCTTTTTTCTCGCACATTTGAAAGAGACTTTCGGCATAAAATTTTTATGATAGTTTTTTTGTTTTTTGAATTTATGTTTTTTTCGACGATCATCAAAGCTATGTTCATCATCATTGAGTTTTTTGTTTGTGTTGTTCTTTTCATATGCTAATTCCGACCTCAAAAATATCCCTTCACACCTAATCAATCAAGTGCAAATAAAGAAAAATGGCATCTCTTTTTGAATAAAAAAAGCGGCAGATTCGATGCATTAAAAAAAGAGGAAATAAAATGCAAACAAATGAGCCAATCTATCTTTATGTTTTTTTTATAATGCCGCGATTAAAACTATAAAGTGTGAAAAAAAGAAAATGAGCAGACGATCGACCAACCTACAGCTTCGATGATTTTCTTCGCGCATGGCTTTGATAAAACACAAGAGCGGGAGCAGCAGCGCCTTTTTTGTGGTTGATGAAGGTTATTGACGCTTGCTGCTGTGCGTTTTTTTTTTCGAGAAAGAGGGAAAGTCAAGCAAACGCAAGAAGAATAGGATTAAGTTGATCGTCATGCTCACACTTGCCTTTCATTTTTTTGGGTCATGCATACTTGTGAATTCCTTAACGAGACCACCTATGGAGTGAAAAAAAGCTAAGAAATCAAAAAAGAAATCACAGGTTCTTGAGTTGTTGTTTTTGACATAGGTATGAAAAGCGTCCTCCAAAAATGAACATAAGTGGTTATTGTCGCAATTTCTAAAAAAGACAAAAGAAATGACAAAAGATTGCGCAAAAAATGGGATTAAATAAAATTCTTTTAAAAGAGAGGTTTTGCTAGATTTAAAAAATCCAAAACAGATAAATACCTCAGCTTCAAAGAATCCTTCATTTAGGGAATATAAAATACCTTTAATTAAAATTATCAAAGCATGCCATTGCGAAAGCATATTTTTTTTAATGTTTCCTTTTTTCAGAATTTTTTTTTCTTCTTCGCATAGTATTGTTAATTCCAGATTTTTCAAAAAATTAAAAAATTCAATGACCATAAATTGAAACCTTTTTTCCCATTTTCATACCATTTAGAAAAGTATCATGAAAAATGAAGAAGAAGAGGAAAGGATAATTTGAACCTAAAAAACTTATCCCATTTTTTCTTCTTCTTCACACTCAAGTTTCCTTCCATTAGCGCTCATTTTCTTTTCATAATGGATTTGGAATTCAGATAATGACAGGGCTTTGAACAAACACCAAAATTTCGGCACATCTCCTTTTTTCATTGGATTTTCTTGTATTTAATTATTTTAAGACGACGACGACCACCAAAACCAAAAAAGAAAGGAGAAACCAAAAAGGGAAACTGTTTTTATTTTTTTGTTGGTTTAGTTTCTGGATAGTATATTCTAACTCATCCAGCAGCAAGCTGGAGAGTTTTAGAGTTTTTCAAGTGCGAAAAGCAAACACATAAATTTTTTTGGCGCGCAACCGTTCCTTTTTTTCTTGGATGATGCTTTAGAAGTAGGGTTGTTGTCGAGCCTGCATTGCGGTGGTTGGTTTGGAAGATGGATTAATTATTGCAGACATTATGAATATGCAGTTTCTTTATTACAGATTCACAAATCAACAACAATAATAATGATATTACAATAACAATAAAAGAAACTTACGTATTACAGCTTTGAATTGCGGTTCTTCTAAAGTTGAGATTGAGGTTTGAGTTTGAGTTTGAGATTCTTGTTGTTCGAGCTTTTATTGCAGCTTCACCAGAGAGCAGCAATAAACCAAAAGAGAGACGTTGAAGTAAATATAATTATTTATTCTTTAAAACAAAAACGAGCAGCAGCTCAACAGGAAAAACAATTATAAATCCGTCACAAAGTGAAGGAGCACGAAGTTATTATAAAATCAACTAACAAAAAGGAAGGCAATAAAATCAGAGAACAGTTTGTGAAGAAAAGAGTTCCTTTTGAGAAGCAACGAAAAATAGCGGATATTTGAATGAGGTGCAAGCCACTAGCCGCTTGACTCGCCCCGGCCACGATCCAATCGGCGACCTCGTCGATGATGATAGTGTTGAGGATTATAAGATGTAGCACCACGATAAGTTCTTCCAAAATTGTTTCCACGTCCATAGTTACGATATCCAGCATTATCACGATTGTATTGATAGCGATCAAAATTTTGATGAGGAGGGTTTGGAGCAAGTTGAGTTGTTTCTTCTTTACTTTGAACATTCGATGAACTTGGTTTCTTTGGTTGAGGAGTTTCCATTTCTTTAGCATGTCGTTTGAGAGTCTTCGGTTCAGGTTTCTTCCATCCAACATTGCAATCGAGGAGATAATCGTTGAGTTCTTGGATTCCTTCAGGTTTTATTACACCATTTGCATCAACCATAGAAAGATCTTCTTTTGTTGTGGCTTTCAGAGCATGAATCAGGAAGCACTGATCAACCATTGCATAACCGAGAAATTCATCAGAGTCCATGGAATTCCTTGCGAACCATTCATAAACTTCTTGATTTCTTTCAGCTTGACCAATTTTTCGAAGTACAGGTAATACCATAACCGTAACATCGTTCATCTTCTTGAAGGTTTCCATTCCATTGGTCCAAGCAAGTGTGACTTCATCCAAGTTGATTCCATCAGCATAAAACGTTTCTGTATTAAACCAAAAAACAGCAGTTTTGAAAGATGATCCAAGTATGATATTCATAGCAATCGGGATGTCCAATATGTTTTTGACGGATACATAAGCACCTTTGTTGTTGATAGCAAGCAATCTGGCATTTTCGCCACCAATAACGACCAATTCGCTTTTTTCTTTTGTGGATTTACAAAATCGAGATCCATTTTCGAATGCACAAAGTTTGCGATAAAGTTCCTCGTCGAATTCCATATTCATTAGATGTTTTCCAGCAATTGATTTGATAGCATTTTGGCGATGTTCACATGATTTCAAAATAGCTTTCCATACTGCTTCGATGATATTTGATCCAATATTTCCAAACAAGCATTGTGCATCTTCCAGAGCATTTCCTTCCAGTAAGCAAGAGTCTTTCTTTTCCATTGATAACGAGCCATCAGCAGCAATTACAAATTTTTCAATTAGATCTTTGAAGTGATCAGCTTTGATCTTTGAATACTTTGACGATGGAATAAGCATGCCAATAGTGAGATCCTTTCCAGCATCTTTACATTCGGAACATTCAAAGCGTTTTGACAGTGGTGAGCCAAGTATGCTAACAGAATCTCTGAAACGAATACAACATAAATTAGCTCGAGTTCTTCTTGATGTAACTCCTTCTAATCTTTGAGCCTCTGCTTCTTTACCTTGCCACTTTACGACCTGAGAGAAGAGTATTTGCTTTTCAGCCTTTTTAAACAAGTATCTTATAAACACATGGGTTTTTCCCAGTTGCAAAACTCTAGCTGGACCTTCAAGCTTACAAGCCATTTTTCCAAGATCATTCTTAAACTTTTCATTAGGTAGCTTAACATAAACTAAATCTCCAATTGCAATCTGTGGAACTTTAGTGTTGTTACGTTTATTATAATCTGTTTCAAGTCGAGCACGATATATTTCTAAAGTTTCACGAACAGTTTCTTGACAAGCCCATAAATTTTCAAAAACGTCTTGTTTATATTCTTCAATGTCAGCCATGTACTTAGTTGGTGCATTAACTTTGTCGATTTCGCTTGGGACTATAGCATCATATCCGTGCATAAGGAAGTGAGGAACTTCTTTTGTTGCATCATGAGGAGTCGTATTATATGCAAACAGAGCAAAAGGGAGAGCTTTTGACCATTCATTGCTTTGATTTATCCTTTTAGCAAGTAATTTCTTTAAAGTCTGAATAAACCTTTCTGAAACCCCATTGAACTGTGAATTATACCCAAAAGAGAATAGCGATTCAACCCCAGTTAGCTTATTAATCTTTTCCATGACTTTGTTGTCAAATTCGCGACCCATATCCGAGAGGACTTTTTGAGGAAACCTTTGTTCACGTAAGCACCAATTTTCGAAGAAAACAGTGGCAACTTCGTCGGCTGTTTTAGTTTTCAATGCCCAAGCAGCAGTAAATTTAGTGAAATGATCAACTATAACAAGAATGTATTTATGACCTTCAGCACTTATCGGCATTTCAGCTATATCAACTCCCACAATTTCCATTGGTTTATTAACAACAAAAGGGTTCAAAGGAGGTCTATTAATTGCATGATTCCTATGTGAGAAGCAACGCATACAAGAACTCGTCCAAGAAGCAATATCCTGTTCCATGTTTGGCCAGAAATAAGAATTTCGCATCATCTTTACTGTTTTACTAACCCCAAAATGGCCACCAAAAATACCTGCATGTCTTTCTTCCCAAAGAGGTTTTCTCTTACTTACAGGAACAACCCTTCGAATCGAGCTATGTTTATCGATTTGTACCAAAACACCATCTTTAACCTTATACAGAAATTGACCTTTTTGCGTTTTGCCTTTATCTTTAATCCCAGCGAAAATTCCTTTGCATTCAATATCATCTTGAAGCTCAGCTAACCATTCAGAAGGTTCGCAAACTTTTATATTTAAAACTACGGCATCCAAAACTTCTGTATGTAACCCCGGTTCAGCATGTCCTTGACAACGGCTCAATGCATCTGCAACTGCATTTGCTTTCCCTGGTACATATTCGATCTTTAGGTTCCCATACTCCTGTAGTTCAAGAGCCCATCGAACAAGCTGTGCCGATAAATTTCCCTTTTTCATCATGTCTACCAGAGGTAAATGATCGGTTCGTATTATGATATTAGCCCCCAATACAAAAGTTCTAAGTTTTCTCATGGCAACTACCACAGCTAAAGCTTCAAGTTGTGAGATGCTGTAATTTCTTTCACTCTTGGAACAAGCTTTCGAAACGTAAAACAATGGATGTAAATGCCCATCATCCCCAATTTGAGTAAGAACAGCACCAACTCCAGTTCTGCTTGCATCTGTCCATATTATAAATGGTTTCTCACCAGAACATGCTGCAACTACGTCAGGTTGTGCTAATACGGGTGCTTTAATTAAACAATCTTTCAAATAGTCAAATGCCTTTTGTTGTCGCATATCCCAATGAAAAGTTTCATCTTTCCTTGTAAGCTCAATCAATGGTGAAGCTATTTTAGAGAAGTTTTCGATGAATTTACGATGAAAAGAACAAAGGCCCAGGAATGATTTTACTTCTGTTGGGTTTGTTGGAATAGGAAAATTTTTAACCTTTGTAATCTTATCTTTCCCAATCTCGATACCATGCTCAGAAATGACGTGTCCCAAATATGTTATCTCACTCCTTGCAAACTCACATTTACTCGGTTTCAATTTCAATCCAGCATCGATAAGGCGTTTGAAAATTTCTTCAAGGGTATCCAAATGTTGTTCCTCGGTTTCAGTAGCATTAAGGATATCATCCAAAAATATGAAAATCCACTTGCCTACCAAGTCACCAAATACATCTTCCATCATTCGATTGAAGCCCGCTGGAGCTGTTGTTAAGCCAAAAGGTAAAACTAAAAATTCATATAGCTTCCCAAGAACAGAAAATGCTGTTTTTTCACGATCTTTTTCAGCTAACGGCACTTGGTAATAACCCCCAGCTAAATCCATGGCACTAAAATACTTTTTGTTTTTTAATCCTAGCAACAATGCATCCTGGTTTGGTAAAGGATAAGAGTTCTTTTTGGTGACAGAGTTGAGCTTTCTGTAGTCGACGCACATCCTGACGGTACCATCTTTTTTTAAGACTAAAACGATTGGACTATTCCATGGAGATTTACTTTTCTTAATCAGATTATGCTTTTCCAGATTATCCACTAACTTTGCAACTTCATCCCGCATTGCTAAAGGAATTGGTCTAGCACCTTGTTTAATTGGACGAGCATCTCCAGTATCAATTTCATGAGTGGCTTTATCGGTTTTTCCAAACTCATCATCAGTGACAGCAAAGGCTTCATGATATTTCTCAATTAACTCCTTTAATCTTGTCTTCCCAGCCTCAGATAATGCGCATTTATCGATGTTTAAAACTTCCAAAAGCTTTGCAACTCTCTCAGATTTATCTTTGACAATGTTCACAACGACAGGTTCAGTCTCTTTGTCTTTATTTGGTATTATAGTAATAGGAGAAGCTTCCCCAATGGTGTCATTAGCTTCAAGAATAAGCATTTGATCAGTACGATTAGCAATACGAACCCAAGAAGTGTTATCCCTTCCAGCTCGAACAATACCCGGTAAAATTTCAATTAAATTACTCTCAATCAACGTTGATCCTTTCATTGGGACATTTACTTTAATCATCTTCGATGTATACGGCGGAATCCTAACTTTCTTTGAAGCTCTTACTTTCGTATCAATCACATTTACATTTGGTTTAGGTGGATGTGAAAAATCTTTCCTAAATTTTGCTTTCTTCCCTTTGGCCTGACGAAAATCCAATTGCTCTTCAGCTTTACGAAACATTACATGTTGCGGTGGTAAAGGAAGTCCATAAATTTTTAATGCTTCATCCTTTTTTGAACTAACAATAGTTTTCATGTCGCTAACGTTATTAACTTCTTCAACGCCTTTTCCTTCAGTGGAGATAGCAATATTGAGCGCTTCAATCCAAATTTTATTACCCCGAATAACATTCATACCAATGAGAATATCTTCATGTAAATCCTGAACAACAACGAATAAAGCAGATTGTGGTGGATGATTACCCCATCGTATTGGAATTCTAACGCAATCAATAACGTTTAACGAGGAACCTTCCGCGGCAATTATAGTTTTTCCAAGTTCACGTCCGCTCGCAATTCTTGTAATTGTCACTTCATGACCGTTAACTTTTTTGCTCTGAATAAGTTCCTGTAGTTTAACATCACTAATAACTGAAGTCGCTGCAGCACTATCTAGGATTGCATTAACCTTTACATCATCAAGAAAAACGTCGAAACAAGCTAACTTCTCAAACAAGCCTTCGACATTCTTACCATTTTTGCTTTTTCCCGTTTCAAGTGTTAAAACTTTCTGTACATCGTTGCTAATAGCTAACTCATCTAACGTTTGTCGAATCGTCTGAACAGCCGCAGTATTGCCACCAGAAAGTCCAGGTTTAGGTATATTTGGTTTCATTGGACATTCAGTTGTTACATGCCCCTGTTGATTACATTTAAAGCATCTTACTATTGAAGTATTTTTAAATCCATTGCCAGAATTTTGTGGATAACGAGGTTGATTAAATGATCGATTATCTTGTCTTGGAGTAAATCCCGATTGTTTATGATAGCTAGGTTGGGTTTTGTTCGTGTATTTACAAGCAAGCTCAGCCCCCAGAATAAGCTCTTTCAATGTCAGATAGTCTTTCTTAGTTTTGGATAAAACAATTGAATAATAGGTCTTATCTGGATCTTCCATTGTCACCCGGGCAAGAATCTTTTTAAGCTCAGAATTAGAAACTTCAGGTTCACCCACATATGCTTCAGCAACTTTATTCTCAACTTCTAATAGGAAATCAGCATAAGATTGCTTCCCTGGTTTTCTCAAACGATCAATTTCAGCACGAGATGTCAATGTTGTTATTGAGCTACTAGAGCCTAAAGTGTTTAATAAATGATTGGTGACCTTTTTATAATCTTTAGTTTGCTGAAAGATATTGAAAAAGTGTTGTTGCAATAAAGGAGGTAATTTCATAGCTAAAAGCTCGGTTCGCTTATCCCCAAGAATGTTCTTTCTATGCGTTGCCATATCGAAGAAAAACAGATATCTTTGAAGCTCGGCACGTGTTTTTCCATTGAAGTTTGATGGTAATGGAAAATTTGGGTCAATATCGTAATTATCAGAATTATCAATGAGCTTACTTTGAACTTGAACATTTGATCCAATCAGCAATGGTTGACCATTTCGGTAATTGTTCATCATCGGTTCCTGAAACGGAAGTTTTACGTCATGTTGTAATGGAGAAAATGAATTATTACCAGGAAGTGTTTCATTTTCATTCATCTTTGAATCTTTCGGTTGTTGACAAACATTAGCAGCGGAATCCTTTGGAGATGCCATCAGAAAAGCCACTTCAGCTACAAGTTTACGATTCTGATCCTGTAAAGTATTCATTTTATTAGACAGTTCAAATACGTTTTTGCATCCCCACGAAGTTAATTCAATCATTTCAAGTTTATTAGGTTCTCCTGAATGAATTTAATTTTCTCATCTATTTTTTTTTTGTGCAAAAAATATTATTAATTTCAAACATTAACACTTTCAAATTAGTAACCGATAATAATCTAATTTAATTCATTTGACTTAATTTTTTTCTGACTGCTCTTTAATTATCCTTTTTCCACACATTTCCCGCAATCTGCTTTTCTCTATCATTCATTCATCTCTCTAATATTCTTTAATGTTCAATCAAGCATTCACCGTATTTGATTGAACACAACAAAAGCCTTTTCCGCCAGATTCAATCAAGAGTCACTCTTCTCCTTTTTTTCGTGTGTGCCTCTTTAAAACGCGTTAGAGCATGATCGGCCTTGGTTATTTTTTTTGCCTTTCAAAAAGAATGAGAAGAGTCTTTCATTGTTGTATGCCTTTGATTAAAGCTTGCTTTTTATTTTTTCACACCATGACTGCAAAATGGCGAGGCTGGCAACAAAACAAACGGGCAATTTTTTTCAATATCGAGGACGCGCAAAACTAAATGACAATTAATTTTTTTCTTCTTTTTTGCTTTGCGCACTTTCCAAAAAATAAAAAAACGGAAATCGCGTGTGTTGTTGATTGACATGCAAATTTTTCAGCTCTTTCTATATGTGTTGATGAAATTGGTGGAGAATGTCAGCATCAAAATTAGTTTGTGGTGGTTGTTACTTACAATCTCGACAATAACAATTGAAGCGTTCGTGCAACAAATAATTGAGGAAATTCTATAAAAAAGCAAAGCAAAAAATAAATTGATTGCATCCTGTTTTGTCAAGTTTTGAGTGTGGGTGTAAAGCAATGAAAGCAAAACCTAGAAACTTTTGAAAAGAAAAAAAGGGAACAACAAAATAAAAAATAGTTTCAGCAATCTAAATTTTTTTTTCTACAAATAAAAATTATTTACTATCACCCTCCATTTTTTATAGCAATCAAAAAGTCGATAGCATTTCTTTTTATTTTTATTTGTTTTTTAAAGTTTTAAAGAATCAGATATGTTAACTTTAAAATTCAATTCATGCTGCAAGTAAACACTAAATTCATTTAACAAAAAAGTCTCTGGAGACAATTTGATAGTTTGTAATAGTTTTTTTCCGTCAGCCTTGTGTTTTTTTTCTAAAGCTAATTATTTTAGAGAAGATGCGGAAATAAGATTCACAAAAAAATATAAAGATAGTTTGTGAAGCTATTTTTTCAAGGGATTTTCATAAAAAGTTTTTTTTAAAACTAAAGCGTTTTTAATAATATTTATCGTAGCATTTTTAGTACGGTACCTTTCCACAAAAAAAAGAATATAATATTAATTTTACAATTTCTTTGAAGTTAAGTTGAAAATTAATCCTCAGAAACTTTATGAGGGAGAAGGATCAAGTTGCTTGCTAACATAAAAAGAATTTATTCCTGGATTTGGTTCATATTTTTCTTTATTGCTTTTTAAAACTCAGCGGGAATGCATATTTAATTTCCTTTTTTATGTTTCCAATCAATCCATCGGCGGCAAAACTTAAGAGAGAGAAAAACATTTTATAGTTGATTTTTTGACTTTCTTGCGCGTTGTTAGCCACTTTGTGACAAAGTTTAAAAGGTCAATCACAGATGTATGCGGTTTCAGCGGTAAGTTTCAAAGAAGCAACAATTGGTCAAGAAAAAAAAAGAGAGACCAAAACCGAGAATGAACAAATTGCTGATAGAAAAAGAGTAGTTGTAAATGTGTCAAACGTATCAAAATTAAAGCTTTTAAAAACATTGTGTCGTCGCAAATTAAAGAAATACATAAAAAGTTTTTTTGAGTTTTCTGTCTCAACTTTGAATGAATGTTGTTACTTTTTTTTCCTTTCTGAGGTTGCTGTTTTTAATTACGCTTTTTTTCTATTTCGCATATTTATTTATTTATATGTCTTCGAGGGATGTGCTGGATGGCTAAATGGGGTTTTAGGGTCTAACTTTTTATTTTCAATTGGTCTACCATTAAACCATTCAATAAAAAAGGAGGAACGAAGAGGTCGTAAAAAATTGATGAAAAGTAGCAAAATTGTGGATAGAAAAGGATTTCAAACGGCAAATTACAAGTATATTTTAGTTTTTGTGGGAGTTTAGTGAATACCAAAATATGGATACAAAAAAATAAAGTTTTAAAAGAAGTGAAAAGATAAATGCAAGCGGTAGTAGAAAGTTGTACACTCGATGGTAGTAGTATGCACATTTTTGCAAACTATTGTCAAATTTTCATTGCTATCATTTTTATTTTATTATTTATTCGAATGTTCCAAGCGTTGACTAATAATTACTTAATCCATCATCTTTCTATAGCATTGATGGTAAATAATTGGTGACCCGGAAGACATCTCATTTTTCTTCATCACTTTTCCTTCTTCTTGAAAGCCTTTATTTTTTTAAAAGCTATCTTAGTTTTTTGCAACAAAAAATTTGCGCAGATTTCTTTCTTCAATGACGCAATTTTATTTTATTTTTTGCCATTGCTTGGTATCAATAAAAAGAGGCATCAAGAAGCTGTCAGTAGAAGAAAAAAAAGATTTTTATTCCGGTCAAGCGACTCTTTTTTATTTCATTGGAAAAACGAACGTCGTCTTTGGCAATGGATTGGATGGACATTGACAGATTGTTTGATGAATGAATTGCTTGGTTGCTGCTTGCTTGTTTTTAATGTTTCTTGCAATTTTAAAAAAGCCAAAGAAAGAAAAGGAGGTGATGAAAGTGGAAAAAAGCGAGGGAGAAAGCTATTTAAGAATTGTTTTTGTTGCAACTTGCAAGTTGAAATTGTAAAAAAATCGTAGAAAAAAAAAATAATAAAAGAAAAGCTTTGCATTTTTGGATGAAAGATTTAGGGAAAAAACTATGCATGACTTTATTTAGGATTAATGGAATCTTTAATCAAAACAAAAACATGAAATTGAGAAAAGCATTATTTATTGCTAACTTTCATGGCATCAAATTAAAATTATTTAGCATTTTTTACCCGCTTGTATGTTTTGGAAAAAAATACAATAAATATTTTTTAAAAGCCTTCTTTGCAACTGTACTTCTTTGAAATTTGCAAATCTGCTAAACCTCGAATAAGCATCTTTTACAGTCTTCCTATTTTCCAAAATGCGCATCTTTTGTGTTCTCTTCAACCCAAAAAATAAGAGAATAAAGAACTCCATTGAATTTTAACCTCTTGAAATCAGAAACATCTGTTCCATTTTCACAGCTTCTTCCTCCATCTTTTGCCACTCACTCTCAAGTGTTCTGGAATGTGAATGGGAAAAAATAAATTTAAACCTTTCATTAAAAAATTTACTGAAAACGCAGATGACTTTGAATGTGAAAATAAACAGCGAAAAAAACTCTGTAAGCAAAATATTTTCTGAATCAAAAAAAACTTGACAATGAATGAGAAAGAAAAAAATAACGAGTTGCTCATTTATCTTTTTACAATTGGCTTTTTTTTATAAAAAACAGCGATGAAGCTCGAACGGGAAAATGAAGAAACAGATGGCAAACAAAAAAAAAATTGCATCAGCGTTTTTATTTATTTTTTTGGAGGCTTCAAAAAACTTGCGGAAAAAGGCGACGAGAAGTTATCATAAAATAAATTCAAAATTTTTTAAAATTTTTCTGTTAATTAACCTTTAACACATACAAAGAAATTGTGTTCATTTTCCTGCACAAAAGATTCAAAAACTCTATTACATTGATTTGACATTTCGTTAACAAATGTTAAAATATTAAAAAATGAATTATTTTTCTTTTTTCATTCAGAAAAAATTAGTGCTAATTATTGGATCGTTTTCTTTCATTGAATGAAGAAAGAAAGAGAGAGGCTTTTGTATTAAAAAACAAAGCAAGCTTTTATGTGTTTCTGGAACATCGTGATATTTGGGGAATGAATCGAAAAAAGGCAACTCAATCTTTTGAATAGTTTTTTTAAGAAACTAGGTTAACAAAGAGCAGACGAAGTAATAATTTATAATATCAAAATAGAAAATTACTGTATTCTCGAGGAGTGATAAAAAAATAACTGAAAAATAAATTTTAATTTATTCTAACTTTGTACCAGTGTTAAAAATTCAAAATGATGATATCTAAAAATAACCTGTAACTTTTTGATTATCATAATTGGTATTTTTTGAAATAAAAAACATTTTTGTGCACTTTTACTTTCATTTCTCCCAATGAATCATTCTGTTTTTCTGAATCAAAATAGTCTTTTTCAATGACTTATCAAAAGAAAAAAAACCTGCCACACTCTTGTCTCACTCCTTTGCTATTTGTGTCGGAAAACATCAAAGTAAATTTTTTGCTATTTTTTGTTTTGTTTTTTCACATTCAAAAAAGTAGGCTTTTCCGCTAATGCTGTTAGTGGTTTCGCGCACCATCTGTTTGGTTGTTTTTTGTTGATTGCATAATGGCTTTTTAAAAGGCTAGCTTTTCTAACCTTAGGAAACGAGACGGTTGAATGAAAAAACAACTTTGCAAAAATTTGGGTTCAATTTGAGGGACTTTCTTAAAATTATAATATTCATTTTATTTTTTCAGAATGATTTATCAAAAACTCTTCAACAATTGAGTGAAAAAGCAAAATTTGCTACGGAAGAAATTACAAAGTTGAAACAATTAAACGAAAAAATTGTAACAAATTGTGAAGATTTTAAAGCTAATATCGATGTTCAAATCGATGCTTTAATTGAACAATTACAAGAGCGAAGGCAAAGGTTATTGGAATTTGCTGATATTGAAAGAGATTCAAAGGTAATTTGCTTATAAAAAACTGGGCTTTAAACCGCTGGGAAAAATTCAAATCCAACTTTCTTGCTTCCTCAAAATCCACGGATTTATAGTTTTTTTTGTTTCAGAAAAAAGCTTTGAAAGCTCAAACGAGTCGATGCACGAGTCACTTAAATAAAACTACAGCTTTGGTGCATTTTTGTATCGAAGTTCTTAAAGAACCTGATGCAGTGGCTTATCTCCAAATAGGCCAACAACTTTCAAATAGAGTTTCAAATCAAGCGTTTGGATGGCAAAAAGATATGAGAACTAAAGCTGAAATTGATCCTGAATTTGTATTGAGTCTGGATTCAAGACCTCTTCAAAATTGCATACAAAATCTTGATTTTGCTCAACTTAAAGGTAAGTTAACCTCTAAAATTGAAGCTTTATAATAACTTCTAAAACTTCAAATGAATACTATGACTTCGCTGTATCATTGTATGAGATAACTTTTAACTTTAAATTTTTTACTTTTGCTATCTCAATCAATCAAACTAATCCATACTTATTTACTTTTAAATTTCTAGCACGCTCAGGTCGAGCTGGTCGTAGTAAAGGCGATCCCACAAAAGGTAGATTACTTACTTCTTTTCTGTGTCATTTTTTAAAAGTTTTTTTTCGCTATTTTTTTCACATTCAAAAAAGCTAGAAATCTGTAATTGTGATTGGTGATTTGTAAACTCGCACACTTCTTTAATTATATTTATAAATTTTTATTTTCTATAGTTTCGTTCCAAATCCTTATAAGTAATGTTCATTTTTAGTTCCACTGCCACCACAATTTGATGCAACAGAATGTTTAGCTGAAAATAATTCAGTCACGGTGGTTTGGCATTCTCCATCAAATGGTTCATCAATAGATGGATATATTCTTGAAATAGATTCAGGAAGAGATGATGGAAATTTTAAAGAAGTTTATAGTGGAATTGATAATATTTGTACCATCGATGGTTTACATTTTGATACAATTTATAATGTTCGAGTTAAAGCTTTTAATTCGGCTGGCGAATCAGCTTATAGTGATCCCATTGGATTGCAAACAGCCCATGGTGAGTTTGATTTATGATAAAACGAAAGATTTAAGTATAAAAAAATAATATTTTGATATCTCGCAACTAAAATATTAATATTAGCTTCTTTTGTTAAAACTTTCGAGATATTTACTTGAAATTAGAAATTTATCGAATCCTTTATTTTTAGTTGCCTGGTTTCAATTAACTAAATCCTCATCCCAACGAGATGTCATTCTTTCCAATAGTCGAGCAACCCTCACTGGAACATCATTGGATTATCGAGTGGTTCTTGGAACTGTATCATTTTCACGTGGTTTACATTATTGGGAAGTCACCGTTGATCAATTTGATGGAAATGGTGATATAGTTATTGGAGTGGCTCAACCATCAGTAAACCGTACCATTATGCTTGGAAAAGATCTTCATGGATGGGCCATGTATATCGATGAAAAGCGATCATGGTTTTTGCATAATGATTCTCATCATGGAAGAATTGCTGGCATTCATGGTGGAAGTGGCTCCGTTTTAGGAGTTCTAATGGATTGTGATCAAGGAATGCTTTCATTTTATGTTAATGATAGACTTCTTGAAGTTGATGGAATTCCATATGCTTTTAAGTAAGCCACACATTTTTCCATGAATCTGTTATAATAATTATGTTTCAGAAGCATGCCTCGCGGTCTTTATTATCCTGCATTTAGTGTAAACAAAAACGCTAAGATTACTGTTCATACTGGTTTGGTTCCTCCAACCTTGAGAAGGTCGTCAAATTCTGATGATTCTGTAACAGATACTCTATAAATCAATCACCTCCATTTATTAGGCTTTAAACATTTCGTATTTTTTTACATCCTCATTTTTATACCTGCCAAATTACAACAAAAAACATGCAAATAATTTTTGGTGTTTTTTTTTCTTTCTTCAAAGCATTGCCTAATAAAATTGATACTCTTGAAACAAACCAGTGACTACTCATGCATTGTTTTTATATTATATTATTTTTTGTTTATTATTATTATTTCTTGCATAAATACTGCCAATATTATTAATTTTGAATGTTATTAAATAAACAATCTTTTGATCCAATAATTAAACCTCCAATTTCTAAATCTTACAAGCAATGGAATTGTTTCTCCTTTTTAACCACCTTTTACTTAGGTGACTTCATTTTCCAAACTTTTTTTTAATTTACAAGTTTCTAAAAAAATTAACCAAACGTAGATTTGTAAATGATTGAGAAGAAGAAAAAAATCAGACAATATTATATTAGAATTTTTGTTTTTATGCAAGAAAAGCTTTATTCCGAATAAATCGTCTGAATAAAGCTGTTATTAATCGCTTCGTATTTGTTAGCCATTTAAAAAAATGACTGTGACTATTGTCTATTAATAAATCAATTTTTTTTAGTTAGGAGTGTTTTCAGTCCCCGTAATTTTGTTTTTTTCAAACCACTTATTAATAAAACGAGTTCGATGTGAATGAAATGAAGTGGAGGGAGTGAAGTCACAATTGATTTCCATGAAAAATGTATCTAAAGTGCCTTCATATATTTTTTCATTATTACTAACAACCACCTGTTTTTAAGGTTGAGGAAAGTTAACTTTCTTAATTTTTTTATAACTAGTTGAATCCTTGTTTTTTTTTACAGATAAAAGTGTGTAAGGTTACAACTAAATCGCTTTGATGTAAAAAGAATTTTTCTTAAAAAAATATTTTTCTCATTATTATCTTTTTTATGTTTCGTTTCTAAACTTTTTTTTCCTCCACAAAAAAAAATTGAAAAAAAGCAAGGCCGTTTTTCTCTTCACTTTTCTAAATCTTGTAAATGTATTAAAAAAAATATACGGACGTCCTTTGAATGTATGAATGAAAGAGAAAACATTGAAACAATTTTCTAAAAAATAATAATACCTAATTTTCAATTTTCTTTCTCTTTTTTTGTTTCATTTTTTGGAGATTAACTTTTTAAAAATAAATTTACCACAAAAAGCCGGAATAAATCATTAAAAAAAACTTTCTTCTTTTTTTCCGATCAAGCAAAAAAAAAAGCTTATAAACAAAAAAGGTTTTTCTTTCTTCGCATAAAAAGAAGTGTGAGAAGAAAATAAGTTCGAAAAAAATAAATCGAAACAAAGGCAAAAAAAATAGTGAAGAGGATGAGAAAAAAAATGGTTGAAGAAGAGGAGACGACGATGACAATGACAAGTTATTGTTGGAGTGTTGCCTTGGCCCTGCTCTGACCGTGTCAAATCAACATTATTTTCTTTTCATCCATTTTTTGAACCATTTTTTAGACAAATTTTCTTCATTGTTTTGCCAATTTACTTTTTTTTTCAATTCAAAGTATTTTATATTCACCGTTAAAAAAATTTAAGAAAAAATAAATTATAAAAATGAATGATAAAAATTTACAGAATTTTTAAATTTTGGTGCGATTTTGTTGTTGTTGGAAAAAAATTAAAACAGATTATAAAACATTTCTTTGGGGAACCTAAAAACAATTTTTTAGTAATATTCTTTTATTTTTTTGCTAAAAAGTCTGAATCATTTTTAACCTTTCCCCATGCTTTTCTCCCAATTTGAGACAAAGCTTTTTTCGTTTTATTTTTGCCATGCATTATAAAATACATTTTTTTGTGGTTTTTATTTTCCATTTGGCGCCAGATTTATTTTTTACGCATCCACCAAAACTCTTTGTTTAATGTAATAAATGGCACTGATTTATGGGTTTTTGAAAAAATATTTTTTGGTCATCTTTATTAGAGTGTTTTAACTGAAGGAGACTAACTTAGTTTGAAATTCAAAAATTTGACTTTTGCCGAGGTAGTAATCGAGTTTTATTAAACATCGCTTTCATTTAAATACTATCAAGCGAAGTAATGTATTTTTGCAAATTATTACTATGAAATTTCCACTTTCTTTTTTTGTAACATTAGATGATTTTTTTTCCTTTTCGACATAGCAAAGTTCAAACTTTTTGGCACTGATTTTATTTGTTTAGACAAACTCTTTCTAAGCCTTTTAGCCCTTGTTTCATCGCTTGCTTTTTTGTGTATATTTTCAATTCTTTTTTAGTCTTACTTTGCTTATTTAAAAAAGACCTCCACCATGTAAATGTTTACCCTCTAAAGATTAGAAAAAAAAATCTTCTCCAACCATTTTTTAAAACTCAATAAATAAATTCCTATTAACAATGTTTACAAACACATGGGCATTTGTTCTTTCTTAACAAAGCTTGATTCTTATTTTCTTTTTATTATATATTTAAACGATGCGTGTCAATGCTGCCTCCTCGTTCCGGAAAAGGCTCTCCCAATAGGCAACGCTGACAAAAAAAAAGTTTTTGCTTTGTGGATCCAAAAAAATCCGTGAAAAAAAGAAAGAAGAAGAGATGTGTCATCTGTTTATTTTTAAAACCGATTTTGCGCTATTATACTTTTATATTATATTTGCAATTTTTTTTTGTTGTTGTTAATCTTTCAAGAGGGACAACTCTTCTCTTCTTTTTCTTTTTGTAAATGAATCAAATTACACGATTGAGGAAGGGATCCCATTGAATGAAAAATAATTTTAAACCATCTCATCATAAACTTTTGTTTTTGAACCAAAAAAATAGCGGGGAAGATTAAATGGGATGATATGCGTATTATTTCCGTAGCATATAAATGCCAAACGCGAGATGATAATAACTTGAAGTGGTTTCGCGAAAATTAAAACTTTAGATTTAATGCTTATAAATATGAGAGTCGAATGTCATCCATTTTTTTTTCTATCTAAAACTTCGCATTTTTTGAAACATTGATTGTTAAAACCCTTTTTTTGTTTTTGTAAATCATCGCGTCAAAAAACCACTATCAAAAAGCACTTTTACGCCTCTAAGTTACTCGAAACAACAAAAGAATTTAAAATTATTTATTCAAATCGAAAACAGATTTTTATGCGAACGACACTTAGCGTCATTGGCCATCAGCTGAAACATTTATCACTAAAAAACTTGAACGCTACACTTCATTTTATTTATTTTTTAAAACACAAACTTTACTGATTTAAATTTTGCCACCTTCTGATAGATTAAAATAAATTACAAACGAAAGCGATTTAAATTTTAAATTTTGTTTTTGATAAGAGTAAAGCCGTTTAAATTTCTCTGACCAAAGCAATGTTTTTTTATTGTCTCATAAAAAATACTCACGTAAAAAAAGTAAGATGATGTTGATAAGCGCCTCCACCACCTTTGACGTTGATAAATTTTCTCCAACCTTTTTCTCCGTTTTTTGTTGAATCTTTATAAAAAGATTGCAAGAATTTTTAGCAGCTTTTTTTGGTCCTTGTATCCATAATTTTTTCTTTTTCATGAATTTATTTGATCAACGGCTGTAGTATCAATGCAAAAAAAGTAAAGGAGAAAAAAGAGGCGATAAATTTCATAAATACATATGTAATTTCTTGTTTTGGTTTGTGATTGATTTTACTTTTGCTTCTTCTTTTTTCAAAAAAATAAAAATTGATACATTTTTGTTTATTCAGTTGTTTAGTATTTTTTGTTGTTGTTCATTTTGGAAAGTGTTTAAGGAAGACAGGCATCTGTGTAAATTATTCATAGGTTCAAATATTGTCAAACTTTTTTACTCACATAACCCTTTAACTTTCTCTTTAAAAATGTTATAAAAAATAATAGCATATTATTAGGAAGAAAAAATATATTTTTTTTCTTTCTTATCATCTCCTTTTTAAACAGTAGCAATAATTACTTTAAACAAAATATAGCCGCCTCTTTATCTTTAAAAATTTTATTTGGGAACATTTTTATTGCTTCTTTGATTTTATAGTCACATTTTTATGTTTCAAAAAAAATTATGTTTCATTGTTGTTAGCTTTTTTTGCTTCTTTCTGAATTTTGAATCGTACAAAAAGAGTTAGAAAGAATATAATCAAGCTTTGATAGTCACTCTTTTACAAAAAAAAGGAATACTAATTTTCCGATTAGCTAAAGTCAATGATTTCCGCTATTTTTACTTATGCTGGTGAACGTGTTATTCGATTATGCTTTTCTTTTTTCTTTTTTTTTGATCCAAAAATCCCATTGACGCTTTTCACAAAATAGAAAAAAATTAAAATTTTATCAGCTTTTTCTCCCACGACACTTTTGGAAAATGAATGGAATGCACCCACCTAAATTTCTCTTTCCCTTTTTATTTGCAATATTTACCTATGTTGGTCGTCGTCTATAAAAGGCGTTGTTAAATGAAAAACACGGGTGTCATGCTTTTAATTTTGATGTTTTCCCATTGATAAAAAAAATAGTCATTAAATATACAAAAAATGACGAAGAAATAAAGCGGGTGGCTTTTTAAAAAGGGTTAAAAGATTAGAAAATCTTTACATAAATTTTAGAGGAAAAATCAATGTTCAATCCAATGAAAAAAATATTCTTGCATTTTTAATTTTTGGTGATCAAAAAGTAAAAAGATTGCAAAAAATTTCAAAATGTAGTATTTCTCTCCCCATTTTCTCGCGCTACTACCATTTTTAGGATTATTCATTACAGTAGCATTTGTTAATTTATTTTCGTTTTATCGAGCTTATTTTATTCTTCGAATGATTTTGGTTATTTAACACATGTCTTAAATTTTAGATGCTTGCAGCCAAACTTGTTGTGACTATAACCGTATTTGGATTAGCTTTTATATTATTTGTAGATGATACGTTTGTGAGATGGCAATCACTTGATTATGGGGTAATACAAATGACAGGTAACTTTTAGCCTATCATTGCTTTTAGCATCAAATAAAAATTTTATAGAAAATCCATTTTTTATTGATTTGTATAATCACACAAAATTACTTTTTGATCATTGTGATTTAGCTGAATTGGATCCATGGGATCCAACAATAAGTCGATTTTTAAGTCCATTAAAAGATCCAACGAAAAATTGTAAAGCCACTGTACAACAGCTATCAAAATTAATAAATGGCCAGCTTTTTGTTTATCCTGGGAAAGCAAATGCAAGATGTCGGCGGCGATGTTTGTTACCAAAGAATGATTATCATTTAAATTTTGGTGATTGGATTGATGTGGTGAATGGCACTCGCCCACAATGTGATATCTTCGATATAGAATGTCGAGAATTAAAGGCTAATGGAACTTACAATACTTTTTATAAATTTTTACATTCACAAATTTATCGACCTGAGTGAGTTACAGTAATTTTGCTTAGTTCCATTAATTTTGTGAGCTTTAGTCCTCCAGAAAAAGTAGCTGATGAACTCCCAGAAAAACCGGATGTTCATATAATCCTTTTTGATTCCGTCTCAGAATCACAATTCGTTCGATCAATGCCCAAAACGAGACATGTCCTTCGAGAATATTACGAGTCTATTTCCTTTCGGCATGTAAATAAAGTTGGGCTCAATAGTCGACCAAATGGTTTTGCACTTTTGATGGGTAATTTTTACAAGCAACTTTAGTTCGTTCACAAAATAATTCTTTTAGGGAAATCAATTTATCCCATTTCAAAATCTCCAATATCTCGAGGTTATTCAGCTGATTATAATGCAAAAAAGTCATATTGTACCAATTATTTGGATGATGATCAATTCATTGGTTATCGATTTCAAGATGATGGATATGTGACGATGATGTCTGAAGATTGGTCCCTTGGTGTTTTCAATTGGCCAAGCTGTAAAGGTTTTGCAAAGCAGCCAACTAATCATTATATGAGGTAAAGAAAGGTGGCGATTAATTGAGACTTTTAACTTACATATTTTAGGCCATTCCAACTTCGAGTTGAAGGCATCAAAAAATACAGAGATCCCGTAATTAATAATATTATTCACAAAGGTTCATGTCGTGAAACGTTTTATTATCAAATGGAATATTTACAAAATTTTATTGATACTTATTCTGATAAACCTAAATTTTCTTTAACTTGGATGTCATATCTGGCACATAACGACCAAAATGCCCTGTATCACACGGATGATTACTTCTATCATTTCTTTGTAAATAACAAAGAAAAGTTTAATAATTCGTATGTTCTTGTAATGGGCGATCATGGAAATCGATTTGGAAAGCTTCGACAAACAACTATTGGTGAAATAGAAGATAATAATCCATTTTTATTTTTATCTGTGCCAGCTAGTATGAGAAGAAATACTTCTTTCATTGATACATTGAAAGAAAATGCTAAATCATTGATGACTCATTATGATACTTATGCAATGTTAACTGAAATCACAAATGTATGTTTTCTCAATTGTTAGAAAATAGAGTAATGTGATGTTTTTTAGCCTCAAAATCCTCGAATTCCAGAACCTTTGATCAAAGGCAATTCATTATTCCATCCACTTCCACAACCACGAACATGTGATCGACTAAGAATTCCATTTGAATATTGTATTTGTAAAGTTAAAAAATATCGACTTTCAAAGAAAAATGCGATTGCAAGTGATGCAGCTGATTTAATGATTTCTAAAATGAATGAAAATCTTAATGAATCAAATGAAACTGCTGAATGTGTGTCATTAACTCTCAACCCAACAACTGCAATTACAGTAGATAAATTTGATGAAAAAGGAAATGTCAAAGTTTATCAAGTTACTTATACCACTCTCCCAGGAAATGGACAATTTTGGGGTTTTGTTATTCAAAGTAATGAAAATGCAAGCTTAGAAATTCTTTCGGAGAAATTTCCCCGTCTCAATGCTTATGCAGCTCAATCTGGTTGCGCTTCAAAAGCAAAATACGCTTCATATTGTTTCTGTAAGAATTTACTAAAATCCACAACAATAGCCTCTCGAACATCGACAATTAAAAATAAAATAAAAAGCTCAACGCCGCAAGCAACAACGGCTACACTTTCCACTGATGAACCTTCCAGTTAATTTATTTCAACAGCTTTACCAAAATAGTGTTGCCTTATTTAAAAAATTTATAGAAATTTATTCCAGTGCGTGCAAGACATTCTTTAAAAAAAACTCGGGTTACTTTTGTTTTTTGTTATTAAAAATGTATAATAAATTTTTGATTTTATTCTTGAAACTCATCTCTTTTCAACGTTTTATTCATTTCTTAAAAGCTATTGAAAAGATACGCGACCGTTGTGGAAAGACTGAAAAAATACAAAATAAGAAATCATGAAATTCACTTTGTTAAAGAATCACACTGATACTTATATAAAACAAATTTCCTATTTTATAATCACGAGCATGGGCGGTAGCTTCTTGACCAGCTGCTGAAACCCAAGTAGTTTGACAAATTCCACCTTTGAGCATGGACATTGTAAGGGATTTCACGAAA
Organism: Panagrolaimus kolymaensis; assembly: GCA_028622995.1. Classification (NCBI taxonomy): domain Eukaryota; kingdom Metazoa; phylum Nematoda; class Chromadorea; order Rhabditida; family Panagrolaimidae; genus Panagrolaimus; species Panagrolaimus kolymaensis. The sequence goes on from JAJQJQ010000006.1 coordinate 3,618,749, forward strand.
ATTGGCAGCAGCTTCAATCATTTAAGCACCTGCAAAAGAAAAGAGAGTTATTAGAAACTTGAAGAACTAGTTATGTGTAACATTGCTTTTGATTAAAGGTTTGAAGCTAAAACTAACATCTGCGAATCAAAATTATTAAATTGCGAAGATTTTTTTTCTTTTCCACATATTTTTTATTTTTTTTTTTAACCGTAAAAATGTATGTCATTTTTACTCGATGCCTCAAATAAAGAGATATATATGTATGAAACCTCGAAGTTTCATACTCAATAACACATGTATTTTATGTTGAAAGCCACATAACTCGATCAGAGCCTTTTCTTGCACTAAACAAATAATGATCCATTTTTGTAGCTTTTTATGTGAGCTATCGAGCCCGATAAACAAAATTTTTTAAAAGTTTACTTCTGTTTGTGTTTGGAATTATTTTTCCTTTATCAAAGCATTTTTTGCTTTAAGTGAAAAACATTATAATTTTTGATGGCTTTCAAATCGACCTGTACTTATTTATGTATGTTCTCATATGTTAAAGGGTTTATTGTTTATTTCTGTTATTTACTAATTGTTATTTAACTTCATAATTTGTAAAGCTAGTGTTACAAAAATGACCACTAAAAAATCTGCTGTTATAATTTTTTTATTCTTCGAAAATATAAAATATTGGTTTCACCGAATTATGCATATTTACTTTTCCATTCATTATCATAACCACCAAAATAACTATGAATTCAAAGGTTTTTTTGTTTGAGCTTTTATTTTATTGTTTACAAAACATTTGCAAGCAGCCGCCGCTGACCATAGGTGATTTTTGTCTCTTTTTTTTTAAATTCAAAAACAGCAAACAATTGCTATTTTAGAATCTCTCAAAAATGCAAGTTTAATAGAGTGAAGAAAATAAAGTCCTAGAATTATTACCTTATCATCTCCTTCTTTTTTCTCCATCGTCCACTTTTTTTCTGACTCAATCCTCTGGGAAAGACAGATAACAAAGACGTGTGTATGTGATTGATTCTGAAAAATTTATAGTTATTGCTGCTCTTTTTTTTCAAAGTATTTTTGTATGTTAAGGAACTCACGTATTTTTTAAAAGCTAGATTTACTATTTCTTACTTATTACATTAAATTTGTGAAATGAATTTACTTCTAAATTTTTATTATCTATCAAGATATTAAATAAAATGTTTCGATTAAACCTTTTATTGAAAGGTTTTTTATTTATTGCAACATTTGTTTTGATATTTGTTTTATTTATTGATTATGATATACCTTCATCAGAAATAATCCAGGAGAAAATCAAAGAAGTTTTATTTAGCAATGAATCAATTATCAGTAAACATAGTTGGTGGATTTTCGCGTGATTATTTTTTACCTTAAAAAAAGTCGCTTTAGATATTGCAACAACAACCGAATCCAAAATCTTCCTTGATTCTTGTGATTTAGCTGATATTGATCCATGGGATCCTACGATACTTCGATATTTAAATCCTCAAGCTGATTCAACAAAAACTTGTAAGCCCACTGTAAAACCGCTATCTAAAATTGAGAATGGTCGACTTTTTGTTAATCCTCAAAGAGCTGATGCAATGTGTCAATATCAATGTTTGCTACCTAAAGATGATTATAATTTAGAATTCGGGAAATGGATTGATATTGAAAATGGAACTAAACCTGAATGTGATATTGTAAAAGTTGAATGTCGAGGAAATAATGAAAATGGAACAATTGGAACTTTTTATAAATTTATGCATGCTCACATTTATCGACCTGAGTGAGTTATGATATAACTTTACACTTTTTTCCAAAATGCTGTAAAAATTTCATTTTACTAAAAGAATGTCAATTTGCAGTGCTCCAAAATACAAAAAACCACCATCAGAGAAACCCGACGTTTATTTGATAGTTTTTGATTCGGTATCAGAATCAAACTTTATTCGTTCCATGCCTAAAACACAACACGTAATTCGGGAATATTATGAATCGATCTCCTTCAGACATGTAAATAAAGTAGGGCTCAATAGTCGACCAAATGGTTTTGCAATGCTAATGGGTAATTTCCACATACATATGTATGTACATGTTTAGCATTCAAAAGCGAGATTTTATAGGTAAACAAGTTTATCCAATAGCAAAATCACCAGTATCACGAGGACATGAAGCCGATTATAATGATACACATACATATTGCAAGCATTATTTGGATGGTGATCAATTCATCGGTGATCGATTCCAAGATGACGGATATGTTACGATGATGTCAGAAGATTGGGCAATGGGAGTATTTAATTGGCCTAATTGTAAAGGATATTCTAAAAAACCTGTCGATCATTATATGAGGTAAAGCAACTTTTCGTTAAATTTTTGATAGCCTTCTTTATTTAAAAGAAAAATATTTAGGCCATTTCAACTTCATTATGAAGGAAATAAAAGGACCAAAGACTCTTCAATAAATGGAATAATCCATCAAGGTTCTTGTCGAGAAACATTTTATTATCAAATGGAATATTTACAAAATTTTATTGATACTTATTCTGATAAACCTAAATATTCAATTACATGGATGATTAATTTGGCCCATAATGGTGTTAACACGCTTTACCACACAGATGACTTTTTTTATAGGTTTTTTAAAAATAATAAAGAAAAGGTACATATCATTTTTAGTTTATTTTTAAAAGCTCCAGGCTCTTATTTTTTAGTTTAAAAATTCATACATTTTATTTATGGGTGATCACGGGTTACGATTTACGGGTATTCGAAACACTGCAATAGGTGAACTTGAAGATAATAATCCTTTTTTATTTATGTCGATTCCTGAAACACTTAGAAGAAATACAACTTTAACAGAAACTTTAAAACAAAATGCTAAAGAATTATTAACGCATTATGATATTTATGCAACATTAGCAGAAATTACACAAGTACAAACTTAGACATTTCCTAATATAAACATTCATTCATTATTGCTCTTTCAGCCTCTAAAACCTCGTATTCCAAAGCCATTAATTAAAGGAAGTTCTCTCTTCCATCCATTGCCACAACCACGAACATGTGATCGATTGCAAATTCCTTTTGAATATTGTATTTGCAAATCAAAAAAGAAGCGACTTCCAAAGAAAAATGAAATAGAAACAGCTGCAACTGAATTAATTATATCACGAATGAACGAAAATTTAAAAGAATCCAACGAAACAGCTGGTTGCGTTCCATTGATGCTTGATACAAAAGCTGGGATAACGGTGGATGAGTTTGAGGAAAATGGTGAAATCAAAGTTTATCAAGTCACGTATACAACTCTACCAGGAAAAGGACAATTTTGGGGTTTCATAGTTCAAAAAGAAAATGGAGGAAGTTTGGAAATTATTTCAGAAAAATTCCCGCGACTCAACGCTTATGCAGCTCAAGCAGGATGTGCTTCAAAAGCTAAATATGCTTCTTATTGCTTTTGTAAAAATTTGCTTACCACTACAATGATGCCTACGGGAACCAAAAAAAGTTAATATTCAGTTGTTTTAAAAACACATAGTTTGGCAATAATAAATATTAGTGTATTTTTACTTTAATTTTCATCCAACCATATTGGGTTATCATTCATTCGAAGCATCAGAGTTTTATTGTTCATGGTAGAAAGTGAAAGCAACAAACAAACATTGTTATAAAAAAATATTTAGTAATATCCGAATCATTTCAAATAAAATTAATTAGTTTGCTTTAATAAAAATCTTCCAAACGCTAATTTATAGTTTCAATTATCCCAACAAAAAAGAAACTTTTTGAAATGCCGCCTGCGTGTTACCTATGATCGCTTCCATTTTTTTTTATTGCCCTCAACTTTGCCATTTTCATCAAACAAAAAAGTTTTTTCATTCATCATTGATACAGCTTTCATTAATTTTGGTTTTTGCTACTAAAAAAATGTCCGGGCCAAAAATTGCAATATTATTTGTGATATTAGCTCTTGGTGGCCTTAGCATTATTATCTTCTTGGATGATTCTTATTTCTACACAGCTGAAAGCATTCAAGATTATAATTATGGTGAACTCAGAATGAACGGTATGTTTTTTCTTCTCAAGTTTAAAATTTTAATTAAGAAATTTATTTTTAGAAAGCCTTCGTACTCTGAACTTATCATCAACCAGCAATGATACTGAAAAAATCTTGCTTGATTATTGTAACTTACCTGAACTTGATCCATGGGATCCAATGATTGCTCCATTTATTTCACCTCAACAAGATCCTGCACTTACTTGCAAACCCAAAGTTCAACAAATAACCAAACTCATCGATGGCCAGCTTTTCACCTACGCTACTAACTTAAAATGTCAACGCCGCTGTTTGGTGTCCAAAGATGATTACAACTTGGATTTTGGAGAATGGATTGATATCGTGAATGGAAGTCGGCCTCAATGTGATGTTATGGAAGTTGAATGCAGAGCTCCCAAGGTTCCATCTCCAGTTTACAAAATTTTACATGCTCAAACGTATCGTCCAGAGTATGTTTTTATTTTGCTTTATTTTTCTTATGCATTTGATTTTTAGGCCACCAGCATCAACTCGTGAATCGCCTGAAAAGTTTGATGTTCATATCATTCTTTTCGATTCCGTTTCTGAATCTCAATTTATCCGTGCTATGCCTAAAACTCAATATCTTCTCCGAGAATACTATGAATCTGTTACATTTCGTCATTTGAACAAGATCGGTCTCAATAGTCGTCCTAATGGCTTTGGTTTACTTATGGGTAATCTTTTGCTTATACTTGGTAAATAACTTCAAAAATGTTTTAGGCAAATCAATTTATTCCATTCCAAAATCACCATTATCTCGTGGTCATTCTGCTGATTATTCTGGTGACTCGTTTGCATCTTCTTGTAAAGCTCTTTTGGACAATGATCAATTCATTGGATATCGATTTCAAGACGATGGATATGTAACGATGATGTCAGAAGATTGGGCGCTTGGAGTTTTCAATTGGCCAGATTGCAAAGGATTTTCAAAGAAGCCTGTCGATCACTACATGAGGTAAATTTTATCCAACTTGCTTTCGTAATAAACATAAAGCTTTTTTTAGGCCTTTCCAACTCCGAGTTGAAAGCAAGAATTCTTCAATACGTTCTCCTGATATGTTCAATATTGTTTATCAAGATTCCTGTCGTGAAACATATCATTATCAGATTCAATACTTGAAGGATTTCTTGAAAACTTACTCTGATAAGCCGAAATTTTCCTTGACATGGATGACTTATCTGTCTCACGATGATCAAAACAGTTTGAGTCATGCAGACAATTTCTTCTATCATTTTTTCAACAACACTAAATCTGATGTAAGTTACACATTTTCTCTTTGTAAGCTTAATATTTTTTCTTTTTCAGTTTGATAATTCTTTCTTGTTTGTGATGGGTGATCATGGTAATCGTTTTGGAAAAGTTCGACAAACAAATGTTGGAGAAGCTGAAGATAATAATCCATTTCTGTTCTTTTCTGTTCCAAAAAAGCTTCGACGCGATGATGAGTTAATGGATAATTTGAGAGAAAATGCTAATCAATTAATCACTCATTATGATACGTATGCAACGCTCGTTGAAATTGTCCAAGTAAGTTTTTAACATATTTTAGTATGAAGTTATAATTTTCTTTCCTTTTTCAGCCGCAAAATCCTCGAATTTCAAATCCAATAATCAAGGGCAGCTCTCTCTTCCATCCATTACCTCAACCACGAACTTGTGATCGACTTCGAATTCCGTTTGAATATTGTATTTGCGATGCTAAGAAAGGTCATCTTCAGAGAAACAACAACATTGGAGAACCTGCTGCAAAACTTATGGTTGCTAAAATGAATATGGATTTAGCACAATATCCAGAAACCAAAGATTGTGTTGTTCTTTCTCTTGATAATGATACTGATGTCGTTGTTGATGAATTCGTCGAGAAAACAGATCTCATGGTATATCGTGTTACATTTTCAACTCTACCTGGAAAAGGAAAATTTTGGGGCTTGGTTTCACAGAATTCTGTCAATGGAACTTTCAATATTCTCTCTGATCGATTTCCACGTTTAAATGCTTATGGACCTCAAGCTACATGTGCTTCTCAAGCCATTTATGCTTCATACTGTTATTGCAAAAGTCTATTACATCAACTCATGGATCTGTTAAAAAGCTAATTTATTTTACTTTGTATAATTTTTAATTTAACATTTTAATATTTTGAACATTTTTTTTTGTAAGATAAATAAATATGTAACTAATAAAGAATTTGTTTATTCACGTGCTTTTTTTAATTTCTAACTAACTTTTGCTTTTCGATCAAATTGAGAAAGAAAAAGCAAGCATCATCGAAGACAAACAAGCAAGACACAGAAATTGAAAATGCATGCAAGCAAAATGCGACATTATTTTTAACCCGCGAAACTTTGGAATCAACAATCGACGAAAAAAAAACAACAAATTTCTTTCTTTTTCTTTGTTGCTTGTTTGCTTGATAATACTCCTTCAGAAATATTTATTATTCCTCATTGAATTTCCTATAGAAAACTTTGAAATAAATCTTATTTTTAAAAAAAATAATGATCACTTTTTTTGCTCACCATTTTTATTTTCCAACAAATTTTTTAAACCAAGCTGTCACCGACCGATGCAATGCGATGTGTTGCCTTGTTTGGTTGGATGGTTGGTGTTCATTTTGGTGTCTCACGTGTTTGCTTGTTGCATTAATGGATTTCTCATTTTTTTTGTTGTTCATCATCATATGTTTTTTCCCTCTTTTTTCATCCTCTATTTTTTTTAAAGTAAATCTTATTGTTGTTTCATGTTTAAACAACATTTTCACGCAGCTTTATTCTGACCTTCCTTCATTTTTTATTTGATTGATTTTAATATTGATTGAAGCATCCTGTTTTTATCTTTCTTTTCATTTTTTATTACCAACGCTCTATTGTTGTTTGCTGTAGGATGAAAAAACAGGAATATTAGCTACTTTTGGCCTTGATATGATTAAGCTTTTTATTTTTCGATTGCGCAATCGTCAAACAATCAAAATGAGGCTTTAATGGTGAAAGCAAAAGAGGAAAATGGCTTTTTTGATTTTTATCTTTAATTCCTATCTCCTTTCCCAACTTGTTTTTAAAGCGTTTTTTGTTTCGTTTAACTTCTGTTTATTTGTATTGTTTTCCATTAATAATTCGTGTTTTTTTTAGTAAACATGGGCGATTCTGAAAATACCAAAGAGAAGACACCAACTCCGACGCCTCCAAAGGAAGAAGCTCCTAAAGTTGCTGAATCCTCCAAGCCAGCTGATCCTGATCTTTTGGAATCAATACCATTTGCAAATTGGCTTGCAACAGGAAAAAGTTGGGGAACTTCATTTGTTCAAACTGCTAAAGATAGGGTATGTCATCTTTTTGCTGTATGAACTTGGGGATTAACAAGAAGAAAATAAACTTTTATGTTCCAAAAACGTGGAAATGGTTATGTATTGATTTTTGTTGCTCTCTTGTTTTACACGTCTTTTTGTTATTAACCTTTTTATAATTTTCAGACCCTTTCAACCATTGAATTAGTCAAGAAAGATCTTGATGAATTTTCTGATACCGTCAGCAAAGAAGCTACCGCCATCGCATCTGCTACAACTGATGTCGTTAAAAATCAAGCTCAACTCTTCCATCAATTTGTTACAACTCCTGATGGTGAAGACGAAGAAGATTTGAGAACTGATGAAGAAAAGAAAGAATTTGCTGATTTGGAAGCTAAACAAGAAAAAACTTCAACAATGCCAACTTCGTCAAGCTTTGGAATGGGATGGATGAAATCGCTTGTTGATACCGTGCAAAAGTTTACCGTTGAAGATACGGCAAAAGATGAATATTTATATACTGAAAAAATCCAATATGGTCCTATTAGAAATGCTGTTCTTGATCAAGTAAGCTTATATTACTCTTTGATAGCTCCTAATCCTTATAATTTTTAGTATGAATTATCTCAAATTCAAAATGATGAACGTACATTCCTCTGCTCTCCTGATAAACATATGGATGTTTTTTATGATGAATGGCTAAAAGATTTCAAAATTGCTGAATATAATGGAGAAATCAATACTCTTTTGGGAAATAATCCACGCCTTCGAGAACTTTATGCTAAAGTTGTTCCATTGGAAATTGATAATCACACCTTCTGGGATCGTTACTTCTTCAAAGTTTATCAAGCTGAACAAGAAAAACTTGAAAAGCAAAAGCAACTTGAAATTAATGTTAAATCGAAAGAAGCTTCCAAGAAAGATGAAAAAAGTAAGATTTTATTCGATTGAATTAAAGGATTAATATTTGTTTTTTAGAATCACCTCATGATGAACATAATGAAAAGGATGAAACTTGGAGCATGTGCAGTAGCACCCATGATCAATTAAATGTAAGCATCTTGTTTTCTTCTTCATTGATTAATGCATAAACTATTATAGGAATTACCTGATGAAGTCTCCGATGTTGAACATCCTGGTCCAGTAACACCTCGTGCAACTGAAGATGCTCATGATGGATGGGAAAAATGCGATCCACCAGCTGAACCATCTCCAACCGAAAAATCCACATCCAATGCATAAATTGTTTTTTTTTTGTCCCCATATACATTGTATTCCTTTCTTTGGGCTTTTGTGAATTCATTGTTTTGTAAATAACCCAATTTATGTTTTATATTTTTTATGTGTTTCCTGTGATAGGTTTAAATAAATATTATCTTCATAATTCTAAATTTTGTATAAACTTGATTTTTTTTTTGTGTTTTTTAACTTGAAGCCAATAAAATTTTACATGATTTCACATCGCGTTAAATGTCTTACAATAATGAAAGCGACAATGCTATGGAAAAGGCAGTAAACTCGCTTGAAGCAGCAGGTGAACAGTTGATGAATCACGCTGGGATTAAGATATAAAGTTTTACTAAATTCGCTGATTTCTTACTTCTTCTTTTACCATTAAGAGTTTTACCCGGGCTAAAGAAATAATAAGTTTTAACTTTTTTTATTGCTCTTTCTTTTTTTTTTGTTGTTCTGTATCGACTGCTTTTTTAGTAAGCTTAATTGATTTTTTTTATCTAAGACTTTTTTACCGAAAGAAATTAAATTTGGTATAAAATACAATAAACATCCATTAAATTATGACCTGTTTTCCCGAGTTTTACATGATTTTTTGAAGAATGAAATTCTGACCAGAAGTTGTAAGAAGTTTTTGATGTTAAAGCTGATTCCACTTTGGTCATCAAATTTTCTAATTCCTCTTTCGACAATCCATATAAATCATCCGTTGAACAATAAGCTCCTGTAGCATCTGTTGGACCATCTTGCCCGTCTGTTCCGAGGCAAATAATTCCAAATAAAGCTTTTGAAGGTTTATTAAAAGATTCAATTTGATGTTTGATAATTTCATGGAAAAATGAAAGGGCCATTTCTTGATTTCTTCCACCTATTGCATTTGGCGGTGATGGATTTGGAAAATGTACAGTAGTTTCACCAGCAAAAATATCCATTTTCCATTTGTCGCCACCACCATTATTAGATTTAGACGAATCGAGAGTGGAAATAACTCGATTGTGAAAGTTTTTGCCCGCTTCAGTTGCATCACCTTCAAACGTTGTTGAAACTATTGAAGCTTGGATATTTTCCAAGTTTTGCGTGTGAATTTCTTTAACTAAATTTTCGACGAAAAGAGAATTGCTTGCAACAATAACGTTTTGAATATTTGATATTTCTGGAACTAATAAAAATAAAATTTCTAATGATTTTCAATAAGATGCTTACTTTTAGTTTCTTCATTTATTGGTTGTTCTTCTTCGTTTTCAAGAATTTTCCATATATTTTTAGGTACATCTTTTTCTTTATTTTTGCAAAACCTTTGAAGGATTGAAAGCGCATTTTCTTTTGGATTTTTTCTTGGTTCAACTGTGGGTCCACTAGCAATTAATTCAAGAGGATCACCAATGATATCAGAAACAATCAATGCAATTGCCTAAAGGGTTTGCTTAGAATAGTTTTAAAAGCGATTGTCAGTCATCTAACTTTTCCTTTAACTAATTTTGCTAATTTTCCACCTTTTACTCGAGATAGCGCAATTCTAACGTTATTCAATTCTTGAATGGTTGCACCATTGGAAGCTAAAAGTTTAATAACTTCCAATTTTTCTTTCAAAGTTATTCCTTTCACTGGAGCTGGCAAAAGTGCTGATCCACCACCTAAATTGCAACTTATTATTCAAAGTTAAACTACAAAATATAAAAATGATACACACCTGAAATTAAAAATAATACAATTTCATTTTCATCCAAATTTTTTAAGTATTTTTCAATCCTTTTTGTTGTTTCTTCTGAATCTGAATCAGGTAAATTATGTTTTGCACCAAGAAAAAATAGAATTTTGGATTCATTGGGAATTCTAAAAACAACAAACATCTAATTATGAAGAAAAATAGCAAAGCAGTAAAAAAATTACGAGCTTCCAAAAGGAATTGAAGCAATTCCACCAACCAGTGAATCGCCTAAACTTTTTTCAGCTCCAGAAACCATTGAAATTGCTGCTTTTCCAAATGCAATAATATGAATTTTTGAATTTAAAAGATCATAAACTGTATTTGTAACAGTCAAGGTTGGAGGAGAATGAGATAGTTTTAGATTCTAAAGTTTTTGAATCGGAGAATTGAGGAATTTGTAGTTAAAAACTTACAGAACGAACGCATGATTCAGGAGATAAATGATTTAAAGATGAAATAAAGGTTGATTCAAAAATTTGGTAAACTCGATTGAAACTAAAAAAGTGTGACATTAAATGGCTTCGCGTATTATGAAAATGAACCATTCTTACGTTTTCAAAGTAGTCATAGCTGATTTCGTTCAATTCATTCTGATTTTAACGTTTTTGAAAAATTTTTATAAACCAAAGTTTTTGTTTTCAAGATGAAAATAGAAAGTCGCTGATTAGTTGGTGTACGTACGCGTGCGTTTTTTGTTTGTCTGTCAAAACCATCTTTTTTAGACGACAATGTTTCTTGCAATTAGAAAGGGCAGCTGAAGTTGTTAAATTTCGCATAAATTCTTCGAAAGCGATAATAACCATTTTGAAATAATGTTTCCATAATAGATGCAAGACGAAGTGAAGCCGTCATGGTAAAAAGCATGGTTGTTGGATATGAAGATTGAAATAATACAAGCAAATTTAAACCAAACGCACTTTCAACATTTTTAGGTAAAGTTTGAAATGTATTTTGTATGTAATAAACTGCAAAGGCAGATAAGGTAAAACAAAAATATGTTGGAAAAAATATTAGAGTGAAGGAACTCAAATAAGGTCGAGCATTTTCATTTGCTGAATTTTCAGCTATCAACAAAAAATGTTCTGCTAAAATAATGAATAAATAAAAAGTAATTATTTCAAAATCCTTCTTAACAATTTTCATTGTCTGTGCGTGCGTCTCTGCCTGGAAATCTATCATGTGAAAATTGTAAAAGAATGAAATAAAAATCTTTGAAATTAGCATAAACATGAATTTTGAAAATCCTTCTTCTCAATTTTCTTTGTCTGTTTGTGCGTCGCTTCTATGCAAATTTTCTATCAAGCAAAAAGAAAGGAAAAAAAGAATGAAAAAGCAAAAAATGGTTTTGCATTCTCATTTCATAGAAATGAAATAATGATAAGTCGGGGTTTTATTTTAAGGAAGCATTAAGGAGCTAATATCAGGAAAATGATCCATGGAGTTATTATCTCGGGAAGGATCTAATTTAATAAAATAAAATTGATGAGAATGCTATTGAAATGGTTTGGGATATTTTAGGATGAGTTTTAAGGACTTTTGTAGAGTAAAATGCACAGAAATGTCCATAATATAGTAGCATGTATTAGTATCTTATTTTACTAAGAACTGCGCGTTGTAAACTTTAATTAATAAAAATATTTTGAAAAAGAAACATTTGCTGGCGGGCCGAAGACCCGCTTAACCTCTAGTTGAGTAATAAAAATTGATAATAAAGTAAAAAGAAATTATTACCACCTTCTTTTTCCACTTTATAAGCTACCTAGCTATTTCAGCCAAATTAAAGTTTGCCTTTGTTTTTTGTCAAAGCTAAATTTATGTTAGAATATTTATATTTTTTTTTGTAATTCAAGCCAAAAAGGTGCGCGTAAAGGTTTTTCTTTCTCTCTCTGGCAGCAAAAAGCGAATCTTTAAGCGTTCCTTTTTTGGTTTTCACTTAAGCCAAGCAACCGGATAAATTTTTTGGTTAATCTTCGGTTCATTTTTCGTCAGCCTTCTTCATTTATCTCTTCGGAGATTCCTTCACATTTATGTGTTGCTGCCTTACCTTCACATTTATGTGTTGCTGCCTTACCTTCACATTTATGTGTTGCTGCCTTACCTTCGCTTTATGCGTTGCTGCCTTACCTTCACATTTATGTGTTGCTGCCTTACCTTCACATTTATGTGTTGCTGCCTTACCTTCACATTTATGTGTTGCTGCCTTACCTTCACATTTATGTGTTGCTGCCTTACCTTCACATTTATGTGTTGCTGCCTTACCTTCACATTTATGTGTTGCTGCCTTACCTTCACATTTATGTGTTGCTGCCTTACCTTCACATTTATGTGTTGCTGCCTTACCTTCGCTTTATGCGTTGCTGCCTTACCTTCACATTTATGTGTTGCTGCCTTACCTTCACATTTATGTGTTGCTGCCTTACCTTCACATTTATGTGTTGCTGCCTTACCTTCACATTTATGTGTTGCTGCCTTACCTTCACATTTATGTGTTGCTGCCTTACCTTCACATTTATGTGTTGCTGCCTTACCTTCACATTTATGTGTTGCTGCCTTACCATCGCTTTATGCGTTGCTGCCTTACCTTCACATTTATGTGTTGCTGCCTTACCTTCACATTTATGCGTTGCTGCCTTACCATCGCTTTATGCGTTGCTGCCTTACCTTCACATTTATGCGTTGCTGCCTTACCTTCACATTTATGTGTTGCTGCCTTACCTTCACATTTATGTGTTGCTGCCTTACCTTCGCTTTATGCGTTGCTGCCTTACCTTCACATTTATGTGTTGCTGCCTTACCTTCACATTTATGTGTTGCTGCCTTACCTTCACATTTATGTGTTGCTGCCTTACCTTCACATTTATGTGTTGCTGCCTTACCTTCACATTTATGTGTTGCTGCCTTACCTTCACATTTATGTGTTGCTGCCTTACCTTCACATTTATGTGTTGCTGCCTTACCTTCACATTTATGTGTTGCTGCCTTACCTTCACATTTATGTGTTGCTGCCTTACCTTCACATTTATGTGTTGCTGCCTTACCTTCACATTTATGTGTTGCTGCCTTACCTTCACATTTATGTGTTGCTGCCTTACCTTCACATTTATGTGTTGCTGCCTTACCATCGCTTTATGCGTTGCTGCCTTACCTTCACATTTATGTGTTGCTGCCTTACCTTCACATTTATGTGTTGCTGCCTTACCTTCACATTTATGTGTTGCTGCCTTACCATCGCTTTATGCGTTGCTGCCTTACCTTCGCTTTATGCGTTGCTGCCTTACCTTCACATTTATGTGTTGCTGCCTTACCTTCGCTTTATGCGTTGCTGCCTTACCTTCACATTTATGTGTTGCTGCCTTACCTTCACATTTATGTGTTGCTGCCTTACCTTCACATTTATGTGTTGCTGCCTTACCTTCACATTTATGTGTTGCTGCCTTACCTTCGCTTTATGCGTTGCTGCCTTACCTTCACATTTATGTGTTGCTGCCTTACCTTCACATTTATGTGTTGTTGCCTTCTTCATCCATCTCTTCGGAGATTCTTCGGATACACCTGTTAACTGGTGGGGGCGAAAGCCCTTTTCTTCTTCAAAGTACAGCCGCCTTGACGTGGCGAAGGAGCTTAAGCTGTTTCGATTAATTTAATCAAAACAGCAACTAAGAGCTGTACTAAATAATTTTTGGAATGTTTTGCTTCTTAGTAAAACAAAAAAAATAATCTTGATTAAAATTGTATTGAAAGCATTTTTGAAATAAACAAGGAATGAATAGTAAAAAGGGTAAAAAAGAAAGTTTAAAACCAAATGGAACAATAGTAATTAGCACAGTAGGAGCGCCTTCAGAATTTTGTGATGGTGCTCAATCAGCATATACTTATCAACTTTAAGTTTCTCAATCAGCCTACTCTTTTTTTTTTGGTAAATGGTCTAATTTTAACTTCAAATATTTGTTGTTTCAGGCGGTAACAACATAAGCTAAATATTTGTTATTTGTCATGTACATCTTCCTTTATTTATTATTGAATAAATTGATTCACGAAATTCTCTTTAACAAAAATAAAATACAAAGTTTACAACGCTTTTATCAAAGCAAAACCTAAAAGCCCATAAAGTAAACGATATGCTTATTTTTTAATGTTAATGGCTTTTGTGAAAGTTCGCGACGTCGCGAACTTTCACAAAAGCCGAAAAGTCCGCCATTTAAATCAATCTCAACGCGAATGCTTTCGATTGGTATACTGTAAAATGCTGGACAAACTTTTGAGTGAATTTCTTTTTCAAACACAAAAAGCATCATAAAAAGTTTTTTCTAAAGCCGCTTATTTATTATCATCTGTGTGTACCAAAAGATGTCTCGAGAACTTGAAGAAACGTAAGTTTCTTTTAATTTACAGCTTATTTACATTTCGTTTTTATAGCGTTCAAGAAGTCGTTAAAGTATCTGATGAACTTCATTCACGAATTGCTAATGTCAAAACTCTTCTTGTCAATGGTAAATTTTTGGTTAAAATATTGTTCATCAATAACAAACTTTATTATAGGAACCGAAACTGTCGCCTCTGGAAGCACGCAATCTTCTCAAGTTTTTGATGAATTAAAAACTCTCAAAAACAATTTGGAATCTCTTCAACGATCTGTTAACGAAGCAAATGAAAGCAGTATGTTTCTGTTGTGTTTTGAATCTTTCTCTCATATATCTCTTATTACAGGTGCTAATGAAAATTTGGATGTTAATGATGGTTTCAAAGAAAAAATTTTGCTCTTCCAAGCTAACCTCAAAAATATTCTTAACGACATGGAAGAAACAAAATCAAAACACGAAGAAGCTCTAAGTGTTAAAATTGAAGTTGATGAAGAACATGAATTAGAACTCGGTAAAATTGTATTTTTTCTTTTCATACGAATTAAACCAACTTTTTTTAGCTGATGAAATGGATGAAACTGAATAAACTTTAATACCTTGTGCTTGTTTTCAAATTGTTATATTTTTGTCAAATAAAATCTTTTTCTTTGCTATTTTTTGTTGTTGTACAGTAAATATGTTGTAACATTTGAACTTGTTTTATAGTCCCATTTTCTCGACTATGAGGTAATAAAAACAAAGTGTAAAGATTGGAAGAAATTACGCCTTGCCATTTTGCCTCACTTCTTTTTTCTCCCAATTTTAAGTTGCAACAGATGAGTTAATTTTTGTAACACAAGACTGAAGCAATTTCCATTTCATACACAGCTTTTTATTTAGTTTTGAAGGCTCACAACAGAATGATTATTTGAATTTTTAATTGTCTAGCAAAAAAACAAATTTTGTAATTTTCACAGCCTAAAGTTATGCATATTGCATTCCATCATTCATCTGCGAGTATTGTAATTTTCACTCGCGCCATTTTTTTGTCATCTTCAAACAAAAAAAGTTTTCACTATTTTTCATCACTGACGCTTACTTCTGAATTGTTTGTTGGTTGTTCCTCTTTCAAAAAACCAACAACAAAATGCTCATCAAAGTAAGTTTATTTTATTCTTCTTTTCAGTCTCTTACACTCATTGTTTTTAGGAATATCGTTTGGCTCTTCCATTCTCAGTTGAAGAATATCAACGTGGACAACTTTGGGCTGTTGCTGAATTCAGCTGAAATGAAACTGGTGGTGGAGAAGGCGTCGAAATAGTTCAGCAAGAAGAATTTACATCAACAACATTGAAACATGGTCAAACGCTCTCTGGAATTTACACAAAGAAAATTTACCGAATCAAATCAAAAGTTCCATATATCTTTCGCAAAATGTTATCCGATTCCGCTTTCATCCTTTATGAAGAAGCTTGGAATGCTTATCCTTACACTAAAACCGTCTTAACTGTATGTTGTTTTTCTTTACTTTATCTTATCATTTTTTTTTATCAATTTGTTTTTTAGAATCCTGATTACATGAAGAATAACTTCCGTGTCTGTGTGGAAAGCTTTCATGCTTCTGATAGTGGAGAACAACACAATGCTTTGAATTTGCCGAAAGATATGTTAAAGAAACGAGAAGTGGTTCATTTGGATATTGCTGATGATTCTCATCTCAAAAAATGTGTAATTTTCTTTCATTCATAAACTTTGCTCTAATCTTATGAGTTTGTAGGATCACAATGAAAACAACAATGTCGGTGGATTTACTTCAGAAAAAACTGGTCGTGGTCCTTTAACAAATGGATGGGCAAGAAATCATCAACCTATGATGTGTGCTTACAAAGTGGTTTCCGTTGAATTCAAATGGTTTGGTTTACAAAGTCGCATCGAAAAAGCCATCCATCAAAGTTATCCTCGTGTGTTCGTCAAATTTCATCGTGAAACTTTTTGCTGGATTGATAAATGGTATGATCTTACTTTGGGTGACGTTCGACAAATTGAAGATGAAACCGCAGCAAATTTGAAGAAACAAATTGGTGAAGGAAATATCAAAGGTACTAATGCTGCTGCTGAAGATGGTCATTCTGCTGATAACAAAAAGAAATCCTCATCTGATGAAAATGATTAATTGTCTCTAAATGTATATTATATTTATATTGTATTGTATTGATGTAACACATGTGTATGTAACTTTTGTAAAATAAATGATTGATTAATGCTTTGTATTTTTATGTTTACTTGTATGCTTAATTGACAATTGCTTAGCTCGATTTGTAGTTTAATTGAAATAGCTATTCATTCATTTCTTGACGAAACGTTTTTATCTGCAGAACATTGATCTTTAAGAACTAGAAACAAATGCTTTATGAAGTTTATTGCAATTCCCACTCAACAAAGTTATGTATGAATTAATCCTCTATGTTGTTTATTGGATTTACAATGGACAAACGGTGTCATTAAAGCTCACGGACCAAGCTTAAACTTCCAAATCGACTCTATTGCTTTATTTGTAATTTAAAAATTTATAATGAAAATGGAATCACCAATAGCCCAACAAGCAAATCAATCGTTATCTTTGAAGCTTTCCCTGTCGTATACCTGATACTTCCATAATAAAAATCACATGAAAGTTTGTAAGAAAAAACATATTTCAATGGCTTTTTTTGTTTTCAATCAAATTTTTTAAAAACTTTTTTAAAATTTTGGTCTTCTAGATGTGAGAACCAAGGAATCATCAATCAAGTTTAATCCCATTAAAACATTTATTGAATTTCAATAATGTTTGTTTTTTTTTTAAATTTTTTAGTGAGTTTCAAGAATGGAAGATCGAGAAGAAAAAAAACAGACTTTTCACAACAATAAAAAAAATATAAAAGAGTGAGAATGTTTTTTGTTTGTTTTTTTTCCAAATTTTTTTCAAACACCTTTAACAAGATGAAAATGATGTTTAAAAACTTTTAAAAAATTAAAGATTGAAACTTTAAAAACTAAAATCGGAAATTTTTATTGTTTCTAAAACAGAAACAAAAGCTTGTTTTTTATTTTGTTTTCACTTCCTTTTTTCGTTAAATTTATATGAAACAATAATGTCTCGACTGATTTAATAAATTGTTTTGATTCATATTTAACACAAACTACGAAGAGACAAATAATGTCCCCATTTGGAGAACAATGATTCAAAATTTTGCCATTTTTTTTTCAGAGAAGTTTCTTGTTTTTGTAAATTAAATTTTTTAAATTGTTTTTGTTTGTTTCTTGCGAACAAAGTTCAAAATGATTCGTGCAGAATAATGAGTACCAAATTTTTTCATAGTTGACATCCTTGTTAAAATCTTTTATAAAATTATCGATATGAAAGCTGAAGTAAAGAGTGGCTATAATATTTCTTCCTGTGACAACTTCATTATGAGACTTATTTTACCCTTCAAAAATAAACTTATCGAAGAATTTTGAAAGTTATTTTTTCTTTCCAACTGCCGTAAATTTCGAACTTTTAAAAATATAATATAAACAAGAGCAGCTGATTTTTTTTTCTTTGTTGACTCATTTACAAGGAAAAAAATTGTAAACAATTTCCACATTTTTTACATTACCAAAATCCTTTTTGTTGTTGTTTTGTCTGGTATTACAAATTCCATTCAATTCTCTTCCATTAATCATCCGCCTGCCGTCGTCGGTCTTCCGTTTTGTTAATAGTATGGTCTTTAAGAAAACACCATCGCACGCATGGTCGATTAGTGACCATCAAAACAAAAAAACATATTATCATTCACGTTCGTTCGCTTGCATCCTTGTATAACAACATTCGATAACATCAAAAAACAACTTGAAACTATTATGCATTAATCTTCCAATCTTTTTTTTTTGTTTCAAAGAAAAAAGGCTTAAAACATGTTTACTGCATTCCTTTATTTTACTTTTTTTTCTTTGTTGCAAACAAATATTATTCATTTCATTGCAGAAAAAATGGACCTTTTTTCCATTGCATCAGAGTGACCTATACTCATTAAACCTTTGCATTATCAGCATATTATTGTTAACTTCTGTTGATGCTTCTTCGATGTTACGATGCAGCAAACAATAAAGAGAAAAGAAAGAAACATCAAAAACCAATTAAATAATTTGTTGCACCTATTTCCTTATTTACCGTAAAAATGATGTTTATTAGAGACATTTATATTTTTTGAGAGCAAAGAATAAAAAGTTTTTGGAGAAAGGATTATAATTTTAGGTAAGAAATGTCAGCCATGTCTGCTTCTTTCACCATCCCTCATTTATTTTTCGAGGTGATACTAAATAGTGGCGCGCATTCATCCACACATAGAAATGCTTCGAATATTTTTTTGATACAAAAGTCTGCAGTTATTTTTTCTCCCTTCGAAAATATTTACAAAGAAGCTATAACAAAATAAAGCAAAGTTTTTTTCTTCTTCTTGTCAAATACTTTAACCTCGCTAACCAACAACAAGCCACTTCCACTTCTTCATCAACATTGCTATTTCACTCAATCGGCAAGTAGCTTAACCTCGGCCAACCACCCTCACTTATTTTTTGCAATTAAACTCGAATCGAAATATAAAGAGACAGAGAGAAAAACGTGTAGCATCGTCTCAAAAACAAACAAAAGAAATAAGGAAGAAAATGAAAAACATGTGAAAATATCCAAGTACACATACAAAGATTTATACATTAAAAAACATATGTTTTTTTATTTTCCTTTACAACTGTCTAAGAAAAATATTTGTTCAAGTTTCTTCATGAATAAAAAAAATAGAGTCATGCTTGCTTTTACTACTTTTCTTAAAAAAACAACAAATTTCGGAAGCTTTGTGTATTATTTTTTTCGCTGCTGCTAAAAAAAATTTCAAGATAATATTTTGGAACAATTTTTTTTGGTTTATCTGTTTTTTTTTTCGGCTGACGAAAATCCTTAACCTTACATATGTATGTGTTTTTTTTTTTATATTGTTATTGCTTTTCGATGTTTGAAAAATAAAAAAAGTAATAATAATATTTCATTTTTTATTATCTCTTTCCTCCAGCGCGGGATGCTTCTTCTTTCACTTATTTTTTTGTTCGCTGATTTAAAATGTTTGCGTCAGTCAAACCTATAACAATTGCTTATTCAACCAAACCAAAAATAAACTTTTATAACCTATTTTTAGGGGAAAATTTAGTTATATTTGTCGCCATTTTTAGAAAATACCTTCATTAATTTTCAAAAAAAAATTTAAAAAAAAACTAAACTAACCATGCGACGACGAAAATGCTCGAAATTAAATCATATGGTTTCCGCTAATTTTTGATTCTCATCAAACAAAAAAATTTAAAAGTCTTCCACATTTTTTTCTCCTATGAAAAAAATTTGCAAAAACAAAAAAGTTAAAGGAAAAAATTCCTTTCTCGGGTCATTTAATTGTTTTTTAAATGATGGGGTAAATTTTTAAATTGGAAGAATTTCAAGATGGACGAAGTCAGGCATTTGCAGCGTTCATTCAATTGATTGCATCCCATTGTATTTTTTGTTGTTGCTGGGAAATTGCTAGGGTTTCTTACAAACAAAAGTAAAAGAATAAATGTGAGATTTTTCCAACAACAACAAAAAAATATAGCGTGCTTATTTTTTTCCAGTAAATTAAATTTCTTAGAAATCTACTAGGATGAGGAAGAAGCTTTTTATGGGTGCAATAACGCAAATGCGTGAAAATTCAGTAAAAGCGCACGTTTCTCGAAAAAAGCAAAAATAATGGTTGAAAAAAGTTATTAATTATGTGTGCAAAAAAATATTGTTTATCGCAGCCGAATTACTAAAGAGTTTTAGACTTTTAGCATTTTTTTTGCTTGCTTTCTTCCTCATCATGACTTCTGACGTACGTCGTCATTCAGGCAACTTTAGGGTACATCACGATGTTATGGTTGTTGTAGGATTAACAAACATTTTTTTTCTATTGTTAAACAATTGTTTTAATCTCTTATTTTTTTAAGACTTCCTATAAACAATTCTTTTTTTTCTTTCCTACATGATTAAGTTTAAACAATCCACACAAATTTTAATTTAAACTTTTTTTGTGTTTTAAGAGTCCCACTTTCTTTTTCTTCCTTAAAAAAGTCTCTAAAATTAAATAAACAAAAAAAAGAAAAAACTTCTTCTTCCGCCTTTTTTTGGTGTACAAAAAGCATGAAGAAAACTAGCGAAATCCTTTTTTTGAATGACTACAACAAAGTCATGGATTTACTTTGATTGCCCACACTGCCTTTTCTTCACTTAAATTTTTGGAACCCATAAAATTCAAACACATAAATTTATTTTTTGTTACGGTAATTTTCTTGCATAATTTTTTTGACCAAACTTCAAAGTAATTTCAGCTGCAAAAAATGAAAGAGAATAAATTCCCATGAGGAAACACATTCTAAAAAATATATGGGTTTTTCAGAAAAGTGCTTTAATTCAGAAACGCCCGATAATTTGATAAAAAAAGTTTTTAACTTTTCGAATAAAAAAAGAGAGGATAAAGAAAAAATGTTTTTTATCTACAGAGATCTATGCATACGTGGGCATGATGGTGTGCTTATAAATTTTTGACAACGATACCCCCAAATTTTTAAGAACTTTCCATAGGGTCCTCCGTTTGCTTCACTTTTTTTTGACATTTTTTGAACGTTACCCCATAATTTTTAAACACAAAATAAAAGGGTCCTCCCTGTTCTTTTTTTTAAATTTCCGAAAACCTTAACGCTACCCCACTACCCCTGGGTGTGTCAAAACACACCCAAACACACCTTATGCCCATATGTGGATCTATGTCTATTGAGTTTTGTTTGAAGAAAAAAAAGTTCACGAAATTTGTTATTTTCTTCTTGGATTTGATTTCTTTATGAATCACGTCATTCGTAAACTATTTGGAATACCTCAGCTTTAAATTATGAGGATGTTTTTAACAACTTATTTTTTCATTAAAGGATTTGGTAAACATTTAAATCCAATAAACATCAAAATGTATCATCGGATAATTTATAAGCTATGAGCGTATTAAAAATCCAAAGCAAAGTATTTGCTTATGAGTCATTTTTAAAAACCACAATTACCAAGTACAATTTTTACGATCTAAAAAAACATTAAAGCCGAAGAATGGTTTTTTTTACACATTCCAAATGATTTATGACTTCACCACAATTTCCGGGAGGTTTTTCGCCGAAAAAACACAAACAAACATTTTTTTCATGTCTTCCGTTTTCAAACCCTAACAAACAACTTTAACTTTGTCTAATTTATCGTGCGTCCTTAATTTAAACATTTTTTGTTTAAAACATTGCTCGCCCAAACGAAAAGGAATGAATCAGTGAAATTTAAGGTATTTTTATTTTGGTTGGTCATTTTTGATTCCTTCGCTTTTTTTTGTCAATGTTTTTTTATTTTATTTTTGTGTTGCGCTAATTCACGTACACAATAAACAACTTTCTTACATTCTTTTTTTTGCGGACAATATTTTGAAAGTTTTGATCTTTTCTTATTTACGTCTCTCCATTTTTTCTCTTCCTTTTGATTTCAATTTTTGTTTTTTGTTCTTTCTCTCTATTCAAGATGGCGCCTTGAAGAAGGAAGAGAAAAGAGAGAAGAAGAAAAAAACATGAAGGCGGAGCTCCAAAAAAGAAGAAGTTTTGAGGTAGTAGGTAGCTTCCCTCCCCTTTCTATTGGACCTATATAAAAAGCCATCCGTTTTAAAATATTTTTATGGAAGTTGAACCGGGGTTTATAAAATACTTTACTTTTTAAATAAAACTGTTAAAATTTGTTTTATCAGGTGCTTTTCTTTTGCTATTTTTTGCAAAAAAAACTTTTGCGTGTGCGACTTGTTTTAATTTATTTTTACACCTGCGTGACCTTTTTTTTAAAATTCTTTTCCATTTTAAAATATTCAAGTTTCGTATTTTTTTAGTTTTAACATTTACCCTTAACTTACCTTCGTCAACTTTCGTTTATTTATTTTCAACACAATTATGACAATGAATATTCAAATGGCTAACACTTCCTTTGAAGTCTTCAGCAATGAAGCTTCAAGCGCTTATGATAATTCCACAGTTACCAAAAATTCTTTGGCTGATCTCTTCCGTCGAAATCCTAAAATGGAAACCACCGATGAAAATGGAAAGAAAACACTATTTGGAAAAATTCTTAAAATGTTGTCCCTTAAAGGTAAGATAATTTTATTTACCAAGATCCTTCAAATACTAATTTTGGTTTTTAATAATTTTAGTAACAGAATCAAAAAATACTGAAAAATCCCGAAAACATTGTCGTCAACGTCGACGTTCATCCGCTACACCAAGCAACGTTGAAGTAATGCCAACAATTTATGAAGATGAAAATGAAACCGCTGATTTCTTTAATATGTCAGCTTCATTTAATCCAAATCAAGGACAAGCAATAATTGCTGTTGCATAAAAAAAAGCAATTCATTATTATTTTTTGGTATTAAAATTTTCCGCAACATTACGAGTACTTTCTTTCTTTTTTGTTTAAAACATTTTTATTGTAAATACTTGTGTATTTTGATTTGTTCCATCTTGGAATGAAAAATCGTTAATTTGTTATAATAAAAATTTATATAAAAATTTAACTCATAATTAAAACAAAGTAAATTAGCAGAGTTAAATAGCGCCTAAGAATAAGTTAAATTATTTATTGCCCATATTTTTCAAAGACATCCTTCATTTCTCCTTGTAACAATTTTTCAGCATCTTCAAAAGCGTGTAAAGCTTTTAAAGTTATAAAATCAAAGTAAGCATCTTTAACTCTCTGAGATTTTTCTTTAGCTTCAATTCCATTAAACATAAAAACAGCTAAAAGTGGAATAATAAATGATTGAGTAAGGAAAATATTATTGTAATCTTTTTTTAACTGCTCAATGGTATATGGTACTTTGCTTTCTTCGCCTCCAAATTCTTTGACTAAACATTCATGATAAAATTCAACAGCAAAAACTTCAGCTTGTCGCCTAACTACTCCATCAGCATTATGAGCGAGGAAATATGCGAGGTCGTACATGGGCGAACCTTCACGAAGGACTTGCCTGAAAATAAATTTTTGTAAAATATTGAATGAAGTTATAACATCAAAACGAACCAATCAATAATGGCGCCAATTTCATTTTGAATATCTCCTTTAGCATCGATAGAATAAAGAATGTTCCCGGCTTTAATATCGCCATGTACGATAACTGGAGCTAATCCAAGATCATGATAGGATTGTTGATGAACGTAAACCATAAAATCTTTGTTAAACGCAAATTTACGATATTTTTCAATAAATGGTTCCATGATTTCTAAACTTTTTATGTTTTTTCTTTATAATTTTAAAAACGCTCGCTACTAACCTCGACGTTTGCATTTTTCCAAAAAAGGTTCAACTAAATCTTCAAAGAATTGTGTGATGTCAGCGAATCCTCGACGATGTTTCAAAAACTTATTTTTCCATTTTGATTCATCAGACGTTAACAAATTTTTATGCATGTGAGCCAAATGTCGGATCAAATTTTTTACTTGAGTGAGATTAGCATTTTCAAAATAATTCATAGTTTTTCCTCGAAATGTCAAATCTTCCATATGAAGACATCCTTCTTGAGCGGAAGTTAATTCAACGGTTTTAAAAACATTTGCAAGTGGAATATCAAGAAAGTGAGCGATTTCATTATAAAATTGGCATTCATGTTGATGGATGCTGGCTATATTAGCAACAGCTTCAAACGCTTCACTATCACCGCCACTTTTAGCATTGGCTTCTCGAAATGAAGCTGTTCCAGGAATTTTTAAAACAGTTGTGTAAACATCGAAATCGTTTTTAGAGTCATCAAAAGTGATTATAAATCGTAACACAGCTGAAAAATAACCTTGACCATCGGAGACATCCGAAAAGGTTATCTGAAAAGAAAGAAGATGTATTTATTGCGTTTGACGTTGTGTGTTGAATAACTCTGTGAAGGGTTGATGAAACTAGAGTAATAAAAATTAAACTCACGTTTTTGATACTCCTTTTTGAATAAAACTCTTGAAACTTTTTATCATTTTGTTTCAATGAATCTAATAACCATTCAAAAGTAAAGGAATAATTACCTATCTTTTGTGAAATATCAAACTTTTCAGCCATTTCGACTTGCTGCACACAAAATTTTTGAGGTATAACTTTTTTGTTTGCTTTTATTTTTGTTGAAGCTTTTTATATCGACTTTTATTTCTCCTTTCATAAAAATACGTGCAATTTATTGATTGCACAATGTTATGTAGCCTTTTGCAAAAATACAAACTACAAAAAACTCTTTTAATGTAATTAAAAAAAAGAAGAATACAGTATTATTTCAAACTAAACAATTTTAGAAGAAAAGATGACACATTGAAACTTGTTTTTATCAAAGCCTTTGAGAAGTGCATGATTTTAATTGTAAATGTTGATTTTTGATTTTTTAAAACAAAGATTTACCATTTTTAGAGCTTTTTTCATGGTAAAAAGAAATGTACAAAATACGAAAGCTTCAAACAACAGAATAAGAAAAAAAGTTGGGTATTTATGGATTTTACAATTCGAAAGAAAACTATCAGAACGTTTTTACTTGTACAAACATTGTTGCTTATTTCTGAATACTTTTATTCCAAATCGCCTCAAATACACTTGGTGAAGTTTTTGCTACGGCTAACATATCAAATATTTTAAAATACTTATCCTTGTTATTGTGGGCTAATGCAAATTAGAATAGCTGGAATGAAACTCGGTATCCTTGAAAAAAATATTCTCAAAGTAATGAAAGAAACTTTTGATAATATTTGAGTTTTGTTAAACTCAAAATGCATACTTTTCGATTTTTGACAAACTTATTTCATCCACATTTGAGCTTCTGTTTCCATTTGTGTATTACCTTATTGTATTAAACTATACTCAAAGATTTTATTGCAGTTGAATCACCAGTTTTTTCTTGTTTTAATTATTTTAAAGCATTTTTTTCCTTTTGGGTTTATTCAAAAACTAATTTAATTTTAATTTGCAGCATTGTTTTATTTTTTATGGTTTAATGCTTTTTCGCCCTAAAAAAAGCCCGTCGTCAGCCATCGTCGCCATTTATCCACGAAAAGAGAGAGAGAGGTCATTGCAAGAACGAGAAACAAAAAAATTCTTTTGACATTGTAAAAAAAATTTAAATTCCGTCCTTTTTTTGTTTATTTATGGAACTAATTATCATAAACCCTGGACTTTGCAGAGGTCGCTTTTGTAATCAAAAAAAAGTTTGTTGTTTAAATAAAAAATGTAGTTGCAGCCAGCGAAATATAAAAAACCGAGTGATATTGATTGAAAGAGAGAAGCATCGAAGAACAGAACAAAAATAGAAGAAGGGAAAAAGACCCAAAAGCAGCGAGCGAACAAAAACGAGCTTTCTTTCTTTCTTCTTTTTTTTATAACCCAACCCCGAAAATGAGAAGATGATGAAAATGAGAGGGGCATATAGCAAGGGATGATGACGATGATGAACGACCATATAGCCCCAACCATCATCGACACGGTTATTTGTTGTCGTCGTTGGTGAGACCGGTGTTGCGCGCAATAATGGTCGTCGGCCATTTAGTTTGAGGACACTTGGGAGAAAGCTTGAATAAAGTTGTTGCAACAAAAACAGAGTCCCCAAATAATACAAACACAAGATAATAAAAAAAATAATATCATTTAAAGGGTTTTTTAACATAAAAAATTTGTGATTATATATATTTTTTTCCAATGTTTTTCTTTTCATACTTCTTTTTTTATTTATATGTATATCCGAGGATTGTTTTTCGCTCTTATTTGAAATTGGTTTTGCCTTTCGTTTCATATTTGTTTTAAAGCGGCATTAAAAAGGTTTTATTTTTTGATTGCCTTGTTGCTTGACTGACGAGGTCAAATAAATGATAATTAAAGGTTCAGGTTTTGAATTGCAATTTGCAAAAAAAAAAGTAAAAATAGAGATGATTGAATGCTTGCAAAAAAAGAAGAAGTGGAAATTGTTGAGTTTAAAATGAGTGAGATATTTTGATACTTTGATTTTGGTTTTCAACAAGTTTTACTTTAAACAATTTTTTTTTTGCACTTTTATTATTTTTAAACTTATCTTTTCGAAAAAATATTAAAAAAATAAAATATTGATTTTAGTCATTTTTGTAAACTTTTTCTTTCGTTGATTCAGTAAATCTGTTTGCCATTTGAAATACGCGATTTGACGTAATTTTTCCAAAAAATAGCCGTTGTTAGTTCGCATTTCGGTAATAAAAGTTTTTGAAAACTGAAAATTCATTTTGCCTAAAATAGAAAACATTCCAAGATTCATAAGCAGAGAGTCCAACCATAAGTTTTGAAGTTTAGCTTCATGAGCTCCATTTAAAAGAATCTAAATTAATCTGTTTCACTATCGGTCGGAATATTAAATTTTTAAAGAAACACTTGACTTTTATTATTGCAACTATCTTTCGCTTGAAATTGCCTTTTTTATGACTTTTACAACTTTGTTCGCTTGCCTTTTATAATATTTTATTTTATGATTTGGATTTATTGTTTTTTGTTAGCGAAAGATCAAACTCACTCAGATCACAGCCGTCATTAATTTATAATGGTTTTTTTTGTTAACTCTTCAAATATTCAAATCAAAATTAAAAAACGTGCAATAATATTTTGTTTTTACGTGTGCTTTCAGGAAATAAAAAAAACACAGAACACACATTTTTTGAGTTTTGTCATTTATTTATTTATAAAAACATCATGTTCACTTTTTTTTTCTCTCTTCTCAATGTCCCCATGTTTCCGTTTTTGCGATAAATTTCATTTATCTTTATTATTTTTGTAAAATTTCCACCACACACTTTTGCAAATTCGGTTGTCGTTGTTGTTCGTTAACTCATTTTTAATAAATAAAAATAAAAATTGTTTCTGTTTTTACACTGACCCTATTTCTTTCTTTTTTCTTTCGCCTTCGCCTTCGACGATTATTTTCTAATTTAAAAATTATGATGATTATTAATGTAATTTATTTTTTTCTTTCCGAAAAAAAGCGTCTAAATCCATTTTTTTTGGTTGGATGTAAGTAACTATTTTAAAAAAGGTTCATTCGTTTTTCACACACACATACATAGACATTGGCAGCAGCAACACCAACCGGCTCGTGGTTGTTGTTGAAATCGAGGCAAATTACCCGCAAATGACCGACTTCTTTGACCGTAGAAAAATTGAAAGTCTTTCACCTCAATTTTATTTTTTTATTTATTGTTCAAAGGCTTAATTGTTTTGGTGTTTTTGTGGGCTTGCAATTACTGTAACCATCAAGCGATGGATGACCTTTTAAAAAACTTTTTTTTCTTTGTTGCATTTTTTTGTTGTTGCTTGCAATCAAACTTTTCTTGGTTATTTTGTGGAATATCTTATGAAGCAATGGCATAAGCAAAAAAATCAGTTTTTTCTTCTTCTTTGTTTATTTCTCATGAAAAAAAACAGAGAAAGGAAGTTTTTTTGTAGGTAAAAAAGTTGGTTGATTTTTTTTTGCACATTGAAAAAAAGCATATTTTTATTAGCTTCGCTTTTTCATTTAATACATTGTACTTCGAAGAATCCAAAAATAATTTTTACTGTTGTACTATCAATCTCGTATTTAAAATATTTTTGACCTCTTCGAATAAAAAAAAGATGGCGCATTATCGATAAATGTGTCTATGTTGTTGGTGTTGAAGAATGATTTTTGTTGCCCATTTTATTTTTTTGACCGGCCTTGGCCGTTACACACTATTTGACTTTTATCTATCTATGTTTTTGTGTCAAATAAATGAGGAGTTAAAAGTTAAATGAGGCAAAAATAAAAAGCATCATAAAAAAGTAACATTTTAATGTGTCTTGCTTCGCGACTATTTTGACCTCTCATTGCTTGCTTCTTTTAGAAACCAAACAAATGCTTTCACGTTTCCATAAAAAAATCTGTCGCTATCGTTGAATAAAATTTTAACCACTAAAAATTTTGATCGATTTTACCTTTTTTTAATATTTTTATTTTGGATTTACCTTTTCATTTTATTTCATTAAATCCATCTTTCTCCCCCAATTCTAATAGTAACAGCGGGGTAATGACTGTTCCCTTGATGCTCGCTCGTTTGCTCATTTCACCTCCATGCTGTTGATTTAGTCTTTTTGCGTTTGACACTGATAGTTCACTACCACCACGTATATATATATTTTGCGCATTCATTTCCCCCAAAGCCGTTTGTTATTTTATTTTTTTTTTGTTGTCGTCGTTGGATTTGATCGATCCCCTTCTTCTTTTCGTTTCTGATGGTTATAAAAAAAGATGTGCGTGCGTGTGCGCACCCTCCATTTTTTTTTTCGTGTGACACATCCCATTTTTCAATACTTATAATTTTTTTTTTCACCGAAGACTTTGATGTATGCGTATGTCTGTTATAGAAAACACAGATGCAACAGTGTAATAGAAAATAAATAAATAATAGATTCTGCCATTGGCGTCGTCGTCGTCAAAATTTTTGCTCGTGGTCACCTAGATTTTTTCCATACACATACGCCACCATGAGAGATAGGATATATCCATAGATATTATTATTTTTAATATTAGTTTGTCGCCCAAGATCAATTTCTTTGGTGCCGAGAATCTTATTTTTTTTAAATATTTTTGGAGGGTCAGAGATATAAAAAGGACATAAGCAAGGTAATTTAGGTGGTGTCAGTCACCTCTTGCTTGTGGCAATTAACATCCCAAAAATATGTAAAAAAATTTTTTTAATATTTACTAAACCTGTCGATTTTTTAAAATTTTGTTTAACGATCGATGTAAAGCGAACTGTTTCAATGCAATGAAGGAATAAAAATAGCAAAATATGAGAATTTCATTTTTTTGAGATGGATTGAATTTTACGATAACTGCGCTTTTTCAAGTTTATTGTTTACGTGTTTTGTCTTCTTTTTTTGTTGTCGTTGAAATCTTCACAATCGTAAAAAATTTTTAGGCTCGGCAACAATTATGTTGCGACAGTTATTGTCTAATCCGAATGAAGATATTGGGATTGTTAAACCTTTAAATGTTGAATACAAACCTGGACAAGAATTTGTAAGTTCATTCTTCGCATTTTTACAATATCTTTATTATTATTATTTTTTAGGCATCTGTCCCTTCAGGCTATTACGCAGCATATCCACCAACAGATTATAATTATAATATCACACATCTTCCGTCTCAACCGTCAGTGATTCAACAAGCACCTTATAGTCATCCATATCCTCCTCCTCCCCAACCATTAGAATATGCTCCCACTAGCACCTCTGATTTGTATTCATCAACTTATGCAATGTTATCTTCGGATGGTCTTACTACTCACCCTGAATGGTTTGTATCTATCTAATATTAGAAAAGGCTCAAGTTCTTTTTTTTTTCAGGGCTTATGCAGCAATTCCCGAAAAGCCTGCAGAACCTTATTCTATGGGAACTTATCCATTAGCTCCAGCAATTATCCACAATATTTATGCACCACCTCAACAACAATCTCAACCGTATCATGACCCAAATATTACTATTCCATATCCTTATAGTTATGCTTATGCCTATGATCAAACATCATTTCCTTCAACTTCAGCTGAGCCAACTTTAGAACGCCCAACATCAGCTGATTTGAGGAATCGTCGGCTCCATCAACAAGGAGGTGCAATATCGGGTCGATCCGCTCAAGCCGCATTTTCTGAATCCTTTCGAAAAATTGCTAAAATTGATGGTCAAAATTTTGAGGACGATGATGGAAGCGATGGTGAAAGAGTTATGTGTCTTGCATGTAAAGGAGTGTATACTTCTCGAAGATCATTAACGGGCCATATAGGAAGGAATGAAAAATGTCGAGAAATAATTGGTAGAACATATTTGGATACTTTAGTTCAAACTGGACAAAGTGATATTTTACTTGATCCAAATTCAATTGAAGGTGGAATTAGTCCTATTTGCCCTAATTGCAATCGATTTATTAGTCATTATAAAGTAAGCTCATTTTCTTATTTGTTTTTTTGAAAATATTGCTTTTTAAAACCACTAACAGCAGTAGCTAAAAATATTCACAGATGTTTGAAACACTTTTTATTTATTTGCGTTTGAACCAACCAGAGTCCACCTGCAAAAGGCTAGGCTAACAAGCTTGTGACTTTTATTTCCATGTTTGCTAAAAGCTTTTATATTTTTTTGTTTATTCATTGTTTATTGAAAAAACCCTATGTTTAATAAATATTAAACATGCGCATAGTTCCTAAATAAATTTTTCTTTGATGATTCATCTCTTTTTTTATAGGGAAATATTCGACGACATGTTAATCAATGCACTAAAAGGCCATCAGAACAAAGTTATTGTTCAAGTTCGAGTGGTCAGCCATCACCAAATACCGTAAATTCTGTAGCTGAGCATTATGCTGCTATGGCACCTGTAATTACAAAAGATAATCCAGCATATCATCAAGTTGTTATGCATGATTCAGAACAAGATAGCATGGGATCATATCATCCTGATCAAAGTTCATTAATTTCAAATTCACCAAATAAGAAAAAAATCTCAGCTGTAGCTGTACAATCCACAAATCCATATTCATGCGCATGGTGTAAATTTACAACGGTTTATAAAGGAAATATGAAGCGTCATTTAATATCGGTTCATAATTGCACGGATGAATTATTGCGAAAGATAAGCTTTGATTTGGAAACTTTGAGAGCTTTAGCTCATAATCGCCCCGTGGCTCCATTGGCTCCACAACCAGAAAAAATTCGAGGTTGTTCAGGTCGAAAAAGAAAATGTAAACCTAAAAATGAAAAATTTGATGATCCAAAACGAATGAAACTTTTGGGTGAAAATGAAATTCCTCCCGCGGCTGTTTCTGATGTAGTGGCATCTTTTGCAACAACAACTCAATGCATAGTTTTGAATAATAATAATAATCAACAATATTCTGTGTCTTCTCATGATGAAGTGTTATTACCTATTTCAAGTCATGATTCTGGAATCAGTTCTGGAAGTTCTATTGATGAATGTTAGACTATCTTTAAAACTAATTAAATTGTAAGTATTCTTTGATGTTTAAAAAAATTAGAATAATTATATATTTTTTCTTATTTGCTTTTATGTGTTGTCTGTTTCTCTCTCGAAATCTTTATGCATGTGCATGGATGGATGTGTGTTAGTTAGTATTTAGGCAGTGGTCACTCAAATATCACAAAAAAAAGTTCGCGCAAGAATGCATGCGCGTCCTTGACACGAACACCAACCAACTAAAAATTTTATTTGATTGTTTTCTTTTTCTACAATGTTTGCCAAAATCCATAAACAAAAAAATTAAAAATTTTATGCTTTTATGATTTTTTTAAAACTAAAATCATTGGTAGGCAAATTGCCGCTATAAACATTGATGCACAAATATCCAAAAATCTGTTGAATTTTATTATTCCACCAAATATCTTGCATCAAAAATAACAGCAAAAAATAATAGAATGAAAAGAAATTGTTATGAATCAAGCCCAAATTTTTATCTAATTTTTGGAGAGTTAATAACTACTCCAACTCATTTTTCTTGTCTTTTCTAAAGCCACCTCATACAACTTTTCTATGAACACTCAAAAAAACCACTAAAAATACTCTTAATTAATCACGAAACTTTTGTAAATAAAGTCTCCTGCTTTATTTACTATCGCTTATTGCTTACGTCAAAAATTGACAATGTAATATTTTTGTTTGCAGGAGAAAAAACCTGAATTTTGAGCCATTCTTCGGTTTGAGTGTGTTTGTATTCTAACTTCCGGCTCTTCTCTCCACCACTCATAGAGGTTTTAATAAATACAAAATTACACTAACACTTTCTGATTTTTTTGTTTACAAAAATTAAACCCTTTTTATTCCAACTAATTATTACTTCTTATTAACAAAAATAAAAAAAGTAATTTATTATTCCCAGGATAAGAAAATAGAAGAAAAATATCAAAGTCTATTATTATTTATCTTTTCATTATTTTTTTGTTGTTGGAAAATGCGTGATTCAGTCTGTCCTGACATCGATGACCATCACAACCATCGATGCGCCCTTTTTTTCATTCACTTTTTCTTATTCATTTGAAGAACTCCTTTTTGTGAACCTATAAAAAAATAAGACATCGCAAACAAGAATAAGAATTGGAAGAAGTACTTGGAAAAAAGGGCAATGGTCAAATAATTTTTTATGAAAGAAAACAAGTTTTTGATTTATACAAAAAAGGAGCATGAATTATTATTTTTTCTTCCGGTAAAAAGTTGCAAAAGTTTAAAGAGCATAAAATTATAGTCAGTTAGTTGGTTTTTATGTTTTGACTTTAAAACTCTCATGTGTTTTTAACAAAAAAAATATTAATATTTATGCGTTCAGTTAATAATTTAAAAGTTTTGCACAAGCTTTATAGTTTTATTTGTTTTGTTTTTGGTTTTTTCACGTTTTGAGTTTTTTAGTGATGATACTTAGTTTATATACCATAACTACGTTTTGTGAGTGGGAGTGGTTGCTTGTAAAGTGAAATATAAACAAAAATTTTCCAACAAAAAATTAACTTACAAATTGACAACCTTAGCATCTCAATGAATTTTCTTTAAAATTATTTTACCCTATTTTTTCTCAATTTTAAAAACCTGTCATTGTCAAAAAAAATATTTTAGAACATAATTGGTGACAGTAAAATTTTTTCTTCTTTTTTTGCGACTTTCTTTAATTTTTTGGTTAAAAAAAATAATTTTTTGTTTTCTGGAGCAACGATTGAAAGTAAAAACTTTTTTTTGATTGACTAGTTTAGTTTGACCGGCGATGGTTTGAATTTTTTTTTCTTAAAAAGTCCGAAGTTAGATCGTTTTTTCTTTTTGCGAACATAAAAAATGGATCGTGCGATTTTGAACACATACCAAACTTTTAAAAGAAAAATGGCATCAAATTTAAAATTAAATTTAAAAAAAGTTAAACGAACGCCATTTGCGCAGAATTTTCTTTCCTTTGGGGCAAGATCAAACTATCTAATGTTTGTTTTTTTCTTCTCTTTAACAGTGTTTGTAAAGCAATGAAAATCACATCAGTAAGAAAAAAAGTGGGGGAAAATTCAATTTGTTACAAAAAAATATATATCGACTTTATTTTTTCTCTTGCAAAACTATCCATCGGTCGTCGTTGTATAAAAATAAAACCCATAAATCAAAGGATGGATGAATTGGATCGATGTGACTTCTGCGTCAGTCATCAACAGGAGGTCGGTCACTTTCTTGCTTGCTTACCACTTTATTTCTTTCTTTTTTCTTTTTTTAATGATATAGGAAACAAAAATGACAAACGATGTGGTTTGTTTTAAAAAAGAAATCAGGGTACGATAATAATAGTATAGTGGTGGTAGTAATACAAACATAATTAAGGGGTTGCTAAAGAAATTAAAGCACATAGAAAAATACATATGTTTGAAAGATACCAATTTGAAAGCGGCTTTAAACAAAAAAAGTTTAGTTCAAGAATGGAAATTAAGAAAATGAATTTAAAAGCAAAATATTGTTTGTCGAAAGATCATAGACTAAAATTACAGTATTTATAACAGCTTATCTCGAATAGAAATCGCAAATACAAAACAAAAAACTAAACTTATTTATATTTCAGATTCTTCATTCGCCTCAATTCATTATTATTTTCTTCACTTGTTAACAACGTCCCAAACTTTCCATACAATTAATTATCATTATTATGCAAAGCTGACTTTTCCTATTATTATTAGTCTTGGATTTATTCCATAGCAAAGTTTCAAATAGTATCCATTCTTTTAACTTTTAAAACACTTATTAAATATTTATTTTCTTTTTTCGTATTTTTTCATAGATTTTTTTTTTGTAAAAGTCACAAACATTTAATTTTTAAGTTTTCTTTGGCAATGATTTTTTTAATTATTAATTTATTTTTTTTTTAATTCAAGACTGTATCTGGACTTTAAATAGTTTTTAGAAAATTTGTTTAAGATGTTTTCTTAAAAAAAACAACAAATCAAAATATTGTGGCAATAAATTTAATGGTTTTATTAATGTGGTGTTTTTTACGGCAGCGGCTTTCAAAATACAAAATTGAAAAAAACAACAACATTTTTTTGTAAACAGCAAAGGAAAAAATTAAAAATTCAATAACGTTTCAAACTTCATGGAACTCAAATCCAAGTCTTGTAGGAAAAATTCAAGTTAATTTTAAAAAATTTATTAACACACAAAAAAGATAATAATACTTTAAACAATAATAATAAATTAACTACACGCTTATAATTACAATACTCCAGTTTGTTTAAAATTTTCTGCAATAATCATATCAGTGATACTATTCATTAAAAATTGAACTTGATCCGTATCAGTGGCGCACGTTAAATGAGTATAAACAAATTTGGTTCGATCAGTTATTTGAACTTCAAATTTCCTTTTAATGTATGAGGTGGCATTTTTGTAATCACTTTTAACTAAAATATTCTTTTTAAAATAAAGTTTTTGCCTTTGCAAGAAATTCATAGTTGCCAAAACTTAGATTCCATCGATTACAAAAGTAAAAAAAACTTACATCGATAATTTGGAAAGCAAACAGTTAATGGAACGTTCCCAATTTTTTCAGCGAATATATCTCGCTTATTTAAAAATAATATCATTTGAACTTTTGTAAATAAATCATTATTTCCAATCCATCGAAATAAATGTAATGCATCTTTTAAACGATTCTACAAAAATATTTTTAACCACAAAAAAGATAAGGCAAAAAAGCTTACAGTGGAAGAATCTTCTCGCATGAAAGTATCATATTCAGATATTGCAGCTATGAAAAACTGAAAAATAAAAACAATGCTTTTAGAAAAATACTTGTTATTATTTTATAAAAATGAAAATGAGCACTTTTTAATTGGTTTGTTGAGGCGAAATTAAAACACACAAAAAAACTTTAATAACCGAAGCATGAAAAAAAACTCATAAGGGATTAAGGCCACCAGGGATATATGTACTTTTGCGTGTTTAAATTTTTTATGAGTTGATTGCTCAAAATGTCAATTATTAAAAGGTTGTTTTAAAAATAAACTTGATTTGAAAATGCATTTTAGTATGATGATCAAATACTACAAATTATCATCATAACTAAGTTTGAACGAATTTGGGATTATAATGTTTAAAAAACACGAAAAAGTGAGTTAGTGGCCAAAACACGTTCAAATACATCTGGCATGAAAAATAAAATTGCTTAGCTCTGGACAATTTTCATAATTTTACAATTTTTAAGGTATAAAGCCACTTACAATGGAAGTAACATTATCAAATAAATGAATCCATTTACGTCGTTGATTCTTTTGACCTCCAACATCAAAAATTCTAAATTCCAAATCCTTATAATTATATCTTAATTCTGAAACTCCAATAGTTTGTTGTCGGGAATTTAATACATCCGATGTGGTTGGAATATATGATTCACTGCATATTCTATCAATATTTTCGAGAAAGCTAAAAATTAATCACTTTAATTTTCGGGCTAATAAAAAGCTACTAACTATTTTGCGCAATCCATAACATAAACATCACTTCGTTGATGATAAACTTCTTTAATTTTTTCTTCTGCCCATATTCTTTTAACCACTGGATACATAGTTTTAGGGAATTCCATTTGATCACCAAATTGATATTCAGAAAAAAATGAAAAGAATGTATCAATATCTGCCTAAAAACTAAATGCTTTAGCATTTCTCTCTCAACGCTTTGATTCGAACAAACCATAATGTGTGCAGGTAAATCAAAATTTAAAGCACTTGCGCCTTTAACCAATTGAACAATGGATTCATATATATTTCTAAAAATTAAAGGCTTTTTCTCTCCCAAATCTGCCATTGAAAATCCATGCAAATGAATAATTTTAATTTGCTTTAAAATTGTGGATTTTCCTGATTCTGCTGGACCTAAAATTTATCTTGTTACAAAAAAAAGATTTTTGATTCCTTTATAATAATAATGCTTTTTCAAACATTAATTATTGACATCTGAACCCCTCAAATAAATTATTATTTTTTTACTACCATTTGAGCTCCGAAATCTCTAATAAAAAGTTTTTATGAATTTGTTATTCTTTTGTGCCAACGTAAATTTGAGTTCAAAAAAGCAAAAAACAACAATAAAATTGATATGTACGCTATATAAAATTTTTATAAATAATTATAATAAAGTAAAAAGAACGATGGCAATTATAAAAACCAATTGTATTGCTGAATTTTTAAAAACGTAAGAAGTAGGGTATTTTGTTATATCATGCAATCTTTGCACGCAACAATGTTATCGATTTAATTAAATCGAAATAACAAACAAAAATGTTTGATAGGTTTAAAAATTAAAAAACACACTTACCCAAAAGTAATAATTTAATAACTTTTTCAAGCTTTCTATGATCTTTCATAATTTGTTCTTCAATTTGCCGGTTTCTCGTTAATGCATCTTTAACATCCAACCAATTATTATTTACATTCAATAAGCTATTATTATTATGATTATGATTGGAAGTTATTGAAGTTGATTTATCTTCCATTGATAAACCTGGGCCAACACCACCTTTGATGGAATTAAAAACATGCGGTGGAGGAGATTGTGATAATTCACCGTTGAGGCCCCTTTCCGCAAGATTCACTGGATCAGGTTTGAGAGGATGAATTTGTTTATCATGAGTGGAAGATTCACAATTGCCCATTTAATAATAAAAAAAAAATAAAGGAGGAGTTTTATTGGATAAATGCGGAGTTAGTTGAAAGTTTGAGCGGAAGTCAAAAGGTAATAATTAATGTATTTGTTTGGGAAATACAAAGAAGCAAACCCACAAGTTAAAGTTCTGAAAGATGTTTTTTGTTGTTGCAAAACTATAAAATATCATCAAAAAAATAAAGCAAAAAATAAGTTTGCAAAAATTAATTTCGTATGATTTCATAAGCTCAAAAAAAAACGCAGCGTTGGTGGCAAAAATTACCATTTACAAGAGCTATTTTATGAAAGATAAATTGCTAAATCAATAATAAAATTTGGAAATAATTAATATTTTTGTTGTTACAAAATTTGAAAGAAAGAAAAAAGCAAATTAGAAAATGAAATATGACAATTTTTTCTTGAATGAATAAATATAATGAGTCAAAAACAATAAAATAAAAAAATAAAGTTGAAAGGTTGAGCCCCAAAGGACTTTTTAAAAGGATGGAAAATGTTGGTGATAAAATGATGTGATTTATTGAGGCTCATGTAAAAAAAAGTTGACAAAATTTTCAAAATAAAAGTTGCAATCAGATGAGGAAGGCATATTCGGAGATAACAAACACGTTTGAGAAATTTAATGAAACAAATGAAAGAACCTGGAAAAAAATGAGAAGACGAATAAAAAAATTGCGCATTTTAATACTCCTAAAACTATTAAGTCAAGTGAATTTTTATAGCAACAAAATAATAAATATCACATAGTTCTACGAAACTTTAGACACCTAACTTATAACAATCGTTTTGGTGTGAGAAGAAAATCTGTAGTCAAAATTTTAAATGTAAGCAAATTTCATTTTCCTGTTTATGTGA
Organism: Panagrolaimus kolymaensis; assembly: GCA_028622995.1. Taxonomy (NCBI): domain Eukaryota; kingdom Metazoa; phylum Nematoda; class Chromadorea; order Rhabditida; family Panagrolaimidae; genus Panagrolaimus; species Panagrolaimus kolymaensis. Next base: position 3,657,053 of record JAJQJQ010000006.1, read on the forward strand.
ATGTATGTTTTTAGTCGCGCTGATAAATACATACATATACAACAAAGTTGGCGAAAAAGGTATAATTTCATTTAAAGAAAAAAATTACAAAAAATTAAACAAAAAAATAATTCATTTATTGATGTATTTTGGTTTGAGTGATTATTAACTCTAAATGTTAAAAAGGAAATTAGAAAACAACGACAGAAACCATTTAGCAGCGCCTTGAAAATGAAAATCAAAATTAAAGTGATACAAAGCTTCAGAAAAGCAGCTGTCAAAAAAAATACGAATCGCGTTGATGAATTAAAAAGTTTTAATTTTATGCAACTTTTAAGCATAAACGTCAATCGAAAGTTTTTTTAATGCGGTGTAATAACTTTTTTATGGAAGTTTCCAAAGTGAAAACAAATGGTTGAAAAATTTTACCGGAAACAATGAAGCAAACAAGCAAGAAATACAAAAAAAAAGTAAAGAACGTCATTGCTTCATTCATTGAAGCGAAAAAAATAAGAAGTAAATAAACTTTTTCATATTTCAAAAATATACGAATCAATCGTAGGTAAAATTAAATAACCAAAAAAACTAATTTAAAAAATCCCATTAAAGTTAAGTTTGCCATTTCTTTCTTTCTTTTTTTTATGGCATAAGCATTTTACTTATTTCTGCGCATTGATTAACCAAGCAAAAGCTTCATCGTCGTCAAACATGCTGCTTTTTTACCTGCTTTGCTGCTGTCATACATGCTCATTTTTTTTTTGCCAACTTACTTACTTTATTTACTTATATACATACTTCTTCATGACAACATCAAACATACACATACATACATACACAGTCAGACTTCAGTGAAAGAAAATAATAATGTTTTAACGCTTAAATGAAAAACAAACAAAAAATGTGTTAAACAAGTAATTGAAAGTTCTCAAAGTGGGAAACTTTTATTAAAAAAATAAATAATAAATTGCAAAATCTCAAAAATGAATAAGCATGTTTTATACACTTCCTTCTAAGGTTAATGAAGCTCGTAACATTGGTCATAAAGACAGCATACACGTGCAGTTGTTCATCAAGCATAAATACAACGAAAAATATGACTCTTTGTAAAAAAGTAATTGAGTTTTGTTGCATCAAAGAAAGTCATTATCATTTTAACATATCTCAAAAAATTCTAATGCGCAGAACAAAGAAAGCTTTTGGTAAGGATGCTGCTTCAAATTCAAAAAGTCAAGCCTTTTCTCATCGACTCAAGCAAAGAAAAAAGTTTTAAAATTCTATGTAAAAGAGTAACAAAAAAAAAACATTAATGATAATCATTTATTTTACAAAAGTTACATACACATGTGTTACATCAATACAATACAATATAAATATAATATACATTTAGAGACAATTAATCACTTTCATCAGATGAGGATTTCTTTTTGTTATCAGCAGAATGACCATCTTCAGCAGCAGCATTAGTACCTTTGATATTTCCTTCACCAATTTGTTTCTTCAAATTTGCTGCAGTTTCATCTTCAATTTGTCGAACATCATCCAAAGTAAGATCATACCATTTATCAATCCAGCAAAATGTTTCACGATGAAATTTGACGAACACACGAGGATAACTTTGATGGATGGCTTTTTCGATGCGACTTTGTAATCCAAACCATTTGAATTCAACGGAAACCACTTTGTAAGCACACATCATAGGTTGATGATTTCTTGCCCATCCATTTGTTAAAGGACCACGACCAGTTTTTTCTGAAGTAAATCCACCGACATTGTTGTTTTCATTATGATCCTACAAAACCATAAGATTAGTGCAAAGTTTATGAATGAAAGAAAATTACACATTTTTTGAGATGAGAATCATCAGCAATATCCAAATGAACCACTTCTCGTTTCTTTAACATATCTTTCGGCAAATTCAAAGCATTGTGTTGTTCTCCACTATCAGAAGCATGAAAGCTTTCCACACAGACACGGAAGTTATTCTTCATGTAATCAGGATTCTAAAAAACAAATTGATAAAAAAAATGATAAGATAAAGTAAAGAAAAACAACATACAGTTAAGACGGTTTTAGTGTAAGGATAAGCATTCCAAGCTTCTTCATAAAGGATGAAAGCGGAATCGGATAACATTTTGCGAAAGATATATGGAACTTTTGATTTGATTCGGTAAATTTTCTTTGTGTAAATTCCAGAGAGCGTTTGACCATGTTTCAATGTTGTTGATGTAAATTCTTCTTGCTGAACTATTTCGACGCCTTCTCCACCACCAGTTTCATTTCTGCTGAATTCAGCAACAGCCCAAAGTTGTCCACGTTGATATTCTTCAACTGAGAATGGAAGAGCCAAACGATATTCCTAAAAACAATGAGTGTAAGAGACTGAAAAGAAGAATAAAATAAACTTACTTTGATGAGCATTTTGTTGTTGGTTTTTTGAAAGAGGAACAACCAACAAACAATTCAGAAGTAAGCGTCAGTGATGAAAAATAGTGAAAACTTTTTTTGTTTGAAGATGACAAAAAAATGGCGCGAGTAAAAATTACAATACTCGCAGATGAATGATGGAATGCAGTATGCGGATTTTGATGGATGTAATTAATTGAAACAGTTAAAATTATAAGATTTGAAAATAGTTAGAATTTTTGATTTTTGCAGATTCTTGCTTATTTGCTATAATTATTACTTGGTTAATAATACTGTAATTTTCATCATTTTGAAAATATTATGTAAGCATGATTCATAAATGTCCAGAAAATGTGTTTAGCCAAGTTTAGTTTTGACGCCTTTTTCGTAAATATTACAGATAATGACTTAGACGGTTGAAAACAATTTTATCACCAAAAAATAATGTGTTTGATAAAATTCAAGGATTGCCCAAATTGGTTCAAAAGCAAAAATTAAAAAGTTTATGGAAAAGGTGTGCTTTTGTAAACACAAACTTTGGGTATAAAACTATTCGAAGGTAAAGTTGTAAGCATCATTTTGGATTCTCATTGGTAAATTTCAAAATGTTTAAACAAATTGCCTTTGCTCTTTTCATTGCTTTTGTCGTCATTGATTTCTCTCAGGTTTGTTCGTTCAAGGTGCTACAGTATCCAAATACTTCATTTTTCAGGCATGTGCTCCTCCTCCACCTCCTCCTCCTCCAGCAACAAGCTCCGCGGCTCCAGGTGGACGTCGTCGTCGTTCTGCTAATGATGGTGGAATTACTGTTGCAGTTTCAACTTTGTTTGATTTTGATGTAAATGAAAATGCTGCCGATATTGCTGCCCTTGGACAACAACTCAAACAACTTTCAAAATCTCAACAATTGGATCTTACCCAATTTGGATCCATTCAAAAAACACCCGAAAATGAGGATGGTCATCTTCTTGTTCGATATACCGCCACAAGTGGAAATTGCGATCAAGTTAAAGCTTTTGTTACTCAAGCTGTTCAACTTTCACCCATTGTAAGCAGCGCTTCCATTGATTGCAATGGAAATAATGTTGTCATCGATAAACAACAACAACATTAAAATTTTAATTAAAATGATGAAACCGATCCGCAAAAATTGAAGTTGCTTTAACCCATAAATTAACGTGCATATTATTTTTTTGTGTCATTTTGTAAAATTTTAAAAATAAAACTATCGCAAACAAAATCTTTATTTTCATTCAATGTTTTCGATTTCCATGTTTCAAAAATGAAGGAAAAAATTTGCTATCGTATTAATAATTTGCTTTTGCTTTTGAGCTTTTTCAATTATAATTTCGTTAATCGGATTTGCAGCAGATACATTTCTTTCTTTTAATTTTTTTACGCTTTCACAACTTTAAATTTCACCTATCTTTCTTTTATCGCCTGAAGCTATCACATATCTATTTATTGATTGTTGCGTAATTAATTAATTATTTTTTTCTTTATCAGCATCAGCATATGATTTTTTTTATTAAAACAGCAGAAGGAAAGCTAGCTTTCAGTTTACGTTAGTTTTTTCATTTTTTACGCTTCAAATTTTTTTAGCGTTTTGCTTCCTTAAACAGGTTTATTATTCCTTTCCTTTATTTTCGCCGACATGACTCGAATTTTTTATTTTATCGCTCATCAACTTCCGCATCGTCCTTCCCCTTTTTTATGCGCTTCTCAATTTTCTTTTCGTATATAAAGACGCCGAATTTTTTTAAAATCTTCACCAGAGTGCTTTCAACTCCTCTCACAAGGAAGCGGTAGCATCATGGATCTTGAAAACAGAATTAAAGCTTATCGCTTTGTTGCCTATTCGGCAGTCACCTTTTCCGTTGTCGCAGTTCTTTCCGTCTGTGTCACTCTTCCCATGGTTTACAATTATGTTCATCATGTTCGACGACAAATGCACAATGAAGTTGTCTTCTGTAAAGGTTCAGCAAAAGATATCTGGGCTGAAGTACAAAGCTTGAAAAATATTCCCGTTGCTGGTGGAAATCGTACCGCCCGTCAAGCAGGATATGGTGGAGATGCTGGAGTTGGTGGTGGTTCATCATCCGGTGGCGGAGCTGCTGCTGGTGGATCATGCGATTCTTGCTGCCTTCCTGGACCTCCTGGATCAGCTGGTGCTCCTGGTAAACCCGGTCGTCCAGGTAAACCTGGTGCTCCCGGTCTTCCTGGAAACCCAGGTAAACCACCAGTACAACCATGTGAACCTGTTACTCCTCCACCATGCAAACCATGCCCACAAGGACCTCCCGGCCCACCTGGTCCACCTGGACCTGCTGGAGATGCTGGAGCTCCTGGACAACCTGGTGCACCTGGCACTGATGCTCCACCTGGCGAACCTGGACCAAAAGGTAAACAAGCATTCATAATATTTTGACCTTTTTAAATTTTATCTTTTAGGACCTCCCGGACCTCCTGGACAACCTGGTGCTCCCGGATCTCCTGGTGAACCTGGTGCTCCTGCTCAATCTGAACCTCTTGCTCCTGGTCCACCAGGTATTAATGTTTTTTATCTTAATTATTATCTCACACAATTTGTTTTAGGCTCACCTGGTGATGCTGGACCACCTGGACCTCCCGGTCCACCTGGACAACCCGGCGGAGATGGAGCTCCCGGTCAACCTGGACCTAAAGGACCTCCCGGCCCTGATGGACAACCTGGCCCAGATGGACAACCTGGTTCTCCTGGACAAGCTGGCCCACCCGGTGGTGCTGGAGAAAAGGGCATCTGCCCCAAATACTGCGCCATCGATGGTGGTGTTTTCTTCGAAGATGGAACTCGTCGTTAAATTTTCACCAAACATCACAAAATTTCCTAAATGGCTTAATGCTGTTTTATGTCTTGTACAAACAAGTCAATCCTTTCTTGTTAATAACTGGTTTTATTCCAGTGTTTTCAAAAAAAAATTGGTAGTTTATAGTTAAAAAATAAAGAGTTTTTCTTATAAACCTAATTGGCTTCTTTACATATTTTATCGATTCATGAAAAAAAGGATTTGCGCTACTTTAAAAAAAAACACATAAAAAAAGGAAAGAAAAAAATGTAATTGATCAGAATCCTGTAATCTTCAAAGATTTATCGCACAAAAAACCAACCTACGGCGTCAATGAAGGAAAAAAATAACAAAGAAATAAGAATAATTGACGACGACGCTGCGTGTGAATCTCCAATATCTCCGCAGCAACCTAGGAAGAATGAGAGATTTA